>CM042409.1:10603935-11261435 GCA_023634145.1 Thymallus thymallus
TATATTCAAGACTCATGTTCCCTCAGTAAAATGCAGGATATATTCTCAGAGCCATTTAGGCCTGTCTTATTTTCTGTGCCATTTACTGGCTAGTACTTTTACAGCCATCCCATTACATCATGTCAGAGATTGTAAACATCCAAATAACAACATTGCAGAGAAGCCCACAGCTAGTGAGCAACACAACACACATCCCTTGCTGTTCCCCAGAGGAGCTCCTGCCCGGCCTCCTCACAGTGGAGAAAACTGTTGTTTTTATTGTCCATGTAAATAATATATATCCTTTTTTTAAGAGAGAGAGAAAGAGCGAATGGGGATGTATGCGAGTGGTGCTGTGGGTGAGTATTTATGGCAGCCGTCATTCACAGGATGCTGGGTTGCAATCACTTGTATTTATGATGAGACATCACATCAGAGGCACAGCATATCATTCTCTAAATAGTATACTACCATTGACAGGCAGGCCCCTCGTCATATTTCTCTCAAATAGAGGCAACGTCACTCCTAAACGCATCAGAGGTCATTATCACTGATACAAACATTGATGGGAAGAGACAAGTCAAATCATCCAATGTGCTCTGAAAGGAGGCAGGGTGAGGGTCCACACAAATATACAGTGCATTGGGAAACTATTCAGACCTCTTTACTTTTCCAACATTTTGTTACGTTGCAGCATTATTCTAAAATTGATTCAATAAATACAAATCTCATCAATATATACACAATATCCCATAATGTTTTATAGAATGTTCTGCAAATTTATTACAGATTTGAAAAAAAGAAATACCTAATTTAAATAAGTATCAGACCCTTTGCTATGAGACTTGAAATTGAGCTCAGGTGCATCCTGTTTCCATTGATCATGCTTGAGATGTTTCTACAACTTCGTTGGAGCTCACCTGTGGTAAGTTCTATTGATTGGACATGATTTGGAAAGGCACACACTTGTCTATATAAGTTGACAGTGCATGTCAGAGCAAAAACCAAGCCATGAGGTGGAAGGAATTGTCCGTAGAGCTCCGAGACAGGATTGGGGTCAGGGAGGTGACAAAGAACCCGACTGGTCACTCTAACAGAGCTCCAGAGGTCCTCTGTGGAGATGGGAGAACCTCTTGGAGTATGCCAAAAGGCACCTAAAGACTCTCAGACCATGAGAAACAAGATTCTCTGGTCTGATGAAACCAAGTGTCAAGTCTGGAGGAAACCTGGCACCATCCCTACGGTAAAATATGGTGAGGGCAGCATCATGCTGTGGGGATGTTTATGAGCGGCAGGGACTTGGAGACTAGTCATTATCGAGGGAAAGATGAACAGAGCAAAGTACGGAGAGATCCTTGATGAAAACCTTTTCCAGAGCGCTCAGGACCTCAGACTGGGGCGAAGGCTCACCTTCCCACAAGACAACGACCCTAAGCACACAGCCAAGACAACGCAGGAGTGGCTTCGGGACAAGTCTCTGAAAGTCCTTGAGTGGCCCAGCCAGAGCCCGGACTTGAACCTGATCGAACATCTGAAAATAACTGTGTAGCGACGCAACCCATCCAAAATGACAGATCTTGAGCGGATCTGCAGAGAAGAATGGGAGAATAGAGACATACCCAAGAAGTCTCAAGGCTGTAACCTCTGCCAAAGGTGCTTCAACAAAGTACTGAGTAAAGGGTCTGAATTCTTATGTAAATGTGATATTTCCGGGTTTTTGCTTTGTCATTATGGGGTATTATGTGTAGATTGATGAGGGGAAAAAAGGGTCAAGGTGTATGAATACTTTCTGAATGCACTGTATATTTACCTATAAAGGAGATCATTTGATTTTACACTGAACAAAAATATAAACGCAACATGCAACAATTTCAAAGATTTTACAGTTCATATAAGGAAATCAGTCATTAGGCCCTAATACAGTTGAAGTCGGAAGTTTACATACATTTAGGTTGAAGTCATTAAAACTCTTTTTTCAACCACTCCACAGATTTCATGTTAACAAACTATAGTATTGGCAAGTCGGTTAGGACATCTACTTTGTGCATGACACAAGTAATTATTCCAACAATTGTTTACAAACAGATTATTGAACTTATAATTCACTATATAACAATTATAGTGGGTCAGAAGTTTACATACACTAAGTTGACTGTGCCTTTAAACAGCTTGGAAAATTCCAGAAAATGATGTCATGGCTTTAGAAGCTTCTGATAGGCTAATTGACATCCTTTGAGTCAATTGGAGGTGTAACTGTGGATGTATTTCAAGGCCTACCTTCAAAATCAGTGCCTCTTTGCTCGACATCATGGGAAAATCAAAAAAAATCAGCCAAGACCTCATACGTCCTTGGGAGCAATTCCTTGGGAGCAATTTCCAAACGCCTGAAGGTACCACGTTCATTTGTACAAACAATAGTACACAAGTATAAACACCATGGGACCACGCAGTCATCAGACTGCTCAGGAAGGAGACACATTCTGTCTCCTAGAGATGAAAATACTTTGTTGCGAAAAGTGCAAATCAATCCCAGAACATCAGCAAAGGACCTTGTGAAGATGCTGGAGGAAACAAGTACAAAAGTATCTATATCCACAGTAAAACGAGTCCTATATCAACATAACCTGAAAGGCTGCTCAGCAAGAAAGAAGCCACTGCTCCAAAACCGCCATAACCAGACTTACAGTTTGCAACTGCACATGGGGACAAAGATCGTACTTTTTGGAGAAATGTCCTCTGGTCTGATGAAACAAAAATAGAACTGTTTGGCCGTAATGACCATCGCTATGTTTGGAGGAAAAAGGGGGAGGCTTGCAAGCCGGAGAACATCATCCCAACCATGAAGCACGGGGGTGGCAGCATCATGTTGTGGGGGTGCTTTGCTGCAGGAGGGACTGGTGCACTTCATAAAATAGATGGCATCATGAGGAAGAAAAATGATGTGCATATATTGAAGCAACATCTCAAGACATCCGTCAGGAAGGTAAAGCTTGGTCGCAAATGGGTCTTCCAAATGGACAATGACTCCAAGCATACTTCCAAAGTTGTGGCAAAATGGCTTAAGGACAACAAAGTCAAGGTATTGGAGTGGCCATCACAAAGCCCTGAACTCAATCCTATAGAAAATTTGTTGGCAGAACTGAAAAAGCATGTGCGAGGAGGCCTACAAACCTGACTCAGTTACACCAGTTCTGTCAGGAGGAATGGGCCAAAATTCACCCAACTTATTGTGGGAAGCTTGTGGAAGGCTACCCGAAACATTTGACCCAAGTAAAACAATTTAAAGGCAATGCTACCAAATACTAAGTGAGTGTAAGTAAACTTCTGAACAACTGGAAATGTGATGAAATAAATAAAGGCTGAAATAAATCACTACTATTATTCTGACATTTCACATTATTAAAATAAAGTGGTGATCCTAACTGGGAAATGACTAATTTTTACTAGAATTAAATGTCAGGAATTGTGAAAACTGAGTTTAAATGTATTTGGCTAAGGTGTATGTAAACTTCTGACTTCAACAGTATATGTTTTTTACATGACTGGGAATACAGATACGCAACGGTTGTTCACAGATACCTTTTTAAGAAAACGTAGGGGAATGGATCAGAAAACCAGTCAGTATCTGGTGTGACCAACATTTCACTCATGCAGTGTGACATCTCCTTCGCACAGTTAATCAGGCTGTTGATTGTGGCCTATGAAATGTTGTCCCACTGGAACACACTGTCGTACACGTCAATCCAGAGCATCCCAAACATGCTCAATGGGTGACATGTCTGGTGAGTATGTAGGCCATGGAAGAATTGTGACATTTTCAGGTTCCAGGAATTGTGTACAGATGCTTGCGACTTTGGGTTGTGCATTATCATGCTGAAACATGAGGTGATGGCGGCGGATGAATGGCACGACAATGGGTCTGAGGACCTCTTCACAGTATCTCTGTGCATTCAAACTGCCATCGATAAAATGTAATTGAGTTCGATGTCTGTAGCTTATGCCTGTCCAAACCATAACCCACCACCACGGGGCACTCAATTCAACGTTGACATCAGCAAACCGTTCGCCCACACAACGCCCTACATGCTGTCTGCCATCTGCCTAGTACAGTTGAAACTGGGATTCATCCGTGAAAAGTACACTTCTCCAGCGTGCCAGGGACCATCAAAGGTGAGCATTTTCCCACTGAAGTTGGTTACGATGCCGAACTGCAGTCAGATCAAGACCCTGGTGAGGACGACGAGCAAGCTGACAGTTTGTGCAGAAATTCTTTGGTTGTGCAAATGCAGTTTCCTGGGCTGGCGTGACTACACGTGGTCTGCGGTTGTGAGGCCATTTGGACGTACTGCCAAATTATGACGTTTGAGGCAGCTTATGGTAGAGAAATGACATTAAATTCTCTGGCAACAGCTCTGGTGGACATTCCTGCAGTTAGCATGCCAATTGCACGCTCCCTCAAAACTTGAGACATCAGTGGCATTATGTTGTGCACATTTTAGAGTGGCCTTTTATTGTCCCCAGCACAAGGTGCACCTGTGTAATGATCATGCTGTTTAATAAGCTTGATATGCCACACCTGTCAGGTGGATGGAATATCTTGGCAAAGGAGAAATGCTCGCTAACAGGCGTGTAAACATATTTGTTCACAAAATTTGAGAGAAATACGTTTTGTGCATATGGAACATTTCTAGGATATTTTATTTCAGGTCATGAAACATGAGACCAACACTTTACATATTGAGTTTCTATAATTTTTTCAGTATCGATTTTAGATTTCAGTTATTTGTCATATTTGTCCTTTCATGATAACAAAGGGAAAAAATTGTTAAAGAAAGAATTGTTGTTAATATTGTCTATTCCACTACTCATAACCTGCAGACATGCAAACCCTGAGAAACGTGGTCTCCCTACCACCACTAACGGCCTCTACGTTAGAGATCCTAACGACCTGCGTGTAGAGACCAAGGCCAGGTCTTCATGTAAACTTCACTACAGCACTGCATAGTGACTTAATGAAGCCGACATGTCTGTGCTGCTCTTTTTATGATCTATCCTACAGAGGCCATTTCACAGCTAGTTAGTACACCATAAGCATTAGGATCATAGCTAGCGATGCTGGGGAGACCGTGTTAGTAGTGTAACAGGTTTAAAAATAAGGATTTCTCAAATTCTTTGACAGAGAGAATTGATGTGTAAATACAAACAAGAAGGGTGGGTACCATTAGGCAGAAGAGGCAATTGCCTCAGGCTTCACATTACCAAGGGGCCTTGTGAGCTGGTCATAATTTTTAAAAAATTATACTAGTAATCTTTTTTCATATACAGTATATATACAGTACCAGTCAAAAGTTTGGACACACCTACTAAGGGGTTTTTTCTTTATTTTGTGAAGACATCAAAACTATAAAATAACACATATGGAATCATGTAGTAACCAAAATAAAGTGTTAAACAAAATATATTTTATATTTGAGATTCTTCAAAGTAGCCACCCTTTGCCTTGATGACAGGTTTGCATACTCTTGGCATTCTCTCAACCATGGAGGAGGACGTGTGATGGTGTGGTGTGCTTTGCTGGTGACACTGTTGGGGATTTATCTTTTACCAAATAGGGCTATATTCTGTATACCACCCCTACCTTGTCACAAAACAACTGATTAGCTCAAATGCATTAAGAAGGAAATAAATTCCACAAATTAAATTTGAACAAGGCACACCTGTAAATTGAAATGCATTCCAGGTGACTACCCCATAAAGCAGGTTGAGAGAATGTCAAGAAGACTGTCATCAAGGCAAAGGCTGGCTACATTGAAGAATCTAAAATCTAAAATATATTTTTTCATGGCCGCTGTGCCAAGGTTAATGAGGACACATTGTTGACAAAAAAGGCCTCAAAAAAGTAAATACATCCATACAGATAACAATTCATAATAGATCAATAATTTATTTACATACATATACATACACTACCGTTCAAAGGTTTGGGGTCGCTCAGAAATGTCCTTGTTTTCCATGAAAACATACATGAAATTAGTTGCAAAATGAATATTTAAATATAGTCAAGACGTTGACAAGGTTATAAATAATGATTTTTTATTGAAATAATAGTGTCCTTCAAAAATGCTTTAGGCATTTCAGTTCATGGTTTCGTCCTCTCCTTGTTTGTTGTTTTTAAACCAAATAAAGGAATGTCTGCACATTACTGCTCAACGCCTCGGGTCTTGCCTGGAAACTGTGACTCTTGCAGATCTTTGGCATTCTATTAGTCAATTTGCTTCCTGAAGCACCTCCCACAAGTTGCTTGACTGGCTTGATGGGCACTTCTTACGTACCATAAGGTCAAGCTGCTCCCACAACAGCTCAATAGAGTTGAGATCTGAAGACTGTGCTGGCAACTCCATTATAGACAGAATACCAGCTGACTGCTTCTTCCCTAAATAGTTCTTGCATAGTTTGGAACAGTGCTTTGGTCCTGTTGTAGGAGGAGATTGTGCTTTGGTCCATTGTCCTGTTGTAGGAGGAAATTGGCTCCAATTAAGTGCTGTCCACAGGGTATGGCATGGCGTTGCAAAATGGAGTGATAGCCTTCCTTCTTCCTTGGCGTCAAGCACTCCTCCAGCATCTTTTCACAAATGTTCTTCATTGTGATCCGAACACCTTAAACATAGATTTGTCTGTCCATAACACTTTTTTCCAATCTTCCACTGCCCAGTGTCTGTGTTCTTTTGCCCATCTTAATCTTTTCTTTTTGTTGGCCAGTCTGAGATATGCCTTTTTCTTTGCAACTCTGCCTAGAAGGCCAGCATCCCGGAGTCGCCTCTTCACTGTTGACGTTGAGACTGGTGTTTTGCGGGTACTATTTAATGAAGCTGCCAGTTGAGGACTTGTGAGGCATCTGTTTCTCAAAATAGACACTCTAATGTAATTGTCCTCTTGCTCAATTGTGCACCGGGGCCTCCCACTCCTCTTTCTATTCTGGTTAGACCCAGTTTGCGATGTTCTGTGAAGGGAGTAGTACACAGAGTGGTATGAGATCTTCAGTTTCTTGGCAATTTCTCACATGGAATAGCCTTCACTTCTCAGAACAAGAACAGACTGACAAGTTTCAGAAGAAAGTTATTTGTTTCTGGCCATTTTGAGCCTGTAATCGAACCCACAAATGCTGATGCTCCAGATACTCAACTAGTCTAAAGAAGGCCAGTTTTACTGCTTCATTAATCAGCACAACCATTTTCAGCTTTGCTAACATAATTGCAAAAGGGTTTTCTAATGATCAATTAGCATAGGTACTCTTCAACTGTGAGTGACGGAATCTAAAACAAAAATCCAGAAAATCACATTGTATGATTTTTAAATAATTAATTAGCATTTTATTGCATGACATAAGTATTTGATCACCTACCAACCAGTAAGAATTCCGTCTCTCACAGACCTGTTAGTTTTTCTTTAAGAAGCCCTCCTGTTCACCACTCATTACCTGTATTAACTGCACCTGTTTGAACTCGTTACCTGTATAAAAGACACCTGTCCACACACTCAATCAAACAGACTCCAACCTCTCCACAATGGCCAAGACCAGAGAGCTGTGTAAGGACATCAGGGATAAAATTGTAGACCTGCACAAGGCTGGGATGGGCTACAGGACAATAGGCAAGCAGCTTGGTGAGAAGGCAACAACTGTTGGCGCAATTATTAGAAAATGGAAGAAGTTCAAGATGACGGTCAATCTCCCTCGGTCTGGGGCACCATGCAAAATCTCACCTCGTGGGGCATCAATGATCATGAGGAAGGTGAGGGATCAGCCCAGAACTACACGGCAGGACCTGGTCAATGACCTGAAGAGAGCTGGGACCACAGTCTCAAAGAAAACCATTAGTTACACACTACGCCGTCATGGATTAAAATCCTGCAGCGCACGCAAGGTCCCATTGCCCAAGCCAGCGCATGTCCAGGCCCGTCTGAAGTCTGCCAATGACCATCTGGATGATCCATCTGGATGATCCAGAGGAGGAATGGGAATAGGTCATGATTCTCACCAAGCTGCTTGCCTATTGTCCTGTAGCCCATCCCAGCCTTGTGCAGGTCTACAATTTTATCCCTGATGTCCTTACACACTTACAATGTCTACACTGTATTTCTGATGAATTTTATGTAATTTTAATGGACAAAAAGAAAGGGCAGAGAACATAAACAAAGAAAGAAAGACGATTTAATTTGAACAGAAAAATGTTGTAAAAAGACAGGTACTGCTGATAATACTGCCTTTGTCGTTGAGGCAGAGGACATGTACACTATGTGTAGCCGATGCTGGCATGTCATACTCTTTTTGGCCAGATAGCATCAGATGAGCTACATATAGTAAGACAGAGGGGCGCTGTTTCCCTCGCTCGGATGCTTTCTCAGGTGAGATAGTTTCAGCCACTTGGCGGGTGCACAGTGCACTGTTCGGATGCTGGAATTATTTTGGGATGAACGTGCAAAAATAATCTACTTTTTTAAGTGATATGTTTGACAATCAGATTAAAACTTGACTGGGTTGGGGGGCTCAGACTGGCCTCTGCCTCTGCCCTCAAAATCACTAAGTCAGCCACTGACCGTTTGGTACCATCAGGCAGCTAGCCCGTTTAGAGGCATTTTGAGCCCTTTAAGAAACAGGCGGCAGACACATTCTTTACAAGTTGCTCTGGGGAGCAATATCACAGGCCTGCGTGTTGCTAACAGATGCCTGGCAAGAGTAAACAGACATTTTGCTGCCATCACTTTGCTCCCCTCCAGTCTCCAGCTCTTCACTCTCTGCCACTCAGCCTGCCCAGTTTCAGATCTGGGGTCTGATGGCGTGTATGAACATTGATGTCTGTTATCCAGTGTGGCGTGTAGATTATTCATAAAATATAAAAAGCCAGTTTCACTACACAGCTTTTGCATTAGCAGGTTACTACCTACATTGGTAATCCGCACCCCACCCCTAAATACACACACACACAAACACACACACGCACACGCGCACACGCACACACACACACCCTTTGTATCTGTGTACTGTCATGGCCTCTGGAGCCCAAATAGATGCCGTAATCTAAAGTGAATGCAGTTACAAGGATTAGGGCTTTATTGAAACAAATAAGCGTTTTAATGGGAGAAAGTCCCAGTTTCAATTTCAATAGCTCGTTTAACCCTTATCTGCCAAATTCCTTAGGGCCCATTCTATGTTAATTGGATCTACATTGCACTTGCATTGGGGGTGTTAACAAGCACAGCCTATGAATATTAATTACCCAGAAGTTTTCTGTGTAGGAAATACTTTATTTATACATATTAATTATTCAACTTTATCCCTAATAAATTGGGTCAAATTGGCCATCCTAAAAGACTAGTTTCTCCTAAAAAGGCATTATTATTCAACTAGATGTAAACATTCCATTCCACTGAATAGTTATTTTTGTTTAAACAGTGTTTTGACAAAGGCTATTAAAACCAGCCATGTTTGGACTTGCACTTTCCTAACCCAAGCCTCCTGAGGCCCTGTTAAAACGCTTCCTTATTTACAACACTAAAGACACAATCAACAAACAAAAACAGACCAACACCAGTGTGTGTGTGTGTGTGTGTGTGTGTGTCTTGACAGAGGGGTTTGTGGGTATTACACAAACATAATCGACACATTTAGTCAAAACCCTAGAGACAGTTCAGCTTTCCCAATAAGCAATCTAATAATGAACCAATACAGACACGTTTCCCTGTCTGCCTCTCCACAGTAGCTGCTCCAGACACCTGCTCAGAAGTTTACAGTTCCCCTCTTCAGCACTAACGCACAGACACGGCCATCATCCGAGCGCCCCACAATGACAGCCACTTCAGGCTTCCTAATGATACCAGCATACAGGCCCACTGACCCAACATTACACACTAGATGCATATAGTGGAGTGGGTCCTCGGTGTCCACATCACTAAGGAATTAACATGGTCCACACACACCAACAGTCGTGAAGAAGGCACAACAACGCCTCTTCCCCCTCAGGAGGCTGAAAAGATTTGGCATGGCATGATCCCTCAGATATTCAAAAAGTTATACAACTGCACCATTGAGAACATCTTGATTGGCTGCATCACCGCTTGGTATGGCATCTGCTTGGCATCCGACGGCAAGGCGCTACAGAGAGTAGTGCGTATGGCTCAGTACATCACTGGGGCTGAGCTCCCTGCCATTCAGGACCTCTATACCAGGCAGTGTCAGAGGAAGGCCCTAAACATTTTCAAAGACTCCATCCATTTCCCTTCACTGGAACTAAGGGGCCTAATCCGAACCATGAAAAACAGCCCCAGACCATTATTCCTCCTCCACCAAACTTTACAGTTGGCACTATGCACTGGGGCAGGTAGCGTTTCCCTGGCATGAGCCAAACCCAGATTCGTTCTGTCGGACACCTAGATGGTGAAGTGTGATTCATCACTCCAGAGAACGCTTCAGAGTCCAATGGCGGCGAGCTTTACACCACTCCAGCCGAAAAGATGATTTTTACGCATTATGTGCTCAGCGGTACAGTTCTTTGAGCTTGTGTGGCCTACCACTTCGCGGCTGAGTCGTTATTGCTCCTAGACGCTTCCACTTCACCGTTACATCATCCTGATAAATACGGGATACAGAGCAATACACCTTCCACTACATTAAACCCCACCCTGACCGTTTGACCTGAAATCCATTATCCCTGTGTTTCATGTGGCCAGGGTTAGCTACAGTATAGTATGGAGCGACTTACCTTGCAGCGCTGCAGGCTTGTTGGGGCATGGGGGAAGTGAAGAGTCCCTCTGATTACCTCATTGTCAAACAACTCCTCAGATCCCCCCCGCTTGCCCAAATGAACCAGCCCCGGGGAGGGTGTGTAAACAGGATGTCAACCCATGGATCAGTCAACTATTTTAAACTCGGGGGGTTTGGTATGGTATGCAAACATGCAACCTGTGCTACACTTAACAAAATGGAGGTACACTTAACAAAATGGATGATTTCATCAGCTGGCCATTTTGAAACTTAGCCATAGAGAGGGGTGCTGCTAATGTGTTTACCTCCAAAACTCAGGAAGAAAACTCAACAAGACATGACAAAAGGCTTCAGATGCCACACTGGGATAGACTAAACAGATCTCTCTTTCCCTGGGAGAGAAATATATTGCATGTAAGAATTAACTAGACTTAAAAAGCAATATGGTTCAATTGTGAAAGGCTTAGGAATCGACAAAAACAGTTATGAAGTTTTCTTGTGACACATGGCATGTTTTTTTCTAATTATCTTTTCCCTTTTCTACATACAAGCACATTACTGTTACATTTTCACCTCCATCAGTATGATTATTAATCAGATCACACATCAATTGTCAGAACCACCAAAGAAATTCAGCCTGTAATAAAACTGTCATCTGCTCCACTATAAAGACAGATGCTATGAGTTGTGTGATAACATAATTAAACTGTTCTGGTAGGGATTCCATACAATTATTCAAATTGGAAGAGCACTATCGTTTTACCAACAAAGCAATTTAGGGCAATATGCAGTGTCATAACACTGATGTTATCCGTTCCCTCAGATTTCCAATAAGTTGGAGCCCCTACCGTCCCCAGCCCGATCTGACAATATGAACAGTTTACAAGCAGATACCTGAGAGCACTAAGAGATGGAGGAAAGACAATCCACAGCGTTACACAGGTGGATGTGAGGGACACAGAAACAGAGCAGTGTGTATCCTTTTAACATGATCCTCTCTGAGATGAGGAAGGGGGTGTGTGTGCACGTGGCATGCATATGTGTCACTGACTATAACCCTCAGGAAGGAAACACACAATGAGAGGATAATGCACCATAGCCTTTGGACACCAATCACACAGAGAAACCAGCTCTTTATCACACCTATTGGTTATGCAGTAGTGAGCAGATATACTGATGTGAGAAAACAAAAAATCTATTTAATTAAAATGTGTGGCGATAAGGAGTGTTTTCGTCTTGTAGTAAACGGGGGTGTATGTCAACTGAGTAAGCTGCTGGTGGTTCTGTTCTGCTGAACTCAACAGTCGAGTGGGCGCAATCAGCATCCAGCGATCCAGCAGCACGAGAGCTGCTCTGAGCTCACCTCTAACCTGTTGCTGTTAACCTTTCTGATCTAAATGCCAGAGTCTGACCACTAGTCTCCTCTACTGACCAGAACACAGGCCTCAGCAGCCCTGGCTCTGCTGTACTGTGCTGTACTGGGCTGTACTGGGCTGTACTGTGTTGTACTGGGCTGTACTGTGCTGTTCTGGGCTGTACTGTGCTGTACTGGGCTGTACTGGGCTGTACTTGGCTGTACTGGGCTGTACTGGGCTGTACTGGGCTGTACTTGGCTGTACTGTGCTGTACTGTGCTGTACTGGCCTGTACTGGGCTGTACTGGGCTGTACTGGGCCTGTTTGTCTACTCTATAGTACAGGGTTGGCAACGTGGAAGAAAGTCATGTGAGTCTTCTTTTCACCTTATCTTCCGATTTGTAACAAAGCTTTAGAGCACTTGTCTGACAAAGAAGCCTTGATCGATATTTCTGCTATAAAAGAAAAGCAATGATTAATCTGGCTTCTGTTCTTTTTCTGATGATATTGTTGGGTGTGTACACTGAGTGGACAAAACATTATGCTCTTTCCATGACATAGACTAACCAGGTGAATCCAGGTGAAAGCTGTGATCCCTTATTGATGTCACTTGTTAAATCCACTTCAATCAATGTAGATGAAGGAGAGGAGACAGGTTAAAGAAGAATTGAGACAATTGAGACATGGATTGTGTATGTTTGCCATTCAGAGGGTGAATGGGCAAGACAAAAGATTTAAGTGTCTTGAGAGTGGTTATGGTAGTAGGTGCCAGGTTTGTGTTAAGAACTGCAACGCTGCTGGGTTTTTCACACTCAATAGTTTTGTGTGTGTATCAAGAATGGTCCACCACCCAAAGGACATCCAGCCAACTTGACAAATCTGTGGGAAGCATTGTGGGGTCAACATAGGCCAGCATTCCTGTGGAACGCTTTCGACACCTAGAGTCCATGCACCGATGAATCAAGACTGTTCTGAGGGTAAAAGTGTGTGTGTTATATCACCTGAACCCAATTTCTAGTAGAGGTATCGGCTCCTTGCTTAAACATGCGTAAGATTACAAATGCAGTGCCTAAATCAACCATAAATCACAATCAACAACAGTACATGTGGTAACTTGAATGTGCAAGTTACTGCATGTACAGCAGCCTACAGTATCTAACTGTTCAATCACATCCTTCTTATTGATGTGGTTGGCTGCATCTGGTCTAATCTGTGACTACTCCTTTGGACATTGGAACTTCCTCTTGCAAAATCAATAACAACAAAACTAACGGAAAACCCACAAATGTTTAGCTATTAAATAAACACAGCCCTTTTTAAAAAATATATATTTGTCTTTAACATGTCTATAATCTTCACTTCCTCATGAAAGGGACTTGCTGAAAACTACAACTTCTGCTCCTCCAGCAAGAAAGTTTAGAGAAAACATAAAAGAAATGAGTCATATTCAGAAAATATGGGGTGCATACCTTCTGTTGACACAACAATACACTATATTTATCCACCAAATGGGGACATTTTTGTTCAAACATAGAATGTGTCTTTACAGTGAATGGCCAATAAAGGGAAACCACTTCGATTGTAGATTTAGATAAGCCAGGATAGCACCTTGTTTCTGCCGAGGTATTACAGCCCAGTATTTGACTTACTAATAGAGATGTTTAAACCAAGCTTATGGTCCACTTCCCCCAAATCTGACTGGTCTACAAGATAGATTCCCCTGTCAGAATCAAGATGATCAAACAGATTACAATTATTGCATCCCCTGTCTTTATTAATGAGCACTGTCTTTCACAGTTATGTTCCCTAATAAGAATAAATGATGTTCCACCACCAGGTTTGTTGTTCCCCCTGACTCTTTGAGTCAGAAAAAAATCTAGATTGATTTCTGCATCACCAAAAGGGAAATGGTGTCTTGTTTCTCAGAGAACAAAGGACACACAAGCCCACACATCTGTCAAGTTACCCCTATATTAGCGCAACCAGCAAATAAAACTTAAAAGACAGACTGCAAAATGCCACAAAAGTTAAAGTTATCAAGTAATTGAGCGAAGATCTTAATGCCCATGGGACAATTAACATGGTTCATGATGCATGAATGAAAATCCTGGGTTAGCCTAATGGGAGAATAAAAACACAGGCGTATTCCCCCAGAATCCTCCACTGGTAAGTACCCTATCAAAGGAGAACGTCAGGAGCGGCGAATAAGACATCTCGTCCTTCATCCCAAACCATGCACCATTTATCACACAGAACAATTAATCCATCTGCCTCTCTCTCTCCATCTCTATCATAAACCGTATGGTACTCCACAGAAATTAACCATGGGCTTTGTTTGTTCAAAGGGACAAACAGAAAGAAAAATAATTACCATTTATTGAAATGAACAGGAATTCACCAGTAATGTTTTTATTTCTAAATAATTTTCCTAAATGAGTGATCTAAGAGAACCATTATCACATCCATATGACCAGAGAACAGAGACCAGTGCCGGACAGTTGGCTCTTTTCTCTGGTGAAGTATTTTATTTTCTCTCTCTCCTTGGTGTCAAGTACGCATCCGTGCCATATTTCCCTGCTCTCCCTCTCCCTCTCCCCTGCCTCACATTCATCAAAGTTGTAACCCCTGTTGTCTTTGCACAGCGAATCAGAATGCGCCCCTGGCAAAGAATGAAGGAAAAGTCAACAGGAATTAAGTTTCAGTGCAACTGTTTACTCAACTGTGGCTCACAGTTATTGAAATTGTATCCACGGTTTTGTGTGACTACTGCAGTAATGAATTCAGTATGGCTGTGACTTTCTCACTGACGACATGCTAATGTTGAGCTGGAAAAAACAAGGGAGACGGCTCGAGCAGCAGCGATGGAGGGGAGATAGGAGGGAGGGACAGACAGACATGTGGAGCAGTGGGCCTACAGGCCTAACACTGAGACATACAGCCATGTGGAGCAGTGGGTCTACAGACCTAACACTGAGACATACAGCCATGTGGAGCAGTGGGCCTACAGGCCTAACACTGAGACATACAGCCATGTGGAGCAGTGGGTCTACAGGCCTAACACTGAGACATACAGCCATGTCGAGCAGTGGGTCTACAGGCCTAACACTGAGACATACAGCCATGTGGAGCAGTGGGTCTACAGGCCTAACACTGAGACATACAGCCATGTGGATCAGTGGGCCTACAGGCCTAACACTGAGACATACAGCCATGTGGATCAGTGGGCCTACAGGCCTAACACTGAGACATACAGACATGTGGAGCAGTGGGCTTACAGGCCTAACACTGAGACATACAGCCATGTGGAGCAGTGGGCCTACAGGCCTAACACTGAGACATACAGCCATGTGGAGCAGTGGGTCTACAGGCCTAACACTGAGACATACAGCCATGTGGAGCAGTGGGCCTACAGGCCTAACACTGAGACATACAGCCATGTGGAGCAGTGGGCCTACAGGCCTAACACTGAGACATACAGACATGTGGAGCAGTGGGTCTACAGGCCTAACACTGAGACATACAGCCATGTGGAGCAGTGGGCCTACAGGCCTAACACTGAGACATACAGCCATGTGGAGCAGTGGGCCTACAGGCCTAACACTGAGACATACAGACATGTGGAGCAGTGGGTCTACAGGCCTAACACTGAGACATACAGCCATGTGGAGCAGTGGGCCTACAGGCCTAACACTGAGACATACAGACATGTGGAGCAGTGGGCCTACAGGCCTAACACTGAGACATACAGACATGTGGAGCAGTGGGTCTACAGGCCTAACACTGAGACAAAAAGTAGAGTACAGTTGTATTTCTTTATTTGTTTTCTATTATTGCTGATGGAGTTGTTGGAAAGCATGCATTTGCAACTTTGCGGGTGTTAATGTTACTGGCTTACAAATACGTGATTTCTTGGTCTATTACTCACAATGTGCTGTACGTGTTCACAAGCAAATTTTCCTGATAAGTGCTTCAAATGAATAAGACTTATTTTCATTGCAACAAAATGCATGTTTCAGCATTGTTCTTTACTGCATACAGATGTTGATAGATATGCTGTGACAACAGACAGCAACAAAACAGGCTGTGCATCATGACTAAACTCCTCCTGACAACAACCCCAGTCATTCTGTGATGCCAAGACAGCATGAGACACAGTGATCTTTTCAATGCTGTTTCCTTAAACACACTGTCGTGTGGCACACATAACACTGACACCAACAGAAAGAGCTTGTCTGTTTGCCTCAAGTCTCAGATTGTGAAAATGTTTTGGGCTTCACTAATAATAAATCTACCGCCATTCTCTGGGCCTCACTGGTTGGACACAGAGGAGTGTGGCATTAGTTGTGAGTGTGAGGCGTGTTTACAACGAGCTAAGGGAAAATACTGTCAGCCCATTGGACAGCACACCACTCCAACTGTCCGAGAATCGTGTGGCACCTACACACTGTTGGCCTACCTCGATAAATATTTTACCAAAATGCAGATGCTGCATGCTACAATAAACACGTCCTCATCCAAACACACAATCACTGGGAGCACTACCGCCTATTTAAACATTCAAAACGGCCTCCAATATACATAAATAATAATAATAATGTGTTTATGCACTTGATGTACTTTGGGATGGGATTAAATATTAACAGGCACTTTAGAGGGGGATAGGGACTGCTGTTGACGGGAATAATCCACTCAAAAACTAGATTCTGCCATTATTTTCATTAGTCCACAGTTGATACAGTTTTTGCAAGTCAGCAATCATGTTGTCAAGATATAGGACTTTCAAAAAGCAAACTGTAACTTGCCACATCATCATGATGACGCAAACTTGATTGCTGACATGCAAAACATTTTGGGACGGTATCAACAGTGGACTAATGAAACAAATAGCAAAATATATAGTTTCCTTTAACTAGGCAAGTCAGTTAATTACAAATTCTTATTTACAATGAAAGCCTACCTACAGGGTCAGCCCCTGGAGCAAATTAGGGTTAAGTGCCTTGCTCAAGGACACATCGACAGGTTTTTCACCTTGTCAGCTCAGGTATTTGAACCAGTGACCTTTCAGTTACTGGCCCAACACTCAAACCCCTAGGCTACCTGCCACCCTAGGTGAGAAGAGAGGAATCTAGTTTACCTGCTGCTGCTGGAGATGAATCAGGTCAGCTGCCGTAACGTCCACTGACGTGGCGCTGTTGGGCCTTGCGTCCCTGGCTCCGCCCTCCACGCTCGCTGCTCCGTTCTGACTGGCTGGACCGTTAATTGTCGCCTCTGTCCCAGATTCTTGCATCATGATTTAAAAACCTGAGGGAGCAGAGAGAACCAGTTGTTAAAACAAGACACAGCACAGGGGATAGAGTACATTTTACCCTGGGCCAAACTGTAAACACGTGTCATTTCTTTCCCACACAAGTTCACTTTTATAACAGGTTTTCCTATTGGTTCATGCCTGCCTGTTTCTTGTTTTTTTGCTTGCTTGCACTGTATTCATAGACTCTCTTTCCACTGGGTGATGAACTAGTCTTTTGCTTTGTCTCTCCGGACCAGATACTTTGCAGATGACATGTCCATACTGGGCTGTAGGAAGGAGCACGGCTCAGGTTCTGTTAGTGTGTTCTGCTTCACGGCTGTGTGGAAGGCAAGGGATAGTAACACACATCTGAGAGAAACCAATGCATTTACACATACTCACCCTCACAAACAAAACACTTTCTATGGAAATTAATATATTTACTCGCATGGTCCCAGAAGAACGGGTGGGCCTGCCTGCCTGCCAAAGGATCTCAATGAGAAACATCCATTTTAAAACGCTCAATTAACACCAACATATGAGTCTATATCAAACACATGTTCTGTTATTACCTCATTTTAAAGGAGAATGTGCTGTAGACAAATGCTTACATATGCTCTATAATTACATGTATTTCTATAATCCAATTAAAATTTAAATAAATATTAAGTTGTACATTTTTAAATTTTCAAGTCCTTATTGTTTCTGATTTTGATAATACACAAGCCAGACAGACATCCCCTCACCCCCCAGCCCGACTCCCTCCCCTCACTCCTGGGATGAGTATGAACCGAACGACACTGATGCTTATCTGGGGCTGCATTCCTGAAATCAGTAGTGAGATTTACATCTTTTGTGTTGGTCACAAGCCTCACTGGTGCGGCGGGCGGCGCGTCTAGTTACCCAATTCCAGAGCAGTTAATGAAGCTGACCAAGTCAGGCAGAAGTAAATTAACTTGGCTGATTAATTATGTATACCAAGTAGAATAAATGCCCTTAAAACACTGGGCCTCGTCATGAAAGATGGTGGAAATGGGACTAAATGCCGATTTAAAATGTTGCGTTTAAGGCGTGTTATAGGGAGGCCAGTACGTGTTAATATGTGCTCAACAGAGGGGATGAGTCTACTGAGATGCCAATCTAAACAGGGTACAGCCGGGTCACAGCGGAGGAGCCACCATGGGGACTCACTCTGTCTGACAGACATCAAATGGAGCTTGACAGTTTGTCATGTTCACATTTATTATCAGAAAATAAAAGAAGCAAGATAACAATAGAAGGTCAGAGATCATCAACTAGATTCAGCCGCGGGCTGATGTTTTCTTGAGCGGATGGTGGGAGGGGGAAAAATATAATTGACTGCAAATTGACCGCAAAAAATATAATATTTGACTAAAACATAATCATTTCAAACCTTGTTTACATTTGTATCCGATCACATACAGTATATCTCTTTATTATGACAGTGGCCATCAATGGTGAGCTTTTTCCCACTGAACTCGGTTACGACGCCAAACGGCAGTCAGGTCCAGACCCTGGTGAGGACGACGAGCGCACAGATGAGCTTCCCTGAGGCGGTTTCTGACAGTTTGTGCAAAAATTCTTCAGTTGTGCAAACTCAGTTTCATCAGCTGTCCGGGTGGCTGGTCTCAGACGATCCCGCAGGTGAAGAAGCTGTATGTGGAGGTCCTGGACAGCTGATGAAATGCTTACTAACAGGGATGTAAACAAATCTGGGCATTTGAGAGAAATAAGCTTTGTGTCCGTTTCGGACATTTCTGGGATCATTTATTTCAGCTCATGAAACATGGGACCAACACTTTACATGTTACGTTTATATTTGTTTATTCAGTATACTTTGGTGTGTTCCCATGCATAAATATCTGGACATCTGGATTGACTATAGGCTTTCATTCAAAATACATGTTGATGAGTTAGTTAATAATTAAAATTGGCTTATTTTACAGGAATAGGTCATGCCTTATGTTAAATAGCAGAAAACAAATAATTTGGGGCGATAGGTTCAGCACACATCACTGTACTCTGTATGAGAACGTAGGCTGGCCCTCTTTGAAGTCTCGCAGATCTATGCATTACACCGTGCACAAACCCCCACACCAAATGCGATCACGACACGCAGGTAGAAATATCAAAACATTCTGAACCAATTATATTAATTTGAGGACAGGTCGAAAGCATTAAACATTTATGGCAATTTATGGCAACTTGCTGTTGCTAGCTAGCTAATTTGTCCTGGGATATAAACATTGGGTTGTTATTTTACCTGAAATTCACAAGGTCCTCTACTTCGACAATTAATCCACAGATAAAACGGTCAACCGAATCGTTTCTAGTCATCTCTCCTCCTTCCAGGCTTATTTTTCTTCTTTGGGACTATTTTGGCGATTGGCAACTAACTTTCATAATAACGTGCATTACCACAACCGACCTCAGTTCATCTTTCAATCACCCACGTGGGTATGTGCTTCTAAAAACCAATGAGGAGATGGGAGAGGTAGGACTTGTTGCGTGTTCTGCGTCGCAAATAGAATCAACTTCTATTTTAGCAACAGGCAATGCAGACGCTCGTTGGCGTGCGCGAACAGTGTGGGTGCAATGATTGATTAACATGTATGTGTAAATGTATTTTGCAACGCTGGCGCACGTGACGTATCCGGTGTGGGTTAGCATGTTACGCTCTTTTTGTCTATAAAGCTCTCTTGTGTAAACTACCACCGTACCTCACTTCTCTGGTAACCTACAGAAATACAAGCTATCAGACACGATAGAGGTTCCTTCGATCTTGATAGTTAGCCTACCTTTAGCTATTTTGCACCTTGAAATTGAATGGTGCATCTAAAGCAGTTCAGACGGCTATGTGAGGACCCTTATAAGGAATAATGTGTTTGTTTTTTATGATTCTATGATTGATCTTGTAATTTATTTTAATTTATTGTTATGTTTTTTTTTTGCTTGCGTATATCTTGTATGTAAGTAACTAGGCCTATGTTTTTTTTTTACTTTCCCCAGAGCCATGCTGCAAATGAGAATGTATTCCCAGTCAACTCACCTGGATAAATAATTAATAAATACATCTCATTCTGAGCCCCTGCCTCTATGTCTGCAGGCTATGGGCTGTTGGGCCCAGGCTATGGGCTAGGCTATGGGCTGTTGGGCCCAGGCTATGGGCTGTGTTCTCTGGGTTCTGGGCTCTGGCCTCAAGCCTCCAGCTCATCTAACTCTCTCCCTCTCTCCAGACAGATGTTGACCCGGCTGACCCCTTCAGTCTAGCACAGCCTCCCTTCATAATGGATTCTGTAAACAACGAGTGAGCAAGAGGCATACTGTGGGATGTAAGAGAGAGAGTCAGCCACAACTACAGTGGTTGCTCGTTTAAAAGTTGCGTCATACTGCAGCATGGCTTGCTGTGGTATGAAACAGCATAGTATTTTACTGTCGGCCATTTTTGCCGTTAATGATGTTAATGCTCGTTGAAACCACCAGAAGGCATCTTTGAAGGCGACTTTATGAAGCTTGTTGGAGCTTGCTTTCTTTCCCAAATAATCCAATATTACAGATGTCCATGCAGGCCAGACATTTTGATTGCTATACACTATCTGAAAGAGCATAACAAGTTAATACATTTTGTTCACATTAAGCAAATAAAGGTTAAATAAATCCATAGCCTCAGCTACTATAGCACAGAGAAATACATCTTAAAACATGCTTTTCTGTTATTTTGAAAGAGCATTGTCTCAGTTTTGTTTTTTTATGACCTCCCAAAACAAAATATTGTGTGTATTAAATTGATTTATTATACTATTGGTAGGCTACTCGTTGAGTCCCGGATATTCTACTGTTAATGTGCATACCACACATCAGACCTTCATGGCGTTTTGAGGATGAAATGCTCAGTAAGTTTTTGTCTTTCATGTTATTGCAACAACCCTGGGTTTATAAGCGTGGCTATAGACTTTGCCACTTGAGCATGCTTTGGTGGCTTCGGGCCCGATGTTTGACAGTTTAAAACCTGCTTCCTGCCTGGTTCGTTACATTCTTTATCTAACTGTTTTAAAATGTATATGTTTATTAAGTTTATGGTCACGGCATCAACTGTACACATTAAATAATATATTATTAAATAATATATTTATACTGTATATATATTTGTGCCACTAGATGCTGTGTTTTTATTTACAGTAGTGATGGACAAGTTTCTGTCTTTCATGATATTTATCTTAATGTAGTCTTACTACTAGAGTGTAAAATACATATATTTTGGTAAATATGCGCGCTTCAATTACCAGCAGAGAAATAAAATGATGCTAATTATTCTATAGACTGATAAGCATGACGGTCAAATGTATTTAATAATAATAATAATATTGTGAAAATACACAGTGTGCACATTCTATCATGACAGAATTACAGGATCCCTGGTTGGTGGGGTCTCTGCTGATTTTCAGTCCAGTGTACAAGTTGGTTTATTTGTAACATAATAAATGCCACTGTTGGCTGGCTGGCTGCTGCCTTGTTGCTCTGCTAGCTGTCATTCATTTCAACTAATTTGCTACCGGCTACCTCATTTTCCTCCTCTAGTTACCTGTACTGATACTGCCTCGATCGGCTGATCAAGCTAATGTTTTATTTCATTCACTGCTTTTCTCACATTGTCTAACTGAGATCTCCTATTTGTATTAACATACTGTAGGTATATTCTTTGAGATGTTCTTTACGTGGACTTTTCGTGGATTCTTCAAACAAGGAAGTGCTGGCATTTTAACCAATCAGGTTGCCAGAAAGGGCCTTTAAATGCAAGTAGCCAATCGGATGCCAGGAAATTACTCGTAGTGTTCCAGCTCAGCTAAGTTGCTAAATAGCGATTTTCGCTAGGTACCTCTAAATCCCGCGGCAAAAGCTTGCAACTTTTAAAGGAGGAACCAATGTACATCTACAGGCCCTGGCTGCTCAGCTCAGCTCAGCTTGGCTCGGCTCAGCTTATACAAACTCCCCTTTTTTCTGAGACACCAATTAGAAACACATTCTCAGGCCAAATGAAATGTGATTTGAAATAAACCACATGCTGACGCTATTCACCCCCACTTCTTTTTCAAATAAAATAAAACATTTCCACACATATAAAAAATGGACTGAGTCTGATTTTTTCTCCCTAAAGCTACATAAAAGGGGAAAATAATGGCTATTATGCATGCACTGTCATTCCATGCAACATTCCATGCACTGTCATTCCATGCAACATTTTCGTAATTACAACGGAAAGGCGTACATTTCCAAATGCAAGGCATCTCCAAAAGTAATGAAGAGAATTAGCCGCGGGGCTATTTTAATGTATCCAAAACTTGTGACCCACAATGAAGGAGAGTAAGGCTAAAATGAATGCAAAGTAATGCGCGCATGCTTGGAACCGGCACTGATGAGGGACGGCTAAAATTAACACCCAATTAATTTTTGAATTGACAAACAAATGAACCCCATAAATCTACTTTCTCATTAATTTTACAGCAGAATAATTCAAGGCTGCAATATTGCGAGCCAAAAAAAATGGAAATAAAGAAAATGGAAAATGTACATTATCCATCATAAATATCATCCAGATAGGAAAGAGCCTTATTGGAGAGTTATCTAGTGATAACAATGTTAATCTGAGCTGCACTGAGGCAGAGACACAGCAACTTCATGTAGGCTATCAGGCACAGGAAACTAGTCTACCACGTGACAGGGCTCCTAGTTAATTTATATACTCATTTATGTTCAGTTTGCTCAGGGGATACTCTTATCTGTGATGATGACTCAAACTGTTTCCCCCCCCCCCTTTTTTTTATACAACAATACATATTCAGGGTGAATTATCTGTCAAGTGTCTCGCTAAAGGTACTATACTTAGCAGGGCTGGGACATACGCATTCATGCAAGCACCCACGAATGCACAAACACACACACAAAAACCCATACACACACACACACACACACACACACACACACACACACAAACACAAACACACACACACACACACACACACACACACACACACAAATAAACACACACACATATTCAAACAGAATTGAGGGGGCAGTTCATGAGAAACAGGCCTGCTTGTTTATGAGGCATGTCAGCCCTAAATATAAAAAGAAAAACAAGAGAAACAAAGAACCCTAAATAATGAACATTCCAGGAGATTAGAATGAAAGATCCACAAAACAGATGCTTTGCTTCTCTGTTGATCCTCAGATGTCTGGTTGCAAAACACAACAAGTGTTTGGAACAAACAGTGGATCACAAAAAAGGTCAGAGTTTCTGTTTGGTGATATATCTGTTCTACCTAATATGGGGAGTACAGTCCAAACACAGTCACATGCAACTCCCACCTGACCAGACAGGTTCAGAGCATGGCAGAGCACCAAAGACTAATCAAGCCTATCGTTCCATTCAATCTAACTCTAAAAGCCTGTCCCTTGTCATGGCAGCCTGGAATTCAAGAGCTCAACAATTCAGTCAACAATCCAAGGTAGGGTCGGCATGCACAGCTGTGGCGTGACCAGTCCCCATGTTTTGTTTTTCTCTAATGCTCATGACAGTAAACCCTCCATGGCCACCTGTTCCGGTCTGCATAGTTATCACATAGCTCCTGTTTGCACAAGCACACAACATTGTTGGGTAGGAGATAAAGACACAGACAAAGGAGATGACAACGGGAGAGGTTAGGTTAGGCTTGGTTGCTAGACTAGACAACATAAAGAGTTTTGTACCAAGGTGGTGCGACACCATAACGCTTCCCCTGGATGGTTGCTAGACTAGACAACATAAAGAGGTTGTACCAAGGTGGTGCCACACCATAACGCTTCCCCTGGATGGTTGCTAGACTAGACAACATAAAGAGGTTGTACCAAGGTGGTGCCACACCATAACACTTCCCCTGGATGGGGTTTACAAGGTTTGGAGAGTTTTGTGTTCAGCTTTATTTTGGCTCGCTGTTCTGAGGATAAGTCTGAAGACAAACATGAGAGAGAATCTTTTTCACCGTGTTTACAAATAGCTGAACAAACATTTGTTCAACAATCCACAGTCAAACCTCTCATAGTACAAAAGAAACCATTCAAAGAACTGAACCCCTCTACTGGCCTGTGCAGAACTGAACAGACTGAATTGCACTGGGCCCCTGAACCCTCCCACAGTCATAGCTGAGTCAGAGGCCCTCCCTCCCTCCCTCCCTCCCTCCCTCATCTTCTTGGTATTTACCTGAATGTAGCCTAGACCTCCATAATCCAGAACCACATGCGTCCCTCAGAAGTGGCTGCCACAATATCTGGGCTCGCATGGCACTCAACGAAGAATCCCTCGCCCTTCTCTTCTCCGAGAAGGTAAACCGACAGCATTGATGACATTCCGCTAACGGAGACTTCACAGTGAGACCAAACAAGCACTAATCTCACCAGCCACTTCAACCAAAAGTCGCAGATAAGCAAAGCATAGCTCAAGACTACTGTGACAACATTGTAGGAACACGGCTCCCCTCTCTCCCTCCTCACCCCTTTTTCACAGACACACAGAAGCTTTTTAAAAGTTCCTTCCAGACCTTGTAGGGGTTAACCAACCACTCACTCACTCACACCAGCAAACAAAGCGGTTATTTGTTTATAAACTGATTTTTGCCATGCCTACATTAAACAGGGTGAGCGGGGTTTTGTGTTTATGAACAAACAGCTCCTTGCAGGACCAATTTAACATTAACCAGGTGGAATAATCAACAGATTTCATAGGTGACACTCATGGCAGACCTAATGTAAACAGGCTCTGGGAGGAGAAATGGACAAAGCTTAGGGAATCAAGGTCGATGCAAATGCAGAGCCAGCTAGAATAAACAGCTGGGGGAAACTCAAGACAAACAAACAGTCATTCTCTTGACATTTGGAGAAGCATTAAGGTGGTGTGTTACAGCTGCTAGCCTAGCGGCCACCATGAATGTGAATGAAGAGGGGGCGGACGGGGGTGGGGAGGGTTACGGTGGGCTGGTGAAGAGGGTCTCCTCAGGATTGAGGGAAAACACGGTGGTAGAGACACAACACTTTTACAACAGACAAAATATAGAGTGTCTTCAACAACACCACAGCAAGGAACTTGTAAAACATGTTAAACATTTACCTGCTTCAATTATTCAATAACTAGGGCTTGGCAACCACAAAGGATGTCTGAGGGCTCCTGAAGCTGTTCCTCAAAACATCAGGACAGGTCAATGGAAAAACAAGCAATGTTGTTTTCATCCGACAAATAGAAATAATTTAACTGCAGGTGCCCTGTTATTTACCCAGAGAATTCTGGGATGAATAGTCTGGGTATACAATGAATACTGTATCTATTTATATTTCTTTACAAATAATACTAGTTTGACTTTGAGTCTAACACACACAGTGTGTGATCTGTGTCACTCCATTTACATTAAAGCAAATAAAACACTATTCAGAAACAGCTAACGATAACAACAAGCATGAAAGAGAAATTGGTATGTGGAATTTCAAGCTGCACGTCACATTGTGCATTAATTATTCATGCATACAAGTTGCCATCTGCTCATCTGAATCCAGTCAGTGAGACCTAACTACCCTGACTGTTTGGTTTCTCCTCTCCTCTCCTCTCCTCTCCTCTCCTCTCCTCTCCTCTCCTCTCCTCTCCCAAACAACCCTCATACTCATTTCAGTTAGGCCCCAAACCCATTTACCCCCATATAGTGAGGGCAAAGGAACAACAGCTAAGAGCCCAAACACATATTTATGACACATTTCAAGAATATAATGGGATCCTCAAGCGTGAAATCCAGATTCAAACATATTACTACACCATGTACAGAGAAAAGCGCTTGACATCCACTGATTCTGAGGATGATGATTCATATGAATATGAACCTATTATCACGCTACAAGCTCATTTAAATGAACAATAAGGATGCGAGTAGAAGGCAGACTCTCCAGTAGGGAGGGAAAGTAGATTGATCATTTTGGAAAATACACAAAACAGTTTGTCTCCTTGGTGTGAAGCCGTCCCATATACACCTAACGTACAGGCCTGCTGAGCAGAGACAATGACGGAATGTGCAAAAGTAAGGCAGGGCACTGTATTTTTAGTACAACAACGGCCGATTGAGACTAAGTAAATAGAAAAGTCTAATGAGTTTAAAGCCGCTTGTACATGAATGGAATAGTAATGGTGTGATGTGGAGATGGAGCTGCTTCAGGAGTGGTTCATCACACATTCCTCAGTGACTCTCCTTAATTTGACTTTGATAATCTCACTCACAAGAGGCTCACACCGATTAACACTACAGCGAGAGGACAGACATCGAGAGACGTGGGCCTCTTTTCTGACTAGATCCGATGCATGGGAGAAGCAGACCTCGCTACCCTTAAGCTCATTTTACCAACTAGACCTGTCAAACACACACGCCGAAAGAAGAACACAGACTTCATCTGCATCCTATGGGATCTGCAAAAGCGATTATTGTTTTAACATTACTTAAAATGTGTAATGCATTTTTAAAATAATTTTTATGCAAGGCCCGTTTCGAGGAGGGTGGAAATGTGGACTTCTGAGGAGGGAATGTGTCAGATGCATTTTCCTAGGGAAAGGAAGGTTAGCCTATGAACTTATCTAATTAACGCTGTGTGCCTATACCATACGAGGACCATATTATTAGAAATACTTTTCTTAGGGGGTAAACTTACCCAGTTGCACACTGCTGGTGTACATGGCCAACTCTAACCCTTTCTACAGTTAGGCCTACAGTGACCCCTTCACTTGTCAAAATGTAAATCCTCATCAATCCCCATGTAGCTAAGTCGGTAGATCATGGTGCTTGAAATGCCAAGGTTGTGGGTTTGATTCCCATGGGGGACCAGTATGAAAATGTATGCACTCACTACTGTAAGTCGCTCTGGATAAGAGTGTCTACTAAAATGTAAATCTACACACAATTCCCCATTATGACAAAGAAAACAGGTTTTTTTAAATGTTTGCGAATGTATTAAACATAAAAAACATAAATACTTTATTTACATAAGTATTCAAACCCTTTGCTATGAGACTTGAAATTGAGCTCAGTTGCATCCTGTTTCCATTGATCATCCTTGAAATGTTTCTACAACTTGATTGGAGTCCTGGACTCTGGGGGTACATTCAATTGATTGGAAAGGTACACAACTGTCTATATAAGGTCCCACAGTTGACAGTGCATGTCAGAGCAAAAACCAAGCAATGATGTTGAAGGAATTGTCTGTAGAGCTCCGAGACAGGGTCATTTCGAGGTCTGGTGAAGGGTACCAAAACATTTCTGCAAAATTGAAGGTCCCTAAGAACACAGTGGCCTCCATCATTCTTAAATGGAAGAAGTCTGGAACCACCAAGACTCTTCCTAGAGCTAGCCGTCCAAACTGAGCAATCGGGGGAGAAGGGCCTTGGTCAGGGATGTGACCAAGAACCCGATGGTCACTCTGACAGAGCTCCAGAGTTCCTCTGTGGAGATGGGAGAACCTTCCAAAAGATAACCATCTCTGCAGCACTCCACCAATCAGACCTTTATGGTAGAGTGGCCGGAAGGAAGCCACTCCTCAATAAAAGGCACATGACAGGCCACTTGGAGTTTGCCTAAAGGCACCTAAAGGCACCCAGACCATGAGAAACAAGATTCTCTGGTCTGATGAAACCAAGATTGAACTCTTTGGCCTGAATGTGGAAAAAGTCAAGGGTTCTGAATAATTTCCGAATGCACTGCATATCAAGGTTGGGTACTGTCTGTTAGCCCACTACTCAATAGCATGGTCGTCATCAACAGCGGGAAATACAAGGGATCAGTCTCAGCCCTGCTAGTCTAACCACATACACTGAGCTGTGTTCAATATTCAAATTGAGTTAAATGTGTTGTGTTATACAGTATGTTGCAAGAAACCACTTTACAAAATAAAATGCATAGTTATCATTATTATTACCATACAGAGAATCAAAGATGTATGCTGCCGTCTGCCTATTGGCTTATTTGAATATTCAAGCGTTTCTCAAAATACAATTAGGGTAGGCGTCAAGTTAAAAAAAAAGCTTTACCTGACTTGCTATAGATTTACATCCAATTAATGCCAGATTCTCATGCAAATTGTATATTTATTTTTGACTATTTTCTACATTGTAGAACTATGAAGTAGCACATATGGAATCATGTAGTAACCAAAAAAGTGTTAAACAAATCAAAATATATATTTCTCCAAAGTAGCATAGCATATGTGAGAACTCCTTCAAGACTGTGGGAAAAGCATTCCTCATGAAGCTGGTTGAGAGAATGCCAAGAGTGTGCAAAGCTGTCATCAAGGCAAAGGGCGGCTACTTTGAAGAATCTCAAACATAACATATATTTTGATTTGTTTAACACTTTTTTGGTTACTACATGATTCCATATGTGCTACTTCATAGTTTTGATGTCTTCACTATTATTCTACAATGTAGAAAATAGTAAAAAATAAATATACAATTTGCATGAGAATCTGGCACCAATTGGATGTAAATCTATAGCAAGTTTTTTTTTTCACTTGAATGAGTAGGTGTGTCCAAACCTTTGACTGATACTGTATAACTGGGCTAGTAACTCACTAACTAGAAAATATATTTTTTTTTAAATGCGCACATGCAGTTGCACGTGGGTGGCTCTGCTCTGTGATCTCAAATGTGCACATAGGCTACGCTCTGAAAATGGTATCTGTTTAAAGCCAAAAAACACCTTTTTGTGAACTTCAATCTTGTGCGTCTCTGGGCGGGCTGGCAATTATTCTGCGTGGGACTGCTCCAGGAGCTGCGTAACCGCGCACCCGTACAGTTTAGAGGGAACATTGGCCCAGAGTGCAACTTTGAACATTTTACAAATAATTCATTTCAATGCCCTCCAATGAGCCAAGATGCCATTACTAAATTCTATGAGATTAGGTTAAAATCAAGGCAATTGTGTGCTGAAAAAATGCTGAACAACTGTGTTATCTTGACATTAACTACACAACATCCAAGCAAGCACATTTGTTAATGGCCTCTTCCAACTCATTGGATAAGTTATGGGTGGCCATTAACCAATCAGGACCAAATGCATTCATTGCTTCCTGGCATGGGAGTGGACAGACCTCTGACCCCTGACTCCTCCCACTGCTTCCTCAGGTGCTGTGTCTCTTATACATTACTGTGCTGGGCTGTGCCTAACAAGCATGTCATTATGTTAAAAGCCCTAGTTTTCCAGAGAGAGCACACCGAGGGTTAAAAAGGAGGGGTACGTGCCTTCCATTAAGCAGTTAAATTGAAGGTAAAGGGTGCTAGGCTAAATACCAAAAGACCTTGTATGAATCTCAGCCCTTTAATGGAATCAGGCTTTAACAACTCCTTTTCGTTAAATACAGCCCATGTCAGGAGGATGCGTCCCACTCATAAAGCAGCGAAATGACAATGTACAGTGGCACTAATACAAGGACATAGTTCATCATGACATTCTCTGCAATTCCCAACTGATTAGGGTCCTTATGTTGGAGGTCTGATTTATGATGTCATTTCCTCTTACCGATCCTGCATCAATGAATCTTAATGAATTGGTAAATAAGGGTGAAGATTACACTCTGTGACACCGCAACACTCCTCACCCTCAATGCTAGAGATTTATGTAGCCAATTAGAAATTGGCCGGCAGAAAAATAATATTCTTTATGTAAAAAAATGGAAAAGCATTCTCGCTGAAGGGCAATTGTCTTGTCAGTGTTAACTCCATAAAATATTTACCCCCCGCTTCGAAATACAAAGGAGCTGCTGTGTTGGATCTGGACATGATGCTTTCAGGGAAAGACAAAAGGAACATTTTCAAAATGTGAGGGAGGCTGTGCAGCACAGCAGGCCTGGTCTCATAGACTACACGTAACGTAGTAAATGTAAACCCAGGACACTCAAATTAGTATGATATGTTCAGTTTGTTATGGTTACATAAGACAGAAGGTTCATTAAGGCCAAAACAAAAGAAGGATGGTTGGTCGGGGTGGATGGGTGTACATATAACGCAAACGTCTGGCAACCCAAAGGTTGTGTGTTAGAATCTCATCATGGACAACTTTAGCATTTTAGCTAATTAGGAACTTTTCAACTACTTACTACTTTTTTGCTACTTGGCAACTACTTAGCATGTTAGCTAAACCTACCCCTAACCTTAACCCTTTAACCTAACTCCTAACCCTAACCTTAACTTCACCCTAACCCCTAGCCACATAGATCAGGTTAGCGTTAACCACCTAGCCACCTAGCTAACGTTAGCCACAACAAATTGGAATTCGTAACATATCATACAAAAAGGATGATGGACAGCCACAAATTAATGCAAACCATAAGAAACGCAACATATCATACAAAATGGAGAGAGACAGATTTACATTTGCTATGTTACGTCTACCCCTGAGTCCAGGTTGAGCACAGGCGTTCTTCTCTGAAATGAGCCAAAGACCTTGGCATTGACAATCCCCTGGCTGATCTGTTTGATCAGCATAAATACACCTCTGTGTGACAAACATGTTTACACTCACAGAGCAAACAGCACACGATGACACCATGAGCTGCTTCTTCTCTAATGAAGATATCAAACCTCTATCAACAATTAGCCAAGAAGTGATTCTTTGAAAACTTTCTCCATTGATATCTTTGATAATAATAAGGTATTTTCCAAGTATTTTCCTTTTAGGGAAATATTCGCACGCCCCTTTTACATGGACATGAAAAACAGGTACGCATGATTATACTATTATATAATGATCATTCTTTTTGATAAAGGCAAAGTGCAGTTTGACTATATCGTCAGAAAAACATAGTTCCTATTCATCTATTAATTCATTTTTTTTCAAAGGAAGAATATCAAAATACAATCAACCCTTTGAAGAGATCTATTATCAACACGTTACTGGAAAGCCAACCAATATAGATTAGGACTGTAGATTAGGCTCAGATGTAGATTAGATGATTCTTGGGACATCATTACAGCTTTACAGTTTGTAATGTTTTTTTTTGGGGGGGTGGGGGATTAAAACATGCTAAAAAGATGAACATGGGGTATGAGGGGCACAAATATATCTGTGTTGGACTACAAAGAGCGAAAAAGCACCTCTATCCCAATTTCTTAAAGGAACACTTAAAGAGGTAATGAGCTCTTTTATGTATTATATATTGTGACTGGATTTAGTGTGAGGAAGCGTCTCCACATCAAACAGGCTGGCCTGCTATTAAGCACAGGGCTGAGAGATGATGCTGCTGCTATGTGAAAAGGAGTGGAAAATTAAAGCTGAAGTAGAGCAGGAAAGGGCTTAATTTACTGGCATGTACAGTATGCAAATGAGATTACTCTCAGCTTAACTGCATAATTTATGTCCATAATAACAGCATCATCATTACGGGGCTCAAATTAAATTACACCATAATTAGCATATCAAAGTGATTGGGTAAAGTTGAAAACAAATACCCAATTTTGTTAATGAACATCTGTAATCACCGTGTAGACTCTCAATGAAAAGATCCAACACAAATATCTGTTTTGGAGAAGGGGAGGAAGATCCTTCCCAGGTGACAGGTCTGTCTGTGTATCTTACCTGGTTGTCTCCACACACTCAGGTAACATTTCCCAAACCCTGTGTGATCAAAGACGCAATTTCCCACACTTGCCACTCAACAATTAAATACTCATCACTTCACCGCTGATTCAGAGAATGGGCTGCAGCTAAAAAACACCTTCACTATCACTGTGTCACACACACACACACACACACACACACACACACACACACACACACACACACACACACACACACACACACACACACACACACACACACACTCTCACACACACACACACACACACAGGTTTAACCATTGCCTCTCCTGCTTTCTCTCTGATAAACATGGGGAATATTAACAAACCAATCCCCCAGCCCAGCCCCAACGGAGCGCTGCCTAGCACTTCCTCAGGCCTTTAACACAAATCATGCTATTTTTTTGGGGAGGCAAAAGTCAGTCTGCATGTCATATTTCTCCTGTTTGATCCACCGCTTTTATACTTTCACATCCCCACATTATTGATTTAATTCAGAATTTATGACGCACTACGTTTCAATCTCACCTCTTTCTCCCTCCTTCTTCCCCCTTCTGCATTTCTCCATCCATCCTACTAAAGAGGTAGCATGCTAGTTATGTACACTATCAGAAACAGACTCTTCAAAATGTAAAGAAGTGCCATTTTATTTTATTCATTGAGGAATCCATAAAGGCCTTATTCCTTGAAAGTATGTAAATGATGTTCCTTTCAAGGTAGAGCTAGGGCAAATTCACTCCATCAGCTAATGACGGCGCTCATTACATGCAGAGAGGATGGCTAATGAAGGCTCTGCCATTCCCTCGCCCAGCGTAAAACCCTATGAAATGCTAATATCTCACTTCTAATTAAAGGATACCAAGTCCAAATGCACCTTCACGGCCAGTAGCCAGCAACATACATTTTATTTTTCAACACTACACTACAACCAAAGATGTGCCTGAGCAACATTCCATTAAGTCATATTTAATACCCCCACTATTCCTCAGCTTTCTCTCTCTATATATATATATTTGAATCTTCATATTGAGAGCAGGCACATTATTACGCTTTGTGAGATTACATTTTTGCTGGTGCCCTCACTTTAAGACACACACACAAATACACATGCTGCCTTTCAGCACGTGTCATGGAGGAAAAGGTCATTACGAAAAAATAAATAAAAGAAGAAAATACACCAGTATCGCCTCTTCACCTGTATGTATACATTTACAATGTTTACACATCGTTGGCTGTAAATATGTTTACAAGAAAACATGCTGCCATGCTTGAAGAACCTCTTCACAAAGTTCATTAAGGTCAGACAGGGCAGGTTTCATCTTCCCTCACATAAAAAAAGAAGTATTTTTCCAAAAATAAAAATGTTTTATAAACATCAATATTGTGAACTAGAATACATCAAATACAAAACTTTATTTTATTTTATAAATCAACATGGAAGTACATTTTCACTAGGTGTGTAATTATTCATAAATAAATGACTATCTAACAGGGAAAACATATTTTATGGCATATTATGTAGTTGCAACAATGCATCAGTTACAACAACGCGATGTCAAACAAAAATCAATCACATGTAAGCTAATTACTTTACCCAGAAGTGACACCTCAGGTTCCAGAGGGGTGAGGCCATGTTTTCCCACCTGATGGTTAACTCCAGGTAAAGGTCCAGAACCTAGTTGTAGCAGGGACCTTATATGCCCTTTATCTACTTCCCCAGATGAACTTGTGGATATAATTTTTATGTCTCTGTGTTCAGTATGAAGGAAGTTAGAGGTAGTTTGCTAGCAGATGCTAGCAGATACCATAGACTTCCAGTCATTGCGCTAACACTAGTTAGCAATTGCGCTAGCACTAGATAGCAACTTCCTTCAAACTGCACGCAGAGACATTAAAATGGTGTCCACGAGTTCATCTGACTCTTGGGAAGTAGATATACCCTTAAAAGTATCCCTTTAAGGGTTGCCCTATTGAACTGAGCAGTCGGGCAAGTTTAGCCTGCTCTTAAGTTGCACCAGGTGATTTATTTAACAAAACTGTAAGGAATTCCTGTAGGCCTTGCCTAAAACATATCTTTCTGGTTCATCCCCATTGTTTAAGTGAAAGACAGAAAATGTATGGCATTTATCGCAGCCAGGCAAGTTGAGCCTGTTCTGTGGTTGTCCCATTAGGCAGAAGATTTTTTTTAAACTAAAAACAACCTAACTGCAAAGAATTCCAGTAGCCTAACATACTGTTCACTGAGGGATCGCGTCCATTTTTTTACCTGCTACACTGGAAGCGTAACTTTTGGTCAGGAAGAACAGAGCGCAATCCACTTTATCCTATTGCTCTCAGGCGTGTGCTGCATGTCAAAATCTTGAGAAGAAAAAAACAGAGCGTAATTTTAAACTTGAGCAGTGCAAGCCTCTGGTGGGGCCGGCGTTCTCATGCCCAGGTTTCTTTTGAAAATAATAGGAGCGTCTCACACTCTGCGAAAGTAACCCCTCCGATGTAGCAGTCCAGTAAAACAGATTTTTCTGCTTCTTCCCTGTTGTTTAATTAAAAGACTGAAAAGTTATGGCATTTCTAAGTGTAAACAACCATTTTCGGAGAAGTGACCATAATTTTCAAGCAACCTTTCATACCTTAAAGTCAACCTCTGTGTAGGGTATGACATAGTGATTAATCAGAGGTTTTAGGGTGGCTGGTAGCCTAGCGGTTAGAGCGTTGGGCCAGTAACTGAAAGGTTGCTGGTTCAAATACCTGAGCCTACAAGATGAAAAAACCTGCCGATGTGTCCTAAAGCAAGACACTTAACCTTAATTTTCTCCAGGGGCTGACCCTGTAGGTAGGCTGTCATTGTAAATAAGAATTTGTTCTTAACTGACTTGCCTAGTTAAATAAAGGTTACACATTTCTTTCCAGATGGGACAGGGTGCATAGGTAGGCTACTGTTGATCAGACTGATACAGCATGTCAGGTCGCTAATGTTTAGGTGTAGGCTGCTACAACATTTCTCCAAACTTACAAGTTTTTATTTTTATCTGTCGAGAGTGAGTGTGCTTTGTAAAGAAAGGAGTGCAACCTCCCCCCTCATATAATTAACTCAAAATAATGTTTAAGAACACAAATAACAATAGCGACCCAGTGTCTATAAATGGGTGGATATCGACTTTGCCACTTCAGAATGCTTTTGTGGCACAGTCGACGACACGCAGGGCTACGGGCCAGAAGGTTGAGGGTTCGCCGACCACCACGGACGAGTTCACTCTCCCTGCCTGTTTCATTAGACCTACACTACAATCAGAGCCGGCTGCAGACAATGATTAGCTAGGTGAAAATCATATTTTCTAAATGTTGATGCCATATTTATAATTATATAAAATATATGCAACAAATTTTCTACCAACAGGTTTCTGTGCCAATGCACCACAACCAACTTTGGGCACTTCAACTTCATGGTTTGCATTTTCAACACCACAATCTGCAAAGTTTTGATGCTGGAATTATATTTGGGATGAATGTGCGCAGGTAGTTTACAGTAGCCTTCACAATCATATTCAAACATTGTGACTGGTTGTATTTATGCCACACGTAAAAGGTCATACATTTTAAAAGTTAATTTACAAATATTTAGGATATATTGAAGAGTTAGGTTCTAGGTGCGCGAGGAATAGCCACTCGGATCGGAGATAAAATAGAGCACACTTTCCTGAAGAACTGGGCCTGCTGGGAGCATATGTGGCCACATTATTACAGGACGGCTTGGGAGAATGTTAATCCGTAACAGACAGCGTATCTCAGTATCAGAAGTAAAAATACATCCAGACTGGCCTGCTACTGGGCCTTTCTAGACCTTCTAAACTGTCGAGAGTAGACCCACAACTGATCCTAATGGAATAAATGGAATGAAATATTCACATCACAAGGCTTTTGTGCCATTATTCAAATTACATTTTCACTGCAGTTTACAGCCTAGAGTAGAATTTTGTACCTACTTGAAAACAATAATGCAATTATTCAGTGCAATGTGGTGCTGTAGGCCAGCCTAGGTAGGATAATTGTATTGTCCCTAAACAAGATCAATAGCTTTTGAGCTGCATGTCTCATGAATTCACTGGCCTGTACGCTTATATGGAAAATTGGTGCCACTTTGAATACTTTTGTGTGGTATGATTGCTAGTTAGCATATCGCAGATCTGGACAAACGATCCACCTACCACTATTGTCACTATGAATGGTGGATAGAGGGCAGGATAAACAGACTGGTAGACTACTGTATATTGACCTGTGGTATATTGACCAGTGGTATAGTTTGTGTGCGGAAAAGGGACGTACCAAAACACCTTGATATAGGGGAGGCGCATCCAAGCAGGATGGAAGAAATTATATAGTAAAACCTGCAAAAGGGCAAATGTTAACCACGGGAAGAAATGCATTACCCTCCCCTGTGCCCAATAAAAAACTACACAACCCTCTCCAAAGCAAAACATTTTTTAGTTTTAGGCAACCCTCCCCTATATAACTCTAAGAATACTGGAGCAATCACACTCACTAACACTGAACAATCAAATATATACACATGCTGTGAGGTGAAAAGAATGGAGGTAGTAACACATCTTGTTACCACAACAGACACTGAGGGTAAACCCGAGTTAACAACCCACTACCTTAATAATTGAGACCAGGTGGTTATGGTTTACATCTTGAAATAACATTGTTTCATTACATTTAGAAATTTCTGTTTAAAATCATGTGCAGACATAGCAACTTTCAAACAAGTCAGGCTATATAATGATTCTGAAATTGCCAATTGCAGTTTGCTTACTCCAAATAGATTTTTTTTATATATATACTTGTTCTTGTGACTTTAATGTATTTTAAAGTCCCACTTCCTTAAAGTAAAGAACAAGATAGTAAAAAGAGAAAAATACATGCATTTAAATGTCAATGTTAAGAATATATCACAGCATCTGTTTGATCCCGGCCCAAGAATATTTCAAAGGGTTCTTACGCTCTATCCCTGTGTCAATCATGGAAGCTGACCTTCAACATTTCACATATCATCAATGGGCACAGATAATGCTGGGCAAATATCATAAAACGTGATTTTACGATTGAGGTGAGGCTGGGGTTGGGGGCAGGGGCTGAGGCAGGGGCTGGGGTTGGGGGCAGGGGCTGGGGTTGGGGGCAGGGGCTGGGGTTAGGGCAGACGCTGGGGCAGGGGCTGGGGTTGGGGGCAGGGGCTGGGGCGAGGGCTGGGGTTAGGGCAGACGCTGGGGCAGGGGTTGGGGCAGAGGCAAGTGTTGGAGAAGTGGTTGGGGTAGGGTCTACACCTGAATTGACATTTGCTCTGCTCAGCACTAAACACATCACTCTTATCCCCCCTGATAAATAACTAAACAAGGCAAACAGAGACAGATCAGTCAAGCTCCAAACAGCTAACACAGAGACAGATCAGTCAAGCTCCAAACAGCTAACACAGAGACAGAGAGACAGAGAGACAGAGAGACAGAGAGAGAGAGAGAGAGAGAGAGAGAGAGAGAGAGAGAGAGAGAGAGAGAGAGAGAGAGAGAGAGAGAGAGAGAGAGAGAGAGAGAGAGAGAGAGAGGCACAGCGATGAGTAACAGGGGAGAGTGGATAAATATCACAGAGTAGCCTGAGCCAAGCACCATGGAAGGTTGAGTATTGTAAGGCTGTGAAAGCTGGGCATTTTTACAGAGCTGTGACATTTGTTTCTTATTGTCTAAGTGGCAGTTAAAAGCGTCTCCCTGCGAGGGCCCCTTGGCTCTGTGCTGGGATGCTTTAACAGAGAGGTAACCATATTAGGACGTGTATGGTAAAGTAAACAATAACATAGTTGCAAAGAGATGGACATTTTTCAGCTAATGGTGTTTGTCATTCCTGTTTTCAGGGCTCTGTATGGCCCTGTACTTTTTCTCCTGGACCAGGGAGACTTTGTTTATGAAAACAACGTAGGAGCCAAGACTGAAACCGGTGCAAATCACAGTAAATAAACATATGTTTAAAAATGCCTCAGCCTTTGTTTTTGGATAGCATTAAATAAACTCCCATCTTGAATGAAAAAGCTTTCCACTCCCTCTCTAAAAAGTGTTCTGCTTAATGTTCATCTTTTAACTGTCTAATTTTAATTCAACATTTTAAATATTTTAACATTCTAATTTATTTGACAATCCAACAAGGGGAAGAAGAGGATAACCTAATTGGTAATATATATATGTATATATATGATGTGAATTAGAGCAGTTTGGAAAACTTGCAGTCAAATAAAATCAAAAAGGGATATTATGTCTGAGATGGAGGGTTCCATTTCTCACTAATCAAAACGGCATTTAGTCCTATTTGAATGTAACACTCATTCTACTTTCTGTTTCAGTGGTCACTTGTTCTCCTCTCCTTTTACTCCATGTCATGGCTCTGGTTATCACTTTTTCTTCTCTGGGTTAAAGAGAAGGCATGGCCACGATCTGGAAAACAATACGCATACTGAAGCCCATGTTCTCTCAATCCATTCATTGTATCCCACTGCTACCTCAACAAGGGCCACGTTACTCAAGTGTTTGGTTGTCCCAGGCTTACTAAGATATTGTGGCTGTTGAAAGGGTCTAGACAACCCTAGTCTAACAGTTCACCGAGCCCTATCAAAAAAGAATTACATCTAACTGCAACGCCATATATTCAGTGCAAAAAAAAACATAACTTCTTCCATATGCTCTTTTTCCATATTTTGTTACGTTACAGCCTTATTCTAAAATGGATTAAAATTCAGGGTTTTCCTCATCAATCTACACACAATACCCCATCATGACAAAGTGAAAACAGGTTTTTAGAAATGTTTTCAAATGTATTAAAACTAAAAAAAAACTGAAATACCTTGTTTACATAAGTATTCAGACCCTTTGCTATGAGACTTGAAATTGAGCTCAGGTGCATCATGTTTCCATTTATCATACTTGAGATGTTTCTACAACTTGATTGAAGTCCACCTGTGGTAAATTTAATTGATTGGACATGATTTGGAAAGGCACACACCTGTCTATATAAGGTCTCACAGTTGACAGTGCATGTCAGAGCAAAAACCAAGCCATGAGGTCGAAGGAATTGTCCGTAGAGCTCCGAGTTCTGGGGAAGGGTACAAAAACATTTCTGCAGCATTGAAGGTCCCCAAGAACACAGTGGACTCCATCATTCTTAAATGGAAGAAGTTTGGAACCACCAAGACTCTTCCTATAGCTGGCCGCCCGGGCAAACTGAGTAATTTGGGGAGAATGGCTTTGGTCAGGGAGGTGACCAAGAACCCAATGGTCACTCTGACAGTGCTCCAGAGTTCCTCTGTGGAGATGGAAGAACCTTCCAGAAGGACAACCATCTCTGCAGAACTCCACCAATCAGGCCTTTATGGTAGAGTGGCCAAATGGAAGCCACTCCTCAGTAAAAGGGACATGACAGCCCGCTTGGAGTTTGCCAAAAGGCACCTAAAGACTCTCAGACCATGAGAAACAAGATTCTCTGGTCTGATGAAACAAAGATTGAACTCTCTGGCCTGAATGCCAATCGTCACGTCTGGAGGAAACCTGGCACCATCCCTATGGTGAAGCATGGTGGTGAAAGCATTATGCTGTGGGGATGTTTTTCAGCGGCAGGGACTGGGAGACAAGTCGGGATCGAGGGAAAGGTGAGTACATAGAGATCCTTGATGAAAACCTGCTCCAGAGCACTCAGGACCTCAGACTGGGGTGAAGGTTCACTTCCAACAGGACAACAACCCTAAGCAGATAGCCAAGACAACGTAGGAGTGGCTTCGGGACAAGTCTCTGAATGTCTTTGAGTGGCCCAGCCAGAGCCCGGACTTGAACTCGATCCAATCTGACAGAGCGTGAGAGGATCTGCAGAGAAAAATGGGAGAAACTCCCCAAATACAGGTGTGCTAAGCTTGTAGTGTCATACCCAAGAAGACATGAGGCTGTAATCGCTGCCAAAGGTGCTTCAACAAAGTACTGAGTAACGGTTCTGAATATTTATTTAAATGTGATATTTCTGTTTTTATGTTTTTGCTTTGTCATTACGGGTGTAGATTGATCAGGGGAAAAAACGATTGAATCAATTTTAAAATAAGGCTGTAAGTAACAAAATGTGAAAAAAGTCAAGGGGTATGAATACTTTCTGAATGCACTGTAGCTCTCAAACATTGTCCATAGTATGCATAGAACAGCTGAGAAAAGATTAATTCAATATAATAATATAAACTGGGAACAAGCAGCAGCTAGGTTTTTTTTCTTGCACCTATAATTTAGTCACATCAATATGGTAGTTGCTGGCCTTGACCTTCTCAAAAAGATATAGGTAGTAATTTTGCTGATTAATTCAATTTCACATTTTGAGGTGGAAAGAGCAGGCCAAAGTCAAAGCCTCACAAAAGCCTTCTGGAGATTTGACACATTCTCTCACTTTTTGTGATTTTCTTTTCATGTCTCTGTAAGACAACTCATCTGCGGGTGGAATTTGCTTACTGCTGTCGCCTCAGTCAATCTCACACAAAGGCTCTGTCATGTTTCACGTCTGCACCTGGTAGCAGCCTGACATCATCAAAGGCCTTCACTTTCCCAGACAGAGCTGAATTTATACATCCATCAATATGTTCCAAACCACAAAAAAAAAAAAAAAAGATGTCTGTGTGATGCTGATAGAAAAATAGATTGAAACTTGCCAAACACACTTCCCCCCCAAAAGGTATTTTAAGTAGCTTCAAGATAACACATCTGTGATAACACTATCAGTACAATTCTTTCTACTTTACAAGAGAAGATAATTCACATGAAAGCGCAAGAGATGACAAGAGATTTTTTTTTGCTCTATTCTCTGTGACATGCTTTATTCTGAATACAGCATACATTTGCCTATGCAACCTGTTTAGCCAGACAATAAAGAGCCTAGATACAGTATCTCCCAAAGCCCATTCTGATAGAAATTGATGTGCTGTGACTGGGGATAGAGAGAAGACAGTGTTTAGTAGGTGCTGACATATCCTATGATCTAGATAAACTGGAACAAATAAAACCCAGTGTTGCTTTTTTATTTTGGTCTCCATTGAAATGTATTTGTACCCATAATGATAACATTTCATTTTCCTACAGCTAGACTAGAGAAGCCGCCTTGCAGCTATTTTGCCTGTCACTGTTTTTAACTACTGCAGCCGAGCACTGAGAGTAGATTACGGTAGTTAGAGAACATGAAAAACACTGTGACAAAACTGCTAGTGGCAGAAACGTTTAACTTTCTTGTTAGCAATCTCCCCCATGTGGCACTTTAGCAACAGGAAGTTGTTTATTATGTTCAGAGCTCAGCAAAAGCGATTAAAGAAACTCTTTAAGAATCAAAGTGTTATAAATGCATGGAAACACAGCCAGCTGTAAATGCCACAGAATTAGAAGCTTACCAACCCTAATACTAATATGGCAATTTTCAGCATGATGCTGATACAAAGAAATTACTTTTTAAAGTAAGCAATAAATGCAGTCAAGAGAACTATTATGTGAGCTTTCTTCTTCCCAACATAAATCTATATGCGACCTTTCTTTGGCCGGAATCATGAATTCACATTTTTTCCTTAATACTCCTATAAAAAGCTGCAGATTAGCAAAGTAACTTGAACACTTTAACCAAAGTAATCTTGTCTGTGATCTTCAGAGGCATTCAAATTCACAGCAGCGTAGCAAGTAATGTGAGCAACCAACTGTTGGCATGATATGTTCTTCCTTGTGTTTAAATATGAAATTCAAACGGAGACAAGAGCATTTAAAAGGAATCTAAATAGAAACACACACTGATGTTCTGAAGGAGAACTTCTTCCTGGAATGGGCCTTCGTCTGTTGACTTTAGCATCACCAACATATGAGGAAATAGGCAGAGAAACTAAGACCTGTATGGAGTATGATCTGAACCTACAGATGCAGGATCTTAATTTGACCAATATTGTCACAGATAAATAATCCTGCAACAACAGGATGTTAATGTTTAGTCCATAATGTTGCTTGTTTGGTGGTTAGGCTATTAGCTGTCCAAAAGTAGGCTACATGAAAAGTGCAATACTGTTAATACTGTATAACTGTGTGCTAGTGTGGGTTTTCAGTGAATTTATGTAAATCACAAAGCTCATCTGCATTTCCTGCTAATTCTCAGCAACAAAAGAGTGATCAAATTAAGTTCCTACAGCTGTAGCCTCAATCAGCACAATGATAATTTAACTATCTGGCCAAGAGACACCCTTACTGAATTCCAACCCTTTGTCAGGCTGCTTTAATTCATAATCCCTAAACAAATAAAGAAAAGATAAACATATGCAAAAATACATACATCAGCAAAAACAAACACATACTGTACACAACCGCACAATCACACAATGCATACCGTTTCTCAAAATAACAAGAGCACCTCTTCCGTTTTCAACTCCATTGCACTTCAAAACAGCTTTAAAGACTGAAGCATGGTAATCCTGTAAACTGCCACAGGGATTTCTGCATTAGCAATGCAATCAAAGTCGCATTGGAAAGTTGTGTCAATAATTAGGCAGATTTTGGCACATTAACATTAATTAACACAATAATTTGAAAGATGTCAGTCCTGATCTTACATCTGGAGAAAACAGTTGTGCTGTGGGCCTGGAGAGGACCTGCTTCAGAAGACTATGCAGAGAATGTACTCAGTTTAGTTTTTTACCCTTTGGTCCCACTGTTGCCCAATCTTCCAAATGGAGAAGTGATGGGCTGAATTCAAACAGAGACAAGTATACGGCTGTTTAGCACGTTGGGATGATAGAACAGGCAGGGCAAACACAACACTCACTTCCTCCTCTGATAGTGAGAAACGCACAATCTTATTCAAATATTTCAACCCACACAAATTAAAGAGCTATGACATATGGAGCCCTTTTCAACATAACACAGAAATATTTCCGACCGTTGGTGAACCTATTCTGTTGTCTCTCAATTTCCACAAATACAAAAAACCTTCAAGCTCATTTTCTTAACTTTGTCAAACACTTTGGGACAGTTAAGACCACTCAATTATATGTAGTGTTGGCCTTTACAGTAGTGGTTCGTCACAACATAATATTATCAAGGTAGTTTGGCATCTCCCTGTTAAGAGTCTATGGGAGTAAGCTTGCAGGGATTGTGCCTATGCCTTTAGCTGTGAGCTGAGGGGCTGAGATGTTAAAGCCTATCACTGTCTACGGGGCTGTGCGAGACAGAACACAGACACACTGCTCCTCTGAAGCCTAGAGCTCCTGACGTGTTAACACCCCCACCTCTCCCCACTGGAATACTCCAGCCTGCCTGCTTACATCCTGGGGCCCCAGCATATTGAGATATGAAGAGGGGTGTGAGGAGCACATACACAAACACACATACACAAACACACATAAAGAAAACCACTGATCGACAAAGAGATGGAGATTACATCCATGAAAGGTTGCCTGGCTAAATAATCAGTAGATACAGTTGAAGTCGGAAGTTTACATACACTTAGGTTGAAGTCATTAAAACTCATTTTTCAACCACTCCACAGATTTCATGTTAACAAACTATAGTTTTGGCAGGTCGGTTAGGACATCTACTTTGTGCATGTCACAAGTAATTCTTCCAACAATTGTTTACAGACAGATTATTTCACTTATAATTCACTATAATTCACTATCACAATTCCAGTGGGTCAGAAGTTTACATACATTAAGTAGTCTGTGCCTTTAAACAGCTTGGAAAATTCCAGAAAATGAAGCTTCTGATAGGCTAATTGACATAATTTGAGTCAATTGGAGGTGTACCTGTGAATGTATTTCAAGGCCTACCTTCAAACTCAGTGACTCTTTGCTCGACATCATGGGAAAATCCAAAGAAATCAGCCAAGACCTCAGAAAAACAATTGTAGAAACACAAGTCTGGTTCATCCTTGGCAGCTATTTCCAAACGCCTAAAGGTACCACGTTCATCTGTACAAACAATAGTATGCAAGTATATACACCATGGGACCACGCAGCCATCATACCACTCAGGAAGGAGACGCGTTCTGTCTCCTAGAGATTAACGTACTTTGGTGCAAAAAGTGCAAATCAATCCCAGAATAACAGCAAAGGACCTTGTGAAGATGCTGGAAGAAACAGGTACAAAAGTATCTATATCCACAGTAAAACGAGTCCTATATCGACATAACCTGAAAGGCCGCTCAGCAAGGAAGAAGCCACTGCTCCAAAACCGCCATAAAAAAGCCAGACTACGGTTTGCAACTGCACATGGAGACAAAGATTGTACTTTTTGGAGAAATGTCCTCTGGTCTGATGAAAGAAAAATAGAACTGTTTGGCCATAACGACCATCATTATGTTTGGAGAAAAAAGGGTGAGGCTTGCAAGCTGAAGAACATCATCCCAACCATGAAGCACGGGGGTGGCAGCATCATGTTGTGGGGGTGCTTTGCTGCAGGAGGGACTGGTGTACATCACAAAATTGATGGCATCATGAGGAAGGAAAATTATGTGGATATATTGAAGTAACATCTCAAGACATCAGTCAGGAAGTTAAAACTTGGTCGCAAATGGGTCTTCCAAATGGACAATGACCCCAAGCATACTTCCAATGTTGTGGCAAAATGGCTTAAGGACAACAAAGTCAAGGTATTGAAGTGGCCATCACAAAGCCCTGACCTCAATCCTATAGACAATTTGTGGGCAGAACTGAATAAGCATGTGCGAGCAAGGAGGCCTACAAACCTGACTCAGTTACACCAGTTCTGTCAGGAGGAATGGGCCAAAATTCACTTAACTTATTGTGGGAAGCTTGTGGATGACTACCCGAAACGTTTGACCCAAGTTAAACAATTTAAAGGCAATGCTACCAAATACTAATTGAGTGTATGTAAACTTCTGACCCACTGGGAATGTGATGAAAGAAATAAAAGCTTAAATAAATAATTATCTCTAATATTATTCTGACATTTCACATTCTTAAAATAAAGTGGTGATCCTAACTGACCTAAGACAGGGCATTTTTACTAGGATTAAATGTCAGGAATTGTGAAAAACTGAGTTTAAATGTATTTGGCTAAGGTGTATGTAAACTTCAACTGTATGTAACCATGTATTAATCAGTAGATATGTAACCATGTATTAATCAGTAGATATGTAACCATGTATTAATCTACTGTTTCTCATGAGGACCTTTGACACTATATCATGACAGAGGCACGGTGTTGAGGGGAAACGAGGGGGAGAAGAGAAAATCCATGACTCTTTAAGGTAAAATGCCCCTTGGGGAGTCCATAAACCTTAACTACTACATGTACCTACCTGTACTTGCATGCTAAAATATGATCTCTCTACAGGCAGAAGTCCACTATACACTACAGACATCTTCTGCTTTCAGAACAAACTACGCTGTATTACATCAAATACAGCAAGTCATACATAGATTAATCATACAGTAGCATGATCAAGATGAGATATTTCAACACTTACAGTCTCCGTGTACATTTTCAGGACTTTGACAGTGAACCTTCAGAGCAAGGTTTTTGTTTCAACAAACATACAACCAAGGCAAACAGACTGCATCAGGTTATTTATTAAGCCAATCCGATACAACATTCACCCTCACACTGAGATTGGAGTCTAATGAATAATCGTGTGTTTACCTTCTACAAGGACTTGCTTGTTTAAAGCAATCTTCAGTTCCAGCGTAGTGACTTCAGCCTCCTTGCCCTGCAGACAGAGGACATGGGAATTAGAGGTTGTTATTGAATAATCACTGCCACTAACTACATAATTTGCCATCAGCAATCACCAAAACAGAATAGCTGAAAGAAAAACAGACTAAATCAATGTATATTAATACTGCTTGCAGTATGAGCCCGCGCAACAGGATGGATCACAATTACACAAATAATGGGTATGAGTAACACACTTCTTCCTGGAATGGGTAACAGACTATTTCCTGGAATGGGTAACACACTTATTCCAGGAATGGGTAACACACTTATTCCAGGAATGGGTAACACATCTTCTTCCTGGAATGGGTAACACACTTATTCCTGGAATGGGTAACACAATTATTCCAGGAATGGGTAACACATCTTCTTCCTGGAATGGGTAACACACTTATTCCAGGAATGGTTAACACATCTTCTTCCTGGAATGGGTAACACACTTCTTCCTGGTATGGGTAACACACTTTTTCCTGGAATGGGTAACACACAGATCCCGGACTTGAACCCGATCTAACATCTCTGGAGAGTAGAGGTTGTTAGCTAGCATTAAACGTATCTTATAAAAAACAATCAATCTTCACATAAACTACACATGGTTGATGATATTACTAGGTTAACTAGCTTGTCCTGAGTTGCATATAATCAATGCGGTGACTGTTAATTTATAATCGAATCACAGCCTACTTCAACTTCGCCAAAAGGGTGATGATTTAACAATCGTTGCTAAATGTATACCTAACCATAAACATCAATGTCTTTCTTAAAATCAATACACAGAAGTATATTTTTTTTAAACCTGCATATTTAGTTAAAAGAAATTCATGTTAGCAGGCAATATTAACTAGGGAAATTGTGTCACTTCTCTTGCGTTCAGAGCAAGCAGAGTCAGGTATGCAGCTGTTTGGGCCGCCTGGCGGTGTGAAGACCATTTCTTCCTAACAAAGACCGTAATTAATTTGCCAGAATCTTACATAATGATGACATAACATTGAAGGTTGTGCAATGTAACAGCAATATTTAGACTTAGGGTTGCCACCTGTTCGATAAAATACGGAATGGTTGCGTATTTCACTGAAAGAATAAACGTTTTGTTTTTTAAATGATAGTTTCCAGATTTGACCATATTAATGACCAAAGGCTCATATTTCTGTGTGTTTATTATATTATAATTAAGTCTATGATTTGATATTTGATAAAGCAGTCTCAATGAGCAGTGGTAGGCAGCTGCAGGCTCGTAAGCATTAATTCAAACAGCACTTTACTGCGTTTGCCAGCAGCTCTTAGCAATATAGATTAGTGTTCAGAGAGGTCTCTGGACACTTCTATGTTTGTCAGGATTAGTGTCCAGAGACCTCTCTGGATAACTCTATGTTGGTTTTGTTGTGTGGTCCCCAATTGGAGGCAGCTGCACTGCGTTGCCTTTAATTGGGGATCCCATTTAAGGTTGCTGCCTGACCACGTGTTTGTGGGACATTGTTTGTGTGCATGTGGATGTGCCTATGTTGCGGCTGTACTTTGTTTATTGTTGAGTTCGAGCTAATAAAAGTATGTCGAACTATAACTCCTCCGAATTCTGGGTTCTGCCTCCACGAGCCGTGACACAATGTTGGATGCACAGTTTATGACTTCAAGCCTATCAGATTAGGCTGGCAATACTAAAGTGTCTATAAGAACATCCAATAGTCAAAGGTATATGAAATACAATTGGCATCGAGATAAATAGTCGACGCGTCATAATTCCTATAATAACTTGCGGCTGAACCTGAAAGTGTCTCCTTCGTCATTTTACCGTTCATGTCTCCCATAGGGAATGCCTTGATCTACTTCAAGTAAGTAACTGGGAATATTGAAGACTCATGTTAAAAGGAACCACCAGCTTTCATATGTTCTCATGTTCTGAGCAAGGAACTTAAACGTTAGCTTTTTTACATGGCACATATTGCACTTTTACTTTCTTCTCCAACACTGTGTTTTTGCATTATTTAAACCAAATTGTTTCATTATTTATTGATTTTATTTATGTATTATATTAAGTTAAAATAAAGTGTTCATTCGGTATTGTTGTAATAATTATTACAAATTTATATATACAAATCGGCAGATTAATCGGTATCGGCTTTTTTGGGTCCTTCAATAACCGGTATTGGTATTGGCGTTGAAAAATCATAATCGGTCGACCTCTACTGGAGAGACCTGAAAATAGCTGTGCAGCGACGCTCCCCATTCAACCTGACAGAGCTTGAGAGGATCTGCAGAGAAGAATGGGAGAAACTCCCCAGATACAGGTACGCCGAGCTGTAGCGTCAGACCCAAGAAGACTCAATGCTGTAATCGCTGCCAAAGGTGCTTCAACAAAGTACTGAGTAAAGGGTCTGAATACATATGTAAATGTGATATTTCCATTTAAATGTTTTATTAATTTGCAAACATTTAAAAAAAACCTGGTTTTGCTTTGTCATTTAAAACAATTTAATCAATTTTAGAAATAAGGCTGTAACGTAACAAAATGTGGAAAACGTCAAGGGCTCTGAATACTTTCCGAATGCACTGTATACTAGTGCATGTACATAGCTATCCTAGCCTCATTGTCTACCGCATCTGTACTTTTCCATCTGGTTGATAAGCACAGCCGTTCACTATACTGTAGCCGTTGAGGACGATAAGACAAACAATGAAGTTGTTAAATTAAAAATACTGTTTATTTGCAAGACAAAACATCATTTTTTGAATTCCTGGCGCCAGATGCCGCTATAAGAAAGAATTAAAAAGATGACTCCACCTGGTGGAAGAGCAAGCCTGTCTTTCACTCACTGGAAACTCTAAGAGGATTCAGGAGCACACTAGCTGTTCAGCATGCACTGTGTGCACTGTAAACTGAGCACTCAACCCCCCCAAAAAACGAAATCAAATCGTATTTTTATGGTAAACTGAAAAGTGACTATGGGGCAATATCTCAGAAGCATTTGAATAAAAGCATTAAAGCATATCCAAATATGAAAAAAGACCAACTCTCTCACACTGTTCTTTTGTGCAGTTTACATTTGGCAGTCAATGCTGTGGCCAGGCATTTGTGGAGCTCCAAAGTGTTTATCTAAAGCAGACTGTGCCTAGATAAAACACATGAGCCTGAACCTTGCCCAGTTACAGCATTAATTATCTGGTAAATGCCCTTGTTGAAAACACTAGTCAACATTAAACTCACTTTGAACTCGACGAGGGTCGAAAATCATACAAAATGCACTGTTCCCACACCACCTTCCTATTATTCTGATTCATTAGACTTCAATTAACATATCATCAATGACATCGTAAATCAATAGCGAGTGGTGACAAATTACAGATATTTTCAGTTTCAAACTACTAAACATCATTAATCCCTATCACCTGAAAAGGCCCAGGGAACTAAATGAGTTTACCCAATGCATAACATCCATTTAGATAAATGTTCCATGACTTGATGATGGAAAATGTGTATTGGAGAGAAAAAAGAGAAACAGCAGAAGTGTGAGAGCAGCTGTGACGGTGCTTTTTTTCTCTCTCTGTGCAATATAATGCACCTCTTGTAATACCTAAATAGATAATTGTGTCAATTTAAAACTGCACGTGGCTGTAATAGTAGTGTTTAGAGCGGTGGGGGTGCGGAGAACCCAGGGTGTGGACAAACAAGAGCATGCTGCTCTGCCCAGTTGGGTTTGTAGAGCCCATCACACAATCTCACATTGAGATTTGAGGGAACAGCATAACTCCTGGTTGAGATGATTACCCACCCAGGTGGTTTATGTGCACGCTCAGTGAGAGTGCTCGCATAAGAACATGAATCAAAACGCAACAATTTCCTAAGACAAAAGAGAGTCGAGGAGCATCATACATTTTACATTTACATTTTAGTAATTTAGCAGACGCTCTTAGAACGATTTACAAATTGGTGCATTCAACTTAGGCTAGCCAGTGGGACAACCACATCTTGATCACAGTAAGTACATTTCTTTAAACAAGCAGCTGTGAGCAAAGTCAGTGCTATCAGGGACAACCACATCTCAGCTGTGAGCAAAGTCAGTGCTATCAGGGACAACCACATCTCGATCACATCATCATATAATGTGTGAGGAGGAAAAACAGAAGGACAACAAAAGTGTGCATCATGGGAGTTAGCCCTATCATATCCGTGGGAAAGACACAGAGAGATACAGACACAGAAAGACTGAGAAAATTCAAAAGCATCTGTTCCTACATTGTATGTTGTGCTGTACCAACAAATAACAACCATCATCATAATTTACATAAACATAATTGTTGTCTCTGTGATGTAATAATAAACACACTGTATTATTGTTGTCTCTGTGATGTAATAATAAACACACTGTATTATTGTTGTGTCTGTGATGTAAAAATAAACACACTGTATTATTGTTTTCTCTGTGATGTAATAATAAATACACTGTATTATTGTTGTCTCTGTGATGTAATAATAAATACATTGTATTATTGTTATCTCTGTGATGTAATAATAAACACACTGTATTGTTGTTGTCTCTGTGATGTAATAATAAACACTGTATTATTGTTGTCTCTGTGATGTAATAATAAACACACTGTATTATTGTTGTCTCTGTGATGTAATAATAAACACTGTATTATTGTTGTCTCTGTGATGTAATAATAAACACACTGTATTATTGTTGTCTCTGTGATGTAATAATAAATACACTGTATTATTGTTGTCTCTGTGATGTAATAATAAACACACTGTATTATTGTTGTCTCTGTGATGTAATAATAAACACACTGTATTGTTGTTGTCTCTGTGATGTAATAATAAATACACTGTATTATTGTTGTCTCTGTGATGTAATAATAAACACACTGTATTATTGTTGTCTGTGATGTAATAATAAATACATTGTATTATTGTTGTCTCTGTGATGTAATAATAAACACACTGTATTGTTGTTGTCTCTGTGATGTAATAATAAACACACTGTATTATTGTTGTCTCTGTGATGTAAAAATAAACACACTGTATTATTGTTGTCTCTGTGATGTAATAATAAACACACTGTATTGTTGTTGTCTCTGTGATGTAATAATAAATACACTGTATTATTGTTGTCTCTGTGATGTAATAATAAACACACTGTATTATTGTTGTCTGTGATGTAATAATAAATACACTGTATTATCGTCTCTGTGATGTAATAAAAAATACACTCTTTTTTTTTATTCTTGGTTGGAACTATTTTAGAGGCATGACTGTATGTATCTGAATGTGAACAAAGACTAATTTCTGTCTGTGTTCAGAACCTGTGTTCAGAGCTGTAGTGGACTCCCTCTACGTGGAGGTCACTGCTTCACAATATGCTCTACATCCTCTTGTGTTCTAGGTATGTTATCAACACTGCCTCTGGCTTTGTTGCAGGATCGCATGTTCAAAATTAATACCCCTCCACTGAAACGCACCCAATCCCAACAAAAGGCCCAACATCCACTCTGGATGGCTCTTCAGTCCTTCTAATGGACAGACTCTCCACTCTCTTCACACCATTCTGACAGAAAAGAAGAGACCATGAATATTTACCACAAAGTAAAGTTATTCCATTAATTACTCTAAGCATGCTTAAAACGATATCTGTGGCTACTTCTGTGGTGGGTCGTTAATGAACTTTCACACGCCATTACCATATGAATTAATGCCCAACTCAATGGCTGTCTGTCAATAGAACAGTTTCCTCACTCACTGTCTTTAAGCCTAGCCAGCATGTTTCGATCACTTAGTGACGCTAGCTGCATCATTCTATACAGATCTGTCTATTTATCATACCATGAACTAGACCGCATTTTGTGAAAACAAAAAATAGCATTGGTTAGGTTGAACATTCCTCCTGCAAATGGGTGGTAGTCTTGTGGATAAATATAGAGTTTATTAAGGATACTAAGAGGGAGTCCAACAGGATAGGCAGAGTCAGTGATATCTATATTCAGGACATTAGTGTTTGTTTTTAGGGTGTGTGTTCCAAAGATTTTCCAAGTCACTTTCTGTGCTCTGAAACACAGGAAAATCTAAGTCATGACTCATTTTCAAACAAATGCAGCTGTTTATATGTGATTCACTAAAGGACTGAACAGTATTTTTCCCTAATTTCTTTCAAGCTTTATTAAGACAGACGGATTGAATGAACATTTCAAGGCGATTGGCAAGGATGGTGGCATTATATTGGACACTCACATAGTCTGTAAACAACAGCACTCAAACAGGCTCAAAACCCACCAATTAAACCCAACTTCGCGTTTTTAGTTTTTTTTTTTCTTCCTGTAAGCTGAAAAGGCAACAGTGCAGCCTGCTGAATGTCAGCCTGTCTGATCCCAGAGATTCTTTGGACCTGCCCTCATGTTTTTCTGAGCTAAGAACAAAGTACACAGAGAGAGCTTTGCTGCCTTAATACCAAGGAAGTGGAATGTCACTCTTAACCCTAAATAAACAAGGCAGCGCATTTCTTTACACTATTTAAATGTTAACAGAGCTCTTTGAATAGAGCATTCTCTTCCTCTGTATACCCAAATTACTTCACTCTGGCTCTACACAGATTCTAATCTACGGATCCTTGAAGCAAACATCAGAAAAATTACTTAATTTGGTTTCTCCTACAGTTGAGAACTAATAGCTGGGAAAGAGAGAAGCAGAGACAGAGACAGAGACAGAGAGAGAGAGAGAGAGAGAGAGAGAGAGAGAGAGAGAGAGAGAGAGAGAGAGAGAGAGGAGGGAGGGAGGGAGGGAGGGAGGGACGGAGAGAGGGAGAGAACCCTACACACTCAGACAGCACATAGGGGCTAACCGACAGCCAGATTATGCAATGCTATTTTTACGGCCAATTCCTTTCCACCCTGTCAAACAGGAGGACTGTCAATTCTCTCCTGCGATATCACGTTTCCACTCTCCCAAGTCTCTGTGTCCTGCTCCTCCATTCGCCCGCCACAGATCCTGTGTGCTATTAATATCAATAACCCGCAGATTACATTTCCCTGGACAAAGACGGAGGGAGAGAAGGAGAGAGGAACTGATACCCTCACCCATAACAGCAGCACAATCACTCCTTTACTATCACACCGTACTGAACTAGAGAACAGGAGCAGCTCAATCTCGCACACACAGTTCACACGATGCAAGCCTCTTCTATGAGATCACCAGAGGACTGGCGGAAAAGCAGCCCTTAAGTCTGTCAGAAGCCTCCAGTCTAAACCCTGGACCTCCAGAATAACTTAAGCTCTTCAGAGGAACGCATCCTTCTACCTACGGCGCAGTACTTTACAGCACTTACAGAACAAACCCACAATACAGACACATGCAACATGAACCCATAAAAGGCCAGAGATGAGGAGAAAAAGTACAATTAAAATCTTTACTTACTTACCCATGAACAGTGAGTCTGAGTTTCATTCCATTACTGAAACATGAATGTAGATTCCTCCAGGTTTAACAAGACTTCTACAATCCACTTCTCAAACAGAAGAAAAGCCTGTCAGTGCTAGTAGCAGTAAAAGTAGTAGTTGTGGTGTGAGAGCTGAAGAAAGCCCTGACTGCAGTGTTCAGAGGGACTGGAGGTATGTGGTCTAAACACAACAAAACCCTGAGCCTTGCTCTAGATTAAATATGCAGGAAGATGTCCCTTTGCATAAAAACACAAACACTCAGCAAATGAAGGACTGGCACAGACCAGGCAGACCAGGCAGAGCAGAGCAGGCGCATGCTGAGAGCCATACCTGTCCTCTGCCCGTTTAATTAGACAAGAGCAAGCAGAACAAATGAACAAACACCAGAACGGTCACACAACCAGTCCAGAACAAAAAAGCTACTTAGTTTGTCCTCAGTGTTATAGAGTGCTCAAAGTTTGTTGTAAAGACACATGCCAACTTTAAACGCATTACTTTTGTTGTAGGACTTTTAAAAATACAATTTGTTTCTATCAGTTGTTTTTAATAAATAAATAAAGAATACCTAATCTTCAACTTTTAAAACTCGCTTAAGTTGTATAAGCAAATGTGACATACTATATAATCTATAGGAAATTCTAAAGGATATATGCATTAACTAAAACTGTATAGTGGGTATGAATATTTATTTAAATTATGTCCAGTTAAAGTATCATACTGCTACTGCTTATCATGCCTTCACTCTGCACTCCTATGGACACCTCCTAATGGATGAATAGGAAATAAAGCCTGAGCCTCTAAAGCCAGGGAAAAAACGGATACGATTTATAACAGCCACAATTGTCCCTCCCTCCCTCCCTCCCTCCCTCCCTCCCTCCCTCCCTCCCTCCCTCCCTCCCTCCCTCCCTCCCTCCCTCCCTCCCTCCAACTCTCTGTCTCTATCCCCAACTCTCGGGATATGAATGCAGAAACTCATAACGGTGCAAGACTCCTGGAGTGTCTGCCTGAATCTGCCAGGCTTCATGACTAAAACTTCAAGTGAACCAAAGAGAACGGGAGCCGAGTCCCGAAGAAAATCTCGAGCCCAGCTTTAGATGCTGAGTGATATATATATTTCATTTTCATGCAAGCCCCTCTCCAAATTAGAAGGGGGAGAAGAAGAAAGGAAGGGAGTAAGGGACAGAGAGAGAGAGAGAGAGAGGGGGGGGGGGGGTGGGGGGGGCAGAGAGAGAGAGAGAGAGAGAAGGAGAGAGCCGTGGAGAGCAGAAATGAGACCTCTGGAAAATAAACAGGGTATAGCGTTTCAAAGGCAGGGGGGGACAGGCATTCCATTGTTCAAGCCAATTATCAGTGGAAAATAATAACAACAGATGGATCCAGAGCGGCCAACTTATGCCGAAGCGCTCCGGCGCTGGAGAACAGATGATGAAATGTGAGAGTGGTGTCGGGGGAGGAGGGACTGCCCTGCCGTCGAGTCGTCCAGCTCAGCTCCACACACCAGATGTGAACTTCCACAAGGACAGTCAAACATGTGCTCTGTGGCCACCACGTATGCTACACGGCTCAGACATACCAAACAGTGGCTAGTCCACACTTAACTTCCATTTCAAAAGAGATAGAAGTTAAATGATACATGTGGCCCCTGTGTTTCTTCCGTAGTAAATTAAAACCTGTGGGACCAGTGGATGAGGTATTTGTTAGATGGGCATTAGGGACCAGTGGATGAGGTATGTGTTAGATGGGCATTAGGGACCAGCGGATGAGGTTTTTGTTAGATGGGCATTAGGGACCAGTGGATGAGGTATTTGTTAGATGGGCATTAGGGACCAGTGGATGAGGTATTTGATAGATGGGCATTAGGGACCAGCGGATGAGGTATTTGTTAGATGGGCATTATGGACCAGTGGATGAGGTATTTGTTAGATGGGCATTAGGGACCAGTGGATGAGGTATTTGATAGATGGGCATTAGGGACCAGTGAATGAGGTATTTGCCCTTAAATATTTTTGCCCTATGTGTGCTGTAGCTATTGGAAGGGGGTGTTATTGTGTCCATTCAGCCATAGGGGCGGCAGGTAGCCTAGTGTTTAGGGTGTTGGGCCAGTAACCGAAAGGTTGCTGGATCGAATCCCTGAGCTAACAAGGTAAAAATCTGTCGTTCTGCCCCTGAACAAGGCAGTTCACCAGTAGGCCGTCATTGTAAATAAGAATTTGTTCTTAACTGACTTGCCTAGTTAAATAAAGGTTAAAATTAAAATAAATATATTCTATACACAGCCATGTTGTGATGTTTTCAGACACCAGCATTGGTGAGACGAGAAAGACCTCATTGACTCTGGCTTCAGTGAGAAATCCCTCATATCAGTCCTAGACTGACAGGCGAGGGGAAGGGGGCGGGGGGACTCCAACCTTAAAACAAAACCAATTCTCAATGTGGCTCGTCAAGGGTGGGAGATGTCTGCAGATAGCAGCACAAATGATCTGTCCTTCCTTTTAGAAGAAGAGAGAAGTTTTTGTTTCATTAAGTCAAGACTAAAGCATAATTATCTCCCTATAGACCTTAATCACCAGCAGAAGGATAACAGAACAGGAAGCCATTTCCAGTTCGGTCATTAAAGTTTTTTGTTGTGTTTAATTTTTTTCCTTTAGATGAGAGTATCAAATAATGGCAACCAATCATAGGGCAAGAGCAAAATCCCCCTTTCAAATATCTCTGTTGTGGTTAAAATGTTCAACTGCTATAAAATGGGTTCATTTGGTTCAATCATCCATCTCTGGCCTGTCTTTATCTGGTCTGTCTATCTGTTCACGGGGCTAGGAGTTAGGGGGCAGAGGACGAGGGGGCCGGGGGGATGAGCCCACTATCTTCTGTCTCTTCAGAGATATGGAGATCACTGGAGAGTGAATGTAATTAACCATGTTTGAAATAAAATCAGGTTGAGCACAAACAGACCGGTTTATAATTGTATATAATATTTTAAACGACTAACAGTGCTTGAAGGTGCTTGTAATACTATCCCCAAAATGGCAGATCCCTCAAGGATTTAACAGAAGGAAAAAAGATAGAAACGTTGCCTAGATTTAGTTAGCTTATAAAAAAATATTTCCATTAGCAAATCTCATTGAAGGGGTTGAGGCGTTTGCCTGAAAAACATATTATTTTTTGAGACGGAGTGAAGACAAAGGGTTTTCAGACAGAAAGTGGCGGGCAAGCAGCCACTTTGTGCACTGACACTGAGGTCGAGTTAATTAGACTATTGTCATTTTAATCAGGACAGGTCGGCTGCCATCCCTTCCTGTATGAGCCGGTGGACTTTAAACGGCTGAAGTTATTCATCATTAATGTAACCACATTTTAAGGTGCATATCATTATGGTTACAGAAATTGTAACCAGATTTCCATATTTTATTTATACAATGGGGCAATTGTAAGAACCAACTAAAGACATCAAAAAAATATATCAAATCTTTGCTGAAATCTTTTCTCAAAACAGACAAGAGTAGAATAAACTCTCCTGAAGCCATTGGTTCAACTATATTCACCTGCAAATACTTTAGAAAAATTCTAAAATCAAAAAGAAAAATAACAACAGCACTGTTCAACAAAATCTACTCTCACTTTAATTAGTTGGACTCTCAGACTTGCTATGGTTAGGAGGGGTTAAAAGAACAGTGAACAATGCATCTCATTGGGGCTCCACCTGCCAATCAGAGAGTTGAAATTAGGCCCTAAACAGGGCTCAAAGTATCTCTGCTAGTTCCTCTACTGCCCTCTGACTGATCTGGAGTCCGCTGCAGAGAGTTGAGATGTGACAGATCACATGCAGACGAAAGGTCATCAAGTCATTAAGTCCCCCGTCCTGCCATTACCTGAGGCCCTGAGCTGCAACCACCCATGACACTGGTCAGACAGGAAGCACAAAGACAGCCAACTAAACATGGTTATTCTATATGAACTGACTCTAGAGGGAGATCTAGGGAAACTTATGCACAAATCACCATGAGGTCAGTCAGTCCCCTCCTGCAAACTTGACTTTGACAAACTTTGTCAAAAGTCAAGTTAATGTGTCTGTTTATGATTATGTTAATAGGTCTGTAACGTCATCGTTTTTAACATCGATCATGAATATTTTAGAGAATGTTCATATTAATTTGATCAGATATTAACGTCATTCAATAATTCAACACATACAAATTAATAATTCAATAAAAAGAATGATCAGAAATGTTGAAGAGGAAACCAAAGAGTGACATCTAATATCTTAATGTGGGGATATTTAACTCGAAAGGTTCACACTACTACAAAGCCTTTGGGTAGTTTACAGAGTGGAAATGGCTATCAAAGCCCAGTCTAACTTGCTTTTCTTAATGACTACGTGGTGTTGCTACAGAAGAAGTTATCCACAAAATAAATAATCAAATCGCCTAATTACTGTACCTAGGAGAAAATGTTCCAATTTAAACTTCTATTTGAAATCTGTAATCCAATCATGTCTGCCGGAGGGATTGACCACAGCAATTGAAAACAACAGGCTGTTTTGTTCACTGAGGTGCACATGTTGAGATAAAGGAAGCGACACAAGCTGTAAAGCCGTGCTCCGGTACCAGCTCTCTGTTCCCAAAGTTCTTCTGTGAGAGATTTACAGGGATTAGATGAAGAAATGAAGGCCTAATCTTTATTTGACAGGTTAGCCAATCTCTGGCTGACTGGTCACTCTTCATTGTGTAGACCAGGCCTCTTTCAGATCTCAGCTCTCAGGTCTAGCACCAGTAATATAGCTCCTTCACAGAGCTCCACACACCTCAGTCCTATTCAAAACTACATTTAGGCTGATCACATAAATGTATGACAGTATGAGCTCTCAATCCCATTATCATACGGAAACATTCAATGTCATTTTGGAGTAAGCAATGTGCACAAGCCTAACGCAAAAGATAAAAGAATAGCAACTCTCCAAATGATACTCCGTATTTGGTCGCAGTCATAACGGTGGTACTACAGTTAGCAGTACATCCTAGTGGCTATTTTCTTTTTAATCTAATTATATGTGTGTCTGCAGTACCTGAGTGGAAATATAGAACCAATTTCCATGTGCAGTTTAATGGCAGATGGAAAGAGATATTTCATGGAGATGTATAGTCAAGAGCGATAACCAATTAATCAAGCTGGACAATGACACTGGCTAAATTTAAACACAGGAGAAAAAATGCCCCTTCCCTTAAATGATTCATTACTGCCTGTTATTACGTAGCATATAGAATTTAAAATCGCTGATTCTACTTAATTACAGTTTGCGTTGATACTTGCTACAGATGTCACAGCTTGCAGTGGCAATCTTTCACAATGTTTAACCCTGTCAAATAGTGGAGGCCCCCCCCCCCCCCCCCCCCCCCACCACCACCATCCACCCCTCCCTCTCCGTCTGTTTTCCCAATGCCTGACCTACAGACTCATTCCCACGCTAACAGAGAAGAGGAGGAGGAGGAGGAGGAGAAGGGCTGCTTGTTGGGTGTAACATACTGTATATTTCTAAAAAAAGAGGCAGAGTAAGTGGTGTATTCAAACAAACATCTACAGTGGGGACACAACAGAATCTATTATGCTGGAACCCAAAGAGAAATGATGATGCTCTGTCCAAAAAATGTCTCTCACTGTGAAATAGAGTTGACTATACATAATAGCCAGGCATTCAAGGATATTGGATCCATTGGAGAAATAGCAACAATGTAAAAGGTTTCCAAAGTTGGCATTTCAGGCATTGCATTAGGCTGCGTCACGAGAGAATGCTGAATTACTATACATATTTTTGCTATTAAAAACAAGCACAGCATGTAATGTATTGTATTGTACATGCACATCAACACTGTACTTCCATTTGCCTACAACAGGAAGACAAAAGGTTTGTTTGTGTGCCACTCACTAAATTCCCCATTTCTCTTTAGCAAGTCATCTCTGTTCACCAAACAACTGTATGCAAATAGTTAGAGTCATGTAGCATTCAATTGTTTTGTATTAATATTTGAATATTGAAATAACACAATTCAGATCTAGATATTACATTCCAATTTCCATATACGTGAACTGTAGTTGCACATCAACAGATTAATTCTTCACATCAACGCCGTGTTTGTAAAGTGAGAAATATTGTTGTTGTTCTGTTTATTATTTTACATGAATAACTTCCTGTAACATATATCTATTACCTAAAAGCAAGTTACCCCTGATTCCTAACTGCAGCCTATATGGCCGTGTCAGAGACAGAACTGTCTGTATCAACCACGTTCATGCCACTTAACCAAATTGGAATCGCTGATAATACTATATTTACATAGCGGTGTTGGCTAGGCGTGATTATGATCAAAGAAATGTTCCCCCACGCAATGACGGAAAGTTTAGCAGCAGTGAGTGAGTGAGGCTGAAGGACATACATATAAGTTAGCACAGGTTATAGCAGAGCCAAGGAAAATAGCTAAATTGTGTGGGCTTGTGTTAGTGTGGGGGAGTAACAGGAATACATCGTCTCAACAAGTGAATGGATGAAGGCGCCTTGACAGATGCTTGACTGATCACTTACTAGAGTCACCCTGCATCTGTTTACCACAGCACAGCCACATGATGCTGGAGCTCCATGGCTGCCTTCACACCGGCAGCCCAATTCTGATATTTTTCCACTAATTGACCAATCACATCAGATTTTTTCACATCAAATCTTTTTCAGAGCTGATGTGATTGGTCAAAAGACCAATTAGTGGAAACATATCAGAATTGGGCTGCCTGTGTGAAGGCAGCCATGGAGCTCCAGCATCATGTGGCTGTGCTGTGGTAAACAGATGCAGGGTGACTCTAGTAAGTGATCAGTCAAGCATCTGTCAAGGCGCCTTCATCCATTCGCTTGTTGAGACGATGTATTCCTGTTACTCCCCCACACTAACACAAGCCCACACAATTTGCTTACAAGGCCGAACAGATCAGAAGATTAAACTGCAGAGGATATTATTAAGGTTGTCCCTCGTATCACCAACGTTTGTTGCACTTTTACAGACAAAACAGTTTTGCATACACTAGGATGGATAGGATGAGTCTATATTGTGGCTTAAGTCTCTTCCTCTCAGAGCGCCAGACTCTTCTCTGTCTCTGACAGAAGCTCATCCATTGTTATCTCACTGTGACCGTGCCTCACACTGTGGCTGTGACCGTGCCTCACTCAGAGTGTCTGTGAGGGCCTTTGAGAGCGTACAGTACGGTATATATGATCAGAGCTCCAGTCCAGCCCTCAGATGTCAGAGTGACTGGGAGGCAGCGTCAGAGAGAGGCCCAGTAACCAGGCCTGTCCAGTCTTCCCACAGCTCAGACAGGAAGCTAGGAGCAGCGCTTGCACTGCCTCGCCTGTCTCGCCTGTCTGCCACTGCCAGCAGTGCAGCGTTCAGTTCACAGGAGCCGTGTCTGACTGCATGCTCAGCTCAGCGCTGGATGGCTTGTTTGATTCCAGGCAGTGTGACACATCTGTTGTTTGTCACATCGTGTCGTAACTCCATGTCTGCGAGCCAGACACGACCCAAGCAGCACACCGCTCCACGCGCCTCATCCTCTCTATGTGTTGACAAACAGCACTGCAGCGCGACAGAGACAGACAGACAGACAGACAGACAGACAGACAGACAGACAGACAGACAGACAGACAGACAGACAGACAGACAGACAGACAGACAGACAGACAGACAGACAGACAGACAGACAGACAGACAGACAGACATGCATGCATGTCCACAGTTTGGAGGGTCAGGAGGTGGGAAACATCACTGGCTGAACAACCACTGTCAAATTCTCACTTTGAGTCAGTTTATTGTAAGCAACTACTTTGGGTGACAAAGTGTTGAAAAGTGTATGTTCTCAGCCTTGCAAGGAGTTCTGAAAGAATATTCAAATGTGTATTTCTTAATGGCCATGGAAACATTTAATTTAAGTAAAAATAATTATGGAAAGCATTCACTTAACCTAAGACCTCCTCAAAATTGCCATACGTTTATATTGAGAATCAATTTCTTTCCCCCAATGTCTATAGAAATACTTTTAATGCTTTAAATCAAATCTCTTTCAAGGGTTTATAGACTTAACAACGCACATTTTCTTGGACAGACATAAATAGTAGGAAGTGCTTTAAGTGCCTTTAAAGAGAGTGCCAGAATATATTCCATGCGAGACTGACATTGTAAGCTTAAATACATCAGCGATGACCATTGCTAATTCATTATATTACCATACATCTATGAAGTACACATCATGCAATATCAGCAAAGATATAATTACATTGTTTCTCTTCACCAGTCAAATCAGCCTGCACTAAAGACGCTGAGAGGTAGTTACTAATGGCACCGTTTCAGAAGCTCTTTCATACATTCATAAGTGCTTCACTTCTGTGTCCTTGTCTTCTCTAAATCAATATTCAAAATTACCTAGTAATTGCAAGTTTTGGATAAATTTACATGCAAAGGATTGTCTGTGTTATATTCATCAAACACTTGGCTGAGACAAAAACTCTCTATGAGCATTCTTATATTTTTGTGTTATCTTTTATTTATGTAGTTAATGTTAGTGATACCAAAATCACATTTAGCCTAGCTGTCATCCTATATTTGGATGGCTCATTTACATTATCAGACGACGAAACATTCATTTGTTCCATTCAATACCAACTTGTTTTGCAAGCACTCAAAACTAGACACGACACATCAGGGCTTAATATAACACAAAACAGAATAATACTGATTGAACACCTGATAAAAATGCCGGAACACCATGCCTACCCTCTCAGCCAGCCGTATCAAACCTCAAGATGCATACAGTATCACAACATATCATCAGCATACCAAAACACATACCTAAAGAATCTGCAACTTTGTAAATAGCCTACAACATTGCAAGTCTCTAATGTATTCTGAGGGATACTTTTTTTTTTTTTTTGATTTAATCTTTTTTAACTAGGCAAGTCAGTTAAGAACAAATTCTTATTTATAATGATGGCCTACCCCAGCCAAAACCCGGACGACGCTGGGCCAATAGTCCTTTTGCACAACGTAGCAACGCCCACTTCCACTCAACTTCCTACCCGATACATAGCTTCCTCTCCCGATCGCGTCCCATACTAGCCTCGAAGTAGCTCGTTTTATCATTAATATACTGAGTTAATCAGTATATTAATATAATCATATTTCTAATAATTCTTCTTGTAGTTTAAGACAGTAGCTAGCTAACAGAGACAAAGTGACGGGAGAGGTCAACATGAGGGCTTGCTGCTACAGGTCCATGACGAAAATTTAGAAACCACACCGTTTAAGTGTAGGGTGAAAGGTCAGCTGTTTGTGACACACTACATGCCAGTTACACAGTCAGAGATGAAGCCTAGTCTTAGACTAAGGAGTTCCTGTCAATGGAGATCTGCATTAAGAGGCATTGCTTAGTCTAGGACTAGGCTTAACCCATGTCTATGAAACCGTTCTTAGTGTAGTAATTGTTCAGTCGTCTTCTTTGCTGTTTCTGTAAGCTCTGTTATGTTGGACGCATTAGATTACATTTATACAAGGGCATATATCCTTAATAGAAAAGTTTCAACCACTATTGCTGTAATGAATTTAGTTGCATGTTGAGCCAGTCACTTCAGTTTGCTGGTCGTGACAGTATCAGGGATGCAAACTGAGGGCCCAAAAAGGTGACCCTTTTTTTTGCTCCGAAACATGCAACAAATCAATGCGGGGAAATGCAGGTTTTAACTAATTAAATAACAAAGAATATGATCTACATGATCAGTTTCTGTGTGTAAAATCAAATCAAATTATATTTGTCACGTAACAAATAGTAAAACAGCAGCAGTAAAATAACAATAACGAGGCTATAGTATATACAGGGGTACCAGTACAGAGTCAATGTGAGGAGGCTATATACAGTATATACAGGGGTACCAGTACAGAGTCAATGTGAGGAGGCTATATACAGTATATACAGGGGTACCGGTACAGAGTCAATGCGAGGAGGCTGTATACAGTATATACAGGGGTACCAGTACAGAGTCAACGTGAGGAGGCTATATACAGTATATACAGGGGTACCGGTACAGAGTCAACTTGAGGAGGCTATATACAGTATATACAGGGGTACCGGTACAGAGTCAATGTGAGGAGGCTATATACAGTATATAGGGGTACCGGTACAGAGTCAATGTGCGGGGGCTGTATACAGTATATACAGGGGTACCACTACAGAGTCAATGTGAGGAGGCTATATACAGTATATACAGGGGTACCACTACAGAGTCAATGTGAGGAGGCTATATACAGTACATACAGGGGTACCTGTACAGAGTCAATGTGAGGAGGCTATATACAGTATATACAGGGGTACCGGTACAGAGTCAATGTGAGGAGGCTATATACAGTATATACAGGGGTACCAGTACAGAGTCAATGTGAGGAGGCTATATACAGTATATACAGGGGTACCGGTACAGAGTCAATGTGAGGAGGCTATATACAGTATATACAGGGGTACCAGTACAGAGTCAATGTGTGGGGGCTATATACAGTATATAGGGGTACCGGTACAGAGTCAATGTGAGGAGGCTATATACAGTATATACAGGGGTACCAGTACAGAGTCAATGTGAGGAGGCTATATACAGTATATACAGGGGTACCGGTACAGAGTCAATGTGAGGAGGCTATATACAGTATATACAGGGGTACCGGTACAGAGTCAATGTGAGGAGGCTATATACAGTATATACAGGGGTACCAGTACAGAGTCAATGTGAGGAGGCTATATACAGTATATACAGGGGTACCGGTACAGAGTCAATGTGAGGAGGCTATATACAGTATATACAGGGGTACCGGTACAGAGTCAATGTGAGGAGGCTATATACAGTATATACAGGGGTACCGGTACAGAGTCAATGTGAGGAGGCTATATACAGTATATACAGGGGTACCGGTACAGAGTCAATGTGTGGGGGCTGTCATGTTGGATATAAAGGAGGATCGGGAGACAGGTGAAGGAATGCGTAATAGGGGTATTTATTTCTACCCAAATTACCACGTATTCAAAACACAAACAAAAGAGCGAGGAGTACCTCGAATAAATACACGGGGCGAGACCTGTAATAAATACACAGGACAAGACCCGTAATAAATACACAGGACGAGACTCGTAATAAATACACAGGACGAGACCCGAACACTGGTTTATATAAACTACAAAGCACAGGTACTCACACGACCAACGGACATTGTAACAATAATCAACAACCCAATGGAGAAACAAAGGGCACACTTATAACAATCTAATCAGGGGGAATGGGAACCAGGTTTGCGTAATGAGACAGTTCAATCACTCCTAGAGGCCTGTGACATAGACCTCTGGAACTGGTGCACGGAATGAGCAACAGTACCAGAGGGATCCGTGACAGGGGCACCGGTTAGTCAAGGTAATTGAGGTAATATGTACATGTAAATCAAATCAAATGTATTGGTCACATACACATGGTTAGCAGATGTTATTGTGCTTGTGCTTCTAGCTCCGACAGTGCAGTAATATCTAACAAGTAATATATAACAGTTTCACAACATATACAGTTGACACTCAAGTCGGAAGTTTACATACACTTAGGTTGAAGTCATTCAAACTCATTTTTCAACCACTCCACAGATTTCATGTTAACAAACTATAGTTTTGGCAAGTCGGTTAGGACATCTACTTTGTGCATGACACAAGTAATTATTCCAACAATTGTTTACAGACAGATTATTTCACTTATAATTCACTATATCACAATTCCAGTGGGTCAGAAGTTTACATACACTAAGTTGACTGTGCCTTTAAACAGCTTGGAAAATTCCAGAAAATGATGTCATGGCTTTAGAAGCTTCTGATAGGATAATTGACATCCTTTGAGTCAATTGGAGGTGTACCTGTGGATGTATTTCAAGGCCTACCTTCAAACTCAGTGCCTCTTTGCTCGACATCATGGGAAAATCAAAAGAAATCAGTCTGAAACCACGTTCATCTGTACAAACCATAGTACGCCAGTATAAACAACATGGGACCACGCAGTCATCATACCACTCAGGAAGGAGACGCGTTCTGTCTCCTAGAGATGAACGTACTTTGATGCGAAAAGTGCAAATCAATCCCAGAACAACAGCAAAGGACCTTGTGAAGATGCTGGAGGAAACAGGTACAAAAGTATCCTCAGTAAAACAAGTCCTATATCGACATTAACTAAAAGGCCACTCAGCAAGGAAGAAGCCACTGCTCCAAAACTGCCATAAAAAAGCCAGACTACGGTTTGCAACTGCACATGGGGACAAAGATCGTACTTTTTGGAGAAATGTCCTCTGGTCTGATGAAAGAAAAATAGAACTGTTTGGCCATAATGACCATCGTTATGTTTGGAGGAAAAAGGGGGAGGCTTACAAGCCGAAGAACACCATCCCAACCGTGAAGCACGGGGGTGGCAGCATCATGTTGTGGGGGTGCTTTGCTGCAGGAGGGACTGGTGCACTTCACAAAATAGATGGCAACATGAGGAAGAAAAATTATGTGGATATATTGAAGCAACATCTCAAGACATCAGTCAGGAAGTTAAAGCTTGGTCGCAAATGGGTCTTCCAAATAGACATTGACCCCAAGCATACTTCCAAAGTTGTGGCAAAATGGCTTAAGGACAACAAAGTCAAGGTATTGGAGTGGCCAAAACAAATCCCTGACCTCAATCCTATAGAAACTTTGTGGGCAGAACTGAAAATGTGTGTGCAAGCAAGGCCTACAAACCTGACTCAGTTACACCAGTTCTGTCAGGAAGAATGGGCCAAAATTCACACAACTTATTGTGGGAAGCTTATGGATGACTACCCGAAACGTTTGACCCAAGTTAAACAATTTAAAGGCAATGCTACCAAATACTAATTGAGTGTATGTAAACTTCTGACCCACTGTGAATGTGATGAAAGAAATAAAAGCTCAAATAATTATTCTGACATTTCACATTCTTAAAATAAAGTGGTGATCCTAACTGACCTAATATAGGTAAGTTTTACTAGGATTAAATGTCAGGAATTGTGAAAAACTGAGTGTAAATGTATTTAGCAAAGGTGTAAGTAAACTTCCGACTTCAACTGTACATACATCTAAGTAAGGAATGGATTGAGAATATATACAGTGGGGCAAACAAGTATTTAGTCAGCCACCAATTGTGCAAGTTCTCACACTTAAAAAGATGAGAGAGGCCTGTAATTTTCATCATAGGTACACTTCGACTATGAGAGACAAAATGAGAAAACAAAATCCAGAAAATCACATTGCAGGATTTTTAATTATGGTGGAAAATAAGTATTTGGTCACCTACAAACAAGCAAGATTTCTGGCTCTCACAGACCTGTAACTTATTCTTTAAGAGGCTCCTCTGTCCTCCACTAGTTACCTGTATTAAATGGCACCTGATTGAACTTGTTATCAGTATAAAAGACACCTGTCCACAACCTCAAACAGTCACACTCCAAACTCCACTATGGCCAAAATTGTAGACCTGCACCAGGCTGGGAAGACTGAATCTGCAATAGGTAAGCAGCTTGGTGTGAAGAAATCAACTGTGGGAGCAATTATTAGGAAATAGAAGACATACAAGACCACTGATAATCTCCCTCGATCTGGGGCTCCACGCAAGATCTCACCCCGTGGGGTCAAAATGATCACAAGAACGGTGAGCAAAAATCCCAGAACCACACGGGGGGACCTAGTGAATGACCTGCAGAGAGCTGAGACCAAAGTAACAAAGGCTACCATCAGTAACACACTACGCCGCCAGGGACACAAATCCTGCAGTGCCAGACGTGTCCCCCTGCTTAAGCCAGTACATGTCCAGGCCCGTCTGAAGTTTGCTAGAGAGCATTTGGATGATCCAGAAGAGGATTGGGAGAATGTCATATGGTCAGATGAAACCAAAATAGAACTTTTTGGTAAACTCAACTCGTCGTGTTTGGAGGAGAAAGAATGCTGAGTTGCATCCAAATAACACCATACCTACTGTGAAGCATGGGGGTGGAAACATCATGCTTTGGGGCTGTTTTTCTGCAAAGGGACCAGGACGACTGATCCGTGTAAAGGAAAGAATGAATGGGGCCATGTATCGTGAGATTTTGAGTGAAAACCTCCTTCCATCAGCAAGGGCATTGAAGATTAAACTTGGCTGGGTCTTTCAGCATGACAATGATCCCAAACACACCGCCCGGGCAACGAAGGAGTGGCTTCGTAAGAAGCATTTCAAGGTCCTGGAGTGGCCTAGCCAGTCTCCAGATCTCAACCCCATAGAAAATCTTTGGAGGGAGTTGAAAGTCCATGTTGCCCAGCGACAGCCCCGAAACATCACTGCTCTAGAGGAGATCTGCATGGAGGAATGGGCCAAAATACCAGCAACAGTGTGTGAAAACCTTGTGAAGACTTAAAGAAAACGTTTGACCTCTGTCATTGCCAACAAAGGGTATATAACAAAGTATTGAGATAAACTTTTGTTATTGACCAAATACTTATTTTCCACCATAATTTGCAAATAAATTAATTAAAAATCCTACAATGTGATTTTCTGGATTTTCTTTTCTCATTTTGTCTCTCATAGTTGAAGTGTACCTATGATGAAAATTGCAGGCCTCTCTCATCTTTTGAAGTGGGAGAACTTGCACAATTGGTGGCTGACTAAATACTTTTTTGCCCCACTGTACATAAATGTCAGGGCGGCATTGGACTAAGATATAGTGGCATAGTAAGCTTTATAGTATGCAGTATACACATAAGAGATTGGAGATGCAGTATGTAAACACGATTAAGTGACTAAGATACCGAACATAGTATATCGTACAGTTTAAACATATGAGAAGATACGGAAACATTATTAAAGTGACTAGTGTTTAATTTATTTTAAGTGGCCAGTGATTTCTATTCTATGTCTATAGGCAGCAGTCTAGGTAGAGTTAAAGTGACTATGGAAAACATTAGATCACAGATAGTTTGTCACACTGATTGCCAGGATCCAGTAAGCAACTAACGTATTATAACTTGAGGAACAGCAAGGAGTCGTATAACGTTACCAGTTAATACTATAGCGAATTGGTTAGATTACTAACGTTAGCTCATCTGATGATGTAACGTTTGCTAGCTAGCGTTAGCTTTCTGACTTTATTAGCCAGCTAATTTTCACACCATAAACTCAATTATTTGATCCGTTAAGTTGAGAAATGTCGCTCAATATTTCTCTGGCTAGCTAACAGAAAATTTGATCCAGCTAGCAAGATACTTAACAATGCTAATAATACTTGTTCCACCACACTTTCTCCCTCACCTCAAACTGTTGTTTTTCGGTCACAGCTCGTTATACGCTTAATCACTTCTCACCCCAGTCTCCGTGGTTAGGCTTCTCACCTACCTCTTCGTTATCGTTCAGGGGACAAGCTGATGTAACCGGCAAAGTGCCTTTCTACTCTCTGCTTTCCAGAGTGCACGCTCTTTCCAGAGAGAAAGCTTGATGCTGTAACTAGCAAATTGGTTGTAACTTCTATCCTCAGTCGCGTGCTGCATTCTGTTGTTATGTGAACGATTGACTGAGCCTTGGATACAGCCAGTATTGATCCAAATGCGCATCACTCGTTCGCTTACAGACAGTAGTGATCCAAACCCCCCCCCCCCGAAACCCCGAGCCGACAAGGTGAAAACCTGTCTATGTGTCCTTGAGCAAGGCACTTAACCCTAATTTGCTCCAGGGGCGCCGTACTACTATGGCTGTCACTGTAGGTAGCCTGTCATTGTAAATAAGAATTTGTTCTTAACTGACTTGCCTAGTTAAATAAAGGAGAAAAAAAACACACCATTTTCAACAAGAACGATAAAAAAACGCTATAGAAATATGATTATATTAATATACTGAGGTAATTAGAAAAAACAAGAGACTTCGAGGCTAGTATGGCTACATTCAGGTTGACAGGACGTGATCGGGAGAGGAAGCTATGTATCAGGTAGGAAGTTGAGCGGAAGTTGGCGTTGCTACATTGTACAAAAGGTCTATTGTGCGCCACCCTATGGGACTCCCGACCACGGCCGGTTGAGATATAGCCCGGGATTGAACCAGGGTCTGTAGTGACGCCTCTAGCACTGCGATACAGTGCCTTAGACTGCTGCGCCACTTGGGAGGCCAATTTAAGTCTTGCATTCAGAGGATCCGTCTGGCCTTCATTAGCTTCCTCCTGGCATCTACTACCCATTTCAGAGAGAAGATGTGGTATATTACCAGTAAAAATATATATTGCAATGTTTGTATGAACCCCTTTAAACAACCCCTTATTTACCACTTTCTTGCAGGTATACCCATTTTATACATATCAGTCGGTAACTGGCAAATTGGCATGGTGTGGGGTGTTGTAAAACCATGGAGGCTGTTTCAATTTAAAATTAGGGTGCTGTTAAACAATGGAAGTGTTAATGGATTTACCTGCAAAAAAGCAGTGAACCAGTCACACCGACCTGATACCTGTATTTTGGTTACAGGGTCCATAGAAATGCATGAATCATGACTAGGTCTTTAGTTGGCTTTTATATTTCCTTGTTTTTTACCCCCTACCCCTTTCAGATATAAAAAACTTAGTATATAAAAGCAGGCATGGTAAAATATTGGGATTTTGGTCTGTGTATGAAAGGGTTATACAGTGGAGAGAACAAGTATTTGATACACTGCCGATTTTGCAGGTTTTCCCACTTACAAAGCATGTAGAAGTCTGTAATTTTTATCATAGGTACTCTTCAACTGTGAGTGACGGAATCTAAAACAAAAATGCAGAAAATCACATTGTATGATTTTTAAGTAATTAATTTGCATTTTATTGCATGACATAAGTATTTGATACATCAGAAAAGCAGAACTTAATATTTGGTACAGAAACCTTTGTTTGCAATTACAGAGATCATACATTTCCTGTAGTTCTTGACCAGGTTTGCACACACTGCAGCAGGGATTTTGGCCCACTCCTCCATACAGATCCTTCAGGTTTCGGGGCTGTCGCTGGGCAATACGGACTTTCAGCTCCCTCCAAAGATGTTCTATTGGGTTCAGGTCTGGAGACTGGCTAGGCCACTCCAGGACCTTGAGATGCTTCTTACGGAGCCACTCCTTAGTTGCCCTGGCTGTGTGTTTCGGGTCGTTGTCATGCTGGAAGACCCAGCCACAACCCATCAATTGGAGTTTAGACCAAAAAGCTCTATTTTTGTCTCATCAGACCACATTACCTTCTCCCATTCCTCCTCTGGATCATCCAGATGGTCATTGGCAAACTTCAGATGGGCCTGGACATGCGCTGGCTTGAGCAGGGGGACCTTGCGTGGGCTGCAAGATTTTAATCCATGACGGCGTAGTGTGTTACTAATGGTTTTCTTTGAGACTGTGGTCCCAGCTCTCTTCAGGTCATTGACCAGGTCCTGCCGTGTAGTTCTGGGCTGATCCCTCACCTTCCTCATGATCATTGATGCCCCACGAGGTGAGATCTTGCATGGTGCCCCAGACCGAGGGAGATTGACCGTCATCTTGAACTTCTTCCATTTTCTAATAATTGCCCCAACAGTTGTTGCTTTCTCACCAAGCTGCTTGCCTATTGTCCTGTAGCCCATCCCAGCCTTGTGCAGGTCTACAATTTTATCCCTGATGTCCTTACACAGCTCTCTGGTCTTGGCCATTGTGGAGAGGTTGGAGTCTGTTTGATTGAGTGTGTGGACAGGTGTCTTTTATACAGGTAACGAGTTAAAACAGGTGCAGTTAATACAGGTAATGAGTGGAGAACAGGAGGGCTTCTTAAAGAAAAACTAACAGGTCTGTGAGAGCCGGAATTCTTACTGGTTGGTAGGTGATCAAATACTTATGTCATGCAATAAAATGCAAATTAATTATAAAAAAAATCATACAATGTGATTTTCTGGATTTTTGTTTTAGATTCCGTCTCTCACAGTTGAAGTGTACCTATGATAAAAATTACAGACCTCTACATGCTTTGTAAGTAGGAAAACCTGCAAAATCGGCAGTGTATCAAATACTTGTTCTCCCCACTGTATGTGAACAACATGTCGGCTTGCCACACAATCCCCTCATTCCCAAAGACCTGCCCAGCTAATTCCCCTGCACATATCACAGGTTGTTATCATTCCAGAGAGAATTATACATTGGTGAACACCAGCGCTTTAATTAGATCCACTATTTGATCATTCCACAGCTGGGCTTTGTTAAGGAGGGGTTCAGGGCACCTCACAATCACCCCACGACTCCACAGAGGGAAACACAGAGGAGGATATGAGTTTATATAAACCAGTATAGCTCATATAAACCATTATACAACGGGTGGGTCTAATCCTGAATGCTAATTGGTTAAAGTTACCACCGGCTAAATCTATGCCGTTAAAATACCTATTTACTCTGTTCCATCTGACTGTGCAATCCACTGTCTCATCAGCCTATAAAAAGCATTTCGACATTATCTCACATTTCTTTTAGACTAGCAACAGCGGAGACTTGTATAAACCTTGCTGTCTGTCTCTCTGACATTTGCAACATTGTTTCAATATTCAAATTCGATCTCCAACTGTCCCATGGTAACGAATGTGTCGGAAGTCGGGACGAGATCCTGACTAGTCTCCCAGTCCCTGCCGCTGGAAAACATCCCCACAGCATGATGCTGCCACCACCATGCTTCACCGTAGGGATGGTGCCAGGTTTCCTCCAGACGTGACGTTTGGCATTCAGGCCAAAGAGTTCTATCTTGGTTTCATCAGACCAGAGAATCTTGTTTCACATTGTCTGAGAGTCCTTTAGGTGCCTTTTGGAAAACTCCAAGCAGGCTGTCATGCGCCTTTTACTGAGGAGTGGCTGGCCACTCTACCATAAAGGCTTGATTGGTGGAGTGCTGCAGAGATGATTGTCCTTCTGGAAGGTTCTCCTATCTCCACAGATGAACTCTGGAGCTCTGTCAGTGACCATTGGGTTCTTGGTCACCTCCCTGACCAAGGCCCTTCTCTCCCAATTGCTCAGTTTGGGCGGGTGGCCAGCTCTAGGAAGAGTCTTGGTGGTTCCAAACTTCTTCCATTTAAGAATGGCGGCCACTGTGTTCTTGGGGATCTTCAATGCTGCAGACATTTTTTGGTACCCTTCCCTAGATCTGTGCCTCTATTCTCTTCTACTGTATTTTAGTCTATGCTGCTCTGACATTGCTCGTCCAAATATTTATATATTCTTAATTCCATTCCTTTACTTTAGATGAGTGTGTATTGTGTGTATTGTTGTGAATTTGTTAGATATTACTTGTTAGATATTACTGCACTGTTGGAGCTAGAAACACAAGCATTATGCTACACCCGCAATAACATCTACTAAACACGTGTACGTGACCAATACAATTTGATTTGATTTGACACAATCCTGTCTCTGAGCTCTACGGACAATTCCTTCGACCTCATGGCTTGGTTGTTGCTCTGACATGAACTGTCAACTGTGGGACCTTATATAGACAGGTGTGTGCCTTTCCAAATCATATCCAATCAATTTAATTTACCACAGGTGGACTCCAATCAAGTTGTAGAAACATCTCAAGGATTATCAATGGAAACAGGATGCACCTGAGCTCAATTTCAAGTCTCATAGCAAATGGTCTGAATACTTATGTAAATAAGGAATTTCTATTTTTGTTTTTTGCTAAAATGTCTAAAAACCTGTTTCCGCTTTGTCATTATCAGGTATTGTGTTTAGATTGATGAGGAAAATAATTTAATCAATTTTAGAATAAGGCTCTAACATAACAAAATGTGGAAAACTCAAGGGGTCTGAATACTTTCCGAATACACTGTAGTTCATATAAACCAGTATAGTTCATATAATCCAGTTTAGTTCATATAAACCAGTATAGTTCATATAATCCAGTTTAGTTCATATAAACCAGTATAGTTCATATAAACCAGTATAGTTCATATAATCCAGTTTAGTTCATATAAACCAGTATAGTTCATATAAAGCAGTATAGTTCATATAATCCAGTTTAGTTCATATAAACCAGTATAGTTCATATAAACCTGTATAGCTCGGCCCAGCAGTGAGGGACAGTAACTGGGTCTTAACTAATGTCTGATACCCTAATTCAACAACAACACTATCAAGCCCAATGGGAGACAAAATGTTGTATCAAATGCATAGCGACTGAGGATCATGGCCATATGGTCACAGAATACAACCTAATAAATATCCCACTGAAACAGACAGAGACTGAACAGATAAATGTAACCTACAACATGTCTTGCCAAGGTCAAAATTTGTCTTAATGCAAACACCATATTTAAGGCTGAGCCTCCTCTGCGTGATGGTGGTGTGGTCGGGAGGAAGGTCAGCCATGCTTAGTGTTGTTTACAATGCTTTGAAATAGTTTTGCGGTGTGAAGTCTGCTCTGGGTCAGTGTTTGCTTTGGATGTGTTTATACACCACACAGAGTGTAAATGACTTGAGAGAGGAGGGTTGCAGACATGTACCTGCATATAGTATCTGGTCATGTTTTTGCCTTGAATACAGTCACAACTGTGACTATACTGTGGTGTGGATTAAAGGGATATCTGGAACCTATGTTAATCATGCATTGTCACTAACTTTATCTTTACTTCATTGAATGTAAAAAGCAACTGACCAAGTGATCCATTTACAACATTACCAGTTATACTAGGCCTATGTGTAGATGGAAACACTCTTTACAGGGAAACACTTGTCCATGGATGTAGTGTATTTAATAGGAGTATTTGAGTATAGATCTGTCATGTCTATTAGAAGTCTGTCTCTGGTTCTACTGTATGGTTGTGTCAATGGGGTCTGACTACAGTCACTTACTTTGATCTCTGTCTCCACAGGGAATCACCACTGGAGTCTCCTGGCTGTAGGAAGGCACAGCAGGTGGAAGAGAGTGAGAAAGAGAGAGCGAGAGGGAGAGAGAGAGAGAGAGAGGGAGGGAGGGGGAGGAATAAAAGTGAAAAGAAGAAAAAGAGGAAGATATTATTGTCAGTTGGAAATTATGAAATCTATGGCACTCCTTCAACTCCTTCAATACAAAAAACCACAAACAACACAGTATTTAATTCCTGTTGGGTACCTCCCTATTATTGTGAAAGAGTAGTTACAGTATACAGTATATAATACTGTATATGGCAATACCAATTGTATTTGTGTGTGGGGTTTTACTATCCTTGTGGGGACCAGAAGTCTGGACAAGTAGGGACATTTAGCCAGTCCCCAAAAGGGAAAAAGGCTATTTTAAGTTCATGGTTACAATTAGGGCTACAATTAGGGTTAGGGATTAGGTTTAGGGTTAAGATTAGGTTAAGGGTTAGGAAAAATAGGATTTTGAATGGGAATCAATTATTTAGTCCCCATAAGGATTGTAAAACAAACATGTGTGCGTGTGTATGTGTGTGAGAGAGAGAGAGAGAGAGAGAGAGAGAGAGAGAGAGAGAGAGAGAGAGAGAGAGAGAGAGAGAGAGAGAGGTCACTTTCAAACAATTATTCTTCATTAAAGCAGCATTAAGTAGATTTTTCCTCAGAGCTTATTTTTCTTTCCATGTTTTAAATATCTTTGGATACATATTTAGCATCTCAAACGAGAATTCCCTTGATTAAACAAATAATGGCACATTCAGAAAACTGTAATTGAGTTCAAATGGATTCTAGCTGTGCTCTAATTGCATTTAAACACTGTTCCTCCTTAACCCTAAATCCACAGCTCCTGTTCCTTAATTACTACAGCTCTCTGAAGACAAATCCCTCAGGTGTGGAAGGAAAAATAAAAATAGTGTAACTTTAACAGAACGTTGTTAAAATGACCAATAAACGTTTTTCTATTCAATATAAATGAAACCCCAGCAGAGAGAATAGGGCTCAGAGAATACATAGCAAAATAGCTTGTTGAAGCGCTGCACAGGACACCCCATCTCAAATAAACGCCACAGATTAACACCAACCCCCTGTGGCTGACTTCTGTCACACACACCCCTGCCTCCTCCGCCCCTCCACCACCTCCCCCCCTTCGCCAACTCCACCCTTTCTATCCTTTTTCAAACATGGAGGGAAGAAAAGGCTAAATGTGTTTCCTGAAACGGAGGAGAGGTGGAAAAAGCCCATCCTGCCCTTGGAGTCACCACCGTGTGTCCCGTCAGAACAACCCGCCACTGTCTTTTTTGCAGAGGCAGCAGAACTTCCCTGAGAGGAGAGGGGACTGTTTGCCAACTCAAACAGAACTCCCTCTCCCTCTCCCGGCGGCCAGTAGCCCATGGGCCTGCTCTGCTCAGCGCTGGTGCTTCCTGAGGGCTCGCTGCAGCTGGAGCTCTCTGAATAAAGGTAACATGGAATGTCAGAGCTACTGTAAACTTACTAGTCCGCTCCTGTCAGCAGGACGTTCACAATCAAAGCAAAACAACCCCACCTAAAACACCATGCATTGTTTTTTCCACCAGCCCCATCCTAAACTTCCCACGAATCACAAAGAGAGCACGGCGAGAGGGCGACCGCTGTTCCCTGATCTTGCCAAACAAAATGCCAGGAGACCGGGAATGACATTCAACTCTGGTTTAAAAATACGAGCAATTTGAAAATGATTAGAGTCTTATTTTATTGTTGAGCGCCTGACACAGGAGAGGAAACCAGAACAATCAACTCAACTGACTTTTTTCTCTGCTGAATTTAGAAACACTAATTAGTTTTGCTCTCATAAACCCAACCTGAAAACGACCAATCAAAAAGTGAGAATGAGCCATGTGCAGCAGAAACAAGTGCTTGTCATTCTCCTATTAAAGTACCACATCCACAACTTTACCGCAATGACTTTCACACTGCTCCCATGGCGAGCTGAATGTTACCTACTAAACACTCAGTCACGTACTCATCCCGATAAGTTAATAAGCCTTTACGTAATCCTTTAGCGAGCCATTTGCAGAGTTTGTAGGGAAATATTACAGCTCTTTAGAGCCACATCAAACCCAGTTGGAGAGGCTTGGTATAACAGATGACTGAACCATCGGGCTGACCACAGCACCAGCTGGGCTCTACCATAAACCAACCAGGGCCAGACAGACAGACAGTTATCCTCTCGCAGCTGCCTGGTTCACATTAATTTCCTCTTTCAAGGGTATTGAAACCACTATATCCCTCCTACCCATTGACTAACAACTGGGACCTGTACCTTCCTGTGCTAGCCTATCACACAGCGCATTCTCTTGCCAAGTGGTGTGGGTTTCATGTTTAGTCTGTCATAAGAAATTAATGATAAACTTGTGGAAATTGTCTTCAGGAATTTTCACTGCTATTCCCACAGCAAACAGCAAAGAGTGTTTCATCACTGTCGGGCCTAAGACTGATGGCCTGTCAGAGCCTTCTCCTACTCTCTGGCTTCAGCTACAGCTTCTGGGCTGGGAAGTGGCTAAAAAAGGCCACGGCTACGCTTTCCTGGCCTGCGCTTTTTACCGGGAGTAATTCTCAGATGCCAGGTTGCTGCCAACGTCCTTGCAGCCGATGGCAGAGAGGCCAGTAAGTTCACATTAACTGCAGAGTGTAACTGTGCTGAACATCTGCTCATGAATGAGAGCGCTGCCCACTAACTCAGCGAGTTGAGGCCTGCTGATGAAAAATGCAACGCTCTCCTCTCTGGCACGCTTGTTTTGCGCTATTCTCCTGAGCCCCCAGAATTATATTAAGAGAATTTCAGTGCGGCCCAGTGTATCTGAGAGAACAGCTGGCGCTGAAAAAGGATCTGCTGCTCGCCGAGTGCTCAGGGACTTCACATGGGATCAGCCTCCTCATACGCCATTTGTCCTTGAAGGAAAAAAATCTGTGTTAAGCACCCAGGTAATAATAAGAAGACAGCATTTAGCTGATTAACCATGTGTACAAAACCAGACAGAATAGCCAATCGAGTCATGAATTGATATGGGGGTGTGACAATTGTGACAATAAGTAGCACCCTCTGGAGACATCTGCATGTACTAACTCATGTCCTTTGTTTGGCTTGTTTCCTGGTTGAAGGCATTAGACTGACAACTAGGGGGAATATGCCCCTTACCAAACCAACATTGAGGTAAAACAGAAACAAGAGTATTCTACACAATACATACAGTTGAAGTCGGAAGTTTACATACACTTAGGTTGAAGTCATTAAAACTCATTTTTCAACCACTCCACAGATTTCATGTTAACAAACTATAGTTTTGGCAAGTCGGTTAGGACATCTACTTTGTGCATGACACAAGTAATTATTCCAACAATTGTTTAAAGAAAGATTATGTTCACTTATAATTCACTATATCACAATTCCAGTGGGTCAGAAGTTTACATACACTAAGTTGACTGTGCCTTTAAACAGCTTGGAAAATTCAAGAAAATTATGTCATGGCTTTAGAAGCTTCTGATAGGCTAATTGACATCCTTTGAGTCAATTGGAGGTGTACCTGTGGATGTATTTCAAGGCCTACCTTCAAACTGATCATGGGAAAATCAAAAGAAGTCAGCCAAGACCTCATAATTTTTTTTTTAGACCTCCACAAGTCTGGTTCATCCTTAGGAGCAATTTCCAAACACCTGAAGGTACCACGTTCATCTGTACAAACAATAGTACGCAAGTATAAACACCATGGGACCACGCAGCCATCATACCGCTCAGGAAGAAGAAGAGTTCTGTCTCCTAGAGATGAACATACTTTGGTGTGAAAAGTGCAAATCAATCCCAGAACAACAGCAAAGGACCTTGTGAAGATGCTGGAGGAAACAGGTACAAAAGTATCTATATCCACAGCAAAACAAGTCTTATATTGACATAACCTGAAAGGCCGCTCAGCAACGAAGACGCCACTGCTCCAAAACCGCCATAAAAAAAGCCTGACTACGGTTTGCAACTGCACATGGGGACAAAGATCAGACTTTTTGGAGAAATGTCCTCTAGTCTGAGGAAACAAAAATAGAACTGTTTGGCCATAATGACCATCGTTATGTTTGGAGGAAAAAGGGGGAGGCTTGCAAGCTGAAGAACAACATCCCAACCGTGAAGCACGGGGGTGGCAGCATCATGTTGTTGGGGTGCTTTGCTGCAGGAGGGACTGGTGCACTTCACAAAATAGATGGCAACATGGATATATTGAAGCAACATCTCAAGACATCAGTCAGGAAGTTAAAGCTTGGTCGCAAATGGGTCTTCCAAATGGACAATGACCCCAAGCATACTTCCAAAGTTGTGGCAAAATGGCTTAAAGACAACAAAGTTAAGGTATTGGAGTGGCCCTTACCTCAATCCTATATAAAATATAAAATTTGTGTGCAGAACTGAAAAAGCATGTGCGAGCAAGGAGGCCTACAACCCTGACTCAGTTACACCAGTTCTGTCAGGAGGAATGGGCCAAAATTCACCCAACTAGCTTGTGGAAGGCTACCTGAAATGTTTGACCCAAGTTAAACAATGTAAAGGCAATGCTACCAAATACTAATTGAGTGTATGTAGACTTCTTACCCACTGGGAATGTGATGAAAGAAATAAAAGCTGAAATAAATAATTCTCTCTACTATTATTCTGACATTTCACATTCTTCAAATAAAGTGGTGATCCTAACTGACCTAAGACAGGGAATTCTTTATAGGATAAAATTTAGTTTAAATGTATTTGGCTAAGGTGTATGTAAACTTCCGGCTTCAACAGTAGCTACATGGTCACCATAACAACGTGATGGGCAGCAGGTAGGGCGTCAGGTAGCCTAGCGGTTAGAGCATTGGGCCAGTAACCAAAAGGTTGCTGGTTTGAATACCCGAGCTGACAAGGTGAAAAAACCTGTTGATGTGTCCTTGAGCAATGCACATAAATCTAATTTGCTCCAGGGGCTGACCCTGTAGATAGGCTGTCATTGTAAATAAGAATTTGAACTTAACTGACTTGCCTAGTTAAATAAAGGTGAAATATTGTATTATTAAATATGATTGATGGTTTACCCCAAACTACCTGGTTACATATGGTCTTACACTTATACTATGAGCAAATTTGAAATATCTCTGCTCATCAGATGTTGAAATAGCCCTGTTAAAAGGAAGTATTGATTCTTACCAAAACCCAAAATAAAAGATTACATAACATTTGGTGATTTCACTTCTGTCTTCCTTTGAAATGGAGATCTTCTTGAAAGTCTTTATGGTTGGTGTCACTTAACTGATACATACACGTGACACATACAGTGGCACACAATCATTAATTCTCTCCAAACTGTTTGGTCTCTGTTGCTTGCTCGTCACAATATTTATCAGATCACCAAGTTTTCATTCCTCCAAAAACCTCAGTTTCACTCAAGAACATTTGTGTTCTGATAAAGGGAAAGGGATGATACTAGTCAGTTGTACAACTGAATGCATTCAACTGAAGGGTGTCTTCCGCATTTAACCCAACCCCTTTGAATCAGAGAGGAGCGTGGGGCTGCCTTAATCGACATACACGACCCCCCAGAAGACGATGTGGGTGAGTAAAAACTATTTTGGCTGGTGGCAAGTCCTGAAAACATACCTCCTTCCTTCTTAGACCTCTCAACTTACCATGGAGATAGGAAATCACACATTACCACGCTGACAAACAATTACAACCATGTCATTAACGTCAACCGTCCCTGAGCCAGCGTTTTTTGCCAGACAGACACAAATCATGATGAGCCAGACAACACGTCTCCATGATGTCGTAAAATTAACCTAGGATTGATCAACCATGACACTAGGAAATACATCAAATTTTGACAGAAATCTAATTGGGGGGGTTAGTGCTTTGTTTAAGAAAAGTATCATTACCATAATGCCAAACAATCCTAACTTGGTGCCAAAACTTAAAACTAATATCATAGCCAGGAGGTAGAGAACTTAATTTATCACTTTATATGAACAATTTTTTTTTTTTTTTTTTTTTCAGTTTAAAATGACTTAATCATATATAGAGCATTAGTATCTCTTTTAATACATATCTGAATGTCAGCCGGCGAGTGAAAAAAGCTATCCTCTGCTTACTTCTAACACAAGCATTGTTGACACGTAATGTAATTTCAGCGGGACATCCAAATTAAAGCACTACGGGGTAATATAATGCTCTTAATGAGAATTATTTCCAGCTCGAGACCTTGCCGAGATAGCCATAATGCATTGCTTCTCTTTTTAATAAAATAATTGTTACAGTTATTAAAGATGAATCTCATCAGAGGCAAGATGACAAAATAATTCATTACCAAAACCCAGGCTTTAAATAGCTGCAAATTAAAATTCCCCTGAAAATTTGCTTCCTGATAAATGGGATCGTTATTTCATATAAATATTGGATATAGTGTGCCCTTGAAAGGAAATAAATATTGCAATAGTCCATTAAAAAGTTTGTACAATCAACCAATGAACAGTTTAACTAATAACAAAAACACTAACAATACACATATTTTATACACCAATTATCTAAAAGAAATGTGTTAAATATGTCAGGATGTTAGTGTACCCACAGCTAGTTTCTGACACAAGGATCAAAAGGAAGAAAATAGCATTAAGACTGATAATAACTCCTACATATGGGTGTTAACAAGGCAGACCACTGAGCTACTGCCTACACGGTGGAGCCACCGTCCCTCTGAGCACGGGGAACCATGGGGAACCTGCGACTCAGTACTCCCACCAGTACATGCATGTGTGAAACAGAGAATGCATTGGGGTCCATGGCTCCCCTTCCCATTCACAGCTCTTCGTAGGCCTTATTTATGTATTCAAAAGAGATAATTTACGGTGATGGCATTGAAACTTCCCAGCATGCCTTTTAACCTGTGGTTTTTCACTCTCGCCACAGCAGGATGTCCAGAGGAAATGCTTTATTAAGATCCTGGAGGCATAAAGAGCCTGGGTGACTTACTGATGCATTACTGTCTAAAAGGTAAAGTTATTTAGACCAATAAAACGCTAATATATTGTTAGAGTGGAATAAAACAGAAGATATCTCTACCTTAATAACATCACCGCAACCCCTTACGTTGTTTAGATCAATAAAGCCCATTAAAGTACAGACCTCCACACAGATAAGGCTGCACTGCCCCTTGTGAAATATTGCTCACTGACATTATGAAGCACAGAGATCTAACAAGACAACTGAAGTCAAAATCACACACCATTCTAATAGGGTTCAAATAAAATCTAATCAAACGTTATTTGTCACATGCTGTCACGAGTCGGGACGGTGAGAGACCAATGCGCAGCGCACTCATAGTTCGACATTATTTATTGAATTATAAATCTCTGAACGAACTAAACACACAATATACAAACGTCTCGTTTTACAACAAAACAAACACGAATGAATAGAATATAAATCATAACACACACTACGTTACCCGTGACTGGAGGAATATATCGATTCCATACATATACAATGACCCACAGCCCCGGTGTGGAAACATACATGCATATGTAGGATCCCTAATTAGAGACAATGCACTGCAGCTGCCTCTAATTAGAGATCCCACACAAACCACCTACAGACCCAGAAATGATAGACCTGTCAGACTCTGACCATGGCACATAGAGAAGCAATAGGCTTCTCTATGGCCAGAGCCTGACACATGCGCAGAATACAACAGGTGTAGACCTTACCGTGAAATGCTTACTTACACGCCCTTAACCAATAATGCAGTTTTAAGAGTTAAGAAAACAGAGTTAAGAAAATATATACAAAATAAACTAAAGTTTAAAAAAAGAAACACATAAAATAACCATAACGAGGCTATATATAGGGGTACCAGTACCGAGTCAATGTGCGGGGGTACAGGTTAGTCAAAGTAATTTGTACATGTAGGTAGGGGTAAAGTGACTATGTATAGATAATAAACAGAGAGTAGCAGCAGCCATTTGATTAATTGTTCAGCAGTCTTATGGCTTGGGGGTAGAAGCTGTTAAGGAGCCTTTTGGACTTAGACTTGGCGCTCTGGTACTGCTTGCCGTGCGGTAGCAGAGAGAACAGTTTTTTTGGGGCTCTGACACCGCCTAGTATATAGGTCCTGGATGGCAGGAAGCTGGGCTGTACGCACTACCCTCTGTAGCGTCTTACGGTCGGATGCCGAGCAGTTGCCATACCAGGCAGTGATGCAACCGGTCAGGATGATCTCAATGTTGCAGCTGTAGAACCTTTTGAGGATCTGGGGACCCATGCCTTGCTTGCTGTTTGGGGTTTTAGGCTGGCTTTCTGTATAGGACTTTGTCACTGCTGATGTAAAAAGGGCTAGATAAATACATTTGATTGATTGATGCCAAATCTTTTCAGTCTCCTGAGGGTGAAAAGGCGTTGTCGTAACCTCTTCACGACTTTCTTGGTGTGTTTGGATCATGATAGTTTGTTGGTGATGTGGATACCAAGGAACTTGAAACCCTCGACGCGCTCCACTACAGCCCCGTCGATGTGAATGGGGGCGTGTTCGGCCCTCCTTTTCCTGTAGTTGGCGATCATCTACTTTGTCTTGCTCACGTTGAGGGAGAGGTTGTTATGAAGACTTTAGCTCAGTGTTAATGCTGCAATATGTACATTTTTGGGCAACCCAACCAAATTCACATAGAAATGTGTGTTATAGATGTCATTCTCATTGAAAGTCTAATAAGTAGTAGATCTGTTCTATGTGCACTATTTCTATGCTTCTCGTTCTTAAGTTTTGATTTTGTGTCTTTTTCTTTTGGTTTCGTCTTTTGGTTTTGTACACCAGCTTCAAACAGCTGAAAATACTATATTTTTGGTTATTGAAAAGATATTTCACAACGGTTTAGACGGTACAATGATTCTCTACACTTGCTTGTTTTGTCACATGAACTGAAATTAGGCAAACTATTAGAATTTTAGTAACCGGAAACAGCGGAGCAATTTCTGCATTTTGCACCTTTAACACTGTGGCCTAGGACAGGGCTTTTCAAAGTGGGGTCAGTGGAGGTACTGCGGGCGGTCCGCAGTCAGATCTCAAAATATATTATCATAATAATTTCTTCTTCTTCTTCTTCTTCTTCTTCTTCTTCTTCTTCTTCTTCTTCTTCTTCTTCTTCTTCTTCTTCTTCTTCTTCTCATTATTAATATTGTTATTTATTTATTTATTTTAAATAAAAAAAATTAAATGAATAATGAATACTTACAACAACAGATGAAACCAAATTTGGCAAAAGGATCTGTGGAATAAGGTTATAGGGTGAGATGAATGTCCCTCCAGGACATCTACAGAACCCAGTGTCACAGGATGGCCAAGAAGATCATCAAGGACCTCAGCCACCCGAGTCATGGCCTGTTCACCCCACTAACCTCTTAAAGAAGGAGACAGTACACGTGCATCAAAGCTGGGACAGAGAGACTGAGAAACAGCTTCTATCTCCAGGTCATCAGACTGTTAAACAGTCACTAAATCAAATAAATCAAATTCTATTGGTCGCATACACATGTTTAGCAGATGTTTTTTGCGGGTGTAGCGAAATGCTTGTTTTCCTAGCTCCAACAGTGCAGTAATATCTAACAATACACAACAATACACACAAATCTAAAAGTAAAAGAAAGGAATTAAGAAATATATAAATATTTGATCCTTGTGTCGGAATCCGGAGTGTGTGTATATACAGTGGGGAGAACAAGTATTTGATACACTGCCGATTTTGCAGGTTTTCCCACTTACAAAGCATGTAGAGGTCTGTAATTTTTATCATAGGTACACTTCAACTGTGAGAGACGGAATCTAAAACAAAAATTCAGAAAATCACATTGTATGATTTCTAAATAATTAATTTGCATTTTATTGCATGACATAAGTATTTGATCACCTACTAACCAGGAAGAATTCCGGCTCTCACAGACCTGTTAGTTTTTCTTTAAGAAGCCATCCTGTTCTCCACTCATTACCTGTATTAACTGCACCTGTTTGAACTCGTTACCTGTATAAAAGACACCTGTCCACACACTCAATCAAACAGACTCCAACCTCTCCACAATGGCCAAGACCAGAGAGCTGTGTAAGGACATCAGGGATAAAATTGTAGACCTGCACAAGGCTGGGATGGGCTACAGGACAATAGGCAAGCAGCTTGGTGAGAAGGCAACAACTGTTGGCGCAAATATTAGAAAATGGAAGAAGTTCAAGATGACGGTCAATCTCCCTCGGTCTGGGGCACCATGCAAGATCTCACCTCGTGGGGCATCAATGATCATGAGGAAGGTGAGGGATCAGCCCAGAACTACACGGCAGGACCTGGTCAATGACCTGAAGAGAGCTGGGACCACAGTCTCAAAGAAAACCATTAGTAACACACTACGCCGTCATGGATTAAAATCCTGCAGCGCACGCAAGGTCCCCCTGCTCAAGCCAGCGCATGTCCAGGCCCGTCTGAAGTTTGCCAATGACCATCTGGATGATCCAGAGGAGGAATGGGAAAAGGTAATGTGGTCTGATGAGACAAAAATAGAGCTTTTTGGTCTAATCTCCACTCGCCGTATTTGGAGGAAGAAGAAGGATGAGTACAACCCCAAGAACACCATCCCAACCGTGAAGCATGGAGGTGGAAACATCATTCTTTGGGGATGCTTTTCTGCAAAGGGGACAGGACGACTGCACCGTATTGAGGGGAGGATGGATGGGGCCATGTATCGCGAGATCTTGGCCAACAACCTCCTTCCCTCAGTAAGAGCATTGAAGATGGGTCGTGGCTGGGTCTTCCAGCATGACAACGACCCAAAACACACAGCCAGGGCAACTAAGGAGTGGCTCCCTAAGAAGCATCTCAAGGTCCTGGAGTGGCCTAGCCAGTCTCCAGACCTGAACCCAATAGAAAATCTTTGGAGGGAGCTGAAAGTCCGTATTTCCCAGCGACAGCCCCGAAACCTGAAGGATCTGGATGGAGGAGTGGGCCAAAATCCCTGCTGCAGTGTGTGCAAACCTGGTCAAGAACTACAGGAAACGTATGATCTCTGTAATTGCAAACAAAGGTGTCTGTACCAAATATTAAGTTCTGCTTTTCTGATGTATCAAATACTTATGTCATGCAATAAAATGCAAATGAATTACTTAAAAATCATACAATGTGATTTTCTGGATTTTTGTTTTAGATTCCGTCACTCACAGTTGAAGAGTACCTATGATAAAAATTACAGACTTCTACATGCTTTGTAAGTGGGAAAACCTGCAATATCGGCAGTGTATCAAATACTTGTTCTCCCCACTGTATATATCAGAAGACCTCAAAACTATGACATAACACATATTGAATCATGTAGTAACCAAAAAAGTGTTAAACAAATCAAAATACATTTTATATTTGAGATTCTTCAAATAGCCACCCTTTGTCTTGATGACAGCTTTGCACACTCTTGGCATTCTCTCAACCAGCTTCACCTGGATGCTTTTCCATCAGTCTTGAAGGAGTTCCCACATATGCTGAGCACTTGTTGGCTGCTTCATCCCAAACCATCTAAATTTGGTTGAGGTTGGAACCAAAATTTGGACTCCAGACCAAAGGACAAATTTCCACCGGTCTAATGTCCATTGCTTGTGTTTCTTGGCCCAAGCAAGTCATTTCTTCTTATTGGTGTCCTTTAGTAGTGGTTTATTTGCAGCAATTTGACCATGAAGGCCTCATGCAGTCTCCTCTGAACAGTTGATGTTGAGATGTGTCTGTTACTTGAACTCTGTGAAGCATTTCTTTGAGCTGCAATCTGAGGCTGGTAACTCTAATGAACTCATCCTCTGCAGCAGAGGTATTTCTGGGTCTTCCATTTCTGTGGCGGTCCTCATGAAGCTGGTTGAGAAAATGCCATGAGTGTGCAAAGCTGTCATCAAGGCAAAAGGTGGTGTCACGATTCCCTCCGAAGCTGCCTCCTCCCCGTGTTTGGGCGGGCTTCGGCGTTCGTCGCCACTGGCCTTCTAGCCACTGCCGCTCCCCTTTTATATTCCATTAGTTTTGTCATGTCTTTACGCACACCTGGTTCATATCCCCTCATTAGTCTATGTGTATATCTACCATCTGTTCCCCCCATGTCTTTCTGTGTTATTGTTGATTGTGAGAGGTTGTGCTGTGTTTTCGCTGGTTATTCTCTCTGATTTATTTTGTTCCTGTAAACGTTTGTATCTCACTCTCGTTGTATCTGCTTGGATGTGATTCACTGAAGGAAATAATAAACCCCCTTACAGAATAACACACCTTAACTACATGGAGTCAGCAGGAGCGGGAAACATGTTGGGAGTCATTGAGCGTGTAAGGGAACACTCCACAATGCTCACCAGTCTGGGAGAGGCCATGGACAGAGTGCTCCAGACCCTCCAGTGCCTGGAGACCCTAGGAGTCGATCCTGTGGCCTCCTCTTCGGCGCACTGTGGCCTCCTCTCCAGCCACTCCTTCACCAACCACTGCCAGGGTTTCCTTTTGCAGTTGGAATTATACTTCAACACCATCTACCCTGCCCCATCGGACCGAGAGAAGGTGTCCGCCCTCGTCTCCTGCCTCACTGGGAAAGCCCTGGAGCGGGCAAACGCGATCTGGAAAGAAGGAGGAGACGCGTTGGACAACATCAGGGAGTTCGCTGTCTATTCCATCTGAGGCAGGGGACGAGGACCGCTCAGGATTTCGCGCTGGAGTTTCGGACCCTAGCGGATGGGTTGGGGTGAAATCGACCACTTCCAGTGCAGCCTGTGCAAGGACGTCCGTAGAGAGCTAGCCTGCCGGGACACCACCATCGGTTTTGACCAACTGGTGGACATAAAATATATTTTGATTTGTTTAACAGTTTTTTGGTTACTACATGATTCCATATGTGTTACAGTTGAAGTCGGAAGTTTACATACACCTTAGCCAAATTCATTTAAACTCAGTTTTTCACAATTCCTGACATTTAATCCTAGTAAATATTCCCTGTCTTAGGTCAGTTAGGATCACCACTTTATTTTAAGAATGTGAAATGTCAGAATAATAGTAGAGAGAATGATTTATTTCAGCTTTTATTTCTTTCATCACATTACCAGTGGGTCAGAAGTTTACATAAACTCAATTAGTATTTGGTAGTATTGCCTTTAAATTGTTTAACTTGGGTCAAAAGTTTTGGGTAGCCTTCCACAAGCATCCCACAATAAGTTGGGTGAATTTTGGCCCATTCCTCCTGACAGAACTGGTGTAACTGAGTCAGGTTTGTAGGCCTCCTTACTCGCGCACACTTTTTCTATAGGATTGAGGTCAGGGCTTTGTGATGGCCACTCCAATACCTTGACTTTGTTGTCCTTAAGCCATTTTGCCACAACTTTGTCCATTTGGAAGACCCATTTGCGACCAAGCTTTAACTTCCTGACTGATGTCTTGCGATGTTGCTTCAATATATCCACATCATTTTCCTTCCTCATGATACCATCTATTTTGTGAAGTGCACCAGTCCCTCCTGCAGCAAAGCACCCCAACAACATGATGCTGCCACCCCCGTGCTTCACGGTTGGGATGGTGTTCTTCAGCTTGCAAGCCTCCCCCTTTTTCCTCCAAACATAACAATGGTCATTACGGCCAAACAGTTCTATTTTTGTTTCATCAGACCAGAGGACATTTCTCCAAAAAGTACGATCTTTGTCCCCACGTGCAGATGCAAACCTTAGTCTGGCTTTTTTATGGCGGTTTTGGAGCAGTGGCTTCTTCCTTGCTGAGCGGCCTTTCAGGTTATGTCGATATAGGACTTGTTTTACTGTGGATATAGATACTTTTGTATCTGTTTCCTCCAGCATCTTCAACAGGTCCTTTGCTGTTGTTCTGGGATTGATTTGCACTTTTTGCACCAAAATACGTTCATCTCTAGGAGACAGAACTCTTCTCCTTCCTGAGCGATTTGATGGCTGCGTGTTCCCATGGTGTTTTTACTTGCGCTACTGTTTGTACAGACGAACATGGTACCTTTAGGCGTTTGGAAATTGCTCCCAAAGATGAACCAGACTTGTGGAGGTCTACAATATTTTTTCTGAGGTCTTGGCTGACTTCTTTTGATTTTCCCATGATGTCGAGAAAAGAGGCACTGAGTTTGAAGGTAGGCCTTGAAATACACCCACAGGTACACCTCCAATTGACTCAAATTATGTCAATTAGCCTATCAGAAGCTTCTAAAGCCATGACATCATTTTCTGGAATTTTCCAAGCTGTTTAAAGGGACAGTCAACTTAGTGTATGTAAACTTCAGACCCACTGGAATTGTGGTATAGTGAATTATAAATTAAATAATCTGTCTGTAGACAATTGTTGGAATAATTACTTGTGTCATGCACAGAGTAGATGTCCTAAAACTATAGTTTATTAATATGAAATATGTGTAGTGGTTGAAAAATGTGTTTTAATGACTTCAAACTAAGTGTATGTAAACTTCCAACTTCAACTGTATGTCAGTTTTGATGTCTTCACTTTTATTATTCAATGTAAAAAAATTGTGCAAATAAAGAAAAACCCTTGAATAAGTAATATTCAAATAAAAAAATAAACAACTGTTTTCGCTTTGTCATTACAGGGTATTGTGTGTAGGTTGCTGAGGAAATGGTTGTATTTAATCAATTTTAGAATAAGGCTGTAACCTAACAAAAAAAGGAAAAAGTCAAGGGGTCTGAATACTTTCCAAAGGCACTGTACTTATATATTTATATGTACTGCGGGTGAAATAAGTATTGAACACGTCACCATTTTTCTCAGTAAATATATTTCCAAAGGTGCTATTGACATGAAAGTTTCACCAGATGTTGGTAACAACCCAAGTAATTAAGTCTTTCCACTTCCGTATTATGGCCCCAACAGTGCTCACTGGAACATTCAGAAGCTTAGAAATGCGCCTATAACCAATGCCATCATTATGTTTTGCAACAATTAGGTTGCGAAGGTCTTGAGACAGCTCTTTGCTTTTACCCATCATGAGATGTGTCTTGTGTGACACCTTGGCAATGAGACCTTTTTGTTGGCCATCAGTTGGGACTGAACCAGCTGATATTAATTTGCACTGACAGGGGGCTGGATTGCTTTTTAATTACTGATAGTTTTCAGCTGTTGTCTTGGCTTTCCATGCCTTTTTTGAACCTCCCTTCTTCATGTGTTCAATACTTTTTCCCTGTGTCATTTCACATTATTACACATAACTTAATTTCTGAATTTATTTGTTTTGGTATGTATGGATTACTTGGGTTGTTACCAACATCTGGTGAAACTTTCATGTCAATAGCACCTTTGGAAATATATTTACTGAGAAAAGGGGTGACATGTTCAATACTTATTTCACCCACTGTATATTCCGGTCTCTGACATTGCTCGTTCTGATATTTCTTAATTTCTTAATTTTTCTGGATTATGTGTGTATTCTGTTTTTATTTTTATTGCCATGTATTACTGCATTGTTGGAGCTAGAAACACAAGCCTTTCACTGATCCTGCGATAACATCTTAAAATCTGTGTATGCAGCCAATAACATTTGATCTGATTTGATTTGATTTGAGGTGTAATACATGGAATGCAATGTAATAACATTAAAGGTGCTATAAGTAATATTTTTTACATTGCAGTATCTGAAAATGTTCTTATTGTATTTACAGTAATAGTGGAATGATAGTGTTTCACAATATTTTTTTCCCCAACTTTTTTTATTGGGCACACATAAAATTGCATTCTAATGGTAAAACCTTCTTATTGGGCAACAAAAGTCAGTTTCAGCAAAGGGCAAGCGTCAAATGTAGAAACTGCTCAGCCCCAGTCAATTTGAGACAAGAGTCTTTTGTTGACAAATAAGATTTTTCTATACAATTTATTTATGTGTGTATTTTCAGTATTTTATGTAATTCAGTGCTCATCTGTAAAAGAGACCTTGGGTCTTAGTATGACTCCCTGATGAAATAAAGTTTCAATAAAAAAGAAAGCAGCACCATTAGAGAGAAAATAATGTGAAAAAATAATGTGAAAAACTATCATTCAACTATTAGATACACTAGTGTTCAAAAGTTTAGAAAGAAGAAGAATAGACTGACGAGTTTCAGAAGAAAGTTATTTGTTTCTGGCCATTTTGAGCCTGTAATCGAACCCACAAATGCTGATGCTCCAGATTCTCAACTAGTCTAAAGAAGGCAAGTTTTACTGCTTCTTTAATCAGCACAGTTTTCAGCTGTGCTAACATAATTGCAAAAGGGCTTTCTGATCAATTTGCCATTTAAAATGATAAACTTGGATTAGCTAACACAACGTGCCATTGGAACACAGGAGTGCTTTCCTTTCAAAAACAAGGACATTTCTAAGTGACCCCAAACCTTTGAATGGTAGTGTATATAGATATAGATATATTAAAGACATTTTCTGAAATTACAATGTAAACATTTCTACAATGTATGTTCTTAACCCTGGGCAACATGTGCCTGGGAGGCTCACAGGGATATTGGTATCCATAGTACTCCACGTTAGGATGTTAGCTTAAAAGCTGCAACAACAAAAAGTCTCTCTGTCCCATGACAAAATCTGTAGAATTGTAGAAAATTAGCTTAAACTCAAAAATGATGCATGAAATTTAACTTCCCAGGGACAGAGACTTGGATTGTCCGGCCATGCACTACCAAAGTCATAGTAAAACTCCTTGTATGCTATTTTATCTCACTCGAGTTGTGTTATGACTATGAGGTCCCTGATGAATTAGCTTTTGCCAGCCTCCCGAGTCGGGCAGCGTTCTAAGGCACTGCATCGCAGTGGCCGGACGGGATTTTCTTGTCCCATCGCGCTTTAGTGACTCCTTGTGGCGGGCCGGGTGCCTGTAAGCTGACTTCAGTCGCCAGCTGGACGGTGTTTCCTCCGACACATTGGTGCGTAAAGCGTGTGGTAAAAGTACCACACGCTTTACGTATCACAAAAGGTTTGAGAAGCCCTACCCTAGGAACTAGTTTATGGCATTGATTAAAAAGTGTAATGTGTGAAAAATACCTTCCCTCTAAACCCCAGGAAGGTAATGTCAGAGAGTAGATCTGTAATTCTGGCCCTGTTCTGTCTCTGTTCTGGGTTTCCTGTCGGGAAAGGAAGCAGTCTACAGCATTTCTGGCCTCTAGTCTCCACGCTCCCTAACTCTCTATCAACCCCCCATCCCCCTTCACTTCACCAGCTATGCAACACAAATCTAATCTTTCTCTTTCTCTCCGTCTTTCTCCGTCTCTGTCATTGTTCCTCTCTCTCTCTTTCACTCCATCTCTCTCTCATGAACTCTGTGTGCTAATGCTAACCCATCTCTCCTAAATTAGTAAAGGGAAGACAGACAGTAAAACATAAAGATTCCAGTGTGGCCTATGGCAGATTGGCAGGCCATAGAATAAGGAGTTGAGGTCCATACAAGCACTCTGTGGTAGAACCCTGTATGGTGTGGCGTCTGTGGAGCTCTCCAAACCTCCACCTTCCCAGCCAACTCCTGCTCCGTTCAGACGGGATCATTCCTAGACGTGTCCACCCGGTGATGCACTAAATCAACCACAGGCAGCATCTGTCCATCAGCCCGAGGTGGACGATGATCACTGCTCATCCACTCACCCGGGGCCACGCCTCCCAGTAACCATGACAACACAGAAGCGGTAAGGAAACGTGCATTGTCGGGTTGGTTGTTAAGCAACAAAACGGACACGTGTGCAACTATGGGGCAAAACAGACAGAGTTGGCTCAGATTGTTGACAACATGGAAGCTATATTTTGTCTCCAATGTTTATTGAAAAAAAGATATACATTTGCACAATGAGCCCTTGTTGTCTCTCAAATAAATCATTACAATTGTTTATTAGCTAGTTAGCACATTGTAGCCATATTAGCATTGACATGAAATCAGAAAAACACCTCAAAACAAGACATGGTCTCAAGAACAAGATGAAAGGAGCCACATGGTAATTTCTTGTCATTCTTGCTAGCAATCTGGCCATCCAGAATCACAACATGCTGACTTCATGCTTCCCCATGGAACAGCGCACATGGTTTTCATTTCAGCTAACCATCTATACAGCAGCATCATAGATAGATCACACTCCTGTCCTGCAGCTTAGATCCATCAGATTCACTGACAGTGATGGGGAATACCCACATGTTAAATACTGCAAAATACTGAAGGAATTGAAGGAACCTCACACATTGCAGAATCATATGTAAGCAACGTTATGAAATAAATACAAGGCATAGTCCTGACAGACTAAATATGGCTATTGTTTATTCCAGTAGTATGAACATGATCAGGTTTTGTAATTGTTCTAGAGGTGTCAGAGAAAGTTTGATAAGATACATACAAATGGTCGAAGAGAAAACTGAGTATGTCTGTTGTTAGTGTACACAGACACATGGATTGCAGCACACAAAGAGACACCACAACTCAAACCACAGGAAATACTGTTTTGATGTTACCTCTATCAGCAGGCTAGGTGATAAAAAAAATACTTTAGTTAGACAGAACGTGTTAAAGAAAAGAAAGTCCCTTCGCAGGGTTTAATTTTGCGAGATGAAGTCAGAGATAAAGTTCTGAGAGCGGTTCAGGCAGGGGAATGACACTTGAAACATAAACAACAGAAATAACTAAAGTATTTTAAGAATTTTCAGTTGGCACTAACCTCAATGCATTTGTAAAGACCACTCTGGATAGATAGCTGTCTGGGTAACCGGAGAAAGGCAGTAAGCCACTCAACAACAAAGCGTTTAGTCATCTCATCTTTCTAGTTAGTACTGATACCATATTTAAGCGTTCATGTATGGTTAGCCTATCTCTACGTTTTCACAACCCCACTAAGTACTGATATCCTCAGGTGGCCATTTTGAATATAACAGACAGATACACAACCAAGCCGTATCACAGAGGTCAACAATCAGGCAACCGACCACCATGAGGTGGGGAAATCCATACTTTCCTTTACATCACAGCTTTAAAAGACATTACGCCTCTAGTTTTAACAAAGAGGACAAAAATGTGATTAAGGGAGTATTGTGATTAAGGGAGTATAGACAGCTGGAGGGTCTGTGGTTACTCCCGAGGACTAAGTCCAGGGATTATGACTGTACTGCACAATGCACTTCCTACAGGGCTCACAGTCAGGCCCACTGCTGTTCCAGACAGACAGACAGACAGACAGACAGACCACCAGAAACCTAAGACAATCTAGGCAATGTGAAGGGAGCGCACAAAGGTGATGATGGTGAATAATACCTCTGCAAAATGTTCATATTTGACAGTATAATATTACTGACAATAAATAAATGGGCCTAAAAATGAAGAGAGAGAGAGAGAGAGAGAGAGAGAGAGAGAGAGAGAGAGAGAGAGAGAGAGAGAGAGAGAGAGAGAGAGAGAGAGAGAGAGAGAGAGAGAGAGAGAGAGAAAAGAAAGAGGAGAGGATAACTGCCACCAGCCTCAAAGTGAAAGCATAAATAAAGTGTGGGACATCTTTTACCTTCTTCAATTATCTGGCTTTTGACATGCAAGCTGAGCACAGTATAATTAACATCTCTGGAGATAATGGGGTTGCTACTCACTGATCAATCTCACACATATATTATCTGCCTTTTACCAATCTATCCTCCCTCTGTTTTCCTAAGGAGGGGAAAATGCCACTACGGCGTTTGCCTTTTAATAATGCTCTGAGAATATGCTTTATGACTGCTCCAATTGGGCCCATCTTCTAAAACATAAATTAGGGCTGAGATCCAACAGACATCCATGGTAAATACAAGAGCAGAGGCAACACTATCCAGCTTGTTTTTTGCATGCAAGATCCAACAGCATCATCGTAACCAATTACTTAATATACATTTCACTATACTGAAATTGTATTTAACACTATTACCTATATCATTACATCACTGGCCTGGTAATCCTGGCACTGAGGTCATCTTCTCAGTGCTATCCCTCTACCTCTGGGATCACTTGTAAAAAGATGCTAGCCACACCCTCTGGCCAAGATAACACCTGGTTCTCCACTAAAGTCAACACCACACCCCCTCATGATGTTGGACCTGTTCTGACCAAGCAAATTTCTTAACATAGCATGAGAATGGACATAGTATTGGGAGGGAGTGAAAGCATCCAAATTCAAGAATACCATTTGGGTCAATACTTTGAACCACTATTCAAGACTGCGTGAATTATTATGTGACATAACAAATGTTTCAGTGCTTGTTGGGCACATGAATAGACATTGCCCAGAGGTGGACCACAACGAGGATAGCTCCACCACTTCCCTTGCATACCCATAGCCACCACAAGAGCCATACAGAGTAGAGGCTGCCCCAGTCTGAATAGTGTTGCTCTCTCAGATTATTTACCAGAGAGATTCTTTGAACACAGCTGGAGCAGATCAAAAGCCCTGAGACCTGAATGTAGTTGTTGTTTGGATTATTCCCCTCTGCCTGTCAATGGCAGGTTCACAGTCATTTTCACTGCTCTGGAGATGGAGATCTCCCCTGTAGGAACTCACTGACACACTGCACCCAGAGAGAGGAGAGAGGAGGGGGGCAGAGTTCCCTGGAGCACCCTGCAAATTGTCCTCTACTCCAGGGCGGCTAAATTAACCTCTTCAGATCCTTCTTTTAAGGGTCGGCTGCTGCTACAAATACAATACAGCTGATCATCGTTGGACACAGACAATAATATAACCTGGATATTTTCTGGATAATCAAGTTGGAATTGATTTCCTTGTTGTCCATAGTGACGCCTCTAGCGCTGCCCCACTTGGGAGATAGTCTTTGTTTATTAGATAAATGATGAAGTAAGAACACCAGTTTATAGGCACCTTGTTACATCTATATCAGCGTAAGCCCACATTCTGATTTGCATGAGTTCCAAGTATTAATTTGATGAGAAATAATGAGATCTGAGCTACTGCTTAACTCCCACATTGTAAGTGTTAAGCACAGCAGTCTGCCTCCTACGTTCTACATTATCGCTTGAAGCATGAGGCGGTCAGTATAATATCGCACTACTTAGACAAGTGATCCATGAACTAAACAGAGACACAATATCTCTTTGTATTTGTAAGCCTCATTAAAGCCATTGACCTTATATTCTATCAGGAATGATGCTAATGTTCAAGAGCTCCCTCACTCATTCTAGTTCAATATCACTGTTTTAAGCTGTTTGGAAGATACAGCCTGCCTCCTTTTCTGAATGACAAGTGTTCATTTGATTTACCAATATCAATGAGAAGCATTGACAATGACATCAAAACATGACTGACAATGAAATCGTGCAATAAAAATGAGCAATAGTGCAATTTCAAAGAGACTCAATTGACTGCAAAATGTACAATGAAAAAAACACCCAAGAAATTCCCTTTGCCACTGTTGCTAAGGAGGTTTAGTGAGCTACTTAGGTGTATTAACACAATGCTGCCTGGAGACTGGATGGTTTATCACTTTGCACACTCTCAACAGATGTGCATTTTATTTAAGTGGCAGGTTCTCCTGGGTTTGGCTCTGGTGTCCTGCCGCAAGGCAGCTAATAAAAACTGCCTTTGAAACGTGGTGTGTGAGGACTAGTACCAACATGAAACGTGGTGTGTGGACTAGTACCAACATGAAACATGGTGTGTGTGTGGACTAGTACCAACATGAAAGGTGGTGTGTGTGTGGACTAGTACCAACATGAAATATGGTGTGTGTGGACTAGTACCAACATGAAACATGGTGTGTGTGGACTAGTACCAACATGAAACGTGGTGTGTGAGGACTAGTACCAACATGAAACATGGTGTGTGTGGACTAGTACCAACATGAAACATGGTGTGTGTGTGTGTGGACTAGTACCAACATGAAAGGTGGTGTGTGTGTGGACTAGTACCAACATGAAAGGTGGTGTGTGTGTGTGGACTAGTACCAACATGAAAGGTGGTGTGTGTGGACTAGTACCAACATGAAAGGTGGTGTGTGTGGACTAATACCCACATGAAAGGTGGTGTGTGTGGACTAGTACCAATATGACACCAGTGAGCAGGCAGGCATCAGAGAGGCTCACCATTTCACCATGCTCAAGTCACACTCTACACCCAGACTACCAGCCTGGCTACAGAACAACAGGACTCAGGTGAATGTCAGTGTGTGTGGAGATTCTGTTGCTCCAGCAGAGAAAATCTATTCTGCATAGGCAGATCCACCAGATATGTAATTGAATCAATTAAGTGTAACAGTAGGCACACACACACAAACACACATTTTGCGTTCGGTAAAGGGACTACTGTATTGTCGGGTGACGACACCGCTAATTACACAGTAACTACGCCATACAGTACAGCGTAATAACATAGATTTACACCTCTGACACCCATTCCCTCCCATTTTACAAGACAAGCCAAGAGGAATTCCTGGCAGTGTGTACATACACTCTCAGACACACACACACACACACACACACATACACACTTACCCACACACACATTCTCTCTCTCTGTTTCTCAGCACACACTCTTAATGTTTCCCATTCCGTTACCCAGTGACCTGTGCTGACCTTGGTCCCACCTCCCGAGGCTGGGCAGGAAGTCGTGCTGAGTGAGTGCTGCTGGGTCAGTCCCAGCCTCCAGGCCAAGTCTCCGGGCCTCTTACACAATGCAGTCTGCCTGGAACAGGGGTCTCCCAGCACCCGCCTCACACTCTTTTGAGAGATGATCAAACCTGGGGAATTGTAGGAGGGGCAGGGAGGCACATCCTGCGTAAAACCGCATCCTGAACTAGCATCACCGCGTCTCACTGTAAATAAATACTCTCTCCTCACACGGCTTCCGTCAACTGTCATTGCCTTGGCTCCAATCACCTTCAAGTCCAAACAGGAAAGTGCAGAGAGGCGAGGGAGATGGCAGATACGAGCTTTAATTTGCTTCTCGCTGCAGTTTCGCCTCGGCGGCAGTGCTTGCTATTCTCCTGCTCTGCCAGCTGCCCGGGGTCTGTCCCGGACCCCTAGCCCTTCCTGTCACCCTTCATTACCGCATCATCCAGGGGAAGGCGGCGGTGGCCATAAAGCTGGTAAGTCACCATTAGGTGCAACTCGGACCATTTCTGAAGCACCCCGCGCAGACACTAGAGGCCAAACACACGGCTCCTGTAGTAGCCTAGCGAGCCTGTAGCGTACAGTAGCACAGGGCCAGCTGACTGGCTTATTACCTGCTAATCCCCTAAGCATTATCAGATCTACAGCTGAACAACAGAGTATGACAGAGGCAACAACGGAGACATGACAACAAGCTCACCGTCGACAAATTGCTTTCTGTTGAAATGCAGACAGGCTAAGCGTGTGATGATCTTACTAACTGAAGGGGTGTTATAAGGCGGCTCATACTTGATGATGATGAACTCGACACATTATATAACAGTGGGGTACACAAGAAAATATAAAACATCTACTTGAGAATTATAATGTTTATCTACAGTGCCTTCAGAAAGTATTCACACACCATGACATTTTCCACATTGTGTTGTGTTACAGCATGAATTTCAAATAGAATAAATAAAGATTTGTTTTGTCACTGGCCTACACACAAAACCTCTTAAAGTCAAAGTGGAATTTTGGTTTTCGAAATGTTTACAAATTAATAAAACATAAAAAGCTGAAATATCTTGAGTAAATAAGTATTCAACCCCTTTGTTATGGCAAGCCTAAATAAGTTCAGGAGTAAACATTTGCTTAAAAAGTCACATAATAAGTTGCATGTACTCACTATGTGTACAATAACAGTGTTTAACATGATTTTTGAATGACTAGCTCATCTCTGTACCCCACATATACAATTATCTTTAAAGTCCCTCAGTCGAGCAGTGAATTTCATACACAGATTCTACCATAAAGACCAGGGAGGTTTTCCAATGCCTCGCAAAGAAGTGTACCTATTGGTAGATTAATAAAAATAAAAAAAGCAGACATTGAATATCCCTTTGAGCATGGTGGTTATTAATTACACTTTGGATGTTGTATCAATACACCCAGTCACTACAAAGATACAGGCCTATTTCCTAACTCAGTTGCCGGAGAGGAAGGAAACCTCTCAGGCATTTCACCATGAGGCCAATGGTGACTTTAAAACTTACAGAGTTCAATGGCTGTGATAGGAGAAAACTGAGGATGGATCAACAACATTGTAGTTACTCCACAATACTAACCTAATTGACAGAGTGAAAAGAAGGAAGCCTGTGCAGAATAAAAATATTCCAAAATATGCATCCTGTTTGCAACAAAGCACTAAGGTAATACTGCAAAACATTTGGCAAAGCAATTCACTTTTTGTCCTGAATAGAAAGTGTTATGTTTGGGTCAAATCCAATACAACACATTACTGAGTACCACTCTCCATATTTTCAAGCATAGTAGTGGCTTCATCATGTTATGGATATGCTTGTAATCTTTAAGGACTGGGGAGTTTTTCAGGATAAAAAAGAAACGTAATGGAGCTAAGCACAGGCAAAATCCTAGAGAAAAGATTGGTCCAGTCTGCTTCCACCAGACACTGGGAGATTAATTCACCTTTCAACAGGACAATAACCTAAAACACAAGGCAAAATCTACACTGGAGTTGCTTACCAAGAAGACAGGGAATGTTCCTGAGTGGCCGAGTTACAGTTTTACACTTACCCAGAAAGACTCACAGCTGTAATCGCTTCCAAAGGTGCTTCTACAAAGTATTGACTCAGGGGTGTGAATACTTATGTAAATTAGATATTTCTGTATTTCATTTTCAATACATTTGCTAAAATAGCTAAAAACATGTTTTCACTTTGTCATTATGGGGTATTGTGTGTATATGGGTGAGAAAAAATATATATATTTAATCAACTTTGAATTCAGGCTGTAAAACAACAAAATACCTCAGCCAGGGGTATGAATACTTGACTTGAAAGCTCAATTTGGTTTTACCAGACTCTGAAACAAACACATCAACGCAATGGCTGTCCTATTCCAGCTCTTGCTTAAGGGGTGAGAGCATCCAGACCTTCCGTCCCTCAAGCAATCCCTACATTATTTTATTACACTTGAATGAGTCAAGCTGAAAATTGCATGCAGCTGCTGACTCCAGCCTATCACTGCTCTGCCTAGTCTTATAGCATTGCCCACCAGGCTTGAAAAATCATTCAGTTACTGATCTGACATGAGTGGCTATAAGCCTGCCCTGTGTATGTGTGTGTGTGTGTGTGTGTGTGTGTGTGTGTGTGTGTGTGTGTGTGTGTGTGTGTGTGTGTGTGTGTGTGTGTGTGTGTGTGTGTGTGTGTGTGTGTGTGTGTGTGTGTGTGTGTGTGTGTGTGGGTGTGTGTGTGTGTGTGTGTGTGTGTGTGTGTGTGTGTGTGTGTGTGTGTGTGTGTGTGTGCACTATTTCAATTGCCAGAAAACAGTGGAATACAAAATATGCAATGCAGTTACTCCTATATGCAGTTACTCCTATATGCAGTTACTCCTATATGTAGTTACTCCTATATGTAGTTACTCCTATATGCAGTTACTCCTATATGCAGTTACTCCTATATGTAGTTACTCCTATATGCAGTTACTCCTATATGCAGTTACTCCTATATGCAGTTACTCCTATATGCATTTACTCCTTTACAAAAGCAGAAGTAGTTTTGCCCAATTTGACTTTTCAAATGTGGTCTAACGTCATCAGTCCTCAACATAGAGGGAAGACAGGACAGGAGCAGAACACAGGAGAGGCACTTGAAAAAAAAAACTCCTTAAGTATAATGTTATGCAGGACCACAACACACTGAGTGTGTGATCTAAATTCAGTGTTTAGCTCCATCTGGATCCATGGCCTAGTATTTTGACATCTTATCAGGAATCCGTTGAGCGGTGATTAAGCTAGTTTACTTATCTGATGAGGCCCGCCTGCTCTCTACAGTGACAGTAGCGTTAAGTGGGCTGTATGTTGAGCTGCTGTTTAATGTGTGTTAAGTTCTGCCATCCCTGTCAGGTGGCTACAGGTTTCACCACACAGCGTTCAGTCCACGCCTGTGGAGCAGACACGTGACTAAAAGGGGCAACGTCGGCCTGCCCAAGGGCGTTTTTTGTGAGAGTGTGTGCGTACAGTATGTCCGTATGTTTATGTGTCTGTGTGTGTGAGAGGGAGCACTATATCCTGAGGATATGTAGTTGTTGTTCATTTCCTGTTCAGAGACAAAATAAGCACATAAAGGCTAAACGGCGCTCTTCCCTGGCCTTTAACCACATCACAGCAGTTTTCCACTAACCACAGATAATTATACAATTAAAATAATTTTCTGCGTCTATCTGTCAAACGGATCTAATTTGCCATTTGAATGACACTAGAGCAATGAGGCCTCACTCTCTCTTTCCCTGAGCGAAACCTCCTCTCTATCACATGACTAGGGAGAAACCTCTGCAATAGAGGAAAACACTAACTGAGCTGGGAGGAATAGGAGGTCTATTTGTTTAGCAGGATGTTAGTGAATAAAGCAGGATCTGGTGTCTGGCCCTGCATTCAGTGTGACCCATAGTTTTCATAGGGCCACAAGAAAATGGAGAGGTTCACTTGACTGTTGGTTTAAATTAACCTTCAGTTGCTGAGAGAAAAGGACCCGAGTGACATTAGTATTTTCTAAGACAATACTCCCTTACGCAGGTCGTGCTTGACATAAGTGTTTTTGGTTCAAAAGTTCGCTGGTTCGAATACACGAGCCAACAAGGTGAAAAACCTGTCCATGTGTCCTTGAGCAAGGCACTTAACCCTAATTTGCTCCAGGGGCTGACCCTGTAGGTAGGCCGACATTGCAAATAAGAATTTGTTATTAACTGACTTGCCTAGTTAAATTAAGGTTAAATCAAAAAATCAAAAAATTAAAATCAGAGCTAAAGAAATAAGTCATAAATTAAAAGTCAATACCGACTGGCATTGTGGGATAAATCAATATTCATACAGGATTGTAATCACTTCACAAAACAGCAACTGTTGACTATGCATTTGTAAGCAAAACTACAGAGAAAAGGAATAAAGGATACATTTATTATATCCATTATTCATCTAAATATGTGTTCCTGGGCAGCATATTAAAGGAAAAGTGATTGTTGCGATCCAGTGACTGTGTGCGAGTGTGGAAATTGCAGGGCCAGAAGAGTGACCTCCCTCTGGGCCAGCAGATTGAGCCCTGCCCTCCTGGCTCCAGCCTGCAGCCGGAGAGGGTGTGAGGGACAGTGGGTGGGAGGAGGCTCAGATGACCTTGACCTGGAAATCCTACCTCTCTTCCAGTCCACCCACTGAGGAACTCAGATAGGAACTCCTTTTCAAGAAGTTAAAGGAAAATGTGTGTCCGCCCAGCCTGGTATGACTGTGTCTAGCCGGTCTCAACCACAATGGAAATCCTTTTATGTTTATGGGGGATCGTGATGACGATACATACCCATTAGGTTTCAGACCTGCCATAGAGGAGGTCTGTGGTATTAGCCATGAACAAGTGCACCATCAGCACAGAGAGAGAACAGCCTTTTATGGCAACAGATCACTGACTCAAGCCATTGGCCACAGAGACCACAAATGAGGCGTTAAGTGTAGCGGCACAGCAGCGGAAAAGGATAGATAGATGGAGAGATGTGCCCTTCTTCTCCTCTCATCCATGCATGTGTCCGCTCGCCATCTTTCCACTCCTCCCTAAACCAGTCCTTCTCCCTCCCTCCCCCCTCTCCATACACCATTTCACATTTACATCAAAACATGTTGAACAGGCCCACAATGCACTGCCACTAAATAACAACTGTCACCTAGAGTATAATTCATTAAACCAATGTTAATGTTGTCTTCCTCTAATGTCATTTCTATAATTGAAATTTAATTCTCCAACAATATTTGGGGAGAATTTTAATTGACGTTTGCTGTAATTAATTGTTGAACAGAGACCAAGGCACAGGGACGGAGAAGTTAAAAAACGCATCCTGACACAGAGATTGAGAGAGAGAGAGGCGTAGTGGCAAGGCGATGAGAGGGGCCTGCTGGGATGGTTTCATCATCACCGCCACCCCCTCCCCTGCTGATGGGATGAGGCGAGGGGGGGGGGGGGGCAATAGACTCTTCTTCACAGTCAGAGATTTAATTGCACACAGATTCCATTACCTCCGCACAAATGTCACGTTCACTTCTGATCAGGGGCAAGGCAGGCGCTGGCAGCCAGCCAGACTACAGTGCAGAAAGTATTCAGCCAATCAGAGCACCCACTGTAGACAGTGGAGGGACAGGGAGAGAATGCCAAAGATATTAAAAACAAAGGAGTGTCACACACAAAGCTGCCGACGCTGCTACGACCGGTGTACTACGCATCATTTAGGGAGTAAAGTATGTATCTTTTGTTTTGATTGCTACTTTTCAATGATTTTGCCAATATGACATAAGGTGATCATTTAGAATGATATTTTCAATAAAAATGAAAGGCTTCCATCTGTATGAATCTAAACCTTAAAACTGCTTTAAAACACAATTGGTAAAAATAAAAACAACAACATGTTTAGCATAATGTCTAATTAAAGTCACCATTCAAGATATACATTTACATTAAAACTCCATACATACAGTAAGTAGTAATATATTCCACAATGCATCAACAAATTTATTTAAAACGTGCTTATTTTGACAAAATATTTAATTCAACAAGGTTTTAATATGACAAACTTCTTGATAAATGTAGCCTACACATTCTTTGTAACACATTCCAATTAGTTGTTTCATCATTCAAAGTCATAACGCAATTTGGTCAAATATTTTTTTTTTTTATTATTAGCCTGAACAATTAACAATTCAGGAAAATACTTTTCAGTATCTGTTGGTATCTAGTTTAACCTAATTATAGTAAGATGCAAATTAGCCTAATAAGTTAAATCTCACTGTGCTGCAGCCTTCCAGTTCACAGAGAGGCAGAGAACATTTGAAATAAAACTGACTTCTAAAGTAGATTGAGTAAAGATGTGCACATACCGTGTTCACTTGTGTAGGAAAATATGGGGTTTCATTCTTCCAATGAAAATTCAGCTCAGGGTCTTCAGGGGCAGGACCATCGGGAGTTCACAGATGACACTGTATTTAGGTATGAGAAGGACAGAAAAGAGGGTTGTCACTAGTTACCAAAGTCATAATTATGGCTAAACCCTGCCTATTTCTGTATGTATCTCCTTAAAATAGGATTTTAAACCTTAACCCTAATATTAACCACAATGCTAACCTTATGCCTAACCCTAACCCTAAATTAAAGACCAAAAAGCACATTTTTGGTTTCATTCATTTTTACGATAAAGGCAATTTTGACTTTGTGGCTGTTGGAAACTAGAGACAACCAAAAGAGAGGGTTGGGCTAGATATAGATAAGACTATTACAAACAGGATGTGAAAAGCTTACCTACAGTTTACTGGTCTAAATGTGATACAGCTTTTGTCAAATTGATGTCAAAAGTAGATTTTTTTTAGCATTTTAGCCAACCATAACTCTTTTCCTAACCGTAACCTAATTCGCCTAACCTACCTACGTTAATTATCCTAACCTGCTACGTTAATAATCCTATCCTGCTACGTTAATTATCCTAACCTGCTACGTTAATTATCCTAACCTGCTACGAAAAGTAAATTCGGACAAAAGCAGTATCCCTTCTAGACAAAACCCAGTTCAATTAACCAACATCAACAGGAGTAGCATTATAAGAGGGAAAATTAAACGTGATCAGCTCCAACCACACATATTTTACATGCTTCATGACGCACTGATTCCTGTTGTCATCTCCTGACCTAAATACAGTCATCTCACTGTTTTTATCTTTACAAAGACAGATCAGTATGACTGATATTTAAAACTCACAATTGCATAATGCGGTGATGATGCTGCTGATGAAAATGTCAGCGTTAACAAAATAACAATGTGTACAACCACAGAACTCTAATACCTCGGAACGCTGCATGTTCTCACTGACATATTGACCTAAAAACCTGCACCACCCTGTCTGAAAAGAATCTGGATTTTGCAAGGCCATTTTCTGAACACCATTCTGAAAATTTGTAAACTTGGTTATTGGACAGACCTAAAATCAATACCCAACAATTTTGCCCTCTTCACATGCTGTACTTGTTGAAGTATTAATTTATAAGACCACAACACGTGTGTGTGTGTGTGTGTGTGTGTGTGTGTGTGTGTGTGTGTGTGTGTGTGTGTGTGTGTGTGTGTGTGTGTATGTGTGTGTGTGTGTGTGTGTGTGTGTGTGTGTGTGTGTGTGTGTGTGTGTGTGTGTGTGTGTGTGCAACTAGCTCTCACAGTTTCACATCAGAATTAGACGTTCATCCATGTTTCTCAAACGTCAAACTTTTGCAAACGGCAAATTTCGAAGTGTTTAAGTTTACGTTTAGTAATTAACTCAGAATTATTAAGGTTTGGGATAGGCTTAAAACAAAAATCTCAAAATCAACTTTCTATCGCTGGATTCGAACTTGCAAACTATCCACCATCCCCGTCCACAACACACCTAGGCAAAACCGAAAACTACTTGAAGGTAACAGCGCTCACCGTTGCCCCTACTGGTGGGTTTCTATGTAATCTCCCGACATCATCAGAAATGGACGAACTTTGAATATTGACTCACGGGTGACCTGGCTGTACGTGCGAGCGTGTTTCTATCCATATCTCGAGGTCTACCTGTTTATGGCATGAGCGTATAATGCATATTTTTTCCCCATCGGCAGAACAGAACAAGGATCCAGACCCATTAATTGAGCTTGTCTATAAGAGACAGTGTCCAAAGACCAATTATGAACTGGGTGGTTCGGGCTCTGAATTCTGATTGGCTGACAGGCATGGTATATCAGGTCGGAAGATAGCCTAGCAGTTAGAGCGTTGGTCCAGTAACTGAAAGGTCGCTGGTTCGAATACACAAGCCGACGCGGTGAAAAACCTGTCGATGTGTCCTTGAGCAAGGCACTTAACCCTAATTTGCTCCAGGGGCTGACCCTGTAGGTAGGCCATCATTGTAAATAAGAATTTGTTTTTAACTGACTTGTCTAGTTAAATATTAAAATAAATATCAGAACATATACCACGGGTATGACAAAACATTTATTTTTACTGCTCTGATTGCGTTGGTAACCAGTTTATAATAGCAATAATGCATCTCAGGGGTATGTGGCATATAGCCAATATGCCTTACTGCTTAAATATATAACTCTGACTCTCTCGCTGTACAGCACTAGTTTTTAGAGGCCCCAAACCATACAAAACAAAACCACAGACCCGCCATCCCAACTCCTCATAATTCATGAGTGTGGAATTTGGCTAACCCCATTAACGCGGCGTTGTTTCCACAGCCAGATCACATTCCTCTGCCCGCCATCAGCCTCTGAACGGCCCCTGATAAGACCCTTCTGATTACCCGTCTGCATGCCTGTCATTAGACGGCGGCAGGTAGACTAGCGGTTAAGCGTTGAGCCAGTAACCAAAAAGGTAGGTTTGAATCCCTGAGCAGAATCAGTGAAAAATCTGTCGATGTGCCCTTGAGCAAGGCACCTTACCCTAAATCACTCTGGATAAGAGTGTCTGCTAAATGACTAAATTGTAAATTACTCCCAAAAATATGTTGATCCCAATAGACAGCTTCACCCCTCTGAATTTATGGCTGCGCCATGGTGGCGCCACTTTGCTCAAAAAGGAAAGACTGGGGAAAAGAGTACTACCATGAAGAATTTACAATGGCGCCAAGAAAATCTAATTGATGAGATAATTCAAAAGAGATTGGATTTCTGCATGGTCTCATATAAGCGGTCTGAAGAAAGAGTAAAAGTACTTCAATTTTTAAATGAGGTAACCTACTATTATTTCACTTCGCAAATTAACAGGCAGCAGTTAAAGAGTGATGGTTTAGTTTAAAGACGTGCTACTGCTTTCCATCTATAAAACTAAACAAACAACCAGGCACGGTAGGCCGTCATTGTAAATAAGAATTTGTTCTTAACTGACTTGACTAGTTAAATAAAGGTTAATTACATTTTTTAATGTAAGATACTGTACAGTATATTCACAGTCATATTCACTGCGGCAACATCAAATAGACAGATACAACAGCTAAGTTATTCTTCACTTGTGGACTTCCACACAGCAGCTGCTCAACACAAAACCTTCAGCTTTAGAAACATGTGGTTTTAATCTCTCCTTTTGACCCAAATTACAGTCCTTGTCAGTTTCAAAAAGAACTCGTAACCAGACTCTTTAAAATATACTGAACAAAAATATAAATGCAACATGCAACAATTTCAAAGATTTTACTGAGTTACAGGTCATTTGAGGAAATCAGTCAACTGAAATATATTCATTTGGCCCTAATCGGTTGATTTCACATGACTGGGAATACAGATATACATCTGTTGGAACCTTAAAAACAATTTGCCTCACAATGGGCCTCAGGATCTCGTTATGGTATTTTTATGCATTCAAATTGCTATCGATAAAATGCAATGGAGTTTGTTGTCCGTAGCTTATGCCTGCCCATACCATAACCCCACCGACACCATGGGGCACTCTGTTCACAACTTTGACATCAGCAAACCACTCACCCACACAACGCCCTACACATGGTATGCGGTTGTGAGGCAGGTTGGATGTACTGCCAAATTCTCTAGAGACGTTGGAGGCGGTTTATGGTAGAGAAATTAACTTTAAATTCTCTGGCAACACCTCTGGTGGACATTCCTGCAGTCCACATGACAATTGCACACTCCCTGAAAACTTGAGACGTGTTGTGTGACAAAACTGCACATTTTAGAATGGCCTTTAATTGTCCTCAGCACAAGGTGCACCTTTGCAATCATCAGCTTCTTGATATGGCACACCTGTCAGGTGGATGGATTATCTTGGCAAAGGAGAAATAATTACCGTCAGGGATGTAAACAAATTTGTGAACAAAATTTGAGAGAAATAAGCTTTTTGTGCATACGGAACATTTTTGAGATATTATATTTCTGGTCATGAAACATGGGACGAACACTTTACATGTTGTGTTTATATTTGTTCAGTGTAGTTTGTGAATTATTTGTGTCATGTTTCCAACCGAACTTACAACTAACTTTTGGAGAAGGACTTCTACCCAGGTTCATGAAACATCAGACTGGATGGAGACAAGGACAACCAACTCCACCTACCCTACCTCGTCAATATCTAATACACAGAGGACACCACAGTCAATTAGACATTAAATCACACACAAATAAGAGACCCATTGACAAAAGTAAATATTGTTCCTCTCTATACCGAAACATTATAGATGGACCGAATGGCATGTCTCCAATAGCGGTTGGTTGCCTCAGAATGCTGTACCTGTCCAACACAGTCAACCTGAGCCTGAGACTCTGGGAGTCATCAGGTAGCTAGAAGGGCTTCATCTGACTGTAGAGAGAGAACATGGTAGCTGGATCGGATCAATAGCTTGACCCATTAAGTCACAGCACTCCCAGAACCTCATCTAATAAGAGCCGGGCTTGGGGAGCACCCCTGGCTGACCCATGCAGAAGGGGACAATTATAAGAGAGTGGTCTTTCAGCAGCTATGCCCACTTTCCCCGCCAGCGCAAAGGCAAGAAGGAGATCCACATGATTTAAACTCCTCCCTAAGACGTGCTGACAAGGTTAGAGGGTCAACGTCGACATTAACAGGTCAGTGTGTGGCCCACTTGGGAACAATTACTCCCAGTCACAGCTAAGTGGACACTTGATTGAACATGACGGAGGCAGGACACACTTCCCACAGATAACAATCCCCAGAGACATTTAGGATAAAAAAGCCCTTGAGATACAGCCTTTATGGGCAAAATTCATCTTCCATTTGCCTTTTATTAAAAGAATGTGATAGAGAGCCATTCTCTGGAGCATTAAAATGATTTACCAATACTAATAGCAGCTTTTGACACACTGACAATTGCAAGGTGACAGAAAAAAATGACAATTAAGAGTGTATATTAATTTAACTAAGGACCAGTGGATTCGTTTTCTTGCTTTATGTTACAGAATATAAAACATTATAAGATAAACTGTTGTTTGCTGATAATATAATGTTTTGGACATGTCTCCAACACAAATTACAGATGTTCAATTTGAAACCAATGCAATCCAAATGTCAATGTTTCGATTTTTTTGTAATTTAGCAGACGCTCTTATCCAGAGCGACTTACAGTCAGTGCATTCATCTTGAGTTCATCACCAACCATATATCTCAGTCATAGTAAGTACATTTTTCCAACAATAAATTAGCTATCAGCAAAGTCAGTGCTAGTGTTAGTTCACGAAAGTCAAGCTTGTTTGGGTTATTTTAAAGAATGTTATTTTGTTGAGGCAGAACCAGACTTGGCAGAGATGTTCGTTAAATGTATGTAGATCTGCAGTTGTTGCATTGTCTTGTTTTTAATTTTTTACCATCTGACCTTTGACCTACTGGCAGTTTGACCCTCCCACCACAATGAGTAAAACTTCTCCCCTCCCAGTACAGCTGGTGTCTTATCCACTAACAAAAACACTCCCCAGATCTAGGGAGATTAATGTCACAACTCAACAACAAATAGTTTATGCATTTCATCACATTTAGTGTGTTTAACATCTTTTAAATACTTTTTACAAACAGATGTGTAGGCCATCATCTTACAGATAAAGAACTACTCGTGGTAACGTACATCTCTGTGTAAAGCGGTCACTCCAGACTTTTCATGCACAAGCATGGCTTATCGATCTACAAACACATGTTCCCAATTTGCATAAACTGTGTGTTGGTTGAGGTATTGCTTTTTGTACATTGTTTATTTATTTCTCTCTCTCTCTCTCTCTCTGAAAATCAGTTCCACATTGTCCTTCCTCTACAGCGGGCTGAAGCAGCTGTTGGCTGTTAGTGGCTGCAGACGACACAGTTCAACACTTCTCCAGGAGGAGAAATCGAGAGTGCACCACAGCTGTAGCTGATGAGAGTCGGTATAAAAATGAGAGAGAGAGAGAGAGAGAGAGAGAGAGAGAGAGAGAGAGAGAGAGAGAGAGAGAGAGAGAGAGAGGGAGAAAGTGGGAGAGAGAGAGAGGAGAGAGAGAGAGAGAGAGAGAGAGAGAGAGAGAGAGAGAGAGAGAGAGAGAGAGAGAGAGAGAGAGAGAGAGAGAGAGAGAGAGAGAGAGAGAGAGAGAGAGAGAGAGAGAGAGAGAGAGAGAGAAGTGGGAGAGAGGAGGATGGGAGAGAGAGAGAGAGAGAGAGAGAGAGAGAGAGAGAGAGAGAGAGAGAGAGAGAGAGAGAGAGAGAGAGAGAGAGAGAGAGAGAGAGAGAGAGAGAGAAAGCCAAGGCATTGTCTTCCACACTCATGTTCCAGAAATAGAATGGATCTTTTCATAAGATGGTAGAAAAATCACTTTATCCGACTGAGAGCCCGGTGGACTATCCCATTACAGGCCCATCTTCATCACAGGCACTTCCCCTCTCCACGACGGAGGAGCAGCAGGCCGGGTGAGCGAGAAGTGGAGGATCCAGGAAGCCATGCTTTAGCACAGAGGAAACAAGCTGAGGCGGAGGATGTCTCCCTTCTATCTCTCTCTCCAGCTCCGCTCATTAACTGGGCTCCTTTTCAATTCGTTTAGGACCCCTGAGATACAACCTTCCCCCAGAATTTACCGAAATGACACAACATTAGCAGATTTGCATATGCAAATCTGTGGAAGCAACAGGATCTCCTGCTCAATTGACCTATTGGTTGTTGTGGCAGCAGAGTTATTCCAGGGGATGATTTTGTAACCAAGTGGGTGTCATGTGAATACCATCTGGGTACCACTTACTTAAAGCTGGCAGAAGTCCCGTGGCAACCAGCCTGGCAACGAGGATGAAGGGAATAAATTGCACCATTTACTTAACATCCATTTGCCGTTGTGCCCGTTAAAAACCCATGACTAAATAATTTGGTTAGTTTGGCTGCCAGTTACCGCTGTCAGCCAAATTGCGCTGTACATGGGACAAACAGTGCAACTGTCAAAGGGCTGATGAAGGAGGTATCCTAGATGCATGAAATCACATTTACAGCAAGTGTATTAAAAACCCTCAATCCACCCATAAACAGACAATAAACACATTGTAATTATAATGCCGATGCTTTAATTACGTGGGCCATTTGGGGATGGTCGAAATCACTAATTGTCAGAGTGATGTGAATGGACTGGGGGGATGGGGGGGGGGGGGCGGCATAGATCAAGCCTCAAGCCCAAAGAGATCCATCCCTATTCCCTATTCTCATTGCGTGTTAGGAAGCAGAAATTTCAATTGGCACGGTCCCAAAGAATAAGAATTCCAAACAACCTAATTCAAGAGGGAAAAATGTCATGCAAATAATTTTAACTAAACTGTAAGAACGCCTAAGACATCTAAAGTTTTCACATAATGAAGGATTCAGAGTGAGAACAATAAGCTGGGTCCATTATTACCTAGCTAACAGGTCAGGGATAGAAACATTTTCCCCTATCTTAGAAAGTCATTCAAAAGTCATTCACAGTGCTTAGTGTAATTGACTACTGAGATAATATTCAATAAATAAGTTGTTACATCTAACATGTCCAAGCAAGAATGAATGATTTGAAATATTTTGATATGCAACCTAATCCAGTAATTGTCATGAATTTTGGGTTGACAATTAGCCTTTTTCTGTTATATTTTACTGTCGGAATAGGACTCCAGATTTGTTGTTGTTGTTCAAAAAAAAAAAGCCTAATTCACCACCAACTCTAAACACATTAGCTAGATTGCTAACTCTTAACACCTACTACTAGCCATGTATTAATCTAACAGTACATTTTATGTCCTAAAATAACTTAGCAATTAGGCCTAGTACATTCGCGATGCACATTTCACAAGCTCCATATTTCAAAGCCATATCAGATATCTTGACTGTAAAACAGTGTGCTTTGATCGAAATAATAATCATTGAGAAATACCTACAGAAAGCTGAGACCCTCCTCTTTATAATATGGACAACTAGTTGCTTCCAAAGTAGTTTTTTCCAGCAATTGCATTTTTAAATGTTATACAATCACGAGGGGAGCACGAGGGAGGAGAGAGTGTGAGAGGCTTGCTCATTACAGAAGCCTGCCCATGCGAAACAGACATTACAATAATCATGATAATGCACTCTACAGTTTAACAAATTAATGATTTTGTTTTTGCCCACAAAAATGTACTTTTTGATTGAGGTGACCAGGTAGGATGTGCAGCTCGCACGAGTGCGACCAAATAAATGTTTAACTCACACAGCCAGGTGAAAGGGTAAACGGCCGCAGTCTGATGCCCTGCGGGTGATCTGGAGTAATAATTTACATTTCTGAGGACCAATGGAAGCTTCAACAAGATCCATCTCCAATAGTTTTACAATGAAATATAGAGAACATATTTGCACCCATTGATTTACACTAACTAACACTAACACTGCTAATTAGCCTGTGGAATATTACACTTGATTACTTAACAGATAACTTGCTTCACAGGCCATTAATATAATTGTAAACACATCCATAAGAGGACTAAAGATACTTTGTGCAATCCATTTTCTATAGAGTATCTACTGTACTGGAAGTCAATCATCATGTGAAGTGCACATAACAATGGAGCATAAATACACGTTGTGATACATCATGTCTTCAGTGGGTGAATCATCCAGCAACAACTACAGTCATGTCAGCCTGGTGACGACCTGTCTCTATTGTTGACATGATGTTCAATGGTCGCTTGGCACTCTTGAGGTTTACCACAATAACATCACAACACGTGACTTCAGATCCAACAGAATGATCTCACATGGTGGAAAAGGAGAGTCAGCTTCAATGTGATTGGTATGATGGGAGGGTGGGGACCTATTTGGCAGACAGATATAAGCCCTGCCAATCAGAGGTGGAGACTAATTAAGTGATAATGCCCTCAAAGACGGTGTTTGGAGGATATATTTGCACGGGTGTTTTTTATAGTAGAGATCAAGTTTATAAATTGCTGGACTGGTGAGACAGATGGAACAGAGTAAATCGGTATTTTCACATCATACATTTAGCCGGTGGTAACTTGTGGAATAGACACTGGCTGGAACGCGGTTTTAACCAATTAGCATTTAGGATTAGACAAACATAAACAACAGCAACGTATTGGGCTACAGAAAGAGTGTAATATCATACAGTAGCTAAACAGGTTCCTACAGTCAATCTCACCAAGAGATCATATAAACGTGGTCGGCCCTCTGCTCAACTCCACTTTGAAGAATGACTGCAAACAAAACAGTCAAATTCCCTGATCACCAATTCTTAATTAACCTGTCCATGTGAGGTTCATCCGCAACCTTATTGTGTTCCACTAGGTCTTTTATATGAGATCGGCCGCTATAGAGGGAAAAGGAGAGGCGAGATAAGAGAGAAAAATGGCGAGGGATACTAATCTGCCATCCATCTCATATTCTAATGTATCCATTATGCTCTAAAAAGAGGCTACTCGTCTATTCATTTTATGAGGCATTTACAAAAATGATGACACTGCATGAGGTTCACATGGGGATTAAAACTCTTTGAATTAGACCTTCAATCATCACTTACAATTGTGTGTAAAGTAAACAGAAACGCACTCCTGACGCCTAATCCGATTGGACTCTGTAATATTAAGAGAAAAGATTGATTTACTCATTTCTAACAATGGTGTTTGCCATTAAACTGAGAAATTGATTAGTCAACACGTTGAAAGCGTGTATATCATGCACTCATTCACAACATGAAAATGCTTTTAGAATAATATCCAATAACTCACAAGCTTATTTCTCCATCCACAACAAATACATTTTCAACTGCTACTGAAATTGTATATGGTTCACAGGAGGTTGGTGGCACCTTAAAATTGGTGAGAATGGGCTTGTGGTAATGACTGGAGTGGAATCAGTGGAATGGTATCAAATACATCCAACACATGGTTTCCAGGTGTTTAATACCTTTCCATTTGCTCCGTTCCAGACATTATTATGAGCCGTTCTCCCCTCAGCAGCCTCCACTGATATGATTATATTACGTAAGAATAATGGAGCAACACTAATAAAAATAATATTATTTTATAACAAATGCGCTTTCTCCTGCGTTGGAAAGCGGTCGCTGTCCGCGGTTCTGAAACATCAGTGTGCTGTTGAATTAGAGGTTTTTCCTAGACCATGTTGCTATGTGCATAACAACAAAGTTAACCAGTGTTGAGAACAATGGGGCAGAGGCAGCAGCGGAGTAAGGAGATCAGAACACAGCCCTTGCATTAATTGTCTAAGAAAAGTGAGGAGAGAGGAAGTGCCACCTTAATTAAGTCTATAACGAATAGCTTAACTGTTAAATGTGCCTGGCTTTATAAATCATCCAAATATATCTACAGAAATAAGACAGATCCTGCTTCTGTTTGAGTGTTTGTTTAATAGCCTATGTCGGATAAACAATTTCACAAATTCGTCTGTTTTTAAATCTTTGCTGTGCTGTAATAAAGGCTTTACACTTTTTTTTTCTGTTAGAACAGCCTCTCTGGTATTACTTATCATTTATTTAGTGTTGTTTACACTCCTCCAAATGGTCAGAAAATACATATTTATAATAATAACCCTCCTTTTTCTTGATCTCCTTCTTATTGTTATTATTACTATTATTATTATGATCATCGTTATAATAATAATTAATATCGTTATCATTAGTAGGCTTAGTATAGCAGCCTTGTATAACCACCATCGAGCTGTAGGCCTAAGAGTGTATCCTGTTTAGTCTTAATACCATAACTTACTTAGGCCTATATTTCAATACTTATATAGGCTACTGTATCAATCAATCATTCATTTGTTGATTTGAAATGCAATCAAGCATTTTCGTATTAAAATAAAATAAAGCGACCCTTGAATAATTAGCGTAAACAATAAATAAACTGTTCCATTTCGGAAATTACATTCACAAATTATGTTAACATTTGCTTTACAAAAAAACAAAACAATATTACAACAGACTCTCTGGTACGCTTATAATTTACTTAGTGTTGTTTTTTGTTTTCTGTTTTTTAGGGGCAAGAGCAGCTCTCAGGGTAGTGGTTGAGGCCTGCATATATACTGTATAACGTCACTAAAATCTAAATCCACCAGTAATGTAGATCATACCAGCTCCTTCCTCGCCTCCAGAGGAAGCCATATGCCGGTAATAAAAACGTATTCTCAGCTTGAGCTTCCTTATCATGTTCTCCACATGAACAGTGAAGCTCAGTCTGTCATCCCTAATTTTGGTCACAATAAATAGATATGGCGATAGTGGACAACCTTGTTTTACTCCTCTTGACAGTTTAAAACTTTCTGAGAAGTAGCCATTATTTACTATTTTACACCTAGGGTTACTATAGATAACTTTAAGCCATTGTATAAGAGATTCTCCAAAATTGAAATATTCCCGGCATTTATATATAAATTCCAGTTGTACTTTATCAAAAGCCTTTTAAAAGTCACCTATGAATACCAGGCCTGGTTTCACAGATTCTTCAGTGTTCTATTGTTAGTGTTGTTTACATTGTTCCAAAAGGTCAACTGTTTGGCACACATAATATGCATGCAGCGCTTGCTCCTTACCTTCTTTTGCTTGATCTCCAGTATTTCCAACAACTAGTCCAATTTATTCCACACATCCAACTTCCCCTTTAGCTTCAGCAACATGGACAGTGCAATAAATACTGTTGAAGTTATGTAGTCACCACAGCATAGAGGAGAGAGAGACAACGGGTGCTAGTCACAAAGTCACTAAGTCTGAGCACAATAAAATCAATTGCAGTCGGACTCCCTCTAGTCATTTGTGTATTCATTATTTCATCAATCAGTGTGCCTAAAGCATCAGACAAAGCTCAGTGCATATAGTTGATTTGGTTAAAACACATAGGATGTGTGAGTATATGGAAAAATACACTTTTTAAAATGTTGACCAATAGCCTACAGTGAGTCTATAGTCATGTACTGTATGTTGTATGAATATGCTAACTCCACAGACTCTCAAGATCTCATGTAACACGGGTAGTTAAGTTATCCCTAAAGGATGCCCTATCAAGGGAGTCCAAACGTATACAATAGCCTACAGTGAGTATACAAAACATTAAGGACACCTCTTTCCATGACGTAGTCTGACCAAGTGATTCCAGGTGAAAGCTATGATCCCTTATTGTTGTCACTTGTTAAATCCACTTCAATCAGTGTAGATGAAGGGGAGGAGACAGGTTAAAGAAGGATTTTAAGCCCCTATTACCCAGACCATACTATACATCATGAACCATGGTTATGATAAATGGGCCTCCATCCAAGAACCAAAACAAACAGTCAGCTAAATGTCCCTTCCAACACATAATTCCATCTGAGCAAGTCCATTGACCAAACTAATAAACAAAACATTGCACCTGAGAAAATAAGCATTTCTCTCTGAGTGGTTGGGGAATTGTGCCCCACCCTGTTTACAACGCTGAGAACCAAAACAAACTCCCTCCAAGGAGCTTGGGTAAATACAAGTCACACGCTCCAACCAGCACAGGTAAACAACAGCAATGACAGAAGATCTACTGGTAGACTGGGCTATTAAACAGCAGTTCTCACACAAACATGGTGTAACATAGAAAAAAGAGAGAGAGAGAGAGGAGAGAGAATAGAGAAGAGAGAGCAGGCAGAAAGCAATGACATAGCTCACCCTCAGACATTGTTAAATGTATGACTAATAATGAGACAACCATTTTTTTTACAGTACTTCCCATATTGTCCATCCAGGTACATTGTACAGTCGTGGCCAAAAGTTTTGAGAATGACAAAGTTTTGAGAATGACACAAGTATTGGTCTCCACAAAGTTTGCTGCTTCAGTGTTCATAGATCTTTATGTCAGTAGTTACTATGGTACACTGAAATATAATTACAAGTATTCCATAAGTGTCAAAGGCTTTCATTGACAATGACATTCAGTTTATGCAAAGAGTCAATATTTCGAGACCTCTGCAATCCGCCCTGGCATGCTGTCAATTAACTTCTGGGCCACATCCTGACTGATGGCAGGCCATTCTTGCATAATCAATGCTTGGAATTTGTCAGAAGTTGTGGGTTTTTGTTTGTCCACCCGCCTCTTGAGGATCGACCACAAGTTCTCAATGGGATTAAGGTCTGGGGAGTTTCCTGGCCATGGACCCAAAATGTCGATGTTTTGTTTCCCGAGCCACTTAGTTATCACTTTTGCCTTATGGCAAGGTGCTCCATCATGCTGGAAAAGGCATTGGTCATCACCAAACTGTTCTTGGATGGTTGGGAGAAGTTGCTCTCAGGGGATGTGTTGGTACCATTCTTTATTCATGGCTGTGTTCTTAGGCAAACAATCGGAAAGGGGATTCATCAAAGAAAATGACTCTACCCCAGTCCTCAGCAATCCAATCCCTGTACCTTTTGCAGAATATCAGTCTGTCCCTGATGTTTTTCCTGGAGAGAAGTGGCTTCTTTGCTGCCCTTCTTGACACCAGGCCATCCTCCAAAAGTCTTCGCCTCACTGTGCATGCAGATGCACTCACACCTGCCTGCTGCCATTCCTGAGCAAGCTCTGCACTGGTGGTGCCCCGATCCCGCAGCTAAATCAACTTTAGGAGACGGTTCTGGTGCTTGCTGGAATTTCTTGGGCGCCCTGACGCCTTCTTCACAACAATTGAACCTCTCTCCTTGAAGTTCTTGATGATCTAATAAATGGTTGATTTAGGTGCAATCTTACTAGCAGCAATATCCTTGCCTGTGAAGCCCTTTTTGTGCAAAGCAATGATGACGGCACGTGTTTCCTTGCAGGTAACCATGGTTGACAGAGGAAGAACAATGATTTCAAGCACAACCCTCCTTTTAAAGCTTCCAGTCTGTTATTCTGACTCAATCAGCATGACAGAGTGATCTCCAGCCTTGTCCTCGTCAACACTCTCACCTGTGTTAACGAGACAATCACTGGTCCTTTTGTGACAGGGCTGAAATGCAGTGGAAACGTTTTTGGGGGATTAAGTTAATTTTCTTGGCAAAGGGGGACTTTGCAATTAATTGCAATTCATCTGATCACTCTTCATGACATTCTGGAGTATATGCAAATTGCCATCATCAACACTGAGGCAGCAAACTTTGTGGAGACCAATACTTGTGTCATTCTCAAAACTTTTGGCCCTGTCTGTAGTGTCCCAAGCGAGGGATATACGACAATGATCCTGTTCTACTCTCTTCCTCTGGTGCATTATACAGAGGCAGAATAGTTGTAACAGTAACCTCCAAACTTTCATCTGTGTTCATCAGAGTAGTTGATCCTCTCCTAGAGAGCAGTGTATCTCTGATATCTCTGATAAAGGGGCGGCAGGTAGCCCAGTGGTTAGAGTGTTGGGCCCATAACCGAAAGGTTGCTGGATCAAATCCCCGAGCTGACAAGGTAAAAAATCTGTTGTTCTGCCCCTGAACAAGGCAGTTAACCCACTGTTCCTAGGCCGTCATTGAAAATAAGAATTTGTTCTTAACTGACTTGCCTAGTAAAATAAAGGTAAAATAAAATAATTACAACTCCCCTACTACCACCCAGCTGGTAAATACATATCAAATAAACAAGCAACAACCAGTCAATTAAACCATGTTTCTAAACCATGTTTTAAGTACTAACATCTAATGCAGAAAAAGATTAGACAAAAAGGGGCAGTTCAACTTCAAAGCGAAGTTACATCAGTTTCGTTTACTTAGAACATTTCAATGTGCATAATTTTGCTCAGTCATTAAAAACATGCTCTGATAAGGTAATTAATATGCACCTCTAATTAAAGGTGTTTTAATTGTGAACACGGTGCCAGGGAAACACGGGAATAACAGTGTTGTTCAATCTCAAAGTAGTAGTTCAAATGAAACAGGTCCTTTTCTTGAGAGGAGAGATAGAGAGCAAAGGAATAACATTGTTTAATTCAAAGGCAGAGAGACTTGTCAACAAAATTTGCATTGCTGCTCTCTCTGTCTGCATACGCTCTCCCCAGTCTCTCCTCTCCCCGGTCTCTCCTCAAGCCCACAGTGCTGCCGGCTCAGATCTGAGTACTCTGATGGCTTATCACATCGTGAGCGACAGGGCTAAGCTGGAGCGATGTGCCCAAAAACATGATCAAAGCACAGAAACTTTCCGCCCAGCACTGGTGATAGAAAAGCAGGCCCTGTCATGTTATGTTTATTGTCAGGGAGAGACTGCCAAGTGAGAATACACCAAAGACGCCAAGGCTGAGGTTGGCTCCCATAGAGGTGCTCTGCTCCCTGAGCCTTAATGCACATGTAGTGAGGAATACTATGGCAACATACAACATACAACTAGTGTTTCTGATGTTCTGAAGGAGGCATTACTGCTTATGTTTGGGTGTTTTTAATTCTCCCTGGCAGGCAGCATAGCAGATCCCAGAGTAGTGAGGAAGCATCAGTATGAAGAGGACTGTGGTCCAATAGGCAAACACCTTTAGGTGAAGGCAAGAGACCTCGTACATACACATACAAACACACACACACACACACACACAGGCCATCTGAGAGAAACAGGTGTAGAGGTCTCGCCTGGCAACTGAACACATATTGTAGCATATGGCTGGGCCCCTGATGTCTGCCTAAAACAGTTTGCTGCTTAGACCTGCCTGTGAAACACCCAGAAGTGAGTGCAGGTATCTCCAAGCAAAGTTGGAGATATTAAAAAAAAAACATTCTTACAAAAAATGTCCAAGACAAAATTAGCTTGTGCTTCAAATTCCAAAATAGCTTTCAGTACATTAGCCAGCCCAGGAAATGATATGAGTATATAGTGAAGTTCTACCTTGGTCCACTTCAAAACGGCCCATCTCAACTGACTCAGCAGCAATTCCAAAGACTCAAGTTCCATATAGGCCACATGGTGACAAGTCCACATGATCCAGCCACTAGTATAGAGAGCATGGCTCAGGTCCAACTTATCTGGACCTTGAAACCTGCACAGAGACAAAGGGCATAAGCCTCCCTACCAAGCATTCAGTCATTGAGAAGAGCAGCAAGCAGGGACCAAGGCCACCACTCGACAGGGACAACAGGCACAGGAGAACCTTCACCTATGTCTCTACACTCTTAGAAAAAGGGTTCCAAAACGGTTCTTCGGCTGTCCCCAAAGGAGAACCATTTTTGGTTTCAGGTAGAACTCGGCTTGGACGGTATACCGTGTATACCGTATACCGGGGTATTTGGAAATAAACATGGGATGGTTTTTCAATACCATCAATACCGTTGAAACTATTTCATAATATGTCTGCAGTCAACTTGTGCAAGATGTTAGGAGATACAGCAGATTGTGTTCTTCATTTCACCTGTCACATCATTTTACATTATGTACATTATGAATCTTACTGAAACGGGAGGAAGCGGGAGCCCACATGGGTATTTGGTTTAACTTGCTAGTTGGCTAAGAAGGGCCGTCATATAGTGTTAGCGTTCTGCCGTGTTTGAGAAGTCAAAGCGCTTTGGATTAGTTATCTGTATCTGCTGCAATCTTGATTTGCTTGCTTTTATTTTTTCTTCTCTCTATTCTCGGCCCGTCTGCTCCTCCCCCCTATTCGGGGTTACGTCAACCTCTAGATGCGGTGGTAATAAACAGAGCTTTTAATGTTTTCTTCCTGCAAATCTGTCTCTATATTTTGAATGGTTTAAGCTACAAAATATCATGACCCCGTCACTGAAAGATAAGACTCTCAGGAACATGTGTCTTCTGTTTCCTTCTACAATGCCCCACAAGCCACACATTAGAACACAGTGGACAAGACCAGGCATTAACCAGGCCGGGGGAAAAAGAACATCATCAATGATTTTCTACACAGAAAATCATACAACATTATTGCCTGATGATCTTCTGAACTTCCCAATAACTTTCTTATGCATTTCAGTCAATTCAAACCATACTTTCTTTTGACTCAAATAATGTCAAAAGTACTGTCAGAGTGATTTGTAATAGACTGTCATAGCCCCAATTAAAAAAATAAACATTGGCCGTTGATTACATCACTTTTTTTTACATGAAAATGAAGCCTGGGAATAAGGAAAAGTGCCACCACAGCACACATCGGTGCTGCTCGATACAGTGATTCCACTGCATGAGCATATTACATTAAATACTTAACATTGGCTATGAGCGCATATCATCACATGTGACCACTACAACCTTCTTGTAAAACACACAGGTAAATAGCGCAGTGTATCAGAACATTACAGAAACATCTAGATCTGGTCAGCAACGAGATATTAAGAGAATATCTCTGGGTATCCTTTGGTGAAAGATCTCGCCACTGGGAGCAGTGTTGTGCAGTTCCCTCCCTTCACCCGCGTGGCTCCTGACTGTGGACCCCTGGATCAAGGAGAAACCCACCCCAGGGTCTGTTCCACCTCAGCTCATCTGTCAACCCCACAGCTGGCAGAGAGGGATCTGTGACCATCGGGCCAATTCAGCACCTAATCTAAGTCCTATTCCAATCAGCCCAGCTCTGCAGCCTATGGGTCGGACATGGATATGCTGGCCTGAGCTCTGGCCTGGGGAGCACATCTCCATTCTCCACTATGGAAGAGGTATACTACAGTATGCCAACCAGAGGGATTGGACCAATGTAAGTTACAAGTGTAACCAATGTAATAATGGTCCAGTGCAGCCGTTTTTATCTTAATACCAAATAATTTCTGGGTAACAATTAAGTACCTTACTGTGATAGTTTTGAATAAAAATGGTCAAAAAGAAACAAAAATAGCTTCTTAGCAAATAGACATTTCTCAAGCAAGAATTTTGCTAAGACTGTCTGGGAGTGGTCTGGGGAGGGGAAAACTGAAAACTAGTTGCTATTGGCAGAGAGGTTTGGAACTTGTTTTATTATCGGTCTATTAACTAATTTACCACCTGGTGTTGTTACCAGGCAGGATAAACTCCATCCCACCAAAACATGCTTAAATTTCAGGTGGTCTTTTCAAACAGCTCTTACACTAAAAGGGCATTATCATATTTGTTTTCTTTCACAGTATTATTCAAACCTCATAGTGTGGAAATATATATAAAACACAGGACAATAAAATGTTTGACTGCACTGGGCCTTAAAAAAAAAAAAAGATGCAATCCTAGCAATCTTTAAATACGTCTCACATCTCAGATGCCGTTCAAGGTTTGACTAAGCTAGTCAGCGCTACAGCAAAATGTGTGAAAAAAACACAGCAATGACGATGTACATATTTTAATATATATGAGAGGTGTTTAGATTTGCACTGGCATTTGCTTTCTTTATGAGTAGATTAAGCCTGAAAGTAAGGTTTCACTCAGTCACTACGCTTTCCACTCCTAGATACTCCTGCTAAGTTTTCACATCTCAATGCAAACCGACACTAATACAGAGAGAGTAGAGTTTTCAGCCGTAGACACATTGAAACGTCTCTTTCATTAATACTCTTCAATTCTAGTATATAAGTGAACTGATTTGTATCTCCTTTTAATGGATTATTGATGATAAGCAAGTGAAACAAAATAATTGTCTCAGGTGGGCATCCACCAAAACAAAATAACACAGAAGCCTGTATGATGTACAGCAGTGTTTCCCAAACTAGGGATCACCTGATTTGACAATGAGGTTGCGAGAGAAACTGTCTAATGTGTGGCTTGGTTCATAGAACCACAGTTACATGAGTAATCTCCGATATCAGCTAAATGCGTTGTGACAAATAGAGTGTTTTCTGTTTTGTTCCTACATATATGGCTCTACAGTGTTTCCTCTGGAAAGATTTGTAGCAGTGGCGGGAAAAGGTGGCAGGGAGGGGGCAGGTGCGGTTGAAGGGGAGGTCCCTCGCCCCCTTGTTTTGGGGGTCCGGGTTCCCCCCAAAATGTTTCTGTAGAAGAACTGAAAAGCTCAGTTCTGTTGACTTTTTAAAAGGACATTCTATTCCAAAATGATACTGACACCATCTAAAATATAATTTCCACCTCCAGAAATGAGCCCAATAACATATTATTATTTGTTTAAATTATTTTAACATATTGGACCATGCATATAGCATATAGCCTAGCAGACTTCTTGCATTTTTATACTTTTTCATACTGCCGCACTATGTATCATGTATCGTGTATGTGCCTTTTGTGTATTTCGTTCAGGCAATTTGCACCTGTCCTGTGTTGTTCACTCCCCCAAAAATATTTTGCGGTGGGGTGGCGTTTTACCCCAAGTATTTAGGAGTTGAGAAATAAATAAAGTAGGAATGGAAAGCTGTGATTGCCCTCTTTTTAAGCAAGGCCATTAAAACTGCTGTTTTTCTCCACAATAGCCAGAATGGTTGTGTATTGACTGCTTGTCAGAATGCACATTTCCCTCCCTATGGCACTCGTAACTTGAATATTTATCTCGCATAGAACACACAACAACAAGCTGACTAGGTAAATAGATCAACTATTCTACTATGGGGTAGTCTGATTTTTCTAATCATCACTTGTTTTGTTTGGCATGGCGCCAATGATTTTGCAGAGGCGCAGCACCACAGTTAAATGACTGCAGTGGAAACACTGTGGCTCTAACTTTTGAACGATTGAAACTATGAGCTATTATGATCCTAAAATGCTCAAAAGCTGCACATGACTCGTTAGAACAGAGGAGTGAGCAGGACCGGCACCAAATCAGTCTTGGGGGAAAATAGCATCATAAGATCATACACAATTATTACCTGATGATCTTCTGAACTTCCCAATAACCTTTCTAATACATTTTAGTCACTTCAAACCATACTTCCTTCAGATTGAAGTACTGTCAGACTTATTTGTAATAGACCGCCATAGCCCCAAATAACAAATGTAACATTGACGGTTGATTCCATCACTTTTATTACATTTATTATTTTATATCAACATTTTGTCACTGGACTAAAAAGATTAGACAGACAGACAGACAGACAGACAGACAGACAGACAGACAGACAGACAGACAGACAGACAGACAGACAGATAGGTACTTTATTGATCCCCGATGGGAAATTTCTTTAATAACCCCTGATGTACAGTATAACATGAAATATTAGGGCTGGGAATTGCCAGGGACCTCATGATACGATATTATCACGATATACCTAGTATTGCGATTCTCATGATTCTGATGATTCTATACATAATGTGATTCGATACGGCAATTGTATTGCGATTCAATCTACCAAAGATATTGCTCGCCATGTCTGCGGCAGAGGGACAAGAGAGAGCCATGAGAAAACAAGTTTTGATCAGTCATGGAAAAAAAAGCGCTAAAAACATGTTGGCTCACCATTTAGCTAATGTTAACTGCCTAGCAAAATGAGAACCGGTACTTGGGAGTCATAGAATCTATATAATATAGTAAAAAATAATATTACGATACTCTACTGTATCAAATTGTTTTTGTATCACTATGAAATATACATGAAAATACTCAATTCTATACAAAATAAACTGGCAAACTGGTAACGAAATGGCAGCTAATGACTCATTGCAGTGGGAAAATAAAATGTGTGAAATAAACTAAATTCATATGTCCAATCTAAAATAATTCAATTTTTATTAAACTAACGCTAACCAACTTCTTTCTTTACCATCCAACGATAATCAATAAATTATGAATAGTAATTGCACACTTCCTTTCTTTCCTCTGTTACCAGTGACATTTTCTCAACCTTCCTCCCTTTATTAAGGACAGATGACAGAGGAAGGCAGTAATTAATGGTTGACTGAGTTAATGGCTGTCCTGAGCGTGTGCAGTCTCCATGGAGACAGAGGAGTCGTTCCGGGCTCACCTAAAGCCGTCCACTCCCTGACCAATGGCCTGGCAGCCTGGCATGGAGAGCAGTGTGCCAGGGGGTGGGACACACTAACCTTTACCCTGCAAACATTGTCCTGCTTCCCTTTGTCAGCCATTCCATTAGAATGCAGTAGCATACTAATAAAGACTGTAGGCCTACTTGTCACACTTGTGCTACTTACGATCCCACTATTCATTCTCTAAGCCTTTTCTGTCCGTTTAAGACCAATTTTAATGTGAAAATGTGTGAGTCAAATGAGAAATTCATGGACAGTGAGATGATGATACATACACAATTAAATACACAAGATACATAGGGAAAGTTATTCATAAGTGGTACCACTTTACATTACTGTAACTCTGTATTAAACATTAATTACAAGATAAATCAAGCAAATACCCTAATACCCTAAAACCTATCCCAGTCTGGAGACTCTACGTAGTGTGAAACCTCATTCCCACATTGGGACAAAAATAACTCCTCTTATCATTGAGCGAGGGCACAGTCAGTTTACAGGCACTCCGTACCCAGCACTGGGTATTTCAGTGTGTGTTCACAAATACTGAGCCCTCAGATGAAAGAGCAAGCTCGTCCACTCCGGAAAGAGAGTCCTCCTCAGACTGAATGCATGAGTGGCTGATTTACTTTCTCACCAATTTACCCACAATTCTCCACACAGAGGAGCCAAAACAAATCACTGTGTATGTATTGAAGAGGCCAAACTGAAAATATGTACTTTTGAAAACACAAAAGAACATTACGGATTGAATAGGAATTCAAGGAGGCTAAGTAATAACACTACATAAGACTACCCTGTCTCAATTGGAATACTTTTTTTCCCCCTACAATGTTTTTTGTTCAGATGCAATAAGGGGCAGAGAAAGTACTGTAGTTTGATCTGGTGTAAAGCAGTCTGAGAGGACATGGTTAGTGTTTTCCTGTCATGCTTGTCATGGGTTGAAGAAACAAAGGATGGGCCTCTCTGGACACTTGCTGAGTTAAACACCAGGGCTGGAAAGTTGCAAAGAAAGTTCACCCTGTGCTTTATAAACCTGGGTCAGCATTTGCAAAGGTCCATTTCTGCATAAGTGAGCACACAAACCCCAGTGCCTGTTCCAATAGTGTGTAGCACTCTCTCTCTCAAGCATAGTGTGTAGCTCTCTCTCTCAAGCAGATCATGACAACAGCCCAGCAGCAGCACTGTTTGATCTTCAATGTTTTCCTTAATCTGGGTTGTCAAGGTCCGCTTGTTGGAGGCTGTTTACTTTACTTCTCCTACAAAAAGTTTTTTTTTTCTCAGACAATGACTAATCCAAAGACCAAAAAAGAGGGAGCTCTGCCAATGATAGATGTTAAAGCTGCAGTTGCCTTTTATTTTTTAGATGGTTTTAGCTCCAATGGTGCCAGCTGCAGATTCGGTTTGGGCCCTTTATTAATATCTAACTGTTGTGTGCTTGTTGTGTTTCCTCTTAGTTTAGGGAAACAATCATGCTCAGTATATTTCTACAATTATTCAAGAATGATAATACCACCTGTCTGCAGGTTATAATGTGTAGGCCTAGTTATTTTATTTAAATAATGATAATTCAACCTAGTACAAAAATGTAATAAGTAAATATTAGAATATAATACAAAATAGACTGAAAATATCTGAAGACTAGAAGTTTTCATTTATCTAGGTTAGTTTATTACATATAATGACCTAATTATAAAAACACTAAATTCAACATTTTGTTTAGAGGTCAAAATACTAAAGTTAGATATGGTATTTGTTGTACACCACTACAATAGAAAACATATGTCATTCATCAGTTCATGTTCTAATTTCACCGTGCCAGAAGGTGATGGGCCTCACATTAGCTGGTGCGGTGGAATATCTTCTTGCAAATAAAGATTCATAGCTTAGTCTAGTATAACCCAAACCCAATCAAAAAAGTTTTGTCAAACTTGCCGCCTCCAACCACTAATAACTCAAGAAAGTGGGATAGTGTTTGTAGCAAATAAGAAAAGTCTAGGAAATATGTCCCTATGCATGAAATAGGGAGATGCTTTGAGTATAAAAACAGTATTCAATACAAATGTAGTTCCCTATAATGATGTTATAATAATATTACAGTATAACATCATTATAGTGATCTACAATTATGAGCATAGTCTACAGACATGCAAGTTCTACAGAAACTACCACATCATGGTACACATTAGGTTATGTCAATGCACATGATTTAACTATCAAAATTATTGCTTCCCACTCTATAATCATACAAAATTATAATGTGTCAAAAGTTTAATCTACAGTGAGTCTGGTCCGTCCTGAAAAGTTTGAGGGAGGTAGCACGTGGGGTAAAGCACCTTATCCCTGATTTTGGTCCAAAGAAATCACGGCACTAAACGTCCTCTCTCCATTCAGCAAGCTCATGTTGAGTTACAAAGTTTAAACGCGGAGTTTACCAAGAGCATGTTTTCACAAAGTATAACTTGCACTTCTTACTTGATCTTGTGTTAAAGGATATTTACCCGGGGTCACAAACATGAGAAAATAAGTGAGCAACAACTACCGACCTAACTTCTTGAAAAGTAGAAGATGCAGTGTCTCTTCTAACGCTGTATCACTGAACCTTTCGAAGAGTATACACCGTTTGCAGCGCATAGCACAATACATCAAACAGTATTTCAGATCTAATGTCATAGTATTGGTGTTGTGTATTAGTTTATTTCGCTATAGAAAGAATTCTAAAAATATTTTTAAAAACATTGGCAAAAAAAGACAAACTCAGTGTGAGCAAACTGAAATAGTACAAGCAACGTGTAACGAGAGAACGTTATAATACGATAAACTTACCCAATCGACAATGGTAGGTGCACGCAGTAGACAATTCTGTGCTACAGATAATGAACTGTACACGCGATCTTGAGTACCAAGAAAGCATGCAATAATCACACTGTAAATACTACCAATATTACTCCGCTTGGGGGACTAACTTTAACTGCGAGGAGACATCTCTGCTGCATTCACGGAGAGCGCTGTTACCGGTAAAATAATCTAGACTTTCACACCACCTTCTGTCTCGAATACGAGAGCGAGCTCTTTCTAATGTTATTACATTTTAATTCGCCTTGAAAGAAAAAAGAATCGCGGATTTGGTGTTGTTATTTTCTGATGTTCCAAGTCCGTGACGTCATATCCACCTGCTGGGTAAACAACATTTATTGCAGATCTTCACAGAATTTGGGCAGAAGTCACATTCGTTGCCAGTTACACAGTAGTAGCCAATTCCAACAAGGCAATTTTGGTGAGAGATGTAATGATTACTTTTAGCTGAATGGGTCGACACCAACGGATTGTCATGAAGTAAAAATGTCTAGCTGTAAGCTATCTAATTACAATTGATGCAGAAAGAGTTTTCTTTTCTTTTTTTCTGCACTTTGTCCAATGGAAGGAGGGAAATCCAGAGGTTAAAGTTCGATAGAGGGACAAACGTATATGCATGCAAGAAAAGTAGTATCCTATGTCTCAGCCTTAACTTTGTTGGAAACACCATTTTCTTTGTCCAAGACTAATAAGAGATATATTAATTTAACTTTGGTTATAGCATGTGCAGTGGCCACACAAACTAACATTCGAAGTAGCTATATTTGTGTAAATTATTGCGTTATACATTCACATCACTAACTTCATCCTCTATATTATTGTGCATTATTAGTTACTTAAAAATACATGTTATAAGCCTATAATAACTGCATTCAGTGACCTGCCTGTGAAAACGGAATGTTCCCGTTTCAGCTCTCTTTACTGTCACTGAAGGAGTTAAGACATTATGGCAGTAATTAAAAAGTCTGTCATTTGCCCCCTACAGAAGATAATTATCATGGGTCGGTCCAATAGTCCAGTTAGGAACATTAATTTAATCTCAATAGAAAATATTTTAAGTCTCTTTGTCCTTGATCAAGGTCTGAAAAGCACCGTTCATTTCATTACAAAAGACAGTAAATTTATCATGGCTGCATCTAGGAGGCACAACACGGATGATGGGTTTCTCGGAAAGGCTCTTTCTTTGGTATAGAGCGCCACCCACTGACAGCAGTTGAAGACGGTACTGTGTGCATTGCTCCTATGACAAGACAGTAAACACTTTAATTATCACTTTAATGATCAAATGTCTAAGTTGTTAGTCACACAATTGCTCCATATAATATACATTATTTTTTTTAAGTTACATTCTCATTTAGATGTCAAATCTATGCCTGTATAGCCCATTCCTTAAAGGATAGAGCTCTCTGCAGCTGAAAGTCACATTTTAGATTAACAATCAGCTTCCAGGAATTGTGTAACGATCCCTCTGACATGGGGCCGTGCATTCAAATTGCCATCGATAAAATGCAATTGTGTATGTTGTCCGTAGCTTATGCCTGCCTGCCCATACCATAAACCCACCGCCACCATGGGGCACTCTGTTCACAACATTGACATCAGCAACCTGCTCGCCCACACATCGCCATACACTCCGTCTGCCATCTGCCCAGTACAGTTGAAACCGGGATTCATCCGTGAAGAGCACACTTCTCCAGCGTGCAAGTGGCCATCGAAGGTGAGCATTTCCCCACTGAAGTCCAACTGCAGTCAGGTCAAGACCCTGGTGAGGAGGACGAGCACGCAGATGAACTTCCCTGAGAGGGTTTGTTGTTGTGCAAATCCACAGTTTCATCAGCTGTCCAGCTGGCTGGTCTCAGATGATCCTGCAGGTGAAGAAGCCAGATGTGGAGGTCCTGGGCTGGCGTGGTTTCTCGTGGTCTGCAGTTGTAAGGCCGGTTGGACATACTGACAAATTCTCTAAAACAACATTGGAGGCGGCTTATGGTAGAGAAATTAACCTTAACTTCTCTAGCAACAGCTCTGGTGGACATTCCTGCAGTCGGCATGCCAATTGCACGCTCCCTCAAAACTTGAGATATCTGTGGCATCGTGTTGTGCGACACAACTGCACATTTTAGTGGCCTTTTATTTTCCTCAGCACAAGATGCACCTGTGTAATGATCATGCTGTTTAATCAGCTTCTTGATATGCCACACCTGTCAGGTGGATGGATTATCTTGGCAAAGGCTCACTAACAGGGATGTAAACACATTTTTACACACAATTTGAGAGAAATAAGCTTTTTGTGTGTATGAAACATTTCTGGGATCTTTTATTTCAGCTCATGAAACATGGAACCAAGTTGACAAGTTGCATTTATGTTTTTGTTCAGTGTATAATGCAGACATTTATAGTAACAGCACCCCTCTCACTTTGCATCAAAGTTGTAATAAAAATATATAATTCTCTAGACGAACTTCCAATTAGTGAAATCAATTAAAAATATTGATCCATTAAAATACAATATAACACACAACTACAAAGTCAGCTAAACATCTCTGCATTTGAATACAGGGCATATTGAGCTCAATGGTGTCTAACAAAAATGTTTTTGTCTGAATTGTTTTGACATATTGTGGGGTTGATGTTGCCGATATGCTGTGGATTAGGCCTTGACTTGATGTGCTGCTTTAAAACAAATTAATTGAGGATTACTATCAGTTATGTAACGCACTCTCCACATGCACTCATGCACACAACAAAGTAATTAGCTTTCTGTAAATTAGGTAATTAAGCAAATGAAAATAATCTACTCTCAATTTCCAAAGGGGGGGTTGCTTTCCTATGATGTTCTCCCCTGCTGCTGAGGGCATGATGAGCAACGTAGGAACAATAGATGACTAACGTTCTACATGTAATGAAAGGAAGCCACTTCTGGGGAGGGTTCGCCGATAATGACTTCTGAGGACATTTCACCCATCTGTCCATACTGTATTTGTCAGCAGGGGACACAAAGCCTGGAAATTGACAGCATGCATCTATATTTCACAACGGGCATCCTGTGGGGATAATGTTCATATTTTACTTTTTTCTTTACTGCCAAGGTTGATCAAACCAGTGCTTGCAGTGTGTGAACAAATATGGACAAGCATCGGACTCCTGTTATGTAGCAAAGGGAACAGAAAGTGTTCATTTCAGGGTTAATGATTATGAGTGTCAGTAGTACTATTAGTACTATGTATTGATTGACTTGCTGCAAAAATGCAAGAGAAAGATGACAAAAAGTCAACAGTAGGTGGAGATAATGTGGCCTTGACCAAAGCATCAGAATATTCCCACAAATTAAATATTTTTATTTTTCAATACTTCGAACAACAAATATTACAAGTCTCACAAACATAGGACCATGTTGCTTACCTTTTTAAACCAAATTCTACGACTGAGACCCTGGGCAGCGGAAGGCACACTTCTAAGGTAAAATGTGATCAGTTCAGCTCACTTTTTAATTGAGATAGAGGGATTCTAAACAGGAATAACATAGAAGTTATACACTACATGACCAACAGTATGTGGCCACCTTCTCGAACATCTCATTCCAAAATCATGTGCATTTACACTACCGTTCAAAAGTTAGGGGTCACTTAGAAATGCCCTTGTTTTTGAAAGAAAAGCAAATTTTTTGTCTACAAAAAATACATCAAATTGATCAGAAATACAGTGTAGACATTGTTAATGTTATACAGTGGGGAGAACAAGTATTTGATACACTGCTGATTTTGCAGATTTTCCTACTTACAAAGCATGTAGAGGTCTGTAATATTTATCATAGGTACACTTCAACTGTGAGAGACGGAATCTAAAACAAAAATCCCATTGTATGATTTTTAAATAATTAATTTGCATTTTATTGCATGACATAAGTATTTGATCACCTACCAACCAGTAAGAATTCCGGCTCTCACAGACCTGTTAGTTTTTCTTTAAGAATCCCTCCTGTTCTCCACTCATTACCTGTATTAACTACACCTGTTTGAACTCGTTACCTGTATAAAAGACACCTGTCCACACACTCAAACAGACTCCAACCTCTCCACAATGGCCAAGACCAGAGAGCTGTGTAAGGATATCAGGGATAAAATTGTAGACCTGCACAAGGTTGGGATGGGCTACAGGACAATAGGCAAGCAGCTTGGTGAGAAGGCAACAACTGTTGGCGCAATTATTAGAAAATGGAAGAAGTTCAAGATGACGGTCAATCTCCCTCGGTCTGGGGCACCATGCAAGATCTCACCTCGTGGGGCATCAATGATCCTGAGGAAGGTGAGGGATCAGCCCAGAACTACTCGGCAGGACCAGGTCAATGACCTGAAGAGAGCTGGGACCACAGTCTCAAAGAAAACCATTAGTAACACACTACGCCGTCATGGATTAAAATCCTGCAGCGCACACAAGGTCCCCCTGCTCAAGCCAGCGCATGTCCAGGCCCGTCTGAAGTTTGCCAAAGACCATCTGGATGATCCAGAGGAGGAATGGGAGAAGGTCATGTGGTCTGATGAGACAGAAATAGAGCTTTTTGGTCTAAACTCCACTCGCCATGTTTGGAGGAAGAAGAAGGATGAGTACAACCCCAAGAACACCATCCCAACCGTGAAGCATGGAGGTGGAAACATCATTCTTTGGGGATGCTTTTCTGCAAAGGGGACAGGACGACTGCACCGTATTGAGGGGAGGATGGATGGGGCCATGTATCGCGAGATCTTGGCCAACAACCTCCTTCCCTCAGTAAGAGCATTGAAGATGGGTCGTGGCTGGGTCTTCCAGCATGACAACAACCTGAAACACACAGCCAGGGCAACTAAGGAGTGGCTCCGTAAGAAGCATCTCAAGGTCCTGGAATGGCCTAGCCAGTCTCCAGACCTGAACCCAATAGAAAATCTTTGGAGGGAGCTGAAAGTCCGTATTGCCCAGCGACAGCCCCGAAACCTGAAGGATCTGGAGAAGGTCTGTATGGAGGAGTGGGCCAAAATCCCTGCTGCAGTGTGTGCAAACCTGGTCAAGAACTACAGGAAACGTATGATCTCTGTAACTGCAAACAAAGGTTTCTGTACCAAATATTAAGTTCTGCTTTTCTGATGTATCAAATACTTATGTCATGCAATAAAATGTAAATTAATTACTTAAAAATCATACAATGTGATTTTCTGGATTTTTGTTTTAGATTCCGTCACTCACAGTTGAAGAGTACCTATGATAAAAATTACAGACTTCTACATGCTTTGTAAGTGGGAAAACCTGCAAAATCGGCAGTGTATCAAATACTTGTTCTCTCCACTGCAAATGGCTATTGTCGCTGGAAACGGCTGATTTTTAATGGAATATCTACATAGGCGTACAGAGGCCCATTATCAGCGACCATCACTTCTGTGTTCCAATGGCACGTTGTGTTAGCTAATCCAAGTTTATCCATGGCTAACTGATCATTAGAAAACCCTTTTGCAATTATGTTAGCACAGCTGAAAACTGTTGTGCTGATTAAAGAAGCAATAAAACTGGCCTTCTTTAGACTAGTTGAGAATCTGGAGCATAAGCATTTGTGTGTTCGATTACAGGCTCAAAATGGCCAGAAACAAAGAACTTTCTTCTGAAACTCGTCAGTCTATTCTTGTTCTGAGAAGTGAAGGCTATTCCTTGCGAGAAATTGCCAAGAAACTGAAGATCTCGTATAACGCTGTGTACTACTACCTTCACAGAATAGCGCAAACTGGCTCTAACCAGAATAGAAAGAGTGGGAGGCCATGGTGCACAACTGAGCAAGACAAGTACATTAGTTTGAGAAACAGACGCCTCACAAGTCCTCAACTGGCAGCTTCATTAAATAGTACCCGCAAAACACCAGTATCAATGCAAACAGTGAAGAGGAGACTCCGGGATGCTGGCCTTCTAGACAGAGTTGCAAAGAAAAAGCCATATCTCAGACTGGCCAATAAATATAAAAGATTAAGATCTTCCATTTTCTTTTTTTATTAGTGTATATGGAGTTGGTCTCCCCTTTTGCTGCTATAACAGCCTCCACTCTTCTAGGAAGGCTTTCCACTAGATGTTGGAACACTGCTGCGGGGACTTGCTTCCATTCAGCCACAAGAGCATTAATGAGGTCGGGCGATTAGGCCTGGCTCGCAGTTGTCGTTTCAATTCATCCCAAAGGTGTTTTGATGGGGTTGAGGTCAGGGCTCTGTACAGGCCAATCAAGTTCTTCCACAACGATTGACAAACCATTTCTGTATGGACCTCGCTTTGTGCACAGGGGCATCGTCATGCTGAGCAGGAAAGGGCCTTCCCCAAACTGTTGCCACAAAGTCGGAAGCACAGAATCGTCTAGAATGTCAATGTATACTGTAGCATTAAGATTTCCCTTCACTGGAACTAAGGGGCCTAGCCCGAACCATGAAACACAGCCCCACACCATTATTCCTCCACCAAACTTTACAGTCGGCACTATGCATTCGGGCAGGTAGCGCTCTCCTGGCACCTGCCAAACCCAGATTTGTCCGTCAGACTGCCAGATGGTGAAGCGTGATTAAACACTCCAGAGAACGCATTTCCAATGCTCCAGAATCCAATGGCGGCGAGCTTTACACCACTCCAGCCAACGCTTGGCATTGTACATTGTTATCTTAGGCTTGTGTGCGGCTGCTCGGCCATTCAAACCCATTTCATGAAGCACCCAACCAACAGTTCTTATGCTGATGTTGCTTCCAGAGGCAGTTTGGAACTCGGTAATGAGTGTTGCAGCACTCGGCGATCCCGTTGTGTGAGCTGGTGTGGCCTACCACTTCGCCGCTGAGCCATTGTTGCTCCTAGACATTTCCACTTTACAATAACAGCACTTACAGTTGACCGTGGCAGCTCTAGCAGGGGAGAAATTTGACAAACTGACTTGTTGGAAAGGTGGCATCCTGTGACGGTGCCATGTTGAAAGTTACTGAGCTCTTAAGGCCATTCTACTGCCATTGTCTATGGAGATTGCATGGCTGTGTGCTCGATTTTATACACCTGTCAGCAATGGGTGTGGCTGAAATAGCCAGATCCACTCATTTGATGGGGTGTCAACATACTTTTGTATATATAGTGTATATTACCAGCGCCTGTGTTCTGGTGACAGTGATGTGACAGCAGCATGGGATTTTGTTATATATTGTAGTTTCAGTACAGTAAATAGTAACTTATCCAATTATTGTATTCCCCCAAAACATACTTCCAAAGAATACATTTGCCACACTTTTAGAAATGTTTAAATTAAATGTACTATACACTATTTATACAGTAATTTTAATGTTCACATTTTATCTTTTTAAAGTTAGAAAAAAGTTTATGATACAAAAAAATTAACCAGTATAACACTGTTCATACCTATTGAATATCTCTGCAATCAAAGGATAATCATAATGTGTAAGAATGTCTGGGGACTTTGACTCAAATGCTACAGGCAGTAATGAGCAATGTCTAACTTCAACTCTGACGTTAATATTGGTGAGACATGACTGAGCATGTGCCCCCCAAAAAACCCTTTCTGCCAACAGCTACAAATACTAAAACTTAATAGGACACTTGATTTTTCGTGAATGAGTCAAAGTATATGTGGAGCAAACAATTCATAAATCCAAGACAGCTAAAAACATACTTTGTATAAACAAGCAACATATCTCTATGGGCAAATGTAGTGAGAACCATTGAACTGTGGGTCGGTCGTGTGCCATAGATAGTGTGCATGTAGGGATCCATGCTAATGTGTGAGGTCCATGTCATGCCAAGCTGGGCAGAGAGCAGGACAGTGACAGTACAGCAATAGAGCGCATTATCATTCTAAAGAAGAAACATGACATTCACAGAAATTAGATGAACTAAGACTAAGGACAAATTCTAAAACAGACTAAATTAAAAAAGACCTTCCAGTACTTTAAAGATACAATCTCTTTAGAGTTGTGTTAAGAACAAATTATTATTATTTTTTTTTAAATGATAAAAGGCATCAGACTGAAACTCAGCCATTTGAATCTATAAAAATATATATCAATAACATTCTATGACGTTTCTCAGTTCGATGTACAGTATGCAAAATTATATTTTGGATTACGTTTAGGAGAGCAGATTAAGTCCAGGCGAGAATAGAGCTCTATCAAAAAGTGCATCAGAGGCTAATGTCGTGAACGTCCTCCTTCAAAGGCATGATGTTCCCTGTGAGCTGAAAGATGAAAACACAGTCATATTCAATGTAAACCCTTGACTTTACGTGCATAGCATAGGGGGCATGTAGATGGAGCGGGCAGGCAGAGCAGTGAAACCAACCAAAAGCGTGTAAAAACCACATTGGATTGTAGCTCAATAGCTAGCAACATTTTATACATGTCTGCTACTTCAAATTCATGAATACCCATCAATTATGTTTAGTATCTACATAGTCAATACCACCAGTAGAAAGTCAGGTTTGGTAGCAACTTTCAACATCGGCAACTGACAGTTCTCTTTTTTTTTTCAATCATCTTTGCTAATAGGGATGTTGTGTTTCAAAAAAGTGGATAAAATGGAATAGATAGGCAGGCATGTTACAGCCTCAACCCTTTCTTATGTCTTTCAATTTCAATGAGCTTGAAAAATAACTGCATGCGAATGACATTATTCATATTTTGTGTGACTACAATGCCACCGTCAAAACTCAAAAATAGAGACATGTTATAATTTAGCAGAGCATCACAGCGGCCAAAGTATTCACCGCCCGCCCGCCCTCAGTTGGGTAATTATCATTCAAAACGATGCATTTTAAAATAAATGACAAAAACAAAAAAACATACTTACATTTATAAAATACTGCTTTAAAAGTTATGTGCGGGAGGAGTTCATAGACTTTCCCTAAGATATTTGCTTCACTAGCAAGAGATGCGTTTCCATTCCAGACTTGAACAACGTCGTCCCGATCTCGAATACTAACACTGACACCGACCACTTCATCCTCTGTAAAGACAGAAATCAGTACATGTTTCAACTACCTCATATAGTCACTTCATATTATATTATTAGTGCCAGAGGGCCACAATCAGCTTGGGGTAACCTAACAATAATTTGGTTAATTTGCCTACTTAAGAGGAAAGTTTAGTAGGGATAAAACTAAATGTAGGCCCTATAGTGTCTAGCCATGTTGTAATTCTACATATCATTCAACCCCCCCAAGCACTAGATTCAACATCATGTACTGACTTGAAAGTTGGGACTCACCTGAAGCACAATAATCGGCAAACTGCTCTCCAATCGTGGCAAGTAACAACTCCTTCCAAACTGCAGACTGAGGGAAAATATAATGAGTGTTTTATAGAACCAACTCAGTCAGTGAGCGAGTAATATGGCATTCATTGAAGATGTATTAAGGCGGAGCGAAGGTTCGTAACACATACAGTGCTTTCTTTTGGTACTTTCATCTTCCAGACTCCACCTTTTGCATTACTTTCTTCTTCCCTGTTGGAGAATAAAGAATGATGACTAACATTCGAGCTCAGACACTAACATAAGGTTTCAACCAAAAATTACTGTCTCAGCGAAAACTAGGAAATGATAATACATTTGCAAAAAGGATTATAGTTTGTGTCATGAGAGGTTACGTAACAAAGTTTCCAAGGAACCTTCCATTGAAACCAAAAAGCATTTCCAAAATGAAATAAATGATTTAATAATGTTCCATGAAGAAAGTGGACTTACCATAGGGGCCTCCTCTCTCCATGCATTAAGTGATAGCTACATCTCAGAGGCAGGGTAGTCACCGGAGGGATGTTGTTGTATACACTCCAGAAACTCTACTCACATCGGTAGAGACAGATCAATGCATAATTAACAACGGCTTACCGAAAAGTAATTTAACTCTCAATCCAATGGAAATACTGCCTTGCTGATCTCTTAGTTTGTAATGCAGACCCAAATAAAGCCAACCTATGGATCGGAGTAGATACCTTGAAGAAGTCATTTACGACGGTAACCCACCTGAACTGTTTGCACTGTGTAGATCTTTTTCAGATTGGATTCGCACTCTGCTGCTGTTGTCCCTGGCAATGATCTAAAAGAGAAACACAAACAAGCTGCTTCTTGAAAACCAAGCCCATTCCCAAAGACAGATGTGTGTCAAAGCCTGTATCGAAGTAAGACGTTTCTTAGGCACGTAGGAGCTACATAACCAACATCAGCACTGAACCATATCTAGTCATGACAAATTCAGTGACGTGATCAGGAGGACAATGTAGAACATGTGGGAAAATAGTGGGAAGGTCTAGTTCCATGATTTACGATTACAGGATGATGGAAAAACATATGGAATTCCTTATTGAATACTAAAAATATCAAAAATAAATGGGTGCACAATTATAGATTCCACTCTATGAACTTGTGCTGTACTTCGATTAAAATGTATCTTGGACAGCTGGCTTTTCCAATAAATTAGTCCAGAAGTCACGAGATGTTGTTACTCCAAGTAGCCAAGAAATCCCCCCCCCCCCCGGGGGATCAATAAAGTACCTATCTATCTAAAAATAATAAATCAGTGTACCTACAGAATGCCAGGCTACCAGCAAGACTGTAGCCTCGAGATATCGACCGCAGAATACGATGTGATCACGTCTGACAGCGCGAGACTAGATAGAACGTAGCCTGAATCTGATACAGCTTGCAACACTGTTGCAGCGTTGTCTGCTGCTGTTTCAACCAGTTGTGACAAGGTAGCCAGCAAGCCTATAATTAAATGTTAATTTTATTTAACCTATATTTAACTAGGCAAGTCAGATTAGGAACACATTCTTATTTACAATGGCGGCCTACAACGGCCAAACTCGGACGACGCTGGGCCAATTGTGCGCCGCCCCATGGGACTCCCAATCACGGTCGGTTGTGATAGCCTGGATTCGAACCAGGTTGTCTGTAGTGACGCCTCTAGCACTGAGATGCAGTGTCTTACACCGCTGCACCACTTGGGAGCCCCAAGTTAGCATCACAACTTCTTGGATAGTTCGCTAGAAAAGGCACGTACGATACATTGTTGTTCCAAAATATTATAGGTAAACATTCACGCTGGTCAATATATAATTCAGGTAAATTAGCTGGGGTGAGAACAAGCGAACTAACGTAGTTAGATGTATCTGGAAGAAACTATTTTATTCTAGTTAGCTAACAGTTAGCTATAACAGTTGTGTAAGGCCGACACATCGATGTTGTCGGTTGTCTTTCAGTGCGTCTTACTCCTTTCGTATCTAAAACGCGATTTGCGTTGTACTAAACGTTAGATAATTGTGTTGTTAGCTAACGTGAGCTACACTTATGTTATCATTCGTATGTTTACGTTACCGGTCGAGCCAAAATGTCCACGGGGAGTGCAATGGCAGTGTTGTGCCATCTTCGACGTGATTTGTGATGTTTTCCAATTCTTTCTCGTCAAAGTGAATTTCTTTTTCAGATGGATTTGCAAGGTTGTTCTGCGTTTCTGCGTCCATCTGCACATTTGCACCTGCAGGAACCGCCATTTTCTGTGTGCAAAATGAAAGTATTTTTGTGAAACCGCTCGGTGTAGCTCCTAGAACCTCTTTCGTTTTCACCCCGACCGCGCAAGTAGCCACACAGTGCTGCAGACAGTGAAGTCTTCTTCGATGATATAATGGCGGTCCGCAAACATACTTAAGAGGTGCATGCTGCCTCCTACTGTGTGGGGTGAAAACGGGGGCACTTTAACGCAGAAAACACGGGGAAATAGGGAGAGGGTGGAGAAACCCCCCCAACTAATATTGCCACCCCCAAAAAACTAAATTTCAATCTACTCCTTTAGTCAGGTTCAAATCTCTACTCAGATTCCTACAGGCTCTGGGTCCTGAGATGGAAGCGCATCTTCCATCTCAGGACCCAGGACACTACTACCTCAACCCCATATTTATTTTTGTTATTTTCACAAATCTTGCACTCCAGTATCTCTATTTGCACATCATAATTTGCACATCCTTCATTCCTGTGTTAATGATGATAATCTGTAATTTATTTCACCACTATGGTCTAGTTATTGTCCTACCTCCTAACCTTACTGCATTTTGCACTACATTTTGCACTCTGTATATAGATTTTCCATTGTGTTTTTGACTATGTTTGTTTACTGTGTAACTCTGTGTTGTTTTTGTCGCACTGCTTTGCTTTGTCTTGGCCAGGTCGCAGTTGCAAATGAGAACTTGTTCTCAACTGACCTACCTGGTTAAATAAAGGTGAAATAAAATAAAAAATAACAGACAGTATTCCCCCTTGCAATCAGTGGTGTAGTGGAGGGTATACTGTACACCATTCTTCTTCTTCTTTGGAGTTTATGGCGGACTACACACAAAAGGTGCATTGCCGCCACCAACAGGACGGTTTGAAACAAACAAATGTTTTATTTTTATTTTTTGTATAAATAAGGTAATAATGTAATAGTGATACTAACATAATGCACCCTAATAAAAATAGTACATTGCCAAAACAAAACTACTCAAATCATTTTTCTGTGATAAATAAAACATATCTGATCCCTACACGGGCTCAAGGGAACCCTGAGAGGACGGATCTTCCGTCGCCAGTACTCCTTGCAAATCTACAGAAGTAAAATCCTTCAGTCCCAAAAACTTTTCTGCCGCAGCCACAATAATGTCCAGTTTCTTCGATTTATTTGAGACTTGTGCTGTACAGTTTACAACTGTTGCAATGAACGCAACAAAATCAACCTTTTTAACAAACATGGTGTCTTTATTCTGGCAACAAACATTTACTACTACCTTATATTTTGTATCCACTACCTTATCTTCCCTAGAATCACTTGTTTTCTTAATTATCTTAATTGCCTCCGCATAGGAGAGTCGGTTAACCGCTCGATTTCCATCACTCTTACTGGGCAGTCCATATACTAAGGATCATGATCCCCACCACAATTGTAACACCTTCGTCCTTCTACACATTGTTCTTCATTATACTCCGTTCGTCTACACACACTTGCAACATGACCAAATCCTTTACAATTTTTACACTGCAATGGTTTGTGAACTAAGGCTCTCACTGCAAATATTACATATCCAAGTTTCACATGTGTAGGTATTTGGTCATCATCAAAAAACAACAAAATTCACCTAACGGTTCAGACGCCAGGCACCAACCACACCAAGAATTCTATTCAGTGATTCTACCTGAACATCAGTCGTCACCCCTGAAATCACTCCTTTAACGGGTGCTCTACTCCGAAGTTCAAAACACGATACTTCTGTTGTCCTGATTCTTTTAAGGCCTATTGCAATCTTCATTAGCTCATTAGAAACACATTTAATCAAAATAAAACCACTCCTGGTCACTCTGACATACTCCAGTTGTTCCAGTTTTCGACAATATTTTAGCCCATTCAGAACTTTCGTCTTCAAACATTTGCTCGACTCGCTGCTTAAATCTAGCTCTACATCCATTTTCGTCCTTCTACGTCGGCCTGCTCCGTCCGCTTCCTCCTTCAAACTGTCTCAGAAAGATTGTTCTAGCAGTGCGGCGCACAACGTGTTCGGATGCCCTTTTACCAGTCTCAAAACGACCCACTTTTGTTTGTGGGCATTGCATTTACTCACTTAATTCCCACAATGCGTAGCAAATTAGCCTATAGTGGAGGTATATGCAGTATCAATTAGTAGGGCTGATGGATAGATTCGAATGTTTAGCTTAAAATGTTGATAAACTATTTCTTCATATTGTATGCTCAGCAGTGTGCACACAGCGGTAAACCAACTTGAGGGAAAACATAGTTCTAGATTGCGCAAGGCACATGCAAGCGGTTTCATGGACAGAGATGGAAATAGCCATTCGAAATTTAGAAAGAGGTACGATCTAAAGATGCAACAATTATCATTGATTGCTAATATGACTAGGATAATGCATTTGGCTGCTAGATAATTAAATAACGTTTATTTTAAATCCAATAGAACAGGAGAGCTCATATGAGGAAGCCTTTATAAAATAGTTGCCTCCATGTTTTGGGGGGTGGAATTTTGGCTATATGGTACTTTGAAGCAAGGTAAGACATACCTCATAATATGAAGTAAAACACCCAGGTTTCAAACAATTAAGAAACAGGAAATATATATTGATGCTAATGAATGGCCTTACCTTATTGTGTTAGATGGAAAGGCTTTCCCAAAGATGTAATGTTAACTAGCTACTAAGTAGCCTATACCTGCCTGCCAGAATGATATCATGATCATTTGCATCAATCCAGTAGCCATTTGTTTTGCAAACTCCATCTCATGTGCACTACAGAAACACCACTAACCAAACAACAGTGCTAGGTGTCTGTCCATTTCAATTAAAGGGTAGCTACACAAAAAAATGAAAATTTCTTCGATTTTTCCCAGACCTCAAAAGCGGTCTGGTGATGTGGTTAAAGCATTGCTGTGGACTTCAAATTGTGTTGTTTTTCTATTAAAAAGGGGTGACTTTGAAAGCAAAAACCTGAAAAATATAATTCTGAGTTGGGTTGGTCTGCCTGTGAAAGACCAATATGGGATTTCTCATTTTAGGTAATTCAGAGTGTATGTCAGGGGTGTAGGCACGGGTGTGCCACTGGGGAGCCAGGCCCACCCAATCAGATCTAGATTTTATATATATATATATATATATATATACAGTACCAGTCAAAAGTTTGGACACACCTACACATTCAAGGGTTTTTCTTTATTTTTACAATTTTCTACATTGTAGAATAATAGTGAAGACATCAAAACTATGAACTACCACACAAGGAATCATGTAGTAACCAAAAAAGTGTTAAACAAATAAAAAATATATTTTAGATTTTAGATTCTTCAAAGTAGACACCCTTTGCCTTGATGACAGTTTTGCACACTCTTGGCAAAGCATGCCATTCCATTTATTTAGCCAGCATTTATTTATCAACTCGAATTAATGAGCCCAATCAGTCCTCCATGATAACAAAATCATAAACAACAGAGTAGGGCTGGCTAATAAGTCCTTCGTTTTGGGGTCATGCTCAGGTAAAGCAATTTGGCTAATCTATACTTCCATATTTCCAAGTCCTATTCTTGAAGATCAAGGGGTATAACATTTATTGAAATGACTGGAATTCTTATAGACTTTTTATTGTAAAGATATAATTTTATCATATTATTATATGTAGTAGAAAGCAATGGGTTAGAAGAAGCCTACATAACCAACCCATAAAGTATCATGTAGATCTCCTCTAGCACACAAACATGAGATGTCTGAATTTGGGGAAGGTGTTTAAAAGGGTTTGGGACCTGAAGTCGGAGATTGCTGAGTTATTGCAAATGAAAGGAAAATATGTGGATTTTCCTCAACTGCAAGATAAAGAATGGTTGGCTGATTTTGCCTTCACCGTGGATTCATGAGTGCCATGATGGCCCTCATGAATGAAGTGAATTCTAAACTACAAGGGAAGGGCCTTTTTGCACATCAGATATACAGCCTTGTCAAAGCCTTCAAGGGAAAATTACTCCTCCTGACCCGCCAAGTAGCAGCCAACAATCTCACCTACCTTCCGACACTACTAGTCTGTTCCTTATCAGATGACCAGTGGGAGAAGTATACATTGCTGCTGCGTGTTTTGAACGGTGAGTTTTCTCGTCGTTTTGAGGATTTCAAAGTTTTGGAAAATGACATGCTGTTGGTATCCTCTCCTTTCACCTTCAATGTGGATAACGCTCCCACTGACCTGCAACTTGAGTTTATCGATCTTCAGTCTGATGCAGTGATTGGAGAACTATTCAAAACAACACTGACAAGGTTCTATTCATCTCTCGATGAACAAAACTTTCCAAAGATTAGGAGTCATGCTTAGAATATGTTTGTACTGTTTGGGTCAACCTATGTACGTATGTGAACAGACATTTTCAGAGATGAAATATAACAAGTCAAGGCACAGATCATCTCTTACTAACTCTCACCTCTCAGTAATCCTGCGCATAGAGACGTCAGAAACTGTACCTGACTTCACTGCTCTAGTCAATGCCCATCAATGCTCCTCACACTGATAGAGTAGTTTAAATGTAATGTTGAGCTCTCTCTCTTTCTTGTGTTTTTGTGCATACCCATTAAGAAGAGTTCTGTCCGTGGTGCTGAATGCACAGTGTACCTTTCCCTCTGTGTAGTTCATTGCATGTTTAATAATGAAAATACCTACCAAAAGGAGAACATGGATGTGGTTTATTTCTGTGCATGTTAAAACATTTAAATAAGTAGCTTATCTGGATGTGACTTACAGTAGATATATCTGTCAACACAGTCATACACATGATGTATAATCCTGTAATATGATTCTGGCCCGCAATGGCAAAAATATATTCTAATGTGGCCCTCCATGGAAAAGAATTGCCCAGGCCTGGTCTAGGGTGTCTGGGATGATGGTGTTGATGTGTGTCATGACCAGCTTTTCAAAGCACTTCATAATTACAGATGTGAGTGCTACAGGGTGATAGTCATTTAGGCAAGTTAACTTGGAGCTCTTTGGAACAGGGTAACGATGGTCAGCTTGAAACATGTTGGGATTACAGACTGGGACAAGGAGAGATGTCTGTGAAGACACTTGCCAGCTGGTCTGCTCAAGTTGCCGTCTGGTTTCCTTAATGTAAGGAATATGAAATTATTCATACTTTACTTTTACTTTGGATACTTAAGTATATTTTAGCAATTACATTTACTTTTGATACTTAAGTATATTTAAAACCAAATACTTTTAGACTTTACTCAAGTAGTATTTTACTGGGTGACTTGAGTCATTTTCTATTTCTAAGTAAGACAATTTGGTACTTTTTCCACCACTGCATGGTTCATCTATACCACTTACTGTACACTGAGTGTACAAAACATTAGGCACACCTTCCTAATATTGAGTTGCACCCCCTTTTGCCCTCAGAACAGCCTCAATTCGTCTGGCATAGACTCTACAAGGTGTCGAAAGCGTTCCACAGTTGTGTCAACTTGGCTGGATGTCCTTTGGGAATAGAGAGGAGTTGTGTGGAGATACCCAGCTCAGATACCAGGGTAGTGTCCATGAAGCTCTCGTCAGCCCCCGAGTCAATGAGCACCCGGAGAGATTTAGACCGGTCACCCCACAGCAGGATAGCATGGAGAGGAGTATGAGTAATAGGAGTTTGGAGACTCCCAGTATGGCCCACCAGTGTACACGTACCTACTGAGGGACTCCGGCTTCCAGTCCAACGTGTGAAAGTCTACCACGTAGTCTGCCACACTATGGAAGTCTCGACGTAGTTTAAGTAGCTTCCGAGCCGCCTCTCTCCCAGACACCGGAGAATCGAACACCTTCCTCACCTCCGCTACGAAATCCTCCAGACGAAGGCAAACAGCGGATTGCTGCTCCCACACCGCCGTAGTCCAGGCAAGTGCCCTTCTAGACATCAGCATTATGAGATACGCTAACTTTGAACGATCTGAAGGAAACAAAGAGGGCTGCAGCTCAAAGATTATGGAGTGTTCCCCAACATAGCGCTCTGGAGGAGATAAACAGGCTGGGAAAAAGCACCGCTGGTAGCGGGGTTACTGAGTGTCCAGGAGGTTTCAGTTGTGGCTTGCTGCCCGATAGATAGTCCTCGGAATTGCTCCAGTAAAGAGTTGAAACCCTGGTCATGGCGTTCCACCAAAGTATGGAGTCCTTCCATAAGGTTCTGAAGTAGCTCCTTGTGTCTTCCAATGGTGGATCCTTGCAGGCAGACAGCGTTGTGGAGCTTGTCCGAGTCTGCTGGGTCAGTCATGGCCAGTTCGTACTATCACGGCTCAGGAAATGACCCAGATGCAGACACAGGAGGCAGATGGTTCGGTTCTCTGAGTATTTATTATTACAAAGGGGCAGGCAAAAGGGCAGAGGTTCGTAATCCAGAGCAGAGTCAACAAGGGACAGAACGGCAGGCAGTCAGAAAGGTCGGAACCTGTAAGACTAGAAAACAAGAACTATAGAACTGGTGAAACAGGGAAAACGCTGGTAAGACCTGACACAACAAGACGAACTGGCAACAGACAGACAGAAAACACAGGTATAAATACACAGGGGATAATAGGGAAAATAGGAGACACCTGGTGGGGGTGGAGACAAGCACAAGACAGGTGAGACAGATCAAGGTGTGACAATACACCATTTAAAGTGTAATTAATAACTTTATCATGCTCAACGGAATATTCAATGTCTGCTTTTATTTTTACCCATCTATCAATTATAGGTGCCCTTCTTTGCGAGGCATTGGAAAACCTCGGTGGTGCCAACCAATCATGTTGGCAAAGTTGTGTAAGCCTACCCTGCCTGTCCAGGCTGCGTCACATCCGGCCGTGATTGGGAGTCCCATAAGGCGGCGCACAATTGGCCCAGTGTCATCCAGGTTTGGCCAGGGTAGGCCGTCATTATAAATAAGAATTTGTTCTTAACTGACTTGCCTAGTTAAATAAAGGTTAAACATTTTTTTTTTATATAAATATTGACCAGTCAAAATGGGATTGCATTTGAAAATATATGTGACTAAAACAGTAGAAACAGGAATAGGAGCCCTTTATTTAGGATACTGTGGTGGCATTTTTCGTAATGCAGCTGTCCTGTATGACCTGTATGTTTTTGCATTCACTCAATTATTTATATTTCAAATGAGATTATCATAATTAGGATTTTAGGTTAGGTTGGTTGTAAACGCATGACTGTGCCTTTAAAAAGGAACTGAGCACTCAGACTGAAACGATTGAATTTGACAAGCCTTTCTAGACATGGAAAACCATGCCTTGGGAATGCATGAGACCGTATCAAATTATTGAATGATTCCATGTAGCGCCGCAGACTAATGTACGAGCACAGGAGATCGGACAACTGTTTCTGATCTGAGGACGTGGATTAGCCTACATTTAATATATCTAGACATTAGCCGGGGCTGTTCAGTGCTTCTCCACCGTATCACATTCAATTCAATCTCGTTTGACAACGTAAATATTAGACTTTTCCTCAAATACAAACCAACGGTTGTAGTTTATAGACATGCATTCGTTTTTATTGCTGGATGTATTCATACGCCATGCCTTCGATTGAGTGGACTGAACACTGGTTTGGCTATAGCCTACCCTACCCTTTTAATTGCGTGCTGAAGAGATGATGACGGCCTGTCCTCCGATTTATGTGTATTTCTTCCTCAAGACGAACGAGAACCTCAGCATCAGTGGACATGGAGATATGTTTTTGAAATGTCTGCCCATTAAACGGATCCATTTAAGATGGTGTGTGCAAAGACTGCATGTTTCAGAAAATGGAACTACGAACATGGGTGTAGTCTATTTCATATTCGAAACGGAAACTTGTGAGATGAAGGATAACAAGAAAATACATTTCGATGGATCTCAGTCGCTTCTGAAGTCAGGCTATACTTCAAACCCAGAAGAGTAATGAATTATATTCTAAACTGGTTAAAACTCAGATGCTGTTCACCGTGAGGTATTGTAACATAAACGTGAATCATGTTAATTTATTGCTGGCCAATTTCTTATCAATCATTGATAGGCCTACTTCGACCGGGTAAAGCAGGACCACTTGATGTGGGAATATAGAATCAACGCGCCTTTGACAATAGCTTGGTTGCATAGATGGCAAATACAAGCGAGTTCGGGGAAAGCAATCCCACGCTACATAATTATGCCACCACCGCCTCTGCGGTGAAACTGGCCTCGCTCGGTCTGATCATTTGCGTCAGTCTTGTAGGGAATGCGGCGCTGTCCCTGCTAGTGCTGAAAGACATATCCCTTCACAAGGCTCCATATTATTTTCTACTTGATCTGTGCTTGGCAGATGTAATACGGTCTGCCGTGTGTTTGCCCTTTGTGATGATATCAATCAACAACCGTTCCACCTGGACATACAGCATTATACGTTGCAAAATTATCGCGTTCATGTCAGTCCTTTTTTGTTTCCATGTAGCGTTTCTGCTCTTCTGCGTCAGTGTCACCAGATACATGGCGATAGCGCACCACAGGTTCTATTCCAAACGAATAACATTATGGACATGTGTGGCAGTGATTTGCATGGTTTGGACCCTCTCTGTCGCTATGGCTTTCCCCCCTGTATTCGACGTTGGCACCTACAAATTCATCCATGAGGAGGAACAATGCATTTTCGAACACCGATATGTGAAAGCTAACGACACCCTGGGCTTCATGTTGATGCTGGCTGTCATCGTGGGAACAACACACGTTGTTTACATAAAAATGCTGTGTTTCGTTTACGACCACCGCAAGATGAAACCCGCTCAGCTTGTCCCAGCTATAAGCCAAAACTGGACCTTCCACGGACCAGGTGCAACTGGGCAGGCAGCCGCCAATTGGATAGCAGGATTTGGACGTGGTCCCACCCCACCAACATTGGTGGGAATCAGACAAGCTTCGCATAATGGGAACAGAAGGCTGCTTGTCTTGGATGAATTTAAAATGGAGAAACGCATAGGGAAAATGTATTACATGATAACCCTGGCGTTTCTTCTCCTCTGGGCCCCGTACATTGTTACTTGCTACATTCGAGTGTTTGTCAAAGGAGGCACAATTCCACAGGTCTACCAGACTGCGGCCGTGTGGATGACGTTTGTTCAGGCGGGGGCGAATCCCATTATTTGTTTCATATTCAACAAGGAGCTGAGATCGCGCCTCAGAGCCTGTTTCCCGTGTTGTCTCAGCACACAGACACCTATGTCTATGGAGCCATACTGTGTCATCTGATAGCTTCTACTGGTGTTTTAGACAAGGGAAAACGAACAGAACTGGCATGTTGGTCTTGAAGCCTTAGGTGATATTACTATGTTGCTATGCTTGTCCAATTTTCCCACACAAGCTGAAGGCCATATTTTGTGATTTGCACTTGCAGAAAGTGCAAAATGTTGCCAATCTGTGTTTCGAATAGGCCTACTATTAATGTTGCATCTTTTAAGAATCCCATTAGTATATTATTTGAGTAGTGTAGGCCTATGTCAATTCAGTGAGAATAACATATGACAATTCTGTAAATTCCCTAAAGCTGTTTATTGCTTTATTCTGAACTTAAAAAAAAAAAATCAAATATGTTTTATCTTTCATAAAATCTTATTAGAATTATTTGTGTGGAGAAGGTTTTAAAACTCACTTTACAGTCTTTTGCAAATACATGTTCTTCCTGGATTTTAACATGTGTTGATAAAAATGTATTCCATGCACATTCCCTGTAAAATAGACAAATACATATTTTTTTTCTATGGGTAATGACAATGGAACTCTAAAAGAAGCAAAGCATCAGTGCTGCAGAGATATGTTTGCATTGTTTGTACTTCTGAGTAAATAAACAACAAATTAATGATTAGTATTGTTTTGATTATGTAATACAAGTTACTGGTCAATATCAGTTCTGTGTTTCAATGCAATAACAATACAGTAACATCCTATTTTCTACCACTCATCCTCAGACGCTAACTTCCAAGTTACCATATTTTGCTGTATCATTACCCCCTCTTTAGCACAACATGTGTGGTGTATTACCATGAAACAATAATAATATAATTATACTAAAATTGGCTGATCATGTTTTCATTGTGATCAACTAACTTGTTACCATACAATTACCATGTTATTACCACTTTATTCCGTATTGAAATGTAAAATGCAACCATCATTAATGTGGCAGAATATTTAACCAGCCTTAGGAAGTTTTTGCTTCTGAAAAAGCATTGCAGCAAGAGTCCAGTTTGCCTCTGCTCACACACTCCATTCTTCCCATAAGACTTTAACTAGCCGACATGCACCTCTCAGTATGTAAAAAAGCCAACAGTGTTTAGTAGAGTCATTATTCTGATCACTGCTCGTCTCTGTTACAGACATGAACATGTATTGGCTAATTGGAGTCCTTAATCTTTGTAGCCCGGTTGACCTCCCTAGGGGAAAGTGGGGTAGAGTGGGAACTGCTGAGCTCTTGTTTCTGTGTAGATCATCCTGGTGTACCTTCAGTATACCTACAGTACACCCTCCCTCCCTCCCTGGCCTGGTCGGGCATCACTGCATTCATAACCATTACCATCACAACATGCCTGCTCCGCTCTACTCCCAGCATGTACAAGGCTATCAGCGGAATCTCTGTGGTTTCTGAGCTACTGAAACATTCTCACCGGTGATTTATCTCATGCAGTATCATTTCAGATCAGGCATTTTTTATGCAACAGCTCTTCCCCAGGAGGCCTCTCTGCTGCTTTGTTTTGCTTATAAGTGCCTCTTGAAATGTTTTTGCAGAGCCTGTACACAGCCGTATTGTTGACCCCACATTTGCCTCTGTTTTACACTCCTGAAATATGTTCAATACGCAACATAACATTTTATCCCTAGAGTAAAGTTTGGATGAAGTCTGTGTTATTGCAAAGAGTTTAAGGTGCCATTGTCTGAATATACCTACATTGAAACGGCAAGGCTCGCCACGTTGGCGGCAGATAGAGCTTTGGGCCAGCAACCGAAAGGTTGACAAAGTGAAAAACTTGTCGATGTGTCCTTGAGCAAGGCACTTAAACCTAGTTTTCTCCAGGGGCGTCGTACTACTATGGCTGACCCTGTAGGTAGGCCGTCATTGTAAATAAGAAATTGTTATTAACTGACTTGCTTAGTTAAATAAAGGTTAAATCAAAAAATTATACAGGCCAATGCCATGATGGTGTACTGTTATGGCTCGTAAAACTTGATTATTGGCTTTGTAATAGGCTGTGTTTGCATTACACAAACTGTACCACAGCTTCATTTATGGCATAGCTCATAGATCATCTCTCAGTTTAACATCATTGTACAGGCAACTAGTTTTTCCATCTAGAGAACAATATCTGTAGATTATGTTATGGTACACTACTTGGCCCTAATAATAAACAGATTATCAATTTATTGAGATACAAATCTTACGGTCTGTCAGCTACTGTCAGCTTTGACCAATGAATGTATATTCATTGCAGAAGATACCCAACCCATCTGTGGGTACGCTCTATATTTGGGACATTGGGAAATTGCTCCATTAAGAAGCCAAGCTTTATGAATATTGAGAAACTAGTCTGAAATGTAACAAGATCTGAATAACACAGTTTCCCCATGAATAAAGAATGAGATTAATATGAGTCAACGAACATCGGACAAATCTAATTATAGCTTTGAGCTTTAAATAAATGCCCTGCAAAATGTAGCCAGAAAATTACACATTTTCAGAGCTTCTGGAGACCTGCTCCCTCTCATTAACAGAGAAAGCTCTTTCTTTCTTTGTTAAAGTAAGTGCCGAATAGCTTTCTGTTTTAAAAGTCCAAACTCTTCAAATTATTGAAAAGCTAAGATACTACTTTATTAACTACAGTGGTAGTGAAGTATGGGTCAGTTATTTCAAACTTACAACATGCTTTGGGCCCAGGATTTTTCCTGACCCCACAACCTGACCAGTAAAAACTTTGGGCCCTAGAAACATGGTATAGAGTGAAGTCCCTGGTTGCGGATACCATATAGGAATATGCTCCTTCAATGAAATTGCTCCTTCATTGCATTTCCTGCCTGTCTCTCTAGATGGCAGCTGCAAGCTCTGTGCTGACTTAAAGGGATTCTCCAATACTTTTGTATACTTTTTAGCCAGGAGTTCTGAAAGTAGAGCTCACGAGTGCTCATAGTCCCGGGAAATGGCGTACTACGTAACATATGTGCAGATATGTGCACCAAGTCATTGCTCTCTCTCTCTCTCTCTCTCTCTCTCTCTCTCTCTCTCTGCTGTGAGTGCTTAACTTGCATCTTTCTAGCTGTCACTCATATGGAGTGGGGCTGAAACTCATTGGTTGAATTCAAATTGCTAGGGGGCTGTCCACAATAGGGGGGAATTTAGGGAAAATGGCATAGCACAGTTTCCAGAAAAACAGTTGCTTTCAAACGAGGGATTTCATGGCTAATTGATTATGCATGTATGATTTACACATTGACACATCCAGCCCAAAGTGGGAGGTTTAAAAAGTACTTAGGAGTCGCCAAAGTTCCAGAGCATGTTTTTATTGAGGAAGAATAAATTGTCCTTTGCAAACATACACTACCGTTCAAAAGTTTGGGGTCACTTAGAAACTAGACACTCTTAATGTACTTGTCCTCTTGCTTAGTTGTGCACCGGGGCCTCCCACTCCTCTTTCTATTCTGGTTAGAGCCAGTTTGCACTGTTCTGTGAAGGGAGTAGTCAACCTGAAAAGTATATAAGTTATCTTTAATAAATGTCCTGAAAATATTATTTTCCTAACTGCTAATGTAGGCATAGTAAATCACTAGCAGCATTTTTGGTGGTTGACCTCAGAGGAAGTATTCTTGGTACATGTACGGGGAAAGACATTTTGATTTGCCCTTGGATGTGGTGATGCATGCCAGATTTGGAAGACATGGACATGTGTGGTGTAGTCTTTTGCCAAAGAAGGGAACCTGGAAACAGAGACAGAAATACATACAGTAGGTGAACGAATATGTTATATGACATATTTTGTAAGGAAATTTGGACTCTTTCTATCGTTCCAACTTTCAGTAGATACTGAGAGATTGACTAGTGAGATATGATGTACAGAACTTGGTCCACCTTGTGACTCAAACAGTGGCACTCGTCTCCCTCCTGTCTCATAGGGGCACACATCCTCAGGCTCCGGATCCACAAGCTGACCGCACAGCACATCCCCCCTCCACACTGAGAGTCTTTCTCACAGGCCTGGAGAGATCACACAAAATATAATAGAGATGACAGAAGAAAACCAAACTTGAAAGGAAACTGAAATGCATTAAATATTGCTTGAAGCAAAACCATTTGTACAGAAATTGATTTCTGTTGGTAATGATTGGAATACTATATAATATATGGAGGCTGTCATGAATATTCTAAAAAATGATCCGGAAATTGCTCAGAAGGATATGAACAACTTGGGTGACTGCTCTCACTTCTAATGAAACGAAGGACAGAGATGAGGGAGGAGTGAGCTGATTTATTGTGACAGTCTCTGAGGAAAATTGGTTTCCGTTTCATGGTTGCGTGTACCTATCTCAGTTCATATTAGCATCCCTATGCCTGCACTGTTCTGGCATTTTTAGTGTTTCATCTATTATATTCCATACACAATTTGGAAACTGATAAAACAAAGTATGCCCAGGTTTTTAAACCTAGAGCTGTTAGGAACCCCTAGTCAATTCTGCTAAAACTATATACTGTATATACAGTACCAGTCCAAAATTTAGACACACCTACGCATTCAAGGGTTTTCTTTATTTTTACTATTTTCTACATTGTAGAATAATAGTGAAGACATCAAAACTATGAAATAGCACAGATAGAATCATGTAGCAACCGAAAAAGTGTTAAACAAATTCTTTAAAGTAACCACCCTTTGCCTTGATGACAGCTTTGCACACTCTTCGGATGTGATGCCAGAATGGCGTGAGAACACGAATACATTAATTAAGTACTTTAAATTTAAAAGACTAATGATACAAAAATGTGCGCTCCTGCTTCAATGGAAGAATTTTAATTGTCTAGCTTGCATGTATTCCATAATAGAGAGTCCAGCTGCAGTGGATGAACTGTCCATAATCAGTTGGTAAGGACTTGACAGAGCCACAGTGACACCGCTAACTAAGTCACACAGGATGCCAGGAGTAAGGTCCCAGCCTCGAGAATGAGGACCAAAGGTCTGGAGTGGGATAGCACTCAACTAAATGACACGCTTCTCTTGAAGCAGTGTGACTCTGAATACAGCAGAATATGAACGAAGGTTGTCACTTAAGAGCATCTGCATTGTCCAACTCATTTTCTTCTGTCATTCAATGGGGAATACCAACCAAGGTGAACACATTCATGTGATCCACTGGTCCTGTAATAGCTGGTGAGAGAGAGGGAGGGGGGAGAGAGAGAGAGAAACACAGAGAAAGAGAGAGCAGACAGCAGACAGGGTAGACAGTTTTTTATGCCAACTCTGACTGAATGCCAGGAGCTGAAATGACATGGCATGCATCCCCCCAGAGTGCTGCTCTTCCCTGACATCATTACTCCTTCATCATTGCACATATCAATGCATTGGTCATCACCTGGATAGAGACTTCCATAGAAATAATGTCAGAGAGCACTTTTTTTTCTTCTTAAGTCTCAAGGTGTCTCAATCCACTTAAAAATCTCAAAGTAGAGAACTTTTAAACAAAATACAGAAACAATTAAAAAATTTTAAGAGCGATATAATTGACGTGAAAATCATTACATTTCTACATTGCCACATTGTAATTCCAGGGAGCGCTCCAATCTTCCTGAAATATTTGTGGCACAAAGGTTCTTTAGAAGGCGTTAAAGTGGGGTCACCGCCACAGTCAAGGTAGCTTACAGTCAGGAAGTTTAAAGCTCCTCTGACAGCATTTACTAAATGGCAGGACAATGCTTGGCTCTGGGAGTAGGACACTAATATCTCAGATATAATGTAGACCGAGAGCAAATAAATGGTTTACATGAATGCCAAAAGCCTCCTCATTGGTTGCTGTCTGTTCAGGGTTCAGAATGAACAATCCCACTGGGCACAGAAGTCAATTCATCGTATATTCCATGTTGGTTCAACGAAATGTCATTGAAATGACGTGGAAACAACGTTGATCCAACCAGTGTGTGCCCAGTGGGATGTACCTTACATGAATGAAGACATCTTTGATTTCTGTAATTCCTGGTGAGGGAGGGTTCCTGACTCACTCACATGCATCCATACTGAGTCTGTCCCTTCAAGGAATCCATAATCAAGTTTTCTCTGCATCCATAAATGTGTGTAAGTGACAGATGCCATGAGATTACATGTTATTTTCAACATCAGGCTTTTTTGGTTCTGGACATCTCCTAACTAGATCGAAGCCAATGGTAACATAATGTTGCTGCTGTTCAAATCCTCTGGGCATCCTCCCGCCCTCACGAGACACTGCAGGATGCCAGCCCGTCTCTACCCCTCATAATCTGATGCTTTTCATCTCCATGACATGGCCCCACTCGTGTGAGATGGGAATAAATCCTGGTGTAGCCGGGATCCCACCTGCTGGGATGATCCCCTGAAGGGAAGCTTAAGGGAGAGAGGAAAGTGGGAGATCCAGCAGGGAGAGCAGAGCCAGGGTGAAATCCCATGAGGCCCCAGCAAAATGAGTTGCCTTTTAATTGCTGGCCATGCCTAATCCCATAGTGTCATAACCCCTGTGGTGGTGTGGCGTGTGTATATTTGCCTCAAGGCAATGATGTGTGCAAGGAGAACCCTGAACAAGAAAGAGGCATAACAAAAAAATACACATTGATTCATTTATTTCATTATTAAGGTGTATAAAATGCTAAATGCTATTTCCCAAAAACAGGGTGTAAATCCAATTTCTCTCAAACTGTCCCAACCATTCTGATCCTCAATATGTAGGATATGTAGACATTTTATATGAAATATTTCTGGTCAATGTACTGTGCTTTTCCTTCTATTAAAAATGTATGAATCATGTCGTTTCCCTGCAAACACCAAACATATGAGTAGTAACCTTGGTTGTCCATGTCATAGCTACAGCTTGGACAGAATGAAGGTTGGTGAATTGGTTTTGAATTACTGCAGAATTTGCCCTTGTATGGTTCACTGCATTCAACTTTATTTAAAAAATACAATTGATATTATACAACTAGTATGCTATAGTGCAGGGGTATTCAACTCTATCCCTACGAGGTCCAGAGCCTGCTGGTTTTCTGTTCTACCTGATAACTAATTGCCACACCTGGTGTCCCAGGTCTAAATCAGTCCCTAATTAGAGGGGAACAATATATTTTTTTAAAATGCAGTAGAGTTTGAAGGCTATAGAGGAAAAACTAAAACTTTAGCCCTGGTAATGTGTCCAGTTCAATTCACTTCTATTTAGGTGATCTTTTGACAGTTATATACACAATTCTCTAACATCACTCTCTTCAACATTCTCGCCTTCGACATCTCCTCACCCAGTCCACATACACTCCATCACACCTACACAACGTTAATTGGGTTATTTATAGTGCTTGCCCCTTGGTGTCATAAAGCTTTATAATATTTAGTGTTTTGAGAGTCCCACAGAGTGTTTTGTGTAAGAGAGAGATCCACTCCTTCAGAAAAGATGATCTTGAATCATGTCACAATTGTCCTTTTTTTCTGCCAGGACATTCACTTCGCCTTGCAAGATCACACACGATTCATAGCTCATTAATTCAGAGTCCTGTCCTTGATTCCCCACAAATACATCTCGTCACATCCATTCACAACTGCATCCAACCTCCACAAACTATTGGCCACTTGAACTTCTTCTGTTCTCTAGAAGAATACAGCTCCTCCACTTTCTTCCTAAGTGGATGAATCTATTGAGAAATTAAAGGGGGCATGCTGATTGTGTGAGAAGTCTACAGCACAAATGTATTGATGAGAGAGCCCCATTAGGGACTTGGTAACACTGTACTCATTATCTGTGTTATGAGTTATGACTCAGAGAGTGCATTTGAAGATTCTGTAACACAAAACAATGAATATTACAACCACATGGAATGATCTGGATCACAAAAAGTATCAAATAATCATATAGGTATGAATCAATTCAACTTCGACTTTGAGATGAACCTAGACTACACGATCAGATCATCCAACTAGGGTTTTCTTATGCCTATACTCGACACAGACACATACTGGTATCAGGTCATTAGTTTTATGCTCAAGCTTTTATAATGTGAACATGGCCACCATCACAAATAAAACCCCTTGAATCAGTGTCTGAGACTGGACAGGTCAGTGCCAATAGGTTTACGTACACAGTTTTGATGGTTTTAGGCCATGGGATGAATATGTGCTATTTACACACAAAATATCTTTCCCAAGTTCCTGTAAGCTAAGCCATGTGTCATTCTCCAAGAAAAAAATAGCTTTTCACAAGGTTATTGAGTTAGGACATGTAAATAAGCAAAACATTCCTGTGTCTACATGCCAAAGGTTTCTCTGCCTCTGGCGGAGGGCTCAGTATGTGAAGATGGACCTTTGCCAGTATAAACAAACACAGCAGCGCAGACATACAGTACAACACATCCCTGTTGCTAGGACCGGTGCTCGATGTACTGTAATGTATGCAGTGCAGCAGAGTGCTGTGGTGTGATACTAACACAGGTTGACACGGGAAGCTGGGATGGCCTTGGGGCCCGACACCCCTGTCACATGGGGCGGGTCATGTGAGGACCTGAGTAAGTGACCTGTCACAGCATATCAGTGCTGACCTCATCCGGAGCCTCATAAACGCCTCATCACTGCTGATGAAAACACTTAAGAGAGCCCCCCCCCCCAGACTTCCAGACCTCCGGAACAGACAGTCATCGAGCCGTGCATGGAGATTTCCCATTAACCCCAGTGTTCTCATTTTCACATCACATACAGTATGGCAGTGTGCTGAGATCCCAGCTATCAACAAACGTTCCCACAACTTCAGAGAACCTTCCCTTAAGAGTTTCATTAGGTCATGAATTAACGTTTTCATAGGAATGTTCCTGTGATATGCCAGGAATGTTTCCAAGAGACCATTCCCTAGATGTCAAATAGAACTTACCCAGAATGTGGTTACCATATTCTCAGAACTTAAGATATGAATGTTATAGACACATTTCATGGGAACGTCACAAGAACATTAATGTGTCCAGCTTTTTGTGGGTTAGGAGAATATTCCATCAACGTCCCACCAAACATACAAAGAATATGGTTGCCATGTTCTCAGAACATAAGTTATGAATGTTTTAGACACGTTTAATGAGAACGTTGCAGGAACATTTCTGTGTATCAGTTGTCAGGACGTCACGTGATGGTCCCAAAGAAATGTTCTCCCCCCAAAAATATGTTTAATTACACATCACACCTTGTTACTGTTGCCAAGCCCATCAAGGCCTTGATTGGTGAACCACTGATTTGTTCACAGCTCTCTGTCTGTTGTCAAGTTTAGGGATACTCACACACAGTGCTTTTAACATAGTGTTTTTAACGTACATATTTTACACACTTTGACATAGATGATTACATTGTGCATGTTCATTTATACAGTAATTATTATTGAACATGTCCTCACCTGGGATTTGAACTCACAACATCTTGGTTCACGGTGCTCCGCTACGCCACGTGTCAGGTATCGGTTAATCTGACAATTCTCATCATTGATTTTATTTACTTATTTCAGCAATTTATGGGCTTTCTGTAAAGTTGTCTAATGTTAGTGGGGCATGTTAACCTGTTTTAATGATTCTCCTGAATCACTATTATCAATACAATTGTTTTTCTTGAGTTTACTTTTAACAGAGTTGAGATTTACTTAAAAGTGCAATCACCCTATTGCTTACACCTACCAAGTTGTTTAATCTACATAAGTGCCTAGGGAGGAGTTAGGGTTTCTTCTGGACAGGGCCTAACTATACTGGTCAAATAAGATGGCACTAGAGACATTGGTTTTTGCTAACCGAGATAGAATGTTCGCCTAATTAATGGAAAACTGGACAATTAAGCATTAGGGGAACATTAACGTGTAACATTAGAAAAACGTTCTCTCTCCCTAGAATTGTTAGTTGGGATTAATCCTATTCTGTTACAGAGGTTTACATAGCAGGCCATTTGCGCAGGTGACAACACAAGGTAGCATTTGACAGCCTTGGTGAGAAACCCAGGACTCCCAGATCAGCAGACATCCCGTTAGATGATTTGGTGCCTCTAGGGCAATTCAGACGGCTGATTGAGGACCTTTTCACTGAAGAATGTTTGTTTTCTATGATAGTGTTTTGTATCGCTGTTTTGCTTTTCATAGTGTATTGATGTGTATGTTTTTTGTAATTACAGGGCTCATCTGTAAAAAAATAACAACAACCTTGATCTCAATATGACTCCCTGTCAAAATAAAGAATATTTTACAGACGCCTGATTTGAGATTATAGGATATTTATTATAAAACCTTAATTTATGTGGTTAAGAACACATTCTAATTTTAAAAAATGCAGTGGCAATGATTGTTTGAATGATCCAGCTGAAATTAGAGAAAATCCCATCCAATGATTGGTTGAATGATCCAGTTGAAAGCAGAGAAAATCCCAATCAATGATTGGTTGAATGATCCAGTTGAAAGCAGAGAAAATCACTAGTCTGCAAACATTTGCAGACTAGTGTCCACTGGTCTTGGACATTAGGGTGTTCCAATACCCCAGAAGAAGTGTCCACTATGGCTCTCCAACACTACTTCCTACAGCATTTGGTCTCCCATCCAGATATCACCCTGGTCCAACCCTGCTTAGCTTCAAACGAAAGCTAGCAGAGGAAAGCAGGGTGGTTTGCCTGCTGACAAACATCTCCAGCCTCCTCCTCAGAAATGCCCCATTTTATCCAAGATTAAATATAATCCCTGCAGTTTCCATTTCAGCCTATACAGAAATAAGGAAAGTTCAACGTCTCTATATGATAGAGCTGTCTAACATCAGGAGGCTCAGAAGGACACTACAATTTACCACATAACCTGCTTGAGTGGAGTCAGGACATTACGACTTTCAACATTTTAAATCCAAACCAAATCCCACATCCTCTTTGATGCGGAAAGCAATGTAAATATTGTCCATCTATCATCAAAGAATCCAGTGAAACCCAGACTAGACCGACAGATTTAAGTGTGTCTTTGAGGATGCCAACCATGTCCCTGGTGACAAGCAACAGAGAAAGAGAAAAAGAGAGAAAGAGAGAAAGAGTGAGGGCGATAAAGAAAGAGAGAGAGAGAGAAAGAATGAGAAGAGTTTGGGGGGTGGGGTACAGGATAGGGTCAGTCCCTCCCCTTGGTCCAGCACGGCGTTAAAAGCCTGCCATGGTCCAGGAGGAGGAAAATAATACATTTCTTACTTTGCCTGCCTGCCTGTCTGTCTGTCTGCCTAGATACCCTCTCCACTCTCTGCCTCTGGATCCAATAGTAGATCCAGAGGCCATTCCCTCAAACTTCCTCCCTGCATCAGCATCCTGCTTACCCAAGACAATAGCCCCAGGGTAAGATGTACCGCATACGGCCTGGATAACAAGGTGCTCCCCTCATTAATGAGGAGAGAGCTGGCGGCCCTTCCCCCTTCCCCCCTCCCCCTGAGGATCATGGGCGCATGATGTAGGATGTGTGATATTTGTCTGAGAGAAATATTCAAACAATTGCTGCAGTCGCTCCACATCCCTTGGCCGAGTTTGTAAGGCATCACATAATCTCACTGAGGAATCTTTTGACGGGGTCTGCCCTCAATCTCTGCCCTCAATCTCACATCATTGTGGAATGCTATAAACAAGGATGCAATAAGAGCCTACTGCCTGAGAGGCTGTGCTGTGCTATATATAACAGCCTACTGTAAATGAGCAAACATAGCAGCATCCTTGGAGACATCAGAGCAGTGATTACCATGCATGAACATGATCTAATACACAGACAGCTCTATCACATCCACTCTTCCTGTTAATTATGGCTGTGTTAGAACTGTATTGAGTAGGGACTGAGGTTCCAAACTTCTTCCACTTAAGAATGATGGAGGCCACTGTGTTCTTGGGGACCTTCAATACTGCAGAAATGTGTTGGTACCCTTCCCCAGATCTGTGCCTCGACACAATCCTGTCTTGGAGCTCTACGGACAATTCCTTCAACCTCATGGCTTGGTTTTTGCTCTGACAGATAGATAGATAGATAGATAGATAGACAGACAGACAGACAGACAGACAGACAGACAGACAGACAGACAGACAGACAGACAGACAGACAGACAGACAGACAGACAGACAGACAGACAGACAGACAGACAGACAGACAGACAGACAGACAGACAGACAGACAGACAGACAGACAGACAGACAGACAGACAGACAGACAGACAGACAGACAGACAGACAGATAGATAGATAGATAGATAGATAGATAGATAGATAGATAGATAGATAGATAGATAGATAGATAGATAGATAGATAGATAGATAGATAGATTTACCACAGGTGGACTCCAATCAAGTTGTAGAAACATCTCAAGGATGATCAATGGAAACAGGACGCACCTGAGCACAATTTCGAGTCTCATAGCAAAGGGTCTGAATACTTATGTAAATAAGGTATTTCAGTTTTTTGAGTTTAACAAATTAAACTTAGTTTTTGCTTTGCCGTGATGGGGTATTGTGTGTAGATTGATGAGGAAATTGTTTTATTTAATCCATTGTAGAATAAGGCTGCAACGTAACAAAATGTTGAAAAAGTCAAGGGGTCTGAATACTTAGATGGGTATTGACATTATATAATTTGGAAAAGACAGATTCAGTTCTGCATAGACATATCAGCCAAAACACACCACAGGAGGTTGGTGGCACCTGAATTGGGGAGGACAGGCTTGTGGTAATGACTGGAGCGGAATTAGTGGAATGGTAACAAATACATCAAACACATGGTCTGATGCCATTCCATTAGTTTCGTTCCAGCCATTATTATGAGCTGTCCTCCTCTCAGCAGCCTCCACTGAAACACACATGACATCAGATGGAGCATCCTATCTTCACTAAAAACGCAACAACAATTTGAGTGTCCTGAAATACAAATGCCAAAGAAGGGAATTTTAAATGATGCTTAGCAATCAGAGAAAGAACAAGCTAAAAATATGATCCTCTGACGACTTTATTTAATACTTTGTTGAAGTTGGTGGAAAATAATCCTTCACACTCTTGCCCTTTCGCTAAATTTGCTATCTAGGACATGCAGTCTTTCACTGCAGTCATTCAGACAAATCGTTGCCATTGTACTGTACCTTTAACACTTTTAGAAAGATAATTTCCGGTCTATTCAAGGGTACCACATGTATTATGCAGTGTGCAGTTAAATGACCGTTGAAGAGTTTTTGCTTTGCCTTTTTCACTTCTCCTCTATGCTAGTCAATCTCATTACTCTCATACTGACATATGGCATTTAAAATCCATATTTAAGCTAATAACTGCAAGACTACTCTTATTTTTATGTAGGAAATGGAAACGTGATATCATCCAGTTACATTCTGATTAGATGGTGACAATCTTTACCATTCATTTGTGATTGAGGCTTGCATATTCCCTATGCATAGAGAGTGATCTACACAACACAGGGTGGAATATGAGCTAGCTAAACTAGACTACAGTGAGGTATATTAATAAGAAATCACACAGGGACGAGTAGCTGCAAGTCTATGCCTCCAGTAAATGCACTGCACTGCTTCTGAGATACAGTCTGGATAGCAGCTGTGTCACACTGACAGTTAAGAATATGGATATACTGTAGGTAGGCAATGCTCTGTGAAAGTAAACTGACAGTTAGGAATATGGATATAGGCAGGTAATGCTCTGTGAAAGTAAACTGACAGTTAGGAATATGGATATAGGCAGGTAATGCTCTGTGAAAGTAAACTGACAGTTAGGAATATGGATATAGGCAGGTAATGCTCTGTGAAAGTAAACTGACAGTTAGGAATATAGATATAGGCAGGCAATCCTCTGCAAATGTAAACTGACAGTTATTTATATTTTTCTCGCTGGGCTCTGAGGTAAAAATGCATTTCATAGTCGTCATGCTTTTTGGATTGAAATGGGATAAGTCAGTGTAGTGCTCATATCCCTCCTGGCAGTCATCCGTGGGTCTAGTCTGGGACAGAACTGAAGTTGAATTCTCTTTAAATGGAAACAAATATTTTTAATTTACCTGCTTGCCTTCTCCAAGCAGTATCTTTGCATCAGTGATTACAGATTGTGGAGCATGCTATGTCAATCAGGTATATAATCTTATATATACAATATTATATACAATGTTTTCTTGAGCCTTGAGTCTCTGTCTCTGTGAGTGTGTGCATACATGCTAGTGTGCTCCTGTGTGTGTGTGTGTGCCTTCCCACCTCAGTGTTTGGACTGTCAGTGATGTATCTGTGTTGGGCCAGGGCAGTGGGCTGTGGGGAGGCAGTGGTAGTGATGAATCTATGCAGAGGGCGAGATGTCTCCCTGGTCCTGTCGGCAGGCTCCTCAGCCCCAGCCCAGCCCATCCCAGCTCTGTGATTAAACACTGGGCCTGGCATCTCCACTCCTCCCAGACCTCTGTATTTCACCTGCCGGAGGGCCAGGTTATTATCTCCAATGGGTTTCCTTCTCTCCAGTTGACAACCCTACTTCCTGCCTTTTAGTCAATGTCACCATAATGGGTTTTGCCCCATTTATCAAAGCTCCTTTCTTCCACATAGTCCCCTCTGACTCGCCTCACGCTAAATATATCCCTGCTTCGTGTACTGTCCCTTTCAGCTGTCTTTGGACTGCCCACTCTGAGAGAGAGGCCCTTTGGGTGTTTTCACCTTCAACAGGAGGGGAGTCTATCCTCTTAAGTGCTCTTGGAGCACTCATTTCTTTTATATCTCAGTGAGTCTAAGTGTTTTAGGATTCCTTCACAAGCAGCCCCAGCAGCAACAACACAGAGTGACGTTATATGACTGATGTTTTGCATGGTCAGTGAATAACCCTGAAGTACATCGTCAGCCCTAAAGTAAAACGTAATCGCAAAAATGACAATGAGAGAAAGAGAGAGAGAGGAATAGTTTGGATTCCTCCATCAGGGAACCATGTCAAATAAACCCCTAACTGCTTCGAACAACAAACAAGGCAGACAGTGTATGTTAACTATTCCTTAAGCATGCAGAAGCAGAGGATCGATACAGTAAAGCAAGAAAAACAATCAAGCATCCCAGAAAAGTGTTAAAAATAGCCCATGTTAACATATGTAGCTTAAGAAACAAGGTTCATGAAATCAATAATTTTCTAGTAAGAAATGACATTCCTATTCTAATAGAGATTAGTAAATTTAGGCATGCCTTGCACAGCAACAAACACTGACACTACATATCCAAGTATATCTGACCAAATAATGAAAGACAAGCATTGCAATTTTGCATTCTGTAAAGTGAGTGTGGAAGAGGTGAAAAAATGATTGTTGTCTATCAACAACTTGGATGGAAAATTACTGAGGATAATAGTGGACAATATTGCCACTCCTATTTGCCACATCTTCAGTCTAAGCCTACTAGAAAGTGTGTGTCCTTAGGCCTGGAGGGAAGCAAAAGTTATCCCCCTACCTAAGGATAGTAAAGCCCCTTAACTGGCTCAAATAGCCAACCAATCAGCCTGTTACCAACTCTTTGGAAACTTTTGGAAAAAGTGGTGTTTGACCAGATACAATAGTATTTTACAGTAAACAAATTGACAACAGATTTTCAGCACGCCTATAGGGAAGGACATTCAACAAGCACAGCACTTACACAAATTATTGGCTTTTGACATTATCAATCATAGTCTGTTGCCCGAAAAACGTCTGTGTTATGGCTTTACACCCCCTGCTACAGTATATTGTGGATAAAGAGTTACCTGTCTAACAGAACACAGCACAGCTGGCCCTTGGATGTACACAGAGAGCTAACATGAATAATATGCATGTCAATCTCTTCTGGCTCAAAGTGGAGGAGAGATTGACTTCATCACTACTTGTATTTGTGAGAACTGTTGACATGTTGAATGCACCGAGCTGTCTGTTTGAACTACTGGCACACAGCTCGGACACCCATGCATACCCCACAAGACATGCCACCAGAGGTCTCTTCACAGTCGCCAAGTCCAGAACAGACTATGTAAGGCGCACAGTACTACATAGAGCCATGACGACATGGAACTCTATTCCACATCAAGTAACTCATGCAAGCAGTAAAATTAGATTAAAAAAAATACACCTTATGTGAAGCAACACAAACATAGGCACAGACACATGCATACAAACACACAATAACACAGGCACTATACACACAGGTACACATGGATTTTGTGTTGTAGATATGTGGTAGTAGAGTAGGGGCCTGAGGGCACACACTTAATGTGTTGTGAAATCTGTTTTGAATGTATTGTCATGTTTTTCAAATGTATAACCTTATGTTTCTGGACCCCAGAAAGAGGAGCTGCTGCCTTGGCAGCAACTAATTGGGATCCATAATAAATACAAATACAAATACATTTATTTCTGTTTAATAATCAACACATTCTATCTGAAGTGGCTCTCAATTATTAAAATATCATAGTGCATCAATCAATGTGTTCATCTTCAACACAATGTGAATGAACATGATTGTTGCTCTGCTTCCTATTTAACCAGTTCATTACACTTGAATCTATTGAATTATGGGTGGTAATAGCTTTAATTACTTTGGAAAGGACGTTCATTTATTAATGGTGCTCAGTAATGGAGAGGCTGGTCGTAGACAGACAGAGACAGGATACTGGATGAGCAGGGGTGGGTGGTCTATTTCTACAACTCTGTATAAAGATCAGCATGACTTCCTCTAAATCAGTGTAGAACAGCAGACCCAGAGTAACCAAGGTAGGTGATCGGTATGGAGGAGGACCCGTGGTTGTAGAACAATAGTACTTGATTTATTGTAGATTAAGGATTTTAGGAAACATTGCTCGCGTTAAAAACAGTCTCGTCCATAGCAGTAACATTGAGGATACAAAAACGGACAAAAATGACAGCCGCAGCCAAGACTAGGCCTAAATGCTAAACAGTATAACTAGAGATTACCCCTTTTCCAGCTCTAAACAGAGCCTAAGCCTCCACCTTACGAGGAGTAAGAAGAGTCAAACAGGACAGCTAACATCAACTGGCTGTACGTACTGGACACTACAAACAAACTGCTAGCTATAGAGACAGTCATAACATGGTGTTCAACCTTGTGCGAAAAGGACAGCATTTATACCTTTGCTCCTAAACCCCTTACATAACGATTAACCAATTATAATGTACATTTAATTAGACTAGGCAATACTATGGAAAACATGTTTTTTTAGTTAATTGCATTAATTTGTTCTGAATTACCATATTTAGTCAAGTACACTTTAGTTTAAAAGACAGAGCTGCATTAAGTAGAACATGATTAGAGCTATTACTCAGACACTGAAAGCATGTGTGAGCTGTGCGCTAATTACCCAATTCACCACACCTGGCTTCAACCTGGCAATCAACTTGGTCGTAAACAATCAAGGTCAGGCGAATAGCTATGGTGGAGAGCGATGCAAATTTATAAAACATAAAAAATATAAATACCTTATTTACATAAGTATTCAGACCTTTTGCTATGAGACTCAAAATTCAGCTCAGGTGCATCAGGTTTCCATTGATCATCCTTGAGATGTTTCTACAACTTGATTGGAGTCCACCTGTGGTAAATTCAATTGATTGGACATGATTTGGAAAGGCTCACACCTGTCTATATAAGGTACCACAGTTGACAGTGCATGTCAGAGCAAAAACCAAGCCATGAGGTCAAAGGAATTGTCCGTAGAGCTCCGAGACAGGATTGTGTCGAGGCACAGATCTGGGGAAGGATACCAAAAAATGTCTGCAGCATTGAAGGTCCTCAAGAACAAAGTGGCCTCCATCATTCTTAAATGGAAGAAGTTTAGAACCACCAAGATTCTTCCTAGAGCTGGCCGCCCAGCCAAACTGAGCAATCGAGGGGACGTGACCAAGAACCCGATGGTCACTCTGACAGAACTCCAGATTTGTTCTGTGGAGATGGGAGAACCTTAGAGAAAGACAACCATCTCTGCAGTACTCCACCAATCAGGCCTTTATTGTAGAGTGGCTAGACAGAAGCCACTCCTCAGCAAAAGACACATAACAGCCCGCTTGGAATTTGGCAAAAGGCACCTAAAGGACTCAGACCATGAGAAACAAGATTCTCTGGTCTGATGAAACCAAGATTGAACTGTTTGGCCTGAATGCCAAGTGTCACCTCGGGAGGAAACCTGGCACAATCCTTACGGTGAAGCATGGTGGTGGCAGCATCATGCTGTGGGGATGTTTTTCAGCGGCAGGGACTGGGAGACTAGTCAGGGTCGAAGGAACGGAGCAAAGTGCAGAGAGATCCTTGATGAAAACCTGCTCCAGAGCACTCAGGACCTCAGACTGGGGGTCTCTGAACATCCTTGAGTGGCTCCCAGAGCTGAACCTGATCGAACATCTCTGGAGAGACCTGAAAATAGCTGTGCAGCGACGCTCCCCATCCAACCTGACAGAGCTTGAGAGTATCTGCAGAGAAGAATGGGAGAAACTCCCCAGATACAGGTGTGCCAAGCTTGTAGCGTCATACCCAATTGCTGTCAAAGGTGCTTCAACAAAGTACTGAGTAAAGGGTCTGAATACTTATGTACATATGATATTTCAGTTTATTTTGTATTTCTTTTTTGCAAACATTTCTAAAAACCTGTTTTTGCTTTGTCATTATGGGTATTGTGTGTAAAAACAATGATGAGAAAAACAAAAAATGTAATACATTTTTTAATAAGGCTGCCGTAACAAAATGTGGAAAAGGTACACTGCATTGCTAAAATACGTTTTAGGTCAGAACAGATATACAGTAAATAGACACATTTATGCACGCACCCGCGCTGACACACACACACACACACACACACGCAATGCAGATGTGAGGCCTAAAGTCAACTTCTTGCATCTTCCCACCAGAACACAAGGAAGCGTGGATGCCACTCCAGCACATTGTCCAAAGTGCTCCTCTAGAAATAGGGCTCACAGCTAAGAGCTGGGGGGATACTAGAGAAATGTGTGCTATCACAAAAAAGAGAAAGATCCTAGTAGAGCCCTACAACAGGGATGAATGTAAATAATTTATGGCTCAAAACACACACACACACACACACACACACACACACACACACACACACACACACACACAGAGGCGGAGTCGAGCTCCAGCACCTTACGGGTCCAAAGAGGAGTCGGATATAATGTAGAATAAAAGTATTAACCCTAACACTAACCCTGGAATGGTAGGATATTGTACCTACAACCCTAACACTAACCCTGGAATGGTAAGATATTGTACCTACAACCCTAACACTAACACTAGAATGGTAAGATATTGTACCTACAACCCTAACACTAACACTAGAATGGTAAGATATTGTACCTACAACCCTTACACTAACACTAGAATGGTAAGATATTGTACCTTCAACCCTAACACTAACCCTGGAATGGTAAGATATTGTACCTACAACCCTAACACTAACACTAGAATGGTAAGATATTGTACCTACAACCCTAACACTAACACTAGAATGGTAAGATATTGTACCTACAACCCTAACACTAACACTAGAATGGTAAGATATTGTACCTACAACCCTAACACTAACACTAGAATGGTAAGATATTGTAACTACAGTACTAACACTAAAGCTGACCCTAGCTTCATGTCCACACCCCAGTTCAACCCTAACCCTAGCCATAAAACTAGACCTAACCCTAACGCTACACTCTTAGAAAAGAAAATACTATCCCGAACCTAAAAGTGTTCTTCAGCTGTCCTCATAGGGGAACCCTTGGAAAGATCAGTCCAAATAGGGCTCCACCATCTCCAAATTCCCATTTAATCCCTGCATACACACAAACACACACACACACTCACGCACGAGCACACACACACAAACCAATGCTATACATGTTTTATTTGAATTACAGTTGAGGAAAAGATCTACCAATGATTCAACACTAGCTCCGTCAGAGATGAAGACTGTAGACTGAACCGCCTAAAGGGGCAGGTTCAACACAGTCTGTAATCCAATTTCCTATTGCATCATGAAGCCATAAGGGTGCAAGCATCCTCTTTCTCTTTCTGAGTCACAGTGAATCAAAGGAATGACTAATGATGGCATCAAGAGCAGAACTATGATGAGATGCTCCAGTTAGTGTAATAACAAGGCTGGATTTTCAAGGGGGATAGTGAACCCTTCTGGAAAAATACTTCTGTCAGACACTCTTATATAAACTATCCTAGGAAAGGATTAGATCCATATCCATACATGGAAACTAGAGGTAGGAAAGTGTGGTGGTAGTACGAGATTAGACATGCAGCTATATACATTGACAATGTACACTATATATACAAAAAATGTGGACACCCCTTCAAATTAGTAGATTCAGCTATTTCAACCACACCCATTACTGACAGGTGTAGAAAATCGAGCACACAGCCATGCAATCTCCATAGACAAACATTGGTAGTAGTCAGCTGATCAAATTTCTGCACTGCTAGAGCTTCCCCAGTCAACTGTAAGTGCTGCTATTGTGAAGTGAAAATGTCTAGGAGCAGCAACTGCTCAGATGTGAAGTGGTAGGCCACACAAGCTCACAGAACGTGACCGCCAAGTCCTGAAGCACATAGCGCGTAACAATCGTCTGTCCACAGTTGCAAAACTCACTACTGAGTTCCAAACTGCCTGTGGAAGCAACATCAGCACAATAACTGTTTGTGGGGAGCTTCATGGAATGGTTTTCCATGGCCGAGCAGCCGCACACAAGCCTAAGATCACCATACGCAAGCCAGGCTGGAGTGGTGTAAAGCTCGCCACTATTGGACTCTGGAGCAGTGGAAACGCGTTCTCTGGAGTGATGAATCATGCTTCACCATCTAGTAGTCGGATGGATAATCTGGGTATGGCGGATGCCAGGAGAACGATACCTGTCCCAATGCATAGTGCCAACTGTAAAGTTTGGTGGAGGAGAAGTAATGGTCTGGGACTGTTTTTCCCTTTCCAGTGAAGGGACATCTTTACGCTACAGCATGTAATAACATTATAGACGATTCTGTGCTTCCAACTTTGTGGCAACAGTTTGGGGAAGGCCCTTTCCTGTTTCAGCATGACAATGCCCCCGTGCACAAAGCAAAGTTTATAAAGAAATGGTTTGTCGAGATAGGTGTGAAAGAACTTGACTGACCTGCACAGAGTCCTGACCTCAACCCCATCGAACACCTTTTCGATGAATTGGAACGCTGACTGCGAGCCAAGCCTAATCGCCCAACATCAGTGCCCATCCTCACTAATGCTCTTGTGGCTGAATGGAAGCAACGTTCCAACATCTAGTGTAAAGCCTTCCCAGAAGAGCGGAGGCTGTTAAGGGGGGACCAACTCCATATTAATGCCCATGATTTTGGAATGAGATGTTTGACAAGCAGGTGTCCACATACTTTTGGTCATGTACTTTAACTTTAATATGAGTTTAATATGAATCTTTTGCATTCACAATGTAAGGCTTATTTTAACTACTTAATACTTAAATTAATAGCCCAGGTATTTATTTGCTTAAATCACTAACACAACAGCAGCTTACTAGAGACAGCCTTCTGTTTGAGCCAGGTTGCTTTTTCCTTATTCCACATAGCTTTTGCTTATTTGCATAGTTCATTGTTTAATTCCAGCATTCACTTCCAGCATTTGAATAAATGTCTTAATTTCCTCTATATGTGTTATCATTTACACAGTGTGCCACATTTCATTTGTTTTAATATGCCTCTATAAAAAATATAAAAAAATAAACTTTTCCTTGACAGAATCCTTATTATCCCCTTTGACTGTGCACTTTCGGACGATTTCTGGGGGTCTGTACTACCGAAGTTGTTGACTGATTTTGTGCTTGCCAGTTAGCTAGCAGTTCTCAGCTGTTAGCAGCCATTGGCTAGCAGTTTCTTACTGGCGATTAAAACTGACTATTTTTTGCTAGTCATTACTGAATTATTTAATGTAACAAATCTAACATTAAACTTTGTAATTAATTTATGGTAACCTCCTAAACAATTATTTTAGACCTGGCGTTTATTGAAGTTTTATGGTACGTCACTTTTTTACACGTTCAAAACATGGAAGATCTGAGTCCTAAATCTCCTTCACTGCCCTGCCCCTGCTGTTGGCTGGTCAATTATTGAACTGTTTGGACGGGCCCAGACAACCCATCTGTGCTCCTCCATCTCAGCAACCAACTAAGTGTACCAGTGGTTTTTATCACTTTTGAAAACTTATCCTGCATGGGTGATCCTACAGAGTCTCTAAATGTAGAGAGAAGAGAGAGCATGACCATCCCCCACCCTTTAAAAAACGCTGAGCTGTGATCTGCAGTCTCACCTAAGACCTAATTGCAGACCTTATTCTTCAACCTGGACTCAGATTTACATTTATTATGTAGACATAACAAAGTACATTTAATCTCGGGACACTCCAATTAGTATGATATGTTATGTTTCGTATGGTATGGTAAGTACAGTAATAATTTGTGGATGTTCATCATCCACTTCGTATGATATGTTACGAATTACAATTCATAGGATATGTTACGAATTTGCAAAACGTATAATATGTTACGAATTCTAATTTGTTGTTGGTTAAAGGGTTAAGATTAGTGTTAGGGTAAGGGTTAGCTAACATGCTAAGTGGTTGTAAAATAGCAAAAAAGTAATAAGTAGTTGCAAAGTTGCTAATTAGCAAACATTTTCAAGTTGTCCATGATGAGATTCAAACAATAACTTTTGTGCCCACATCCACCCTGACCAACCACCCTATTTTCATTTTTGCCTTAAGTAACCTTCTTTCTTATGTAACCATAGCAAATGTAACATATCATGCTAATTTGAGTGTCACAGATTTACATTTACTACAATGCCTTCAGAAAGTATTCAGACCCCTTGACTTTTTCCACAATTTGTTACGTTACAGCCTTATTCTAAAATTGATTAAATCGCTCAATTTTGAGTCTCATAGCAAAGGGTCTGAATACTTATATAAATAAGGTATTTTATTTATTTATTTATTTTTTATACATTTGCAGAAATGTCAATAAAATCAGTTTTTGCTTTGTCATTATGGGGTATTGTGTGTAGATTGCTGAGGATTTGTTTTAACTTTATCAATTTTAGAATAAGGCTGTAACTTAACAAAATGTGGAATAAGTCAAGGGGTCTGAATACTTTCTGAAGACACTGTGTTATGTCTAGTCTATGAGACCAGGCTATATTCTTAACACATATTTAGAAGAAATGGGTACATAATTACATATTGAGGAATTGGCAATACAATGGCTGAAGATGTAACGTGTTTCCCAAAACACCATGCAGAGAGAACGGTAACTAACGTAGGCAGTGCCGGGCTGCCCTATACGCTCGTCGCTCACTATGCAAGTTGCGTAGGGCCCCGCAAATTGCGCAAGGGCACCGCCTCCCCCTCGTGTCAAAGCGGGTGTCAATGTTAACAACTTTGATGAGAGGATGAAGCGGAACTATCCCTCTGGTCACGAAAAGAGAAAAAAACAACAACATAAGAGTGAATTACGGGAAGAGCAATCAGGTAAACTTGTGTTCTCTCTCTAAGTTTGATATCAGCAAACGGGAAACGGTGTTTATAAACTGCAGCTCGGCCTGCAGTTTATAAAGATAACCGCGTTGCGCGTGAACATGCGTTCATATGCGCGTGCACAAAATTAAACTCGCACTTTCCAGCAGCAACCTCTGTGGGGACCAGTCCAGACAATATATGGGCGTGATGGCACTCCTCATAGGCACACATCATTTTCAAACAAGACAATGATTATCTAGTCTCTCAGTCAAGGTTTAGGCTTGAATCTGTCCACTGTCATCTTAGATAAGCTGAACGAGCTGAATATTCCATTCGAAGATTGCAGAGGGCAAGCTTATGATAATGGTGCCAACATGAAGGGCAAGCACCAAGGAGTACAAGCCAGACTGCAACAAAAAAAAATCCAGAGCTGTGTTCGTCCCTTGTGGAGCACATACTCTAAACCTTGTCATTGCAGATGCTGCCAAATCTTCAAAAGATGCAGTTGGGTTTTTTGGACATGTGCAAAAGTTCTTCACCTTTTCAGCTGGCACACAAAGATGGAGTGTTTTGAAGAAACACATGAACATAACCGTGAAGTCATGGAGTGACACAAGATGGGAGAGTAGGCTCCAAAGTGTTCATGCAATCAGGTATCAGGCTTCTGAGGTTCGGGAAGCATTACTGGAAGCCAGACAGACGATCAACGATCTTGTGGTCAAAGTGGAGGCACAAGCAGTTGCAGAGGTTGGGTCCTACCACTTCTTGATTTTCTGTGTCGTATAGTGTGAGATACTGACAATGACAAACAAGGTGAACAAGCTCCTTCAATCCACCCCTCCACCTCAACTCAGTTGGATATCGCAGTGAATTTAATCTCAAATGCAAAGGCCTCCCTCACTACATACCGGGAAACTGGATTCTCTGAGGCCCAGACAACAGCCAAAAGCATTTGTGAAGAAATGAATGTGGAGGCTGTTCTGAAAGAGAAGAGACTGAGAAACAGCAAGAAGCATTTCAGCTATGAGGCTCCTGATGAACCAGTGACTGATGCACTGAAAAACCTTGAAGTCAATAACAACATTGTGGTCGACTCTGCTGTGACATCCATGGATGAGAGATTTGAAACACTCAACCAGTTGAAAACCAAATATGGAATGCTTTAATGGCTCACTGCATGGGAGTTGAAAACACTCTAACCTTCAGAGATGACTGTGACATCAGTGGAATGGATCTGGCACACGAGATTTAGAATTTACCTGATCTACCATCAGATAAGATGACTGCCTTTGAGCTGCTTTCCTTTCTCATGAGAAAAACCTGGAGGAACTCTGTCCTATACTTTGGATAGCCCTAAGAATTGCAGTCACCCTACCAGTAACAGTAGCATCGGCAGAGAAGAGCTTTTCAAAATTAAAGCTCATCAAAATCTACCTGAGGTCTTCCATGTCACAGGAACGTTTGAGTGGTCTGGCCATCATGAGTATAAATTATGACGTGGGGAAACACATGTCCTATGATGACATCATTGATTATTTTACCTCAAGAAAGTGCAGAAGAGGAATATTTTGATGGTAAGATTTTAATTCAAACATTAAAATATTTAAACACTTAGTAACATTTAAGATTGTATGGCAGAAGTGCATTTGTGCAAATGACTGCTTAACTAACTATGTGGCATACTTTCTCAATTTCTACCAGACAGTCCAGATAGACTGGTGCCCATGCTGATGCTGAAAATGCCCAGAGTACAAGCCAGAGGGAACTGTAGAGGGAACCAAAGCTAATCACACAGCTGTATAGGTTTTATTTTACTATTTCAAGACCTATAGCTGCAGCCATAGCCTATAGGCTTATGTTTACATTGTATAGACTAAGCTAATTGTATAATATGGTGAGAACTGGACTAATTACCAGGCAGCTCGGTGTTATATTTGATTATTTTCTACATTTTATATTTTCTACAATGTCTTATTTATGTTAATGTTAATATTCACTTATCTTCAGATTCTATAGAAAATATTCTATTCAATAAATATTGTTTGTTTATACCTCATTCTGTTCTGTATTGGTCTGCTTATTCTTAAACCGACAGATGGAGCAAACTGTTTTAAAGGAGGGAGGATTGTAGTGGGAGCACTGGTGTGTCAGGTGTGACTGTGTGGCAATGGCAAATGGTTTACATAGCTTACGGGTCAGGTAGGAGGGCCCCTTAGCAGAATTTTGCTTATGGCTCCAGGGAGGTCAGGACCGGCTCTGAAAGTAGGGTTTTCACCAACAACGAATTCAACAGGAGAACTTCCACCCCCATTAATTTTCAACAACGGCACTCTGAGAAATGTGCGGGCGATTGTGGGAAGGTGAGTGCTGAGAACCCTGCTAGTGGAGCGGTAGCAAAAGTTGAGCTCTGCTCTACTTTATACAAACAAATTTTCTATTTTGTCAACTAACGTGAATTCAATGTGTCATTGGATTTAGGTAAAAGTTTGGTGAAAAAAATACTAAATCCCCTGACGTTGATGACTTTTGGAAAATCTATTCAGTTTTCCACATTGTTCCAACGTCATCACATGATTTTTTGGGTTGAAATGACGTGGCATCAACTTTGATTCAGCCAGTTTTTGCCCAGTGGGACTGGATACTGGTCTGAGGCAGGCATTAGATTACGAGCGTTTTCAAGTGCAACGTTAATTATGATGGTTTGGGGAAACAGCTCTGAGTTTTAACGATGCTCCTACGAAGGTTCTTACAATGAACTTAGCTCTAAGATGCTTTTGGGAAACTGGGCCCTGGATATTAGTGTCTTTATGATGTGGTTGATCATGTGACCTACTGACTACCCACAGCATATCTCCCACTTGGGTAAAACCTCTGGCTCCACTCACAGCTCAGCAATGCTCAATGCTCCAGGCTTGGGTCTGATTCCAGTCCATTTTCTTTGGCTGATCCCCATTCCTCTCTGATGATAGTGAAGAGCAGATTCTTGGAGAATTTGACTGCAGGGCACCAGCGCTTCCCTTGTACAGAAGTCCATGTCTCTCAGATGCTTTGCCAAAATATTTATATGAGTGGCATGGGGGCATCTGTTTCAGGAGAGAGAACAACGGGCAGCTGAAACACTCTTCAGGATGTTGTATGGTCAAGGCAAGACTAGGCAAGGCAAGGACAAAGCTGGATCTCAACCCCTTCTATAAAATTATTCATTAATGCTAACATTTCAGACTATTTCCTATGGTGAACTACCTCACCTTTTTGTTGCAAAACATATCTGCACTCGCTGAGTCTATCAAAACAAAAATGTAATTGAATTGGGTGATTAACTTGACAAATAGACCTCTCAGAAAATGTTTGGGACATAAATGAAATCCTTGAAATCACAGGAGAGCAGAGTGAAACAATGTAACAGTGTTTCTCAAAGACTTTCTCACATTTCGAAGTGTCATGTGAGTGGGCTTCTGTCTCCCATTGCTATTCCTCACACCTGCGTGTGTACATATAGTAGTTAATGAGAGACTGGGTTGGCATGTTGGCCAATGAGGCGTAGCGATGAGTCATACAGGGTCCCCAGCATCCCTTGCTGCCTGCCTATCTGCCTGCTTGCCTGCCTGGAGGCCTGCCTGCCTGCCTGCCTGCCTGCCTGCCTGCCTGCCTGCCTGCCTGCCTGCCTGCCTGCCTGCCTGCCTGCCTGCCTGCCTGTCTGTCTGTCTGTCTGTCTGTCTGTCTGTCTGTCTGTCTGTCTGTCTGTCTGTCTGTCTGTCTGTCTGTCTGGCTTCTCACCGAGGCGTTAGCACGGTAGCGCCTCGGTGCTAATGAGGGACTTATCAGAAAGTGCTAATGAGAGACTTTCAATGCAAGTTTTCCTTCAAATAGAATACAAAATCAAATACAAAAGGAATACAAATTGTTTGATATAACCTTCTAGAGGTCAAGAGTCACGTTTGGATTCTGAGGTGACAAACTGCCCTTGCCCTGAAAACCGAATAATCACCAAAATCCTCACTAAAATCCACAGCAGGTTTTCCATTCTCACTCTTTCAAAGATGGTTTTTACTACCAATCTTTTGGATGAGCATTTGTTCCCCCTGTATGATGATGTATGACAGAGAAATCAGCTCATGTTTGAACCATTCCTGCCAATCACCATGGTTCATGTGAGGAGATGTGTCCTGTCTACCATGCACCTACCCCTCCTCTCCTCCTCTCACTCAAGGAGCTGCTTCTCAAAGAGAGACGGAAGGAGGTAGGGAGAGGCACTTAAAAGATTTATCACAAAGTGACTCTCAACTAGCATCACTTTCTCTATGAAATCTCACCTGATATAAACCCTCCTGAACTCAGCAAAGTCGTCAAGCAAATAGGCTAAACACACCATGCAACAATATATGTTGATATCAATGATGTAAACATACTTTAAAGTACTACTTAAGTCGTTTTTTGGGGGTATCTGTACTTTACTTTATTATTGATATTTTTGACAACTTTTACTTCACTACATTCATAGAGAAAATAATGTACTTTTTACTCCATGCATTTTCCCAGACACCCAAAAGTACTCGTTACATTTTGAATGCTTAGCAGGACAGAAAATGGTTCAATTCACACACTTATCAAGAGAACATCCCTGGTCATCTACTGCCTCTGATCAGGCAGACTCACTAAACACAAATGCTTTGTTTGTAAATGATGTCTGTGTTGGACTGTTCCCCTGGTTATCCGTAAATAAAAAAAAAAAAAGAAAATTGCCTAATATAAGGAATATTTCATTATCCATACTTTTACTTTTACTTTTGATACTTAAGTATATTTTAGCAATTACATTTACTTTTGATAGTTAAGTATATTTAAAACCAAATACTTTTAGACTTTTACTCAAGTAGAATTTTACTGGCTGACTTTCACTTTTACTTGAGTCATTTTCTATTAAGGTATCTTTACTTTTACTCAAGTATGACAATTGGTTACTTTTTCCACCATTGGTTGATATAATACGTAGAGTCGTTTCAGCTGATGGAGGTTCACACCACATCCATACAGTTCCAGAGACTGGCCAGTCGCACAGAAACCAGGGACAAGCACAGAGCTGACAGAATGAAAAAAAACCCATAGAAATCTGACTCCAGGCAACAGATGGACAATTAACATATTTGCATAATTCTAATGTGGTTGGGTGGTGACGAAGATGTAAGGGCCCAGCTGTTGTTGTCCGTCTCAGGCAGAGCTGAGCAGCAGAGGCAGATTAATATTCATGTGACATTTTACAACTTTTCAATTGCTCCGTACTCATCACAATGTGCTTTACTAACTAATTAAATTATGCTTATGTTCATTAACGATGGACGTGGAGATAGATACGTATCCGTCAGGGCAAAGGTGAGGGAACCAGTGTTTCTGTAAGCAATTTAAAAGGCCAAAAGAGAAATGTAATCGGACTGATTTGGTATTTTGGCCTTTTATACATAGAACTACACTGGATTCACAAGAACTTATAGGTCACAGTCCACCGGAATTCATCGGGCAATGCAGATTAATACCTGTGGGATACATTCAGTATGTACATCATACTCACAAAACTGTCATTACGTGCGTCGTTGTCAAGAAAAATTTCACACTGCTTCAACTTCTTTCAGTATCAGAGAGAGAGAGAGAGAGAGAGAGAGAGAGAGAGAGAAAGAGAGAGAGAGAGAGAGACAATACGCACAAAAAGGCAGATTCTGATTTGACACATGAATAGTCCAGTTTAATAATACATGCAATGTGAGCTTGGCTTGTTGATGCAGAATAAGTATGTGAGAGTCAACTCCATTGGCCTATGAGTAAGGTCACCATAGCCCAGGAAATGACCCTCTGCTATCATGGGGAAATACCTTTGTGTTTCTGACACTGACTGACTTGGATGTTTGAGTCTAACTCACAGTCTAAAACCCTGGTAACACTTTATTTGGATAGTCCATCTGTAGATACAGACTATTAGTAACATGTCAACTATCTACTAACCCTAACCCTAGCTCTAACCTTAACCCTTACCCTAACCCTTATTCTAAACCTAACCCTAACTGTAACCTTAGCAAGCAGTTGCTTATCAACAGATAAGCAAACCCTTAGTTTTCCTGAGACTTTCATGAACGAAAACACTTGACAAAACAGCAAAGTTAAAATGTATGTAAAAATGTGCAAATTTGTTCCAGCACAGCAGATGTGATCTCTATGTTACCAGTGTACTGGAGGGTGAAGGAAGTCAAACACAAGCTTCAAATTTAGCTCTTAACTTCTGAGTGAAGAGTGAAGAGCTCTGCACTGTGTTCCTCTTTGTCAAAAGCTTCTGCTCCATTAACTCCATCTATACAGTTATCAGGCTTTGTGCTTTCATGACACAGGAACTGGGTACTTTAACTTTCAGATAAATTATTCAGATGGATCTCCTATAAATATCACTCTGTTAAAAGGAGTGAGGAGATACCCCACAATGTGCCTGCAGTTCGTTGCATCGTCTATACTTACTTGTACTGTTTGATTTATGTCTCACTAAGATATTTGGTGAGTAAGACAAAGCTAACTTCAGAGCTTTTGGATTTGACAGAGTCATTTATTAATTAAAATGAGATAATGCATAGTATACACACAGAGAGAAACTACCTGTATATTGTATTTGCAACGTGTGTATGTTATATATAATATATACTTGTTTTATCTGTCTGAAAGTCTAAAAACACATCCTACCTGAATTCCAAAGAAATTGGTTCAAATTCTATTTAAAAGAAAACGTGCCTATCATTCTAAAACCGATAGTCTCATGATACATCAAAAGCATAAGTATAGTCCAGCAATTTGAAATGGTATTTATTGTATTTATGAGCTGAACGTGTCTCTGAAAATTAGCTGAATGAGTGAATGAGAAAGGTGAGGCAAAGTGAGGACTAGTTCCTCTGCTGGTAAGCAGGAGAAAGACAGTATGGCAGGAGTCCAGAATGCCTCCTACAGACACACACCAGGCATGCACTGCTGGTTGAAGCTTTATACCTTAACTAACATGTACAGTACACACTCACAGGAAAAACGACATCCCCCTAAGCATTGTAGACTCCAGGGTTCAATAACAACTCCAGTTCATTTTATTAAATCACAACTGAAGTTGCTCAAAGTCAACAACTATATCACGTTACGTATGTGGTTATGTGCCATGGATCTATTATCATGTGATGGTTGATAAGTGATTTTGGGGAGTCCCTAAAACGAGGCAGAACAAATAAGTCCCGTCTGACAGCAGTGCCAGTTTACTGCCAGCTTAGTGCCAGCGTGCTGACTGACTCATAAGTGGTGAATAATAATAATTAACATACCAATTAGACATCTGCTCTATCTTCAGCACTGTCATGAGGATTAAGTGATTACAATTAAAGTCAAGTGCTCAAAGAAACACACATCATCCCTTAATTGGCAGTGATCAACAGGCCGATGGGCTTCAAAGCAAAGGGCTAGGAAGTGGAGTTTGATTGTTTTTGTGAAGAGGGGTCCCGCGGAGCTTGTCATATCTGATTAAGTGAAGGGAGATAATGGGCCAAATGAGCTGGATTGAGCTGTGAGCACCACATGTTGCACAACAACTGGGTGTCAGCACCAATCACATCACATCACAGTGTCCCTCCCTCTGACAACTAAATCAGTGGTCTAATTGACCTGGACCTTGGCCACTGTCACAGCAGCGTTAAACACTCAGGACTCAGGGACCATCCAGTTTTGGCTTGTGATTTATGATAAACCAGTTATAGTTCAGTGATATCTGATGGAGGGCAGTGAGCGAGTCAAGGACTCTGGTTTAACCACAAGATGGCACAGTTAGACCATAAAAAGTAAAGCCATATCATCTGTTGTCCGTTGACGGGAGTTAATGTTTCAAACTGGGTTTTGTTTTATAATGTACAGATTAATTACTTGAATTAATTCATTATATTTGTGTTATTGACTGTACGTTTGTTTATTCTCATGTGTAACTCTGTGTTGTTTTTTGTCGCACTGCTTTGCTTTGTCTTGTCCAGGTCGCAGTGTAAATGAGAACTTGTTCTCAACTGGCCTACCTGGTTAAAAAAAGGTGAAATAGAATAAAAATAAAAATTATACTGACACAAACTGAGGAGGGAGAAATTAATGAACACTTCAATATCATCATAGATGGGCCATCTACACAGTACACTTTGAGTGTAAGCACTAATCAATATAAACATCAGTGTGAGAGTTGTATTGTATTGTACTGTGCATGATACAAGTTTTGCAAGGCAGCACAATCAGGAATGCAGCCTCAGTCCATATTTGGAAAGAGAGAAATCTATCACCTGACCCTCTGACCTTCGCTTGTCCAGGTTCACAGGGTTCACATGACAGAGGAACCCAGACAATAGCTGGGGAGGGAAACTCTAGCTCGTTTTTTCTTAAACTCCTACCGGATTTCCAGCTATTTCCCCCTGGGCCAGGGAATTCAATGTGTCCAACGTGTTTACATTCAGCGTATGTCTGCCCTCTTGTTTGATACTTCTCTGATTGAAGACGTGTCAACTGTAGAAAATACGTTTTAGATTTAGATTAGATTTTTATTTAGTCACATGCACGGGGTCACAGATGTTGTTGCAGTGTACAGTGAAACTCTTAAGCTCCGAGCTCCAACAGTGCAGGTGTGAATAAAACAATAATAAAAACAATGATAATAATATTATAAACATGTGATGTGACTATGAACTTCATAAGCACCCTTGAATACATTGCTTTGTCAAATATTGACTAAGTAGGCCTATATAATCACTGAGTATGTATATACTTCTACAAACATCCTGAGGGGAACAATTAAACATTTTCAAAAGGTCTTACAAATCAAATCACGCTCCAAATCAAATAAAATCAAATAAAATGTTTGCGCCGAATACAACAGGTGTAGACATTAAAGTGAAATGTTTATGTACAAGCCCTGAACCAACAATGCAGTTTAAAAAATGTGAAAAGTAAAAAATGAAAACAATAAAAAATTATTAAAGAGCAGCAGTAAATTAGTCAATGTGCGGGGGCACCGGTAAGTCAAGGTAATTGAGGTAATATGTACAAGTAGGTAGAGTTAAAGTGACTATAAACAGAGAGTGTCAGCAGAGTAAAAGGTCTCTGACCTCCTCCCTATAGGCTGTCTCATCATTGTCGGTGATCAGGCCTACCACTGTTGTGTCGTTGGCAAACTTAATGATGGTGTTAGAGTCGTACCTGGCCATGCAGTCATGGGTGAACAGGGAGTACAGGAGGGGACTGAGCACGCACCGCTGAGGGGCCCCCGTGTTGAGGACCAGCATGGCAGACGTGTTGTTGCCTACCCTTACCACCTGGGGCTGGCCCGTCAGGAAGTCCAGGATCCAGTTGCAGAGGGAGGTGTTTAGTCCCAGGGTGTCCAGGTGGGAAAGGGCAGTGTGGAGTGCAATAGAGATTGCATCATCTGTGGATCTGTTGGGGTGGTATGCAAATTGGAGTGGGTCTAGGGTTTCTGGGATAATGGTTTTGATGTGAGCCATGACCAGCCTTTCAAAGCACTTCATGGCTACAGACGTGAGTGCTACGGGCCTTGTGAATGTTGACCGGTTTAAAGGTCTTACTCACACCTCCTGCGTTATCACACAGTCGTCCGGAACAGCTGATGCTCTCATGCATGCTTCAGTGTTGCTGTCCTCGAAGTGAGCATAGAAGTAATTTAGCTTGTCTGGTAGGCTCATGTCAGTGGGCAGCTCACGGCTGTGCTTCCATTTGTAGTCTGTAATAGTTTGCAAGCCCTGCAACATCTGACGAGCGTCAGAGCCGGTGTAGTACGATTCAATCTTAGTCCTGTATTGACGCTTTGCCAGTTTGATGGTTTGTCGGAGGGCATACCGGAATTTCTCATAAGCGTCCGGGTTAGAGTCCCGCTCCATGAAAGCGTCAGCTCTACCCTTTAGCTCAGTGCGGATGTTGCCTGTAATCCATGGGTTCTGGTTGTGGTATGTACGTACTGCCACTGTGGGTACGACGTCATCGATGCACTTATTAATGATGCCAGTTACTGATTTAGTGTACTCCTCAATGCCATTGGAAGAATCCCAGAACATATTCCAGTCTGTGCTAGCAAAACAGTCCTGTAGCTTAGCATCAGCGTCATCTGACCACATCTTTATTGACCGAGTCACTGGTGCTTCCTGCTACACTTTTTGCTTGTAAGCAGGAATCAGGAGGATATAATTATGGTCAGATTTTCCAAATGGAAGACGAGGGAGAGCTTTGTACGCGTCTCTGTGTGTGGAGTAAAGGTGGTCTAGAGTTTCTTTTCTTCTGGTTGCACATTTAACATGCTAGTAGAAATAAGGTAAAACGAATTTAAGTTTCCCTGCGTTAAAGTACCCGAGCCACTAGGAGCACCACCTCTGGATGAGCGTTTTTCTGTTTGCTTATGGCTTTATTTAGCTAATTGAGTGCGGTCTTAGTGCCAGCATCGGTTTGTGGTGGTAAATAGACAGCTCTAAAAAATATAGAAATAGGTAAATAGTGTGGTCTACAGTACAGCTTATCATGAGATACCTCAGGCGAGCAAAACCTTGAGACTTCCTTAATATTACATTTTGTGCACCAGCTGTTGTTTACAAATATACACAGACCCCCCCCCCTTTACCGGAGGCTGCTGTTCTATCTTACAGATGCAGCGTAAACCCCGGCAGCTGTATGTTATCCATGTCGTCGTTCAGCCACGACTCTGTGAAACATAAGATATTACAGTTCGTGATCGTAGCTCATCAATTTTGTTATCCAATGATTGTATGTTGGCTAATAGGACTAATGTTAGAGGCTGCTTACCCACTCGCCCTCGGACTCGACCTACGTCCCCGATATCTGTCTCTTTCTCATGCGAATGACGGGGATTTGGGCCTTGTCGGATGTCTGAAGTAAATCTTTTGCGTCCGACTTGTTAAAGAAAAAATCTTCGTCCAGTACGAGTTGAGTTATCGCTGTCCTGATATCCAGAAGCTATTTTCGGTCATAAGAGACAGTGGCAGAAACATTATGTACAGAATAAGTTACAAATAACGCAAAAAAACCCACACACAATAGCACAATTGGTTAGGAGCTCGTACAACGGCACCCATATTCTCTGGCGCCCTTCTAAACAATTCATGGCATCTGTCTTTGTATCTTTGTTACAATTCAACACTACTATTACAATCTTGTTAGAACGTTCCATAAGAAGATCACATGAGAGCATCAAACCACTGCACTGAATAAGACCCCACTCGTTTCAGAGGCTTCTGTCTATCTAAATATTGCATGTTGATCTGTCTGCAGTCGCTGCACCCCTCCCTGTTTCCACGGCAGCACAGCAGCCTGCTTGTGCATTCATAGAAATCCTGCCCATTAATTTCAGAGAACCGAGGTTAGTTCTACGCTGATGAAATATCTGCAAGGAGGAGCAGAAGCAATTTCTACCTTTAAGCCAACAGACACCCCTTCAGTTTATTCTGTTTTGGTTTGCTGGGGCTGGTTGTGGGATGAGGAGGGTGGGTTATAATTTTTACCCCTGCTGTTCCTGCATCTCAATCAAAATGAGAAAACACAATCTGGCCCGAGGTGGGAGGGGTGTTTACTCAAAATTCGACTCTGGTGTCCATTTGACATCTAGCCACAGGAACAGAACAGCACAACATACAGTATAACAATACGCACATACAGGCTGCCATCAAAGGGATCAATGACTTACTATCAAATATCTACAGTTCTATATTTTATACAATACAAGAATGCTGATTTTGAGTTTTTTTATGCTGTATTATGCTCTATCCAAAAGTCCAAAGATGGAAGCTCAGCCCAGTGTATTCGTTTCAGTTCATTTGTTCTATCTTGTTTAACATCTCTTACATGTAGAGACTATATCACACAAGCCTTGCTAGGTTACTGTTTTAATGATTCACCAGCACAGTGGCTGTGGCTGCCAGCACTGCTCTCTGGCTGCTTTCTGGTGGAGCGAATCAGTATGCAGAGACAGAGGTATGCCCGCTGGCAGAATGGAGTTGCAGGTTGGCACCCATCACACCTCTTGTAGGTACTGACACATCAGACAGGATCATAACATCTCAACCTGTCCTTCCCCGGCTCCTGACTGACATCAAATCCATTCCTTGGGAGTGATGCCATCCTCAGCGGAGCCTGCAATAAGACTGGAGCTCATCCATACTGTACATAACATCTCTGCATCAAATTACGGTTCCCAGTTCCCACTGGAATGAAGCACGTGTGACTGCCTACTGCACATTTATAGGTATCTTTAGAACAGTTATAAATGTTGGTAACTCAGTTATAAATGTTGGTAACTCAGTTATACATGTTGGTAACTCAGTTATACATTTTGGTAACTTAGTTGTTAATGTTGGTAACTCAGTTATAAATGTTGGTAACGCAGTTATAAATGTTGGTAACTCAGTTATAAATGTTGGTAACTCAGTTATAAATGTTGGTAACTCAGTTATAAATGGTCAGTAGATTGTCACTTTAAAATAAGGTATTCTTTTAGCAGTTATACATGTGGGTAAATCATTTATAGGCAACATGTTCAGTCAATGAATGGTGGGTATGAAGACCAAAACATGTGAGAAGATACCTCCTCCACTGTTTCTCCAACCAAAGGTATTATGGTCCCCATTTCACACCAGAGCGTTCACCATACTGATACTATCACAGAGAAGTGGTAAGTGTGTGTTGATAAAATCTGGTAAGGGGTAATGATGATTGAATAATGTTCTGGATGTAAATTTGGCCAGGGCATCAGGGTTTCAAAACTCGGTAAAGACACATCATGAAAACCAACCTTTTCTGTTCCCGGGACAGAGCAACAATGCATCACACACAAAAGTGCGAAAATAACTATTGTTCAACTGTGCAACTATTGAAAACAAGGTTGCATTATGATACATAAGGGTTCATCTTATAAGTATTTGTAAGTGCATTTATAAATGGTTAATAACTGGAGATAAATATTGTCTCACTGACCAGTTATTGCACTATTTTGACCAATGCGATATAATGCATTTTCAAATGATTAAATAACCATTAATAAGGTACTTAAAACTCCTTTATAAACCCTTTACAAATGGAACCTTATTGTAAAATGTTGCATAATCAAACATGTACCAAAAAAAAAAAAAAACAGTTATGTACCAAATAAAACAAATAACAAAAAATTCAATAAAGGTAAAAGGAAGCTAATCCTTATTTGTAGATTACTGAGCTTTTAACATCATCATCATCATCATCATCATCATCACCATCATCATCGTCAACAGCTGCAGTTCATGCAGCATTATCACTGTCACCATGATTATCATCATCCATCCTCACCTTTATAAAAATCTAACACACTATAAAATGTAAAAAGTGGATACATAATCATACTACTCAAGGTGTCATATTGAAAGCTTCTATAAACAATCTCCCAGGCAGGAAGACTAAGAAACAGTCATAAATCCCTATAGAAACAGAGTCCATCATCAGTGAGCTGATAAAACAGCACTTCAGTAGCAGCGTTGCCATACGGCGGAGACGTGGAGTAGACGGCTCATCAACATCACAGAGCCCCCTCCCTCTCTCTCTCTCTCTCTCTCTCTCTCTCTCTCTCTCTCTCTCTCTCTCTCTCTCTCTCTCTCTCTCTCTCTCTCTCTCTCTCTCTCTCTGCCTCTCTCTCACTCTGTCTGTCTCTCTCTCTCTCGCTCTGCCTCGCTCTCTCCTCCATATCTGCTTCTCTCATCCACCTTTGCCTCTCTCTCTGTCTCCTCTCTTTCTCTCTCTCTGCCTCCTCTCTCTCTCTGCCTTTCCCTTTCTCTCTATCTCTCTTTCGCTCTGCCTCCTCATTGTGTCAGTTGGCATGCTGATGAAATAGAAACTGTCCTCTCTTGAGAGATAATGTGTACGGTCTCTTTCATAATTCAGTCTTGGTGAATGAATGAGGGGTCTACAGTAGAAATTAATCACATCAGTGACTCGTTGCCAAACATTTGTCAACGTGCAGAGAATACTATTTAATCGGGGGAGGAAAACACTGAGGCTGCATTGTCGAGAGTTATTGAGAGGCGGAAAATATGTGTTTTCTAGTCCTCACAGGGGATGAGAGGATCATTTGACAACCAAATAGAACAGCAATACAGATTAGGTTGCATGTGTGCACTAGCCATGCAACCTCCTGTGTAACTAAATATTGGAAAAAGATAATGGATTGGAAAACCTAATTGATTACTTTGAATGCGTTAAAAACCACCCTTCAAAGTTATCTACATTCTTGTAGATCTGAAGAATGTGTCAAATAAAAACACACCAAAAAAGTGCCCTCGCCTTTCCTCTGCTGTGATGTGTTGATTCCAGAGGAAATTCTCTTAAGCCTTTGGTCGATTGAGTTCACGTCTGCCTCCCCCTCCTCAACCCTCCCCTTTTCCTCCTCCTCCTTCTTATACCCCTCCTCCTCCTCACCCCCCCCCCCCCCTCACCCTTCTCCTCCTCATCCCTCTACTCCGCCTCATTCTCCCCCTCCTGCCCTCCCTAGATCTCTCATTAGGATTGCTTGGCCGAGCACTCAGGATTTTGTTTGGATGGCTCCCAAATGGAAACACACATTTGGAGTGTTGCCAGGCTGTCAGCTTCTTACATGATTTGCAGTGTGTATAATGGCTGCTCGTTTGCGAGAGAGGCCCGACATACAGTACGGGGCTGTCACTGGAACCCATCAAAATCCTCCATCGAAATCCTCCAACAGTGTAACAGAGAAAGTTCTGAGTCAACTCAGGCAGAGTTTAAATGTTATCCTGGTGATGATGTTATGAAGAAGAATTCCTGATTCTAAGACAAAGCAAAACTTCAGAGCACAAAGCTTTAAAAACAGACATGACCAATTCATCGCCACCTCCCTAAATCTACACAATCATACATCCATTAAATGTGCATTTGCAGTAATATTGAAAAACACCCTGATCACACATGAAAGCATGACCTAGTCCATCCAGCAGTAAGGCAGGTTGGAGAACACAACACAAATCCAAAGCCTGCACAGACGCTTTCTCTCCAGAATGTGCCAAGCTCTGTGTGAGTACAGTGATTAAGGCCTGAGACTAAATGGATGGTTTATCCACTGCAATTAAGTCCTATTAATTATTAAGCTGGGGATGTTGAGTATTATGCAGGTCACATATAAGTGGAGTTCAGTGAGTAGGTCAACAATGATTATACACTGCATCAAACAGGCGGTGAGCAACCACTTGTTCAGTAGTAATTAGCCCCAATGATAGAGAAATGCACTGCATTAAGCGAGAGAGGATTGGAAATATTCAACCCCTCTAACACTGGGAAATGAAGACGATAATAGACAATGGTCAGACATTTTGTATGAAGACAACACAACCTTTTTCACCCTCTGATCACGGTAAGACAACAGCAGTTCTAAGAGAATTGCACTGGGTAATCATTAGTCCAGATTTGGGTCATAACTAATTCATTTCAGCATGACATCAATCAAAAAAGGATTCTGTAAAAAGAGACTGCGGTATAGTAAAGCCTTTAGGCTAGCGTTGTGTAAGACTGCTTAGACAGAGACAGAGCCAGGTATCAGGCCATGTAAACGGTCCTAGATCGCAGGCGAAGCTGAAGCCATGTCCTGAGGTTCAGACATGACAGATAGAGACGTGACAACTATCAGAGGCTGGGTTTCTGACCTCCAGGTACGTCTGCTTTACAAGCCTCTCAAGGCGCCAGAGTTCATCAATAATTTACCGCATGGCCGCTCGTGTTAACACTATCCTTAAGCACAGTCATTACGCATAAGAAACACGCACAAACGCACACGCACGCACGCACACAGAGAGAGATAATGTGAACGTTATGAAACGATCCTCATTATCTCATGTCATAATGAGATGGTAGGTATAATATGACAATAATGGCAGGCAAAGATGATACAATATGGTCAGTGTACAAAAGAGGGCAAAAGAGGATTCAAGGCAGAATCCTAGTTTCCTAGTGTCAGCGTGCTCGAATGAGGTCGTGGTGGTGGAAGCAGGCGCAGGGAAACAGGGTCGTGAATAAACGTATATTCTTTACTGAGAATAAAAATCCAATACGGAGTACACTAAACAAATAACAATCACGAACAAAAAATAGGGGGGAGCGGAGGGATTAAATAGGACACAGACAATTAGTGGGATGGGAACCAGGTGTGAGTGAAACAGGACTGGATCGATGGTGGCTAATACACTGGTGAGGTCGACCGCCTGTGGCCGCCCGAACCAGGAGAGGGGCCGACTTCGGCGGAAGTCGTGACACCTAGAAAGCTTGGATTGTCTGAAATATATGCTCCATTTCAGTTCAGTTCCTGGCACAAATATGAAGAAAACTTGTGGCAGCCGTAAAAACAAATGTGTCCTCTCACAGACATGGAGGAAAAAATAAGTAATGTTCTTGAACAGTTTTGCTCAATAAATCCTTTATCATTGGGCTTTTAATGGATGATTTGATCTCAGCAGACAAATGGGAAACAGCGTTAAAATCGTTCTGACTTAACCAATCCATGTAGATGGGCACTATAAGACAATAGCAATAACTGCAATATAGTTAGTAGTTACGCATCTATCACAAATCATGTCTGCTCTTAATGTGCTACTTGTGTTTTTGTCAGCGCTTTTCTCACCAGTTCAGCTGTTGCTGCTGGCAAAATAAGGGAAAACTGTTGAAAAGACAATTGGCTTTGTTATTAGCATTGTTCACCATCATCAACATTCATAAGCCTAATGTAAGCTGCAGAGACTTTCTGTCTGGAAATAAAAACCACAGAAACAAACCACCATCTCTGCCAGTCATGATTAGGCTTGGTCATTAGAAGGGGAAATCCCATCCTCAGACTAGAGATCAATGTCATATTGACTCTAACCCATCAAACTAAATGGCTATCCCCACTGATTGCAGTAGATGAGTGAGATGTGTGTGTGACTTGTATTCATAATAAGAAATAAGCTTTTCAGCTGAATATCTCAGCAACTACCTCCGGGCCAGCAGAACACAGCATGTTTGCTGGTGTCTCTTGTTGGAGTGAGAAGGAAGAGGTGGGCCAAAATGTACTTTCTAAGCATGCGCTCAAGTGAATTGTCTGGGCACCAAACAACAACAGGTTGAGTTCGAAGGGCATGTCCCACTGTGCAAAGACTGGTTGAATCAACATTGATTCCACACCATTTCAAACAAAAAATTCAATGTGGAAAACGAATTGGATTTGAAAAAAAGTAATCAACGTCAGGGAATTGGGTATTTATTTCACCCAACGACATGGTGACATGTTTTGTTGATTTCACATTGAATTCATGTTAGTTGACAACCAAATGTAAATCAAAACTAGACCTTGAACTGACATCTGTGCCCAGTGGGGTGGGGCTTGTAGAGCTGGGCAGTGTCCAGCAACAACCTCTAATGCCCTCCAAGCCACTGCAGTTATGAAGTGTTAACACTCTGCGGTAAAAATAATCCACCAGGAACTGAAAGAAATGCAGTAGAGATTACACCCAAGACATTCCGAGGCATGAAGAAACTGTTTATCTCACCGGTGGTGCTTAACAAGAAGAGTTCTTTGATTTCAACTCCTGGCTGGTATACTGTACTGAGAGGCTCTAAGAGGGGTCTGACTTGTGAGGAGGGAGTGAGGGAGGGTGTTTAGGGTTGAGAGCTGCTGCTCAATACAGGGCCTGGCTGTCTGAGGAGATGCAGGTTACTGTCAGTCAGACCCCCAGACCCCCAGGTGGCCCCCTGTCCTGCTACATTACCTGCTTAATACACACTAACCATACTTCCAACCTGCCATACATACACATAGATAACAAACACATTCTGCCAAATGTTAACATCTAGTGGATGAGAATGCTAGAATCATGGGGCAATCTGGGAAACAAACGTGAGAAAAATTGCTTCACATTTTCGCTGAACTAATTGCTAGGAGACAAATGCAAACTTGAAGTAAGGTCTGCATAGATAGTGACAAAGAGGATGGCCTTGCTCAGGAGCAGACTGGGATAAAAATTCAGCCCTGGCATTTCAGCCGCACCAGCCCACATCACTGCGACTTACACACACAGGCAGGAAATGCTACTGACAATGCCTTATAAATAGTTTATTACAGACCTTAAAAATAAAGTGTTATCACTTGAAATGCGTTATTTTAAATATCTAGTTAGGCAGTAATAAGGTATTATATACAGTAAGCCAATGGTCATCCATAAGGCATTTATTCAGTGATTTTCTTCTTTGTCTAATACATGTGTTTATTCATTCACCACAGCTACATTAAGGAACCGGCAATCTCTCCCTCTCCCTCTGTTTTCTTCTATTGAATTCAATATACAACATTCTATGTTGGTCAAAAAAACAACGTTGTGCTTTGTTTGACAGTGTCGCACGCATATGCGTATCTTTCTGCCAAGAAGTCAGGCCTTTCAGCGAATGGAATAAGTGCCATTGGCTACATAATCCGACACCAGTCACTTGTTACTACAGCTCATAAACTCACTTGCTGGGCTGAAGAGACTGAGATTCACAAGCGAATAAACATTGATACAACAATGAAAATACACATTCTCCGAATTTACCTTTATTGTAATCAGTAAAGTCCCCAATTATCATACTTGAGTAAAAAAAGTAAAGATACCTTAATAGAAAATAAATCAAGTATAAATGAAAGTCACCCAGTAAAATAGTACTTGAGTAAAAGTCTAAAAGTAATTGGTTTTAAATATACTTAAGTATCAAAAGCAAATGTAAATTCTAAAATATACTTAAGTATCAAACGTAGAAGTATAAATCATTTCACATTCCTTATATTTTCTTGTCCTACTAAGCATTTGAAATGTAACAAGTACTTTTAGGTGTCAGGGAAAATGTATGGAGTAAAAAGTACATTATTTTAGTGGAGTAAAAGTAAAAGTTGTCAAAAATATAAATAGTCAAGTAAAGTACAGGTACTTACAGTCGTATGCAAAAGTTTGGGCACCCCTGACAATTTCCATGATTTCCATTTATAAATAATTGGGTGTTTGGATCAGCAATTTCATTTTGATCTATCAAATAACGGATGGACACAGTAATATTTCAGTAGTGAAATTAGGTTTATTGGATTAACAGAAAATGTTCAATATGCATCAAAACGAAATTAGACAGGTGCATAAATTTGGGCACCCCAACAGAAACATCACATCAATATTTAGTAGAGCCTCCTTTTGCTAAAATAACAGCCTCTAGACGCTTCCTATATCCTCTAATGAGTGTCTGGATTCTGGATGAAGGTATTTTGGACCATTCCTCCTTACAAAACATCTCCAGTTCAGTTAGGTTTGATGGTTGCCGAGCATGGACAGCCCGCTTCAAATCATCCCACAGATTCTCAATGATATTCAGGTCTGGGGACTGGGATGGCCATTCTAGAACATTGTACTTGTTCCTCTGCATAAATGCCCAGGTAGATTTTGAGCAGTGTTTTGGGTCGTTGTCTTGTTGAAATATCCAGCCCCGGCGTAACTTCAACTTTGTGACTGATTCTTCAACATTATTCCCAAGAATCTGCTGATATTGAGTGGAATCCATGCGACCCTCAACTTTAACAAGATTCCCAGTACCGGCACTGGCCACACAGCCCCACAGCATGATGGAACCCCACCAAATTTTACTGTGGGTAGCAAGTGTTTTTCTTGGAACGCTGTGTTCTTTTGCTGCCATGCATAACGCCCCTTGTTATGACCAAATAACTCAATCTTTGTTACATCAGTCCACAGCACCTTATTCCAAAATGAAGCTGGCTTGTCCAAATGTGCGTTTGTGGCGTGTGTGTAGAAAAGGCTTCTTCCGCATCACTCTCCCGTACAGCTTCTCCTTGTGCAAAGTGCGCTGAATTGTTGAACGATGCACAGTGACACCATCTGCAGCAAGATGATGTTGTAGGTCTTTGGAGGTGGTCTGTGGGCTGTTTTTGACCGTTCTCAACATCCTTCGCCTTTGCCTCTCCGATATTTTACTTGGCCTGCCACTTCCGGCCTTAACAAGAACTGTGCCTGTGGTCTTCCATTTCCTCACTATGTTCCTCACAGTGGACACTGACAGCTTACATCTCTGCGATAGCGTTTTGTAGCCTTCCCCTAAACCATAATGTTGAATAATCTTTGTTTTCAGGTCATTTGAGAGTTGTTTTGAGGCCCCCGTGTTGCCACTCTTCAGAGGAGAGTCAAAGAGAACAACAACTTGCAATTGGCCACCTTAAATACCTTTTCTCATGATTGGATGCACTTGTCTATGAAGTTCAAGGCTTAATGAGCTCACCAAACCAATTGTGTGTTCCAATTAATCAGTGCTATTCAAATCAACAGAATGACAAGGGTGCCCAAATTTTTGCATAGCCTATTTTTCACATCTGATTTAATTTCATACAACTTAATATTGCTACACTAAAAATCTTTAAAATACCCCAGTACTCAGCTTTTATTAGAAAATGAATGGCATGCCACTGTGATCATTTTCTGTGACGACAGAGTAAATTATTATGCAGCCTCAGAGGGGTGCCCAAACTTTTGCATACGACTGTAAGTAGTACTTTAAAGTCTCTGTACTTAAATACTTTACATCAATGATTGTAATACATGATGACTTGTGTTTAGTAAAAAGCACTGTATAAATGTATAGTAGATGGCTATTGCCTTACCTATGTGTCACAATCTAAAAACGTATTAAGCTATATTGCAATGTTTCCCGGAATGCCACTTTCCTAATTAGCATATACAGCCAAAATATCAGGCCTAACTGGCAGTAGTACGCTACATGATCTGTTTCAGGTTGCGTGATTGTCTTTCTCTGTTTTCTTTCTACCTTGACTGCACCACAGCAGATGATCTATCATTTCTCACAGACACAGACACAGTAATCGGACCAGCCCACCCTACTAAAAGATGGTCCAGCCATTCTAGCATTTGCCAGAATTGCCAGACGACCAATTTGCCCATGGCCTTGCTTTTATACTAGCCTACCACTGATTATGTTTGGAAGCAGATTAGCCACATTTTGGAGATCATGGACAATACTTTGTCTCATACCCACTCGATCAAACTGGTGTTCTACCAATGTTTTAATCATGATGCTTAATCTTGGCACTTGCTCTGGATTCCCTGTTCAGCTAACACGCAAGCCAATAAATCAGAAGATAATCATGCAGACTACACTTTATGTCTTGAGAATCATTAAAAGCCAATATATTTTCTACCTCATTTCTACATGAGAAATTAGCCACTAAAGTACCATCAAAATATTTGGGATTGGAGAAATATCAGGCACATTTTCCTTCTGTCTAACAAATTGTTAAGCATTAGGTCTCTTGATTTCCTCTGCGCATAAAAGCTGCTCGCTTATCTGCAGATGTTCTCCCCTTCCTCACCATATGGATTAATTTACAGTGCAGTGCAGGCCGGTGAACTATTGGCTGGAGGAGAGGAGGGGGTCTCCAGAGGAAGAGAGCCATCTGTTGGAACCTGAGTGTAGCAGGTCATTCTGAAGAGAGTCTCTCTCTCTAGGGGAGAGTCTGGAAGACAGGCAGTGGAGAAAGCAGAAGGGAAGGCCAAACCCTGTCACTGGATAGCCCAAAGACATTACAAGGACTGTACTGAACCACAATAACTACTGTACAATCTTAGACTAGAGCCACAACAACAGGTGGAACAGGAGAAAGGGCAGCAAGGTTTTATGATTTATGTGTAAAAATTCAACTTAGTTGGTCTCTTATATTCTAGCCTGTTCTCATAGAGTAGACATAACATAGTAAATGTAAATCCGGGACACTCTAATTAGTATGATATGTTACGTTTTTTATGGTTACATAAGACAAATGGTTACTTAAGGCAAAAACTAAAGTAGGGTGGTTGGTCTGAGTGGATGGTTGGGCATATAACACAAACGTCTAGCAACCCAAAGGTTGCGAGTTCAAGTCTCATCATAGGCAACTTTTCAACTACTTACTACTTTTTAGCTGTTTTGCAACTACTTAGCATGTTAGCTAAACCTAATCCTTCCCTTAACCCTTTAACCTAACTCCAGAACGTAACCCTAACCACTAGCCTAGCTAACGTTAGCCAGTTAGCTAACAATAGTCATCAAGGTAGAATTCGTAACACGTTTTTCAAATTCGTAACATATTGTCATCCAGGTTGTGACAGAGATGGCTGCTGCTTCTGCTCTGAGCTCAGCCTCATCCCACTGTCTGAAAGATCTCTACTGGCCTGCTGCTCTGCAAATCAGCCAATAGGAAGGGTCTCCCTAGCAGAGATGACTGGGGGGTGTCTATGAGTAAGGATCCCCCGTGTCTCTACACTGTCCCCCTCATTCTCACCTCCCTCCCTCCTAATACAGTTAAAAATCTCAATCAGTGACATCGCGGGAGATGGTCAAGCCGGCGTGATGGCTGATCTGTGAATGCAGCCAGAGATGACTGATAAGACATGGAAGCCACAGCTCAGGTCGACTTGCTCAATCTGAGGAAACATTTTACAAAAACACCCAAGGAATAGATACCTTCAACAATTTTATTTGTGAAAAACTACACTTAAAATGCATAAATAGACATTTCTATTTGAAGCAGGGGAAATAAGGTAGCCTATAAGCGTAAAGTCGTGCACATGCCAGGAAACATGTATTATTCAACATTGTATAAGCTAGTAGACAAGAAGCGGTGATCCTGTGAAATTCGCTCCATACATTTCCACACTAGGGAAGTAATGGCACCATCTCACAGGGTGACCAATGACACATCAGCTAGTAGTAAGAAAGGAAACAGAAAGCAAAAAAATGTATTAATATACTGACTCTACATACTTTTACTGAGCATTAACTTTAAAAGCATTGTATAAGACATTGTAATAGAGGAAAATTAAAAGAGCTTGTATAATTCATTTAAATTGGAAATTCACAAGATTAATGTTATATAGTCAGTAAACACACATTCTATATTTGGGTCTAAAAAAATGTAACCATCTTTACACAGTAAATTAAGGTTACTGGTCACACAAGAACATAACTGCTTGCGCGTAAAAGAAACAAAGAAGAAAACTGTTCAGCTCCAATTCCATTATTCTCATAATGTTGGCTCTAGCACAATTTTAAATTATACATAAGCAAAGTTTGCAAATGGCATTTTTTCAATAATTTAACATACAATTAATCAATTATATAATGATGTCACAGAAGTCAGTCAAGTGAATATGGTTGCGGGTAAGGCATGTGAAAAGATAGCTTTTTAGGCCAATTTCTTCTAGATTGCATTACAAAGCAAAGAGTTAATATTCTCAGTAATAATGATTGATAACATACTTTTCTTTACAACTCAGCCAGATACCTCATTAATTCTGTTCACAATGCATTTTGCCCCCTCATTCAACATAGTCTAGAGTCTCCATATCTTTGCAGAAAATGTAGTTTAAATACATCATTATTACATATAATCATATGGCTGAACAGCAAAACGAAACTCATGGAGGAGTCAGAAGTTACAACGTATGCTTATTTGACAACAAACATAAGCTTATTCACACCACACACATATGAATATAGTCTCTACAACTGAAAATAGACAGTAAAGCCTTTACTACAACACCTGCCCTGTAGACTCATGGTCATAGTAAATTAGAAGGGCATGCCCAACTTGCCTGATCTGCTTTAGAGGTCTGTAGGGGAAGATTAAACTGGCCTTCTCAGGCCAACTGGTTCTCTGCAGAGGCAGATACTATACTGAGGACAGTGGAGCGGCGCAGACTCAGATCACATGGTTTTCCATGGCTCCAAGAGCTTCTGTAAACACTGCAGAGTTCAATACAGCTCACTGCTTATTGACTGGTTCGCATTGCCTCTAGTCTAGTGTTCACTGAGCAGAGCAACTGACTTGGGTTCTCCGGGTAGACACGTGATTGAAATAATGTTTACGTGTTCAATATAGCTCAGAAAACATTTGTCGGTTCTGCTGATCCTCAGGTTTACGTAAAAGGTGAGTTGTTAATAAAGTGGAAAATAATTACACCATTAAAATTGATTATATTAGTCTTTATTTAAAATGTATTTCATTTCACACATTTTATAATTGCATCTCAAATTGTTATTCATTTGTCTATGTATCATGTCATTATGAAATTCCTTTGGTCCTTCAATAAATAAAACTAAGATTTCATATACACATTTATTCTTTATACAATTTAATACAGTTAAGAGGAAATTATGTTTGTCTATATTTGTCTAAAGGATACTGAGAATTAGAACCATTTAATTGGTTATTTAGGTAAGCTGTAACTACTTTGAAAATGCAAAACAAAACGCAATAATATTCTATTATATAATCTACTTGCAATGTGTGGGTCTTCAATCATCCTACATATTAGAGTCTTAAATATATCTTGTCAGAATAAGTCACAAATTAATTTTCAATCTGTCCAGGCATTTGCACTAAATTTACCCGAAAATGACAACTTTGTAAACAGCATTCGAAAAGAAATTAGTGGGCTAAACGTTAGCTAGGATTTATAGAACCTTAGCATCAGTGGAATATTATAAAACGGTATAGGGAATCACTATTATACAGTTCAAACTCTGGTCTTAACAGGTGGATGTGAACTTTAAATTTCCGTCATTACAGAAATAAACCCGTCTCAAAGCAGAGGGTACCACTCAACTGGCTAACCAATATTGAAGCGACGGAATGCAAAAAAACATCCAACAACTTTAGTGTTTTTAACAATAGCCTACACTATACAGTTAAGAACAGGAGACACTGACTGTATAAGATAAATTCTATATCAGACTAAATCATAGAAAAGGAAAGCAAGAAGCAAAGGTTTGGGTGTGTGTCGAATTTACATTGTAGGACCTTCAAATCAAACCAAGCAGGTGACCTTTTTATGCTGCACATTGACCTCTACATATCAACCTGAAATACCAGACTACACGGAGGTCCACACACACTCACTGTAGGAGAGTGAGAGAAAGAGAGTGGACGAGAGAACAAGAGCAAAAAAGAACTTCTGGGTTATTAGCACTATGTTGTATTGTGTGAACCACAGCATGTTGGAAACTGTTTCACAGTGTGTCTCAATCTAGCACCATTGTGTGGGTGTCGCAAGCCTTGTCCTATCTTACTAGTACAACCATCAAAACGAGTGTCAAAGTCGGAGATAGGTGGAACTACAAAGCAAAGCCTCAACAAAAGAAGTCTAAAAGTATACAGGTGCAACAAGTAATAAATAAGGGTAATCATATTTCAGAGTTGTTAAAATGGTGGTGGTTATTGTGCGGATAAAAAAAATAATAAAAACAAATGTTGAATCAGCCGCACATCCACGTACAAATATAAAACAACACATTATTCCTGTCAGCCCCACACTCCCACATGGGCCATGCACGACGTATGCCCATGATTAGACGTTAACCATCAGGCGCACACTGGTGCTGCTCCAATCAGACTGCTGCAATCAGCTAGCTCTCAGCATCCAGGGATGGTGATGGAATGGAGGTGGATGCAGGGGGGCGGGGCAGCAGTAGGAAGGTGAAATATCTCCCCCTAAGGGATCCCATCCAGAGTCCTCTCAGAGCACCTGGACTGGAGGGTTCAGAAGGACTCGTCGTGCCCCACAGAGAGCTCTCCTTTGGGGGTGGAGGTGCGAGTCGAGCTCTTGTCCATGCTCTCGGAGCCGGAGCTCTGATGCTGCTGCTCAGAGCCTGCGCTGGATGTCACGGTGGACGAGGATGTGGAGGAGGAGCGGGTCTTCTCCTTAAAGTCCGTTATGATAACCGTCACATTCCCCACCGTTATGGCTAGCTGCTGGGCAGTGCTCCGGTCAATGTTCTTCAGTTTAGGCCTGGTTAGCAGGAGGAAACACAGGGTTAGGATTGCATTGATAAAACTGCCTTACTAAGATACAACCAGAGGTGGCCAACACAGTGTGGGTGATTAGACCCAACTGTTCATTCCAATGTATACAACAAGATCAACCAGAACTAAGAGGGGGAAAGTGAGATTGGGTGTAGAACATAAAAATATCATTTATGAATCACTTGTTGTGAAATCTGTGAATGTATTGTAATGTTATTAAAAAATAGTATGAACTGCCTTAATTTTGCTGGACCCCAGCTAATGGGGATCCAAAATAAAAATAAAAAACACTTGATTTTTCCCACAGAATTGGCCTTTAAGAATAGCTTGTACGAGTGGCAATTTAAATGCCATGACAGGTTTTCACAACGTCCAACTGCAAGATACTGACAGTACTAGTAGTAGAGAGAAGAACGGCCTACCTGGAGATGTGAGAGTTGTTGGTCTTGGTTGTTGACTTCCCAGATTGTATGCTGTGTTTATCACTAGGTGGACTCTGGTGAATGTCTGTCTTGGGTCTGCACAGGCAAACACAGAGGCGTTATATTAGTAAAGTTCATGTCTGGAGAGAGAAGATGCTTAAACAAACACTGACTGTTATTTCTTTAGACACACACTGACCTGATCTTTTTGATACTGGGTTTCTTGGTGATGGGCCTGGCTAAGCTGATCTCCTTGAGGCTGGGTTTCTTAGTGATGGGCCTGGTTGGGCTGATCTCCTTGAGGCTAGGTTTCTTGGCGACGGGCCTGGTTGGGCTGATCTCCTTGAGGCTGGGTTTCTTGGTGATGGGCCTGGTTGGGCTGATCTCCTTGAGGCTGGGTTTCTTGGTGATGGGCCTGGTTGGGCTGATCTCCTTGAGGCTGGGTTTCTTGGCGATGGGCCTGGTTGGGCTGATCTCCTTGAGGCTGGGTTTCTTGGCGATGGGCCTGGTTGGGCTGATCTCCTTGAGGCTGAGTTTCTTGGCGATGGGCCTGGTTGGGCTGATCTCTTTCCCTTTTTCCTCATCTTTCTCATCCGCTTTCTCATCCTCTTCCTCCTTCTTCTCTGCTTTGTCATTGTCCAGTGTCTCTTTCCTGCCTTCATCCAGGGGAGGTTCTCCTTCTCCTTCTTCTGGCCTCACTCTCTCCGGACGCTCTCCCTCATGGTGTTCCCCATCCCCATCCACCAGCTCCCCGTCTGGGTCATGCTCCCTCTCAGGCCTCTCCTTCCTCTCCTTCTTGGGCGGGGGAGGCGTGGCGTACTGCTGAGCCACCTGCTGAGCCACCAGCTGGGAGTTGATCCTGGGTTTCCTGTAAAGGCCAGGGAACAAACAGGGATTAGCAGGCAACAGCGTCTCTAGACTCGGCTCACACAGGGCCAGGGCTGACATGACTATGAACAGCCCCTGCCTGACCGCATAGCAACACACACACACTGCATCATCTTATAAAGAAGTTGGCTGGATTGAGCCACAGTGCTTCTGTGGAATGAAAGGGTTAATGTACACACACGGTTGGCTGGGTGTAAGTGACAGCTCTTGGTCGGCTGGTCTGTTTGAAGGGTAATCTTATTAGCTCAGTGCTGTAATAAAATGAATGGGGGGTGTGGTGGGGGGGATCAGAAGGTGGGACATTTGCAGCCCGTCATTTACGTCCTCTAATCTGATTAATGCAGCGTTGGCCCTATTTGTCATAGACTGGGATCCACAGGGACGTGCAGCCGCGCACTCACAAGCTGGCGCACCCACTAGAGCAAGCAGAATGAAGTCACTGCTGCTCTCTGTCACACACACCTAGACTATTCTCTTTGAGCACAGCCATTCACATTCAGCAGGCAAATGCGTCGTAAATCAGAGAGGGGGACAAATTAGTGTCTCTGTGGATGAATACAAAGCTCTAGGATGAAAGGCTCAGTGGGAGCTCATCACTCTTCCACCTGAGAGGTTAGAATGGGTGTTTCGTGAAAAACAGTTCCTTCTCCTAAAACACGAGTCAATTTTAAGCATATTTTTAAATCCCTACTTAAAATCAGAGCAGGGTCTCAGGGGGGCAGAGACAGAAGAACAGAGAGTGACAGACACTGGCTCTTGCCAGGTCAGAGAACCACAGCTCAGTGAGAAATACCAGAGTAAACCACGCATGCACACACACCCAACAGAATGGTGCATGGTTTGCCAGGTACTCAGGAGGCACTTCAGCAGGCACAATCCACCCATGGCAAAGATGGCATAGCCTCCCTATCTCATCTACTGCATTGGCAGGAGGTACTCTTTGTCTAGCTGTTTAGAATGTCATGATTAAAGGAATTCTTCAGGTCTGAGGGCAGTTGGAGTCTTCCATAATTTCTGATGCTCCCCTCTAAGTCTCAGACTGAACTGATAAACAAGCTCTGTCTGGCTCATAGAAAAAATTGCCCACCTGTTGCCTGCAATACAGATGAGGTAGTGGGTCAGAACATGAGCAGAAACTTGATAACTGAGTGGGGCTTTTACAGCTGACGCTGCCCAAGACATATTTTAGACAACATGGCCCTCAGGTTTGAGTTATGTTTCATTTTCTGTCTAATTACATTGGGTACATTGGTAGTGATGCATGGCTGAAGAGGTCTGGCTGTGGAGAGGAGAGTGGTTTTCACGAGGCTGCTGGAATGGTTTACCTCAGAGAGAGGCTGCACGTCCCATATACTGTATAATCTCACTCATCATATCCACCACCAACTCTCTATCTAGCCCCGTTCTGCAGCAGACAGAGAACTCACCCTCTATCCCTCGTGGGGGAGCCGATAAAAAGGCAATCAATTGCTTATGGTGTCATGTCGTAGCACTCTCAACACGCTCCAATCAACATGCAGACATTTATGAATGTTGATGAGCAGCTCTGGAACTACAACATGTAGCTAGCCTACTCATTCCACCTGCAGAATCAATGCATGTCACACTCCAGAGAAGAGGAGAGGGATCGACATGCTCACATTCAGCAGCATCTGGATGGTGAGACACTCAAAGCAACCCAGTGACTTGATAAAGGTTAGAGCAACTTCATATGAATTTCTATTCTCAATACCCTTGCTTGTACTGTCAGACTAGCAGAGATCACTTAGCAACATGCACTCAAACACACAAAACTATTTGTCTCTCTAACTGCAGTTCAAACCACATGAAGTGTCACTGATCAATCACAGGATTTGGCAGGACGCACGCAGCCCAAACACTCGTAAACAGGTTCTCGGGTTCCCGCGTCCGACGAGCTCAGAAATCATTTCCTGTGGCAAGCTAAGCTGTTAGCAGAGAGCTGGGAGGTAGAAAGTGAGTGTGATTGATTGATAACCTCACGCCTCCTCGGCCCGTCACCCCAGTCCCAGAGATTTGTGTCAGAGGCAGCAGCAGCAGAGCTCAGCCCAGAGAGAGGCAGTAGAAACAGCCCCAATAGTTAAGCTATGATTTAGTGCCAGCTGTAACTCAGCCATGGAGTTGTTGCTGGCATGATAGGAGCGATGCTCCCAGTTGGCCTGCCCCGTGGTGATGTTACTGTACAGTATGTTATTTATTTACCAGATACGTCCCTGCTGCTCTGAACACCACCACTCTGTGACCCATTAACACAGCTTGCTGGCTCGACCATGGGCCGGCCACACTCTCCTTGCCAAGAGATTTAAATACGCACTCCAGATATTTTTTAACTCTTCCTATTGAAAAACAATATCCCACGTATAAATAAATGTAAACACAAAAATAGTGTTTTTTAAACAAGTTGAAACTTCATGGAGTAGGCCATTCAATGATTTGGTCTGATGGTGTCCTCTGATGTCATCACCCCCCCTTGCAGGAACAATAGAGGAGCAATAATGTGTGTCATATTATGAGGATACCTTGACCACCTATTAAGATGTGCCTATGTTAAGTAAAACGTGATAAGAGGTGAAAAGGAGACTGGAGTGTGACTAATACATTTAAATATGCAGGACATCATAGCCAAGGCATCTGTACCAAGCCACTTCTCACTGAGAAACACCAGATAAGCATAGGTTGAAAACCTTCCTTTTCACACCTCCATTGATAATGATTGACATAGTCTCCTCTCTGACCGCCACTTAAATTCTTCTTGATACAGGGGTGTGGAGTCTGGGGGAGTCTAACTCAGCAGGAGCCTATGAAATGACTGTCATCAGCAGGAAACACTAAATCCAGACAGACTGAGAACTATGGTTACACTGCCAGCCACACCCACTATATTGTCCCAATCATAAGAGTTCTGGACATCCCAGGAACTAGTCCTGCATGCCAATATTAGCCTCCTACCTAAAGAGCATGGAGAGAGTGGAGACAGAAAGATACAAATAATATACGGTTGAACAGTTTGTGACAGATTGACAGAAACAGACGACCACAGGAAAGCCCTCATTAACTCTGCTCTTTATTTCGAGTGCTGTGTGGAGGACAGGCAATAACTCCCAGCCAGCCACAGACCCAGAGCATGCAGCAATGGCAGCTCAGAGAGAGAGATGGACAAAAAGGTTTCTTCTACCAAGGACAGCCAACTGCAGTCAGACAGTTTTTATTATATTTGTTATTTAACTAGGCAAGTCAATTAAGAACAAATTCTTATTTACAATGACTGCCTGCACCGGCCAAACTTAAGACGATGCTGGGCCAATTTTGTGCCGTCCTATGGGCCTCCCAATCACGGGCGGTTTTGATGCGTCCTGGTTCTAATCCAGACTGTCTCTAGCACTGAGATGCAGTGTCTTAGACCACTGCGCCACTTGGGAGCCAGAAAGTAAGTCAAATCCAAATCAAATTGTTTTCTTTAAGTCAGGCTGTGTAATAGTAGTGTGCTCCATCTGTGAGGTGAATTATCTTTGTATAAAAAGTTGCATTTCCTTCCTCTGTGTAAGACTAATCATGACTGGATTTTCTACTGTCACAGCCATACAGTGTGCGCGGGCTTCAGATTCAACATGGTGTGATCCACTGGGCTTCTGTTTGTTACTTCCCTACGCCATGGTAATGAGCGTCAACATCTTGTTCCGCACCAACGTTTACAAGCTGCTGCAGTCGGTGTCAAAAATGAGTAGCATGCCTTGATCACTATGTATAAACAAACCCTTCAGCAGAGAGAGGAACGGTGGAGCGGAGAGGCAACGCTTGCTGTTCTGTAATATGTTAAACAAGCTCTGGGACCCTGCTCCCATAAGCCAGTCTGCTAACTGCCTGTTGGCTCCAGCCGGTGGTGAATACAGTACTATACCGTGTACGAGCCTGCAGAGAGCACCTGGAGTGCAGCTCCCCGCTGCAGCACTGCCTGCCTCACTGCTGCCTAGAGCCAAGGGCATTATTAAACATTCATCCATCCCCTCCAGACACAAAATCTCTGTAGACTAAACAACGGGACCAAAACAAAATCCATGCATACAATCACAGAAACCTCCTGACGGTGTTTTATGCTAGTCAAACACTGCGACGTCACAAATTTGCTTTCGTGGAAATAACACCGCTCTAGTCTCCTAGTGACTAATTATTCTGCACACAGACTTGACATGTGACTTATTCAATGACAATCTTACCTGAATAAACACAATCCAATACATTTTCTAGATGACACTACTCCGGAGCCGCTCCTCTCCCAGTCTCGTGTTAAGTGACTGACACACAGAGTTGTGATACAGAGAGGGGATAGTTGTGGTGGTAAGAAGCATGTGTGAAGGCCTGCCCAGCGCTTCCCTTCCCTTCCCTTCCAGGGTAATGATGTGCTCCATTCTGTCATCCCCAGGAGACTCTTGGCTGAGTGAACACATCCCCCACGCTGCCGTCCATCACACCCAGCAGGCCTCACCCCCCTCCTCACAGCATGGCCCAGACACACACTCACTCTTATGTACAGTGCATTCGGAAAGTATTCTGACCCGATTACTTTGTCCACATTTTGCTACGCTACAGCCTTGTTCTAAAATGTATTTAATTGTTTCCCCCCCTCATCAATCTACACACAACACCCCATAATGACAAAGCGTTTCTCCCCACTCAGTCACTCTAGAAATGGATCTTAAATTGCTCTCCCTCCACCGAGGTCAAGCTCAATTCAACAGCTCTTTCTCTCAAAGTTTCTCCATTTGTCATATTGCCAACTGCGCCATTGTATTTATTAACTCACATTCTCTCAAATCCAATGAAGTAATTAAGCACTTTTAAATCCGCCAATGAACACATTAAGACTAGGGCCTACCCACTCATGCTTAAGGTTTAGTGCAGATAATGCTGGACAAGCAAAAGCATTTCCTCTGAGCGAGTGGGGCAGGTGGTGTGGGTGGGATTGCAGATACAAATGAGTCAGTGCCAGCATGTCTCACTCATGTCATTCCATTATCCCTGACAATGTGTGGCATTATACAGAGATTATAAGTGACCTTATGCCATCATTTTAACATACAGGCAGGCAGAGACATATACACACACACACACACACACACACCTACACTGAGTGTACAAAACAAAGAAAACCTTCATAATATTGAGTTGCACACCTCTTTCGCAGTCAGAACAGCCTCAATTCGTCAGGGCATGGGCTCTACAAAGTGTTGAAAGCGTTCCACAGGGATGCTGGCCCATGTTGACTCCAATGCTTCCCACAGTTGTGTCAAGTTGGCTGGATGTTCTTTGGGTGGTTACCATTCTTGATACACACAGGAAACTGTTGAGCGTGAAAAACCAAGCAGCGTTGCAGTTCTTGATACAAACTTGTGTGTCCAACAATACACTGTTCAAAGGCACTTAAATCTTTTTCTTGCCCATTCACCCTCAAAAGGCACACATACAATGTCTCAATTGTCTCAAGGCAAAAAAAAAAGAAAAATATTTAACTTCTCTCCTCCCCTTCATCTACACGGACTGTGGATTTAACAAGTGACATCAATAAGGGATCATAGCTTTCACCTAGTCGGTGTGTTACGGAAATGGTGTGTACACTCAGTGTATATATCGGCTGTAAGCTACTATTGCTTCCAGGATGACCCCATCAAAACGGTCAAAGAGTAGGCCTAACAGCCTTGTAATGAAATTAACATCAATTCCCTCACCATTGTGCAGCTACACTATTGAGTAAAACACGCATCCCATTCCCTCCATTTTAGGTGAAGCCTAATCTTGCAGCGCATTTGTGAATGGGCAGTCTCAGTGCTACCGCAAACTTCACATTAACGTTATCACACTAAACTGACAAAGACTCACGTAAACATATGGGCATCACAACGTCGATGTGAAGCATCAACAGGTTGCACTCTGTACATATCGAACAGCTGAGTTAGCGCAATACCAATCATTTTGTTGGGAATACAGGAATCACCAGCTTGATGCACAGCAGTGAGACAAAATACCTGCCTCCTCCTAAACATGTCTGGAACAAAAGAGGCAAACGACAATCCAGAGGGAACATCATATCCCCAAAACCACAGACTGAGGCCTCACAACTGCCAAACAGCACAGGCCCCTGATACCAACCATTAATCAAGGTGAGGCCCCGATTGATTCTCCTTGGAGCAGCTCGATCTGCAGCATACCAACACACAGCACAGCCATCAGGAAAACTGATCCAACAGCAATGTGTCACATTCTAGCAGCAGAGTGATTGGTTTTAGGTGCTTTGCTGGCTACATTATTAATACACACATGTGAAATAGGACAAATTAAATCACCCAACAAATTATTATGCTGCAGTCATATTGAAATGTTGCAAACACAAATATTTTCCTATTTCACACATGTACAAGTTAATTGGAAATGTGTATTTTCGCATACCCCCGGAGACACAGGGTCACGCCCAGGTTCTAACATTATCAACAGCGACCCTGGAGCAATTAGGGTTAAGTGCCTTGCTCAAGGGCACCGACAGATGTTTCACCTCGTCGGGTCAGGGATTTGAACAAGCAACCTTTCGGTTACTGGCCCAACGCTCTAACAGCTGAGCTACCCAACGCCTCACAGCCGTGTTCGCCAACGTAAGCCTTACTCAAATTACTCAAGGTGTACCTCTGGAATAAGAATGCTTGAAACACTTATTACAACTTTATTAAAGGCAAAACTCAGAGGTCAGGTCAAACACACTGCCTTCTTGTTGGCGAATCAAAGTGAGTATGATGGCAGTGCACAGCTAGATTTAGCCTTCTAGGTCCACAGGTTCAATAGGTTGCTTCCAGACGCTCGCCTAGGGAGAGTTGTGCCTCTCCGTGCATGCAGATATTGCAAGCATTTTGCTGCTCTTGTTAACACACATACTAGTTTCTGTTAGAACACAGCCACATGACCCAGGGTCACCTCCCTGGCGTCTGGATGAACCCAATGTAACAGGGGTCAGGGCTACAGGCTGCTGAAAGGCAATGTGACATGGCCTACAGTCACAGCACACACACTGCAGTGTAAATCTTATCAATCACTTGTGACGTGATCAAATTCTCACTGGGCTTTAAGCCAATATCAGCTGCCATCAAATCAATACACTGACCTACATAATAGTATAGCTCACCTACATAATAGTATAGCTCACCTACAAAATAGTATAGCTCACCTACAGTTGAAGTCGGAACACTTAGGTTGAAGTCATTAAATCTAATTTTTCAACCACTCCACAGATTTCATGTTAAACTATAGTTTTGGCAAGTCGGTTAAGACATCTACTTTGTGCATGACACAAGTAATTATTTCAACAATTGTTTACAGACAGATTATTTCACTATATCACAATTCCAGTGGGTCAGAAGTTAGACTATGCCTTTAAACAGCTTGGAAAATTCCAGAAAATTATGTCATGGCTTTAGAAGCTTCTGATAGGCTAATTGACATAATTTGAGTCAATTGGAAGTGCACCTGTGGTTGTATTTCAAAGCCTACCTTTAAACTCAGTGCCTCTTTGCTTGGCATCATGGGAAAATCAAAAGAAATAATCAAAGACCTCAGGAAAAAAATTGTAGACCTCCACAAGTCTGTTTCATCCTTGGGAGCAATTTCCAAACGCCTGAAGGTACCACGTTCATCTGTACAAACAATAGTATGCAAGTATAAACACCATGGGACCACGCAGCCGTCATACCGCTCAGGAAGAAGACACATTGTCTCCTAGATATTAAAGTACTTTGGTGCGAAAAGTGCAAATCAATCCCAGAACAGCAGCAAAGGACCTTGTGAAGATGCTGGAGGAAACAGGTACAAAAGTATCTATATCCACAGTAAAACGAGTCCTATATCAACATAACATGAAAAGGCCGCTCAGCAAGGAAGAAGCCACGGCTCCAAAACCGCCTCAATACCAGCAAGTCCAAAGAGATGTGCATAGACTTTTGGAAGCGAACAACACCTACCTCTACAACATCTATCAGAGGTCAGAACATTGTAAGAGATTGTAGAGAAATACAAACATCTGGGTGTCCTATTGGACAATAAGCTTCAGTGGAGTAAATGTACAGACCTGTTTTACAAAAAATAGTCAGCAGAGTGAACTTTCTCAAAAAGCTGGGATCTTTTAATGTTGACTGTACTATACTGACTTTTGTACAAATCTTTCATTGAGAGTATTTTAACTTTTGTATTTGTTGGTTTGGCAATGCCACTGTCAGCCAGAAAAATACATTTTAGCCCCAAGCCACACCCCTTGTACACAGACTTCAGACTTAACTTCTTCAATATCTGGTTTGCATACCCATTATTGCCATAATTAGCATTTACTGGTAGATAGGAGTTGAAACGTCTTTCCAACCGGCTACCGATGTCATTCTTCTGTGCCAAAACCATTGGAGAGCTGCACACTCTTGCTGCCTGCAGATTATATTCCCCTGAAACTAGATTGTGTGCGGCCCACATGGGAATATTTCACATGCTTTGTAGGCTACTTTGTGCAGGATTTCTCTACTGTACTACATATTTGAGTCATATACCTCCACTACACAGATACGCATTTGCAGGGACTAAGGAGTATACTTGAAAAAAAGTGGGTATACGGCTTATACCTGCGAATACCCTCCACTAATGTCCCTTTGTGTAAGAAAATAATAAAGTGCGTGAGTGCGCTGGTATTACGGTTGTGTCACAGGTTCAAAATCACGAACCTGTGACACACTTGAAGGCCTATAGGATCGCCACTGTGCAAACATGTCTAATAGACAGAAAGGATGTTAAGGGAATGTTACAAGAAAGGAGTGTATATATTTGGCCAGGCGAAGAGGTTTTATGTGCTGACAATGGAAGCGGATTTGTTTTTTACGCCGCTGGTCTCTGGAAGAGTCCTCACTATCTGAGACAAGACCAAGTATAAATGTATCCGACTCTGAGACACTCAATATATGTGGTCTCGAGAAGTGGTAGGCACTGCAGATTCATAAGGCTGATTGTTAACTCCATTTCTCTAAAAAAAAAAATTCCTTCACACTTCTATTTCCATGACTGATCAAAAGTCATTTATTTTTTTAATGGCTCTCCGTTGTCCCTCTAAAGCAGACATGGTGAGCAACAATCTTGGAACATCGCATACATACAGAATTGTGAAAATCGCAACACATACCGTATCAGTGCCTAAGTATCGTGATAATATCGTACCATGAGATCCCTGGCAATTCCCAGCCCTAATTGTTAACGCATCAATGAAGTAGAATATAGTAGTTAAATGGGCGGGATGCAATCAGAGGATCTCTCATTAGAAACCCCATGTCTAGACGTTCAATCAATCAAGAGGATCTCATTAGAAACCCCATGTCTAGACGTTCGTTCAATCAGAGGATCTCTCATTAGAACCCCATGTCTAGACGTTCAATCAATCAAGGGGATCTCTCATTAGAAACCCCATGTCTAGACGTTCAATCAATCAAGGGGATCTCTCATTAGAAACCCCATGTCTAGACGTTCAATCAAGTGGATCTCTCATTAGAAACCCCATGTCTAGACGTTCAATCAAGTGGATCTCTCATTAGAAACCCCATGTCTAGACGTTCAATCAATCAAGGGGATCTCTCATTAGAAACCCCATGTCTAGACGTTCAATCAGAGGATCTCTCATTAGAAACCCCATGTCTAGACGTTCAATCAGAGGATCTCTCATTAGAAACCCCATGTCTAGACGTTCAATCAAGAGGATCTCTCATTAGAAACCCCATGTCTAGACGTTCAATCAATCAGAGGATTTCTCATTAGAAACCTCACGTCTAGACGTTCAATCAGAGGATTTCTCATTAGAAACCCCATGTCTAGATGTTCAAGTGTCCTTACTGAACCATCTTATTGCGGTTGAAAAAGATTGCTTATACTCCCAGTATCAAACTGTAAGAGATGGATGGTTGGAAAAACATTTGAGTCGCCATTAAAATGCATTCATGAATATCCTTTAGAGCATTTTCAACTAGAGGCGGCTTCACTTCAACCTCTCTGATGAGTGTATAACAAGACGCAGAAATCAATACACCTTTAAAGCTAGAATCCTAAACTGAAACAATAAAGCAAACCCCTGCCCCGTTTCAATAAAAAGGCAAAGGGATGGGGCTGGAGAAATGTAACCACTCAAATTCATAGAGAAACAGATTCAAGGACTGACCATCAATTATTTCAAAATGTATAGTTTTAACCATGTTGTGGCTATAGTGTTTGTTTACAGTTACATTGTTAAACATTGGAGTAAAACAAGCTTATACAGTGCCTTCAGAAAGTATTCACACCCCTTGACTTTTTCCAAATTTTGTTGTGTTACAGCCGGAATTCAAAAGAGATGTTTTTTTTCACTGGCCTACACAAAAGTCAAAGTGGAATTATATTTTCTAAATGTTTACAAAATAATTAAAAATGAAAAGCTGAAACGTCTTGTGTCTAAGTATTCAATACCTTTGTTATGGCAAGCCAAAATAAGTCCAGGAGTACACATTTTCTTAACAGGTCACATAAGTTGCAGACTGACTGTGTACAATAATTGCATTTATCATGGTTTTTGAACGGCTACCTCATCTCTGTACACCACAGTCGAGCAATGAAATTAAAAACAGATTCAACCACAAAGACCAGATTTTTTCCAATGCATTGCAAAGAAGGGCACCTATTGGTAGATGTGTAAAAAATAAAAATAAAGCAGGCATTGAATATCCCTTTGAGCATGGTGAAGTTATTAATTACACTTTGGATGCTGTATCAATACACCCAGTCACTAAAGATACAAGCGTCCTTCCTAACTCAGTTGCCAGAGAGGAAGAAACCCACTCAGGAATTTCACCATGAGGCCAATGGTGACTTTAAAACAATTACAGAGTTTAATGGCTGTGATAGGAGAAAACTGAGGAAGGATCAACAACATTGTCGTTGACAGAGTGAAAATAAGTAAACCTGTAAAGAATACAAATATTCTAAAACATGCATCCTGTTTGCAACAAGGCACTAAAGTGCAAAAAAGGTGGAAAAACAAGTAACTTTTTGACCTGAATACAAATTCAATACAACATATTACTTAGTACCACTCTCCATATTTTCAAGCATAGTGGTGGCTGCATCATGTTAAAGGTATTCTTGTGATCGTTAAGGAATGGGGAGTCTTTCAGGATAAAACAAATAAACGGAATTGAGCTAAGCACAGACAATTTTAGAGGAAAACCTGGTTCAGTCTGCTTTCCACCTGACACTGGAAGATGAATTCACCTTTCAGCAGGACAATAACCTAAAACACATGGCCAAATCTACACCGGCGTTGATTACCAAGAAAACCGTTAATGTTCCTGAGTGGCCGAGTTACAGTTTTAACTTAGACATCCTTGTAAATGTATGGCAAGAACTGGAAATGGTTGCCTAGCAATGATCAACAACCAACATGACAGAGCTTGAAGAATTTTGAAAATAATAAAAATGGGCAAATGTTGCACAATCCAGGTGTAGAAAACTCTTACCCAGAAAGACTAAATACTTATGTAAATTAGATATTTATGCATTTCATTTTCAATACATTTACAAACATGTTTTCACTGTCATTATGGAGTATTGTGTGTAGACTGGTGAGAAGAAATAATAATTTTAATCCATTTTGAATTCAGGCTGTAACAATTTGGAATAAGTCAAGGGGTATGAATACTGTATGAAGGCACTGTATTTTGGGTTCTGATGGGGTACGACAGATGAACTAAGTTCATGAGGCATTTATAAGTTATATTCTTCAAGAATCAATGGTTATTTATACGTTTAAAAAAAAATCTATGTAGCAACTAAGGATACTAGCTTTCCTTAGTTGCTACATAGACAATCTGAATGAGTGTGTGTGCACCCAAGAAAATAAGTCTGCCTGCTTTCTTTGAACTTGACACCAGCAAAGAAATACTGTAATTAGTGAGCAGATTATTACATCATCTTCACACAAAAGCCCCTTCAGGCAAAAGAACTAGCTAGACAAAAGGATTAAAGACAAACCACCACCACACCCACTCCTAAAGTGTGGATCACTTGGATGAGAGCATGCTGCTCTCCCCATGCTCCACTGGATTATATCAAACATAGAGAAAAGATGCCCAATTAGTGCTCATTATAATAAGAGACAGATTTACAAATAGCAAACAATTGCATCAAAGGTGAACAATTCAGATCAAATGGGGATGTGACAAAGCACTTCAGTGATGTCATGCGATTCCATCTACCAAATAAGAGCCAATTGGGCTGCTGCCAAAAGCTCTATGGTAAGGGGTTGACATGCTTCCCATCATTTCCTGCCATTAACACAAAGCATGCTAACTCCCATTGTGACATACCACCAGTATCAGCTACAGGCAACAATTTAGTTAGAAGAAAAAAATCAAAGGAGAGACAAAACATAAAAAAAAAAAAAATGTAATATAGTACAGAAAACGTTTGTTTAGCCATATACCAGTCAGTCAGTGTTACCAGTGGCAGACTTAAGCAGTCACTAGAGCACTCGTTCTTCTTCTGCAAGCTCACAAATGACTCATCTCTAGATCAGCTGATTACAAGTGACTGAACTCACACCCTGACAGACAACTTATCGACAGTATCATTCCCCCAGAACACAGGTGGGAGTGGTAAACATGAAATCGAAAGGGAATTATGTCAAAAACTCTGAAAGCATATCTTGATGTCATCGCAGTTTCCCAGAAAAGAGGCACTTCTGACAGCCATGAAATAAGTGTCTAACTTCAGCTCCTCAGAGGGGCTCTTTTTGACCTGTTAATCAAACATTGTTTTTCTCTGTCTGGTAGTATTGTTTGAAAAGAGACATTGGTAAACAATTGCTATCAAAAGTCAAAACAAAAACAAACAGTTGGGGGGGGGGGGGGGGGGCATTCAGGGGTTTGTACAGCTGTGCTATGCATATGACTGATCAGCAGTATGACAACTAAAGCAAAGGAAAGGAGAGGATTTCAAATAAGTAATTAACATGTCAATAGTATACTCTTAACACATTACACCAATATCCAGCAAGCAAAATAGGTCTCAAGTAGGAGGAGTTAGTAATACTAATTGGTTGGCGAGAGAGATGCATTAATTTTGCAGCTCAATCAGAGAGTACCAGCAGCATAACAGTTACCATGGTATGGTATGATGTTTAATCCTACTGGTAGGCGATACATTGTAAGAGATATTTCAAGCAACGGAATTCTTGTTTCAATCTGTTGATCCTAATGTCAAATTCAGAGCTTTACTTGGGAGATCCTCTATTGTAGCAGCTTTACAGCGATTATAAAGTAAGGTTCCTCATCTTCCCCCCACCCTCCTCTCTGCTACAGAGGCAACCGGCAGCACACCTAGCCGTCTACATTCACTTACTAGTATCCATACAATAATGAAAAGCACGGCCACACTAGGACGTCTACAACAACATCAATCAAAAAGCCCAAACATTGATACTAAAATTGGTAGAGGGTTAAAGTAGATTTCAATAAAATTGCGATACTTTACAGCAAGAGTAAACAAAATACCGTTTCATACATACCTTGTCGATGTGCCCTTCCTCACATCGCAGATGCTGCATTTAAAAGCCTCTGCACTGTTTTTGAAGGTGCATACGCTACAGTCCCAAAATCCGTCGTCAACACTTGGTTTAGCTTGTCTTTTCGGCCTTAGAAACAGAGACATGTCAAGTGACTTTATTACATATCATTTATATGATTAGTTATGACTGTTAGTGGTGATGACATGCAGTACCCCCACCATTAAAATCAGCAAACTTAAACTAATACATAAAAACATTGTTGTCAGATTATCCGTTCGAATTAGAATAATAGTTAACCAGCACGAACTCCTCGATTAAATCCCTTACTGGCTAAAATCAAGCGACCTAGATTTGGTTAGCTAGCTAGCTAGATACATCATTCGGTTGTATGGCTAGTCTGGCTAGCATGCAGACTAGCTAAATATTTTAGCTCGGGGCTAAGCATGTTAGCTAGCAAAACGAATGTCAAATAATTTCCATTCGACATTGAGCTTCGAACGAATTTTGTTAACACTGAATATCATTTCCTAGAATGCCAGGCGTATCGACAGAAATTTTCCCTTTGTCTGAGAGTCTGGTAGAGAGTAGGGAGCGAGAAGCCGCCATAGTGCCTGTGCACTATTCTAGCTCTGGCATACAAACTGAAAAAGGGAGAAACACTCCTTGAGAAAGCATCCGAATATCAACGCCACGGAATTCTCACAAAACAAGTCTAAATCGACACAAAACGGACTGGGTTACACGGATAAATACCTGGTAGGGCTCTTCTTGTCGCCCATGGTGAGAACGGTCTTCCAAAAGAAGAAAAGGTCTTCAGTAATTATCAGTAATTGTTGTAGGTTGTGCGCGGAGGATCCAGATAGAACCGCTGCTAAAGCTGGCAGACAAGATCGCATTCAGCGACTGCTCGAGGTAGGGCAGAGCGACTGAACACCGCGTGACTCCAAGACGCCCAATCACCGCATGCCTCGGTTTAAAAGTCTGGTTGGAAATAAGAGATATGGGTAGCTTGCTAGAACATTCCCATAATATCGTCTATTGCAATTAGATTATGCGTTTTACATAGTCGAAATGTAGGATTCGCAGGATTCATGAGGGTCATACATTGCTGTGCTACAGCATGAGCTGGGTCGTGTGTCATTGTAGTTTATGCAGACTCGTACTGACGATGGTGGTGGAGGTCATATTGGGACACAGCTGCATAGAACGTTATTCCCCACCATCCCCGTTCAATCTAACTGCTGTCTGTCTACTAACCAAATGCAAAAATAAATATTGAGTGAAAGCTATCAGATGCAACACACTGTGTACTGCAGTCCAGTCAATGTAGGTGTGTAGGGCTGCATGGGACAAACACCTGTTCCTGTGATCAGCCTACTGTCATTGCATTTAGACGGGAAATGGTTCAGTTGTTTCATTCTCTGTGGTTGTAGTGTGTCCACACTTGACGACATTTGAAAGGACTCAAGGAACTGATGTTTGGAAGGAAGGAAGTGAGGGAGGGAAACAAATGTTCGTCTTGCTCTTCATTTTCATCAAAATTCCAGACATCTTGGAGGACCCCCTATATAATCTGCCCGTAGTCCTGGCTTTAGTGGGCTACTTCATCACGGAATGTGTGGGGGCAAACATTGCACTCTTTGGATGCCTCCCTCCCTCCTGCCCAGGACAAGGCTCTCTCTGTGGGGGAGATGAAGCGTGAATCATGTAGCCTCATTAGCCTCTCGCTACAGCTCCAGGTCCTATTGTGAGCCCCTCTCTTCTTCTGTTCACCAAGAGGAGAGAAAAGGAGAGGATATGTACTGCTGCTGCTTCACTGTCATTCCTGTCACACTGGCTTTGCCGTCTACCCATTGATTGTGTCTGCTTAGCTCATAGCATGCCGCTGTAATAAAGGGTCATCATGGTACTGATAACCTGAATTCAATCAAAAAAGCATTCAACGTTGCCTGGCTGATTCTGTAATTAATACAAGTGAAAATGTGGCTTTTTTGACGTTATGGTACCATTAATAATGTGGGTGCTTATATTTGTAATATTTCAAATGTGTTTTTTGCATATCCCAACTCCCCCTGAGAGTGGAGTCACGGCCTGCCATTATCAACAGCGAACCTGAAGCAATTAGGGTTAAGTGCCTTCCTCAAGGGCACATCGACAGGTTTTTCACCTTGTTACCGACCCAACGTGTAAACCGCTAGGCTACCTGCCACCCCAATAAGGGAGACATTAAAAGGAAACAGAGAAAAGAGAATTGGGGAAAGGGTGGGGGGGGGGGGGCATTAGGCAATACAACAGTGTGGCTGAAACAGCTCTACCCACAACAGTATTCCAATTCCCTTCACTAAATCTTATTGTTCAGAAAAAACATCTGTTATTTGGCATGTTACTAAACTGTCAACACCATAGCTCTGACATACATTTCCTCTGACTGAATCTCTTTGGAGAAATACACATGGTTCTGATGTTCTGGTTTGATCTGTTTAACTCTGAGTGCAGTATGATAAGAGACTATACAGATATGTTTTTTTTTATTTAACTAGGAAAGTCAGTTAAGAACAAATTCTTATTTACAATGATGACCTACAGGGTCAGCCCCTGGAGCAAATTATGGTTAAGTGCCTTGCTCAAGGACATATGGACAGGTTTATTTCACCTTGTCAGCTCGGGTATTCAAACCAGCGACCTTTCGGTTACTGGCCCAACGCTCTAACCGTTAGGCTACCTATGAAATCAGGCTTCATCACGGGGATTGGTCAGTTGTTCCAGAGAGATGGTTATCTAAACGAAAAAGCCCTGCCACCAGTTTATTTTTGTCTATTCTTGGAGAAGATGGAAGACGGCATCTTGAAGCAGAAACGTGTTGCGCTTCACACAGCTTCTCTGATAACAAGTTCCTTCCCTGTGTACTTGTTTTTGGAAAACATTAATTGGACTGAAAAACTGTGGAAAAGAAAAGGGGATAGATAACTATAGTCACAACTGAATGCATCTTCCACATTTAACCCAACCCCACTGCCTTAATCAATGTCATTGGCACCTGTTGTTGTTTAACTGCCTAGCTCATGTGCAGAATAGCAGATTTTTCCACCTTGCCAGCTCAGGGATTTGAAACAGGAATCTTTCAGTTACTTATCCCATAGTCTACCTGTGGAGTGGAATGTTACTAGTTACATTTATTTAAGCAGACACTCCTATCCAGAGCAACTTATATACATTTTCATACTTTTTTCATACTAGTCCCCCATGGGAATCAAACCCACAACCCTGGCATTGCAAGCACCATGCTCTACCAACTGAGCTAAGGGCTTGTAAGTAAGCATTTTACAGTACAATCTACACCTGTTGTATTTGGCGCATGTGGTAAATAAAAATTGATTCGATTTGATGCAATAGAGAGAGAGGAGGGCAGGTTAAGATTGAGCCAGGGTGAAAAGACGCAGTGGAGCAGATAGAGGAGAATAGACAGTTAAGATGCAGGTAGGATAGCAGACGAGGACACATCTTCCTGGAACTGGAATCACACAGTAGAGGAAAAAAGCTCATGATTAATCAAAGTTTCACACAAAGTTCATTCCAGAATAAATAAAAGTCTCACACCAGGGAAGAAACGAAACTAAAACAATTCTTTAAAGCTTCCTCTTTGAAATACACCCGAGACGTTCTTTAAATGACTCTTGCCTCCAATTAGTCCATCATGTAATTTGTCCCTCGTGCCACTGCCTAATCAATTACACAATTATTCATCCTCATCAAAACATCCTCCTCCTCATCAAGTCAGGATGCATTTGGTCATAAAATGTAGCTTTTCCATGCTTCCATGGGTTTGACTCTTCTACTCAAAAAGTATTTCCTCTACTTGACCTTTCATCCTGTGATTACACCCAATGGTGTGTTTACCTCCAGTGTTGTTTACTGTTAGCTTGTCTCACCATGTGTTTGCCTGAGACAGATGTTTTTATCCACCACTGGAAATTTGAGGGCATCTTTGCAGACAGTGAGAGGACAGGATTTATTTATGACTGTCACACAAAATGGAGACCACCCCCTCCCCCAACACACAAACAAATAATTCCTTCTAGGTTTACATCTCCATGCTTGCACTCAGAATTGAATGGCAGTGGCCTCAGGCCGGACTGTGTGCGTGTGGGGGGATTGTAGTGTAGTCAGGACCCTAAGGAGTTGAGGGTCGTGTTGAGGGTTGTGTACGATTTGTTCAAGTGTCCAGGGAGGGGGTTAGGGGGTGGTGGCTGAGGACAGTTTCCTCCTCCAGCAGAGGAATGTCTCTGTGCGTGTTCCTGTTTGGAGAGGCAGCTTACAGCCCAATATGTTGGCAGGAAACCACATGCTGCTCACACTACACCGATAAGGAGCAGGGGGAGGCTTTGCCAAACCTTCAGGAAGGTAGATTATCCCATGAAATGCTGGCAGCGCTTCAGTCTTTGTGCATCTGAGAGGGTGTGTGTGTGCGTGTGTGAGAGAGAGAGAGAGAGAGAGAGAAAGAGAGAGAGAGAGAGAGAGAGAGATAGAAAGAGAGAGAGAGAGAGAAAGAGAGAGAGAGAGAGAGTATGTGAGAAAAGGCTTCTTCAGCTCACGCAGCAGTAGAGAGTTTCAGTGAATTCAGGGCAGACTCCACAAAAGGCTGCAGTACAAAAGGCCTGCAAGATGAGAATGTGCAACACAGAGGCACGGCCCAATCTCACCGTTTGTTAACCCAGAAATAGTGAAGAAAGAATAAGACAATCATGCATCACTTGTCAATTATCTCCCTGATGATAAAGAATAAGACAATCATGCATCACTTGTCAATTATCTCCCTGATGATAAAGAATAAGACAATCATGCATCACTTGTCAATTATCTCCCTGATGATAAAGAATAAGACAATCATGCATCACTTGTCAATTATCTCCCTGATGATAAAGAATAAGACAATCATGCATCACTTGTCAATTATCTCCCTGATGATAAAGAATAAGACAATCATGCATCACTTGTCAATTATCTCCCTGATGATAAAGAATAAGACAATCATGCATCACTTGTCAATTATCTCCCTGATGATAAAGAATAAGACAATCATGCATCACTTGTCAATTATCTCCCTGATGATAAAGAATAAGACAATCATGCATCACTTGTCAATTATCTCCCTGATGATAAAGAATAAGACAATCATGCATCACTTGTCAATTATCTCCCTGATGATAAAGAATAAGACAATCATGCATCACTTGTCAATTATCTCCCTGATGATAAAGAATAAAATTGTGATTTCATTTGTAGGTGGTTTGCGTTTCCCAAATTCCCTTATATCAGAGAGATTCAATAATATTTAATCTCTCTGATACTTTCCCATTGTTCCTCAAATGCAGTGTATGATATACAATTTTGTAGCTCTGTGTCTCTGCTTTTATCCAATGTAAAAAACACAATTTCAAGACCGAATCGATCACATTTTACTTCTACTCCATTATCTCAAATGGACTGAAGTAACATACAATTTAGATGACACATTCAATTGAGTTGTTGACTAGTTGTAATGAGGAGTCACAGGCCGGCAAATTTTGGTAATGTAGTGGTAATAACAGTTCTGTGCTGGTTACATTCCCAATCGGATTCCATTAAATCATTTGAGACTAAATCATTATTTAGTAAAAGTAATTTGTCCCACAGAACTGCAATTGACCATATGTGTAAAATACAAAGATGGAATCAAGTTTTCACTAAATCATGCAGTTTGCATTTTAAAAAATATGTGAGAAATGAGCCTAGAGGGACACATATTTTAGACAGAATATTCCACCATAGTCAAATGTCAAAACATGAAAATATGACCAATGCATCTCCAGTGTTGTCCCTGGCTAAGCAGTGGGAGAGAGATTGGAAGGGTTTTCTGCAATGTTCTTATATAGTAATTCCCAGAAGTGCACACAATCCACTGGATTATAAATCACCAGCCCTAGGGAGAGGTTTCAGCCAAGCATGTATAGTGTTTATAGTGTTTAGACTGGATCCAGCTGTTTGGTCACACACAATGCTGCAGAGATGCAATCAATTTGGCAGATCAGTGCATTGACAGACAGAACAACATCCAACCAGCAATCAATACATTCTTTATCATTCTATTAAGTGATTTACTCCATGGGCTCTGTTAAGTGTTTACTTAAAGCACAGATACAGTAACCCAGGAACAATTCCCTCCATGGGCTCTGTTGTGTTTACTTAAAGCACAGATACAGTAACCCAGGAACGATTCCCTCCATGGGCTCTGTTAAGTGTTTACTTAAAGCACTGATACAGTAACCCAGGAACGATTCCACATTCACTGGGAATGGCTATCTGGCCGTCCTCTGAAACTAAACACTATCCCCTTTTCACCAACTGCTAAGGGATGTGCCTCCCCCAAGTAGGACAGCCAAATCAAGCAATCAGACAAGACATCCATCACTATCTAGCAGGGTGGAGTAAACGACCTTGATGCAGTGCTCACACTCAATTTCAGATACCCTTGGGCTCCATTATGGAGAGATTTAAGCAGGGGGAGAGTGGCCAGCCTTCACGTTAGATTCCTATGGTACTGGATATGATGCAGAGAGGCTTGAGAGTAAGAGGAGAGGTGAGGGAAAGAGAAAGGGTGAGGAAGGAAGGATGGTAGGAAGGGTGGTAGGACGGGTGGTAGGAAAGGAAGATGGAGATGGAAAGTGGTTACGGTGGGGGGGGGGATCAATATATATTCTTAAAGAATAAGACAATCATGCATCACTTGTCAATTATCTCCCTGATGATAAAGAAAAAGACAATCATGCATCACTTGTCAATTATCTTCCTGATGATAAAGAATAAGACAATCATGCATCACTTGTCAATTATCTCCCTGATGATAAAGAAAAAGACAATAATGTATCACTTGTCAGTTATTACCACTGACTCCTGAGTTTAGATTCTAGGATTAGACAATGAATACACACTGAAAAAAGCAATTGTAAAATATACCAAACTACAGAGAAGGATAGTGGATCTTTGATCATTTTCATTTACTCAAGTAGGCAAGTCAGTTAAGAACAAATTCTTATTTACAATGACGGGCTACCTACAGGGTCAGCCCCTGGATCAAATTTGCGTTAAGTGCCTTGCTCAAGGACACATCGACAGGTTTTTCACCTTGCCGGCTAGGGTATTCAAACAGTGACCTTTCGGTTACTGGCCCAACACTCTAACCGCTAGGCCACCTGCCGCCCTCAACCTGCCGGATCTACAACAGTATATGGATACTAGACCTATCTATGCAATGTCAACCTGTCTTCTAAGGAAAAGAAAAGCTAGCGACCAAATCATTCTCTTCCAATTTTCATTCCCTCGGACTCCCAAGTGGCCGTCATTGTAAATAGAAATATGTTCTTAACTGACTTGCCTAGTTAAATAAAGGTAAAATATATATATATATATATATGCACACAATGTGAACAGAAAATTTCATTTTGAACAGCGTATCATCACCCTTTGGACAGGAGTCAGAATTCTTTTACACAGCCCAGTGGTCAGGGGAGTCAGGGAGGGATGTGGCATGTCCAATGGAGTGGGTGCTTTCACAGTAAAACATTTGCTTAGGGCAGGTCATGTGTAATGCATCGATCCATGTAAGTGCAGTAGGAAAATCACATACACTGATACCATGGCTGCTGCCAAGTGCCTAACCAGAGTCATCCAATGAAATCTATGAGCATCAATCAGCTACATTGGCAGAGCACGTCATTGACTAGATTCATGTTTAATAGATGTTTAATAGATATTCCCACCACTTGGCAGATGACAACAGGCCTCGTCTTCTCTCAATATAGTGATTTAGAATCAGGTGTGTTTATGTCACGATGTGGTCCGTGTTTCACCCAACCTAACGCTGGCAAGCTGAGCATCTCCAAGAATGGGGCAGTCAGAGAGCCAGGACAGCAACAACTTCTGGCACCAAACTCTCTCACAGAGTATCTACCACAGACAAAGACAATCATCCTCTCATGGATTGACTCACTGCAGCCTGCCAAGAGCTGGAATTGTATCTGTCAGAAGTATATCAAATCTTGAACCCTTGACAAAAGTAGACCTAAATAATGTCAATGCTCTAAACTAAGATCATCTGTTCAGCAGACACACAACAACTCAGATACATTGTTGTCCGTGTAACAATCTAACAACAGCATGTGACATGAGAACCAGGCAATCTAACAACAGCATGTGACATGAGTACCAGGCAATCTAACAACAGCATGTGACATGAGTACCAGGCAATCTAACAACAGCATGTGACATGAGTACCAGGCAATCTAACAACAGCATGTGACATGAGTACCAGGCAATCTAACAACAACATGTGACATGAGTACCAGGCAATCTAACAACAGCATGTGACATGAGTACCAGGCAATCTAACAACAGCATGTGACATGAGTATCAGGCAATCTAACAACAGCATGTGACATGAGTATCAGGCAATCTAACAACAGCATGTGACATGAGTACCAGACAATCTAACAACAGCATGTGACATGAGTACCAGGCAATCTAACAACAGCATGTGACATGAGTACCAGGCAATCTAACAACAGCATGTGACATGAGTACCAGGCAATCTAACAACAGCATGTGACATGAGTATCAGGCAATCTAACAACAGCATGTGACATGAGTACCAGACAATCTAACAACAGCATGTGACATGAGTACCAGGCAATCTAACAACAGCATGTGACATGAGTACCAGGCAATCTAACAACAGCATGTGACATGAGTACCAGGCAATCTAACAACAGCATGTGACATGAGTACCAGGCAATCTAACAACAGCATGTGACGTGAGTACCAGGCAATCTAACAACAGCATGTGACATGAGTACCAGGCAATCTAACAACAGCATGTGACGTGAGTACCAGGCAATCCAGAGCTCCATAATGTCTGTACTATGTACAGTAGACTGTCCCAGAGCTCCATAATTGTCCCAGAGCTCCATAATGTCTGTACTACGTACAGTAGAATGTGTCCCAGAGCTCCATAATGTCTGTACTACGTACAATAGAATGTGTCCCAGAGCTACGCCATGCAACTGGCCTTGGGGGAGGGAAGCTCCATAATGTCTGTACTACGTACAGTAGAATGTGTCCCAGAGCTACCCCATGCAGCTGGCCTTGGGGGAAAGGAAGCTCCATAATGTCTGTACTACGTACAATAGAATGTGTCCCAGAGCTACCCCATGCAGCTGGCCTTGGGGGAAGGGAAGGTGTGTCCGTGTTCGTTTGTGGTTCTAATAAATCTGGGACCGCTGCTAACACTGCACAGATGTGAGGAGGCTGGAGTTTTCCCTGGCTTTAAACTGGGAGTTCACAGTCTACCACGACGAATGAATGGTGTGTGGGTGGGCACCTCATTGATTTTGTGTCTGTGAGATTAGTGCACATTAAGGTTACACACTCAGGGATGGGATATACTGTATTAGAGTGGAACATACCCCTTTAGCCCCAGTGCAAATTCCTTCAGTTCCCAGCTCAGAGGTTGGTCTGGTCTAGTCCCATGCAGACAGGACTTGTGTTTGTGGTAGCACAGTGTTAAGCTGCAAGGATACAGAGAAGATTCCTCCGCAGAGATCGCATGCCTGCCACCATCACAGCCCTGCCTCTCCTCTCAGCTCTGCCTAGTGCTTACTGCTTAGTCATCACATCTACCTCTGCCATTGGATCTCTAGCACTGCATACTCCTCTAACAACACAATCACACCACAATCAGCTGTGCTCAGCTGGACAATGCTGACTGGTGAGAACAGAACAGCTTTTGACCCATATTTCACCCTGATAAAAACAGCTTAAAACATTCAATAGTCCAAGTGAGGAATGCAATCCTCAGTCTACCCCCATAAACAAAAAAGAGAATCACACACAGGCCCATTTAATTATCAACAAGCACTATTGAGTGGCCCATCTAAAGGTCACTCCCAGCAGGCAATTACCTTATTGTTGGATTATATAAGAGCCTGTTGGCCAATAGTGCTCCTTCCCCCAGTGGAGCTCTTCAGCAAGCAGAGCAGTTTTATTACCCATTAGTACTCTTTATCTCATCTGACACACTTTCCAGGGCGTGACACAATGTAGGCTCAAACACCATTAGCATACTACATGGGTATTCCATTGCTGTGATGTCAGGAACATTCCATGAACTGCCAATCACACCACAGTAGATGTACAGTACTGTCCTCAGAGGAAGAGGTCTGTGCTTTAACACCCAGACTACTTAAAGAGGTGACATCCCAATCTTTTTAGTCATTCCTTCAAACATGCTTATTTGAGAGTTTCCTTTTGCCTCAGGTCTAATCCTTTGATGAGCATCAGGAGGTCCCAGACAGCCACGTGACACATTGTAATGACATTCCACGCTGATAGGAATCTGCTACTCCCTCCCACATTTCCTTCCCCAGTCTCTCTCTCTCTCTCTCTCTCTCTCTCTCTCTCTCTCTCTCTCTCTCGCTCTCTCGCTCTCTCTCTCTCTCTCTCTCGCTCTCTCTCTCTCTCTCTCTCGCTCTCTCTCTCTCTCTCTCTCTCTCTCTCTCTCTCTCTCTCTCTCTCTCTCTCTCTCTCTCTTTATTGGCATGAGAAACATGTATACATTGACAAAGCAAGTGAAATACTGTAGATAATAAACAAAAGTAAACAATAAAGAATGTACAGTAAACATTACACTCACAAAGGTTCCAAAATAATCTCTCTCTCTCTCTCTTGTTGGCTGTGCCATGCAGATGTAATCTACACCTCTTAGTGCTGTGAGCAGCAGAGGGTGGCCTCCTCGGTGACAGGCAGGCTTGGCGTTGCGACACGTAAGGAGATCTGCTTTCATACATGGCGTCCCATGGGGCCGCGGCAATGCCGACTCTTGTGATGCGTACAGTGGTGAAACTGAGAGGTAGACACAGAGTGAGACAGGTCTACGTGCACACTGCCCACAAAATGAGGTGGAAACTGAGCTGCACTTCCTAACTTCCTGCCAAATGTGTGACCACATTAGATTACACATACCCACAAAGAATTTGAAAACAAATCCAATTTTGATAAACTCCCATGTCTATCTACTCTTTAGGTATAACAACTACATTTAAAAAAATGATTAGATTAAACATTACATTTGGCCTTACTGCTATTAGCCAATAGAAATGCATTGAATAACAGATTAATTTATGGAAAAACAGATAAAAAATAAATCTAAACAAAGTTTGTTATGAAGTGTCTGTCGTATATCTGAGAGATATAAAAAAGATCAGGACATTATTTATACAGTGACATCAGAAAGTATTCACACCCTTTGACTTTTTCCACATTTTGTTATGTTACAGCCTGCATTTAAAATGGATTCAATTGAGATTTTGTGTCACTTGCCTACACACAATACCCCATAATGTCAAATCAAATTGTACAAGAGTACAAATTTGCTGAACAAGTCACATAATAATTTGCATGTCAGAGCAAAAACCAAGCCATGAGGTTGAAGGAATTGTCCGTAGAGCTCAGAGACAGGATTGTGTCGAAGCACAGATCTAGGGATGGGTAACTCTGACAGAGCTCTAAAGTTCCTCTGTGGAGATGGGAGAATCTTCCAGAAGGACAACCATCTCTGCAGCACTCAACCAATCAGGCATTTACGGTAGTGGCCAGACGGAAGCCACTCCTCAGTAAAGGCACATGAAAGCTTGGAGTTTGCCAAAAGGCACCTAAAGACTCTCAGACCATGAGAAACAAGATTCTCTGTTCTTATGAAATCAAGATTCAACTCTTTGGCCTGAATGCCAAACGTCAGGTCTGGGGGAAAGCTGGCACCATCCCTACGGTGAAGCATGGTGGTGGCAGCATCATGCTGTGGGGATGTTTTTCAGCGGCAGGGACTGGGAGACTAGTCAGGATTGAGGCAAAGATGAACGGAGCAAAGATCCTCAATGAAAACCTGCTCCAGAGCACTCAGGACCTCAGACTTGTACATAATGTTTCTGCCACCGTCTCTTACGACAGAAGAGAGCTTCTGGATATCAGGACAGCGATTACTCACCTCAGATTGGACGAAGAGTTTTTCTTCAATGAGTCGGACGGGAATGATGTACTTCAAACACCCGACAAGGCCGAAATCCCCGTGATTCGCAGGAGAAACAGAGAGATATTGAGGACGTAGGTCGGCGAGTGGGTAAACTGCCTTTACTATTAGTTTTACTAGCCATTGTACATTGGAAAATAAACTAGAAGAGGTACGATCACGAATATTCTACCAAGAGAACATTAAAAACTGTAATATCGTATGTTTCACCGAGTCGTGGCTGAACGACGACATGAATAACATACAGCTGGAGGGATTTAAGCTTTTTCGGCAGGATAGAACAGCGGCCTCCGGCAAGACAAGGGGCGGCGGTCTATGTATATTTGTAAACAACAAAGGTGCACGAAATCTAAAGAAGTCTCAAGGTTTTGATCGCCTGAAGTACAGTATCTCATGATAAGCTGTAGACCACACTATTCATGTATATTTTTCGTAGCTGTCTATTTACCACCACAATCCAATGCTGGCACTAAAACTGCCCTCAAGGAGCTGTATACTGCCATAAGCAAAGAGGAAAATGCTCATCCAGAGGTGGCGCTCCTAGTGGCCAGGGACTTTAATGTAGGGAAACTCAAATCCGTTCTACCTAATTTATATCAGCATGTTAAATGTGCAACCAGAGGGAAGAAAACTCTAGACCACCTTTACTCTACACACAGAGATGCGTACAAAGCTCTCCCTCACCCTCCATTTAGTAAATCTGACCATAATTCTATCCTCCTGATTCCTGCTTACAAGCAAAAACTAAAGCAGGAATCACCAGTGATTAGGTCAATAAGAAAGTGGTCAGATGAAGCAAATGCTAAGCTACAGGACTGTTTTGCTAGCACATAATATTTTTTAGGACTCTTCCGATGGCATAGAGGAGTACAACACATCAGTCACTGGCTTCATCAATAAGTGCATCGATGACGTCGTCCCCACAGTGACCGTACTTACATACCCCATGGATTACAGGCAACTTCCGCACTGAGCTAAAGGGAAGAGCTGCCACTTTCAAGGAGCGGGACTCTAACCCGGAAGCTTAAAAAAAATCCCGCTATGCTCTCCAACGAACCATCAAAAAGGAAAGCATCAATACAGGACTAAGATTGAATCATACTACACCGGCTCAGACACTCATCAGATGTGGAAGGGCTTGCAAACTATTACAGACTACAAAGGGAAGCACAGTCGCAAGCTTCCTAGTGACACGAGCCTACCAGACAAGCTAAATTACTTCATGCATAAGAGCATCAGCTGTTCTGGATGACTGTGTGATCACCCGCTCCGTAGGCGATGTGAGTAAGACCTTTAAACCGGTCAACATTCATAAGGCAGCAGGGTCAGACGGATTACCAGGACGTGTACTCCGAGCATGCACTGACCAACTGGCATTTTCAATCTGTCCCTGACTGAGTCTATAATACCAACATGTTTCAAGCAGACACCATAGTCCCTGTGCCCAAGAACACTAAGGTAACCTGCCTAAATGACTACCGACCCGTAGCACTCACATCTGTAGCCATGAAGTGCTTTGAAAGGCTGGTCATGGCTCACATCAAAAACATTATCCCATAAACCCTAGACCCACTCCAATTTGCATACCACCCCAACATATCCACAGATGATACAATCTCTATTACACTCAACACTTCCCTTTCCCACCTGGACAAAAGGAACACCTATGTGATAATTAATTGACTACAGCTCAGCCTTCAACACCATAGTGACCTTAAAGCTCATCAGTAAGCTAAGGACCCTGGGACTAAACACCTTCCTCTGCAACTGGATCCTGGACTTCCTGACGGGCCTCCCCCAGGTGGTGAGGGTAGGTAACAACACTTCTGCCACGCTGATTCTCAACACGGGGGCCCCTCAGGGGTGCGTGCTCAGTCCCATCCTGTACTCCCTGTTCACTCATGACTGCATGGCCAGGTACGACTCCAACACCATCATCAGGTTTGCCGATGACACAACAGTGGTAGGCCTGATCACCAACAATGATGAGATAGCCTATAGGAAAGAGGTCAGAGACCTGTCCGTGTAGTGCCAGGACAACAACCTCTCCCTCAACGTGATCAAGACAAAGGAGATGATTGTGGACTACAGGAAAAGACAGGGTGTTAGGTATTTTTAGTTAAAGCAGTAGTACATAATCCTAGGAGGGGCAACGTCATCTTTGGGATGAACTGTACTTCAACTCCAGAGGACTCTATTTGCAGGAGCAATTGGGTTGAACTGTTCACCTCCAGATACAACCCTACTTACAGGAATAGTTAAGTTAACTGTTAAAGCATGTAAGTCCTGTTGGGAAGTGATGTAGAGCCAGCGGGTGGCTCTGTTTTATTTTAAGAAGAGAGTTTGGCTGTGCCATTAGTGTCACCAAATAAGGAAAAACAACAAGAGAGAACATCAGGGGTTTTGAGATCAGGGTGGAGGAAAATAAAATGGGTGTAACCAAACAAGAGGGATTAAATGTGTTTTATGAATAAACATTTAAGAACTGTATAAAAGCCATGAACTGAGAGATGTAAGTCAGTCTATCTGCAGGTTGGTTCGGCTTTTTGTTGCTTCTGTAATAAAAGTCTATCTTGATTCTACAAACTCCAGAAGACCTCTATACCAGGCGGTGTCAGAGGAAGGCCCTAAACATTGTCAAAGACTCCAGTCACCCTACTCATAGACTGTTCTCTCAGCTACTAAATGGCAAGCGGTACCAGAGCGCCAAGTCTAGGTCCAAAAGGATTCTCAACAGCTTTTACCCCCAAGCCATAAGACTCCTGAACAGCTAATCAAATGGCCACCAGACCCCTCTTTTACACTGCTGCTACTCTCTGTTTATTATCTATGCATAGTCACTTTAACTCTACCTACATGTACATATTACCTAAATTACCTTGACTAACCGGTGCCCCAGCACATTGACTCTGTACCGGCACCCCTGTATATAGCCACGCTATTGTTATCTTATTGCTGTTGTTTAATTATTGTTATTTTAATTTTCTATTTTTTTTTCTTAAAACGTCTTAAAGCATTGTTGGTATAGGGTTTGTAGGTATTTCACTGGGTCTACACCTGTTGTATTCGGCGCATGTGACAAATACAATAAGATTTGATTTGATTTGGTGCGAAGGTTAACCTTCCAACAGGACAACAACCCTATGCGCACAGCCAAGACAACACAGGAGTGGCTTCGGGACAAGTCTCTGAATGTCCTTGAGTGGCACAGCCAGAGCCCGGACTTGAACCCGATCTAACAAATACCTGAAAATAGCTGTGCAGCAACGCTCCCCATCAAACCTGACAGAGCCTGAGAGGATCTGCAGAGAAGAATGGAAGAAATTCCTCAAATACAGGTGTGCCAAGCTTGTAGTGTGATACCCAAGAAGACTTGAGGCTGTAATCTCTGGCAAAGGTGCTTCAGCTAAGTACTGAGTAAAGGGTCTGAATACTTATGTAAATGTGATATTTCCGTTTTTTTATTAGCAAAAAAAAACAGTTTTTGCTTTGTCATTATGGGGTAATGTGTGTAGATTGTTGAGGGGAAAAACTAGTTAATACATTTTAAAATAAGGCTGTAATGCAACAACATTTGGAAAAAGTCTAAGTACTTTCCGAAGGCACTGTATCCTTGCATTCATTGTGTAGGGCTCGTGGGCGTCCTAAAGTAATACGAAGAACACCATTGTGTTCGCGAGTCTCATCTTTCCATAGAGGGGTCATATTAGTATGTTCGAACGCTACAGACGATCGGATACTACAGACATTTTTGTGAGAAGACTGGTTTTCGGGATGTCTCATGGTCTGACCAACAGCTCTGCCACCTTCCACCGCAGATACGGAAGGCCAACATCGGCGGGTATGGTGTATTGAGATGCAGCCCATGCAAAAAAGCTTGAACAGACTGATTTTCATGGGGATTTTTTATTATGCTAATTAGATTCCAGTGGGCCGCAGACATCGACTCTACTGTAGAGCTGATTTACAGAGAGTGTGTATGTGTGTAGAATCCTTTATCAATGTCAAAAGCCTGTGTTTAGAGTGTCAAGGGATCTCGTTTGCAGAGCGCGTAGGGAGGTGTGTGTGCAGAGAGCATTTGTTCCTGGCCTGTTAGCTACATGCTTACATCTGTGAGGCATCATTAGAGTGTAGGTTGGTCTGTGCTGAGCGCAGAGCGGAGGGGAGAACAGACACGGGCGCTTCAGAGAGAGGTCAGAGGTTAGTGGTCACACCAGCCAAAGAACAAACACAGCCCCTGCTATGCTGGCTGCCTCTGAAGCTGACATGTGACATGACCGCCCGCTCTTACTCATTGCTACAGAGCAGAGCTTTTGCTTTGAGGGAGAAATATGTGTTGAAACATGTAAGCACCTTTATGATGACTGTAAATCCGGCTCTCGGCTTAAAATTAAGTGATACATCAACAGCAATTTTTTTTTATTTCTTATATATACGGCGCTAGTTCATTTCAGGACTCATAAAATAAGCACTCTGTTCAATGAAAAATCTGAGGAAAGGAGAAGACAGAGGGAGGAAGAGAGAGAACATCGGAACAGCTTTGGTTGGTTGTTTCCAACTCCCACAACACTTACTGGCTCCCCCCAGCAGTATCTCATGCTAAAATATGACAGCTTTGACAGCTGTTTAAAACTATAAAAACAAATAAAGTTTTTCGGATAATACATACAGACTGTCATCACCATTTATGGACTGGCTAAGATAAGGACTGGGAATTTAAAAAATATCAGAGACAAGAGGGATATTATATATATATTCAGTGGGGCAATATTCAAAACACTCCAGGTAAAATGTTAATATGACCCTGTCCTGGAGAAAAATAACTCAGCTTGCACCTCCACTTCATGTCTGTTTCTCTGGAACAGCCGGGCAAAGCATGGTGTTAAAGGAATCTGACAGTGTTTAACAAAATGAAGGGGTATAATGATGAGAGAGGAGGGAGATGCTGTGCACTTGCACACACGCAGACACACACACACACAATGCAAGGCAAGGCAGAGGTCATTTGCTGCATTAAGCAGCCTGATAAATCGCTCTCCACTCTCAGTGGACGAGTGCTAACAGACATTGCTCACACAAATTAGGGTGAATCAGTGAGGCAGTGCTACGGCAGACAAGTGTATGCAGGCCCTGTCAACACACACACACACACACACACACACACACACACACACACACACACACACACACACACACACACACACACACACACACACACACACACACACACACACACACACACACACACACACACACACACACACACACACACACACACACAATGGATGGGGGTATCCTGTTTTGCCTGAAACAGCCTCCAACATTCCATATTAATCAAAAGAAGTGCAATAAACATTACTTGTAGAAAGCCAACGGTTCAGAGCTATATCATGGCCTATACTGTATAGAGTCTACAGAATGGCTGAGCGGGACAGACACCTCTCTTTCCATACAACACTGAGGTCACATATGCTCATGTCAGTCATGTCTTGTGGGAATACAAAGCATGACAGAATGAGGTAGTGGACTGGACACCTGGCTCCTTTCCTGTGCTCTGAAGCTGGAGCTGCTCTTAGTTTCAGCGCCATGCAGCCTAGGGAAACATGATACAGTAGGCCAGGGTCACAAAGGGAGAACGGAGCCGCCTGTCTGCCTGCCCACGCCACATAGTACCATGTGAGCACACAATTAATTATATTTGCACACCCATTGGAGGAGTCAAGCCCTGGAGACCACCTGATTAATTTCTTCTTGAGGGCTATTAATTTTTTCAAGCACCAGAATCACTTTGCCTCTCAGGAAGGGGAGACAAGATTGAGTTTTTTTTCTCTGTGTGTGGGAAAGAAGGACTCTGACTATACTGTCCTTGCCCCCATGCCCTCCCACTGAACACAGGAGAGGAAATGTGCTTTCCGTCAGGATCAAATCAAATCAAATCAAAGTGTATTGGTCAAGTGCGCCGAATACAACAGTTGTAGACCTTACAGTGAAATGCTTACTTACAAGCCCTAACCAACAGTGCAGTTTAAGTAAAAAATAAGTATTATGTAAACAATAGATAAGTAAAGAAATAAAAAAAACTGTAAAATGACAGCAAAAAGTCCAAAAGTCTGACAATTTTTTGGGCCTTCCGCTGACACCGCCTGGTATAGAGGTCCTGGATGGCAGGAAGCTTGGCCCCAGTGATGTACTGGGCCGTACGCACTATCCGCTGTAGTGTCTTGCAGTCGGAGGCCGAGCAGTTGCCATACCAGGCAGTGATGCAGCCAGTCAGGTTGCTCTTGATGTTGCAGCTGTAGAACCTTTTGAGGATCTGAGGACCCATGCCAAATCTTTTCAGTCTCCTGAGGGGGAATAGGTTTTGTCGATAATACTCACATAAGGTCGATTTCATGTATGAATTTCCACCTTTGCAATGCATTTTTTTTTTCTCCTTTATTTAACCAGGTTAGCCATTTGATAACAAGTTCTAATTTACAACTGTGACCTGGCCAAGACAAAGCAAAGGTGTGTGACAAAAACAACAACAACACATAGTTACACATGAGAAACAAACGTACAGTCAATAACACAATAGAAAATCTATATACATGTGCTTAGTACTGAGGAGCAACAAGGTCTTAGCAAATAAGCTTTACCAGTGACAGTAAGCTCCTGCTCCTATGATCCGTTCTGGTTCACCCAAGGCTTGTTCAAGGCTACTTACTAACTCACACAAAGCAGATGTCGCCAACTACGCTATCTAATCCTATCTATCTTCAGCCCAGAGCAGAGAGTAATTACTGCAGTGTGTTGACCTCTGGGGTCAAAGGGCAAACACACTGCCACAGAAGGGGAAAGGGGATCCCCAATCAGTTGCACAACTGAATGCATTCAACCTAAATGTATGTTCTGCATTTAACCCAACGGCTGGCTGCCTTAATCAACATCCATGTCAAGGGCAGAACAGCAGATCTTGCCGACTCAGGGATTTGAACCAGAGACATTTTGGTTACTGAGAAGTGAGCCAAGTAATTAAATCTGTCAAAACACAGCATACACATTCAATTAATGCCTTCTATAAACTGGGTGGTTCAAGCCCTGAATGCTGATTGACTGTGGTAGCTGTAGTATATCAAACCGTATACCACGGGTATGACAAAACATTTATATTTACTGTTCTAATTATGTTGGAAACCAGTTTGTATCAGCAATAAGGCCCCTCGGGGGTTTGTGATATATGGCCAATATACCACGACTAAGGGCTGTGTCCAGGCAATATGCAATGCGTCGTGCTGAAGAACAGCCCTTAGCCGTGGTATATTGGCCATATACCACACCTCCTCAGGCCTTATTGCTTATGTATAATTTATAAGGCACATGACTTGAACTGCTGGTGTAGTCCTATGAAATATTCCTGGATGACCAGTATGAATTGCAGAATAATAAACTGAACTGCAGAGCTTGGCTGTGGTCCTCTCATCAAGCTAAGAGATGGCTGCGGTAATGAGGGATACGCAGGCCACGTTAAGATGAAAAACAGCTATTGTCACTTAATCAATGTGTCACTTAATCAATGTGAAACCCCAGTGGGGAAAGGCAGCCGCAGCCCACAGGGCCCCACAGTCCCCCACAGTACCCAGAATGGAGGAGGCTTTAAATGGGACACAGTCTCATACCGCACCTCATCCCAGCCGCACTGTGTATCGGTATGTATGGAGTGGTGGTTTGTCTCTGTCTGCTCTCTGGTCTCCGGCACTCTGCTTCTCCATCTGTGCGCTGGCACGGGGCGCTCTTTTCTCTCAAACGAACAGCTCCTGTGCTCCGCTAAACACACACCCTTATCCATCTGCCTGACATGTGCTTCCTTGTTTGTTTTCGCTCCTCGCCCCCGAGACGCAGGCAGCTGATGATATTGAGCTGTGTTGACGGCACTTCTCCATTCATGCCAGATGAATCAATCACTCCTCCTGCACGCTGCTGCGTCCCTCGTTTAGCCACCAATCTCCTCTTCTCTAATCAATATGGAGCTTCTGCAGGGACTTACTATACTGCTGCCCTGAGACCAAAAATTTTAAATCTCTTCCTTGCTAGGCACCCCAGCAGCTAAATTATACACGAAAATGAACAATGACAAGTACTCAGTAAGTGCCTTTTCCCTCATATCCCCAAATAAGACCTAACTTTGGATATTTGAGTTCAGACAGTAACAATGTGTGAACATATCTGAGTTGAACCCAAAGGTTACTTAGTGTTGACAGGGTACTAACTGTGTTTTGGCAGGAAAGCCACTGCATACATGAGAACTCAAGTGTCTCAAAAAAGAGGACATTTCTAAGTTACCCCAAACTTTTGAACGGTAGTGTACATTTTAAAGCAGCGGCTGACATTTCCTGTTGGGGTCTGTCCAGTTTTTTATCTCCCAACAACCACCCCTTTCTCTTTTCTTGAGAGGAAATGGCTGTGCGTGATCTGCAAACAAAGTGCAACGCAATGACCGCGTCTCATGGAAGAGACATGAGGGATCCGCATAACTAAACACATCCGTTGTATTATCAAAATGCTTAGCTTGTTTTGAAAAGCCTTCATCAAAGAAACACCTGCACAGAGACACAAAGTACGGAAGCTTCTGAAACTCCTCAAGTATATAAATATTTGTATGAACATAACAAGATTCAACAACTGAGACATAAACTGAACAAGTTCCGCAGACATGTGACTAACAGAAATGGAATAATGTGTCCCTGTACAAAAGTAACAGTCAGTATCTGGTGTGGCCACCAGCTGCATTAAGTACTGCAGTGCATCTCCTCCTCATGGACTGCACCAGATTTACCAGTTCTTGCTGTGAGCACTGATGGAGGGATTGTGCGTTCTTGTTGTAACTCAGGCAGTTGTTGTTGCCATCCTGTACCTGTCCCGCAGGTGTGATGTTCGGATGTACCGATCCTGTGCAGGTGTTGTTACACGTGGTCTGCCACTGCGAGGACGATCAGCTGTACGTCCTGTCTCCCTGTAGCGCTGTCTTAGGCATCTCACAGTACGGGCATTGCAATTTATTGCCCTGGCCACATCTGCAGTCCTCATGCCTCCTTGCAGCATGCCAAAGGCACATTCACGCAGATGAGCAGGGACCCTGGGCATCTTTCTTTTAGTGTTTTAGTCAGTAGAAAGGGTCCTGAAAAAGGGACGTTTCTTTTTTTGCTGTATGTATGTATATATACTGTACGTATGTATATATATATAAATAGTCAGTAGAAAGGCCTCTTTAGTGTCCTAAGTTTTCATAACTGTGACCTTAATTTCCTACCGTCTGAAAAGCTGTTAGTGTCTTAATGACCGTTCCAGATGTGCATGTTCCTTAATTGTTTATGACTGATTGAACAAGCATGGGAAACAGTGTTTAACCCCTTTACAATGAAGATCTGTGAAGTTATTTGGATTTTTACGAATTATCTTTCAAAGACAGGTTCCTGAAAAAGGGACGTTTCTTTTTTTGCTGAGTATATGTACGAAGCTAGAAAATACAAAAATAAGAACAAAGTCATCATCATTGATTGAAGGCAAGCACGCTGTCATTCATGTACAGTATATAGAGTTAATTAACGGCATATTCTCTGTGACGCCCATCTAATAATCATCTTCATCTATATCGTCCTCATCAAGATCATCACCCGTATCTGGCTTGACAATCGGCAGAGGGTTTCCGCGAGGACACTGCTCTAGGAATGTCCCTGCGCGGGCAGCGGCAGTAGCTGTGACAGTAGCAGCAGCGGCAGTGACTTGCGCAGGCTGTGAACAGTCTCACTCTGCCTCTCCCTATGTTCTGCTCCTGGAATGCCTGCTGCCCCCAGGCTGTGCAGAGAGCCACAGCCCCTCCTCCACCCTCTCTCCCAGCTCCTGGATCAGCTGGCTGGGGCTGTCCGCAGCAGAGGGGAGGGCGCTGGGGCTTCCTCTCGGCTGATATGAGAGCAGCACAGGACTCCTGGGGGACTAGAGGGGAGGCAGGCTGGAGCTGGAGGGGGCTGGCCTCGGCACTCTCTCCTCCTCTTCCTCCCTCTGTTCTGTCAGCACAGTCGTGCCCTTCTGTTCTGTCAGACTCATCTCCGCTGTGTGACTGGGGAGTTATACTGGAGCTTTTCTCCTCCTCCTCCTCTCCCTCTACCAGTGCCGCAGTTTCCAGAACCTCCAACTCCAGCTCCAGGTCGCTTTTCCTTAGGGACACTTTCAGTAGGGGATCAGCCAGAGCGGTCACCTTCCTGGCAGAAAGAGAGACAGAGAGGACCGGATGAGACATTCAGGCAAGAACAGCAAAGATGGACCAGTTTGTCTTATTCAACTTGGAAGTAAATATTTACAAATCCCAAAACCCTAACTGAAACCATTTGAAGAGCTGCTTTTCCAACACTGATGAGAAGTGGGTATTATGACTATGCTGTATGTCTGACTGCATTGCCTACTAAAAATACAGCAACGAGATCTCAATCTACAAATCTAATATCCATTACCCAAATCCCAGCCTCATCTGAATGCTAAGTAGACAGCAATTCACGGAGGCCTGAGCTCAATGAAGTATGGAAATAATGTTTAATATTCATGTATGAAGATGAGTTTGTCTGATATGCAGGTTCTGCCCCTCGAGTCTCCGACTGAAGCTCTCCCTGTGGGAGGTGATAAGAGAGCGAGGAGGATTACAGAGTTTACAGGACTCCATCCAGCACCGCCATCTCCTTTCCCCCACCCCCACACAGACAGACTGACACGATACAAAAAGCTGCTGCTGCTGGTATTGTACGGAGCTACTGCACTCTGGTTGCTGAAGGGATAAGAAAGAGTAAGGCATTGTAAGGAATCTTTCAAGACCCATTCTGTATGGCGACAGTCGATTTTTCATCTCGATAGGGGTGGAATGTTTATTTTTCCTGGCAACAGAAAAACTGATGACTGATGAAAACATCTTGTTCTTGTGTTTCTGTAATTCCAATTCTGGTTCATCAAAGAGAAATGTTGAATGTTGTTTTTAGTGATGATGTTGGTATTCTGGAAAGACTGCTGCTTGTCTTGAGGAGAGACTCCTATTAGCATCTATATTATATACAGGTAACTGACCAAATCAAGGAAACAACATAAAGTGTCTTAATGAGGCATTGGTCCACCTCAAGCCAGAACAGCTTTAATGCACCATGGCATAGATTTTTCAAGTGTGTGGAACTCTATTGGAGGGATGGGACACTAATGACATAATTTGGTGTTTTGTTGATGGTGGTGGAAAATGCTGTCAATTGGGTTGAGATCTGGTTACTGAGACGGCCATGGCATATGGTTGACATCATTTTCATGCTCATCAAACCATTCAGTGACCACATATGCCCTGTGGATGGGGGGATTGTCATCCTATGGGGGCATAGCCATGGTAGCCAAAATAATGCCCTGCCCAGCATTTTGAAACATGACCCTAAGAATGATGGGATGTTAATTGCTTAATTAAATCAGGAACCACACCTGTGTGGAAGCACCTGATTTCAATATACTTTGTATCACTCATTTACTCAAGTGTTTCCATTATTTTGGCAGTTACCAGTATGTAAAACAGGCAAGCCAGTGGAGTGGTACTTCTAATAATAATACAATAAATAATTTATATTCTAAATTTTGTTTGCCGTCTATATTCACAACCTTCCAACCGCATAAGAAAAAGGAGACCAACAAGCTTCAGAACACGGCAGGAAAGGGTTGGATAGGGTTGGGCTCCCAAGAGGCGCAGCAGTCCAAGGTACTGCATCTCAGTGCTAGGGGCGTCACTATAGACCCTGGTACGATTCAAGGCTGTATCACAATTCAGCCGTGATTGGTCCGGGTTTGGCCGGGGAAGGCCGCCATTGTAAATAAAAATGTGTTCTTAACTGACTTATAAAGGTCAAATAAAAATAAATAAATAAATACATAGAGTAAATGTGTCAAATAACCTTGAGAATGGTCAAATTGACTCCAAGCACACAACCAGCATTTACTGTGTCAATAAATGTTGGGTCAAAAAAGTCAAATTCAGAATCCTTTGAATAGATAGATGCAATTGTAGAGATAATGGAATGATGAACTAGTACACTGAAGCATTTTCCTATCATGCATCTTCTGTCCCAAGGAGAGCTGCCACATAACATTGGATTTCTATAAAAGCGGAGTAGTTTTATCCCTAATAAAGGGCTCCTCCAAAACCCATAATGTAAAGCCACTGGGGAATAGGTGGGGGGCCAGGCCCTTATACATTATTTATGAAGCTAAACCAGCGTAGGATGTTGCCAAAACTCAAGTGGCAGCTATTTTTCCACGGTGCAGCCGTAGTGATTAATAGCTGACCTTCTGCGGGTCGACCCTCTGCGGGTCAGCCTCCCGCGTGGCTCAGGCCGCTTCCATTCAGGACGAGATAAAGCACGACCCTGCTGCCCTCCACAGCCATTCAGCTCCTCAACGACCAGCAACACTGAGGCCCCTGCTGCCCTCCACAGCCATTCAGCTACTCACACCCCAGCAACACTGAGGCCCCTGCTGCCCTCCACAGCCATTCAGCTCCTCAACGACCAGCAACACTGAGGCCCCTGCTGCCCTCCACAGCCATTCAGCTCCTCACACCCCAGCAACACTGAGGCCCCTGCTGCCCTCCACAGCCATTCAGCTCCTCACACCCCAGCCACACTGAGGACCCTGCTGCCCTCCACGGCCCAATTAACCCACCGCTGAGAGCCAAGGTGGCTCCTTATAACCGCTAAGCCTTAATGGTTTCTTCCACTCTGGGGAGGAAACCATTTACACAGCAGAGGTATGTGTACTCATTTAGGACCTCGGAAGACACTGTGTTAACAGATCTTATAGCTAGTAGTCATGCTATATCAAAATTATATTGAAATGAAACATCTCTCCTTTATGCTGGTAAATGACAGTAAGAGTATGGGGAAAGAAAGGACAAAGAAAACACGACTGACCCATGAGTCAAGAAATTAAAAGGAGAACAATTACTCTGACGGATGGTTAGGCATGCATATGACCCGTAATAACACCCCCACCAGACCCCACATGGAGACCGTAGACGCTGGGCCTATAAAAGCCTTTCCTGGAGTAGAGGAGGCTTGCTGACTGGTTCTGGCTGGAGAGCCTCCTATAGCACTGCCACTTCAAAGCAGCCCCCCCCCCCCCCCGCCCTCTTCTACACCCCTTCTCCTGTTTTCTCTTCCCCCTGTGGGAAGTCATTATTGAGTTAGCATTGGAGGCTCTGCGCTTGTTTACTCCCCTCCCTCCCCTTGTCCCTCACTCTGCGCTGCGGTGGGAGAAGCCCGGGTTGTGGTGAATACAAAGGCTGCTTTTGGAGGGAGGGAATAATGTTGTACACAGTTCAGTCATTACTACACCACTGTTGTGGGTTGGCCTTATTAACTGATTAGGGACAGCTTTTTAAGGTTGGAAAACTTCAGTCGAGACATAGACTCTTCCATCTGTCAGACACAAGAGTTCTTGGGTGAGGACGGGAACAGGGTGAAGGGAAAAGGACAGCTAGACTGAGGCAATTACAAACATGCATTTCTTTCATCAGCCTCATGTTCAATGACATCACAAAACGTTCAACACATGTCCCTACTCAGTCTTAGGAGGCTTGGATTTCCTGACTTCCTGAGTTTGATGGAGTGTGTGAGGGAGTGTGTGAGGGAGCGTGTGACGGAGCTTGTGATGGAGTGTGTGATGGAGTGTCAAATCAAATCAAATTTTATTTGTCACATGCGCCGAATACAACAGAAAATTAAATAAAATAAAAATAACAATTATTCAACAGCAGCAGTAAGATAACAGTAGCGAGGCTATATACAGGGGTACCGGTACAGAGTCAATGTGCTGGGGCACCGGTTAGTCAAGGTAATTTAGGTAATATGTACATGTAGGTAGAGTTAAAGTGACTATGCATAGATAATAAACAGAGAGTAGCGGCAGCGTAAGAGAGGGGTCTGGTGGCCCTTTTATTAGCTGTTCAGAAGTCTTATGGCTTGGGGGTAGAAGCTGTTAAAAAGCCTTTTGGACCTAGACTTGGCGCTCTGGTACCGCTTGCCATGCAGTAGCTGAGAGAACAGTCTATGACTAGGGTGACTGGAGTCTTTGACAATTTTTAGGGCCTTCCTCTGACACCGCCTGGTATAGAGGACTTGTATGGCAGGAAGTTTCGCCCCAGTGATGTACTGGGTCATACGCACTACCCTGTAGTGAATTGCGGTCAGAGGCCGAGCAGTTGCCATACCAGGCAGTGATGCAACCAGTCAGGTAGCTCTCGATGGTGCAGCTGTAGAACCTTTTGAGGATCTGAGGACCCATGCCAAATCAGTCTTGAGTGAACAGGGAGTACAGGAGGGGACTGAGCACACACCCCTGAGGGGCCCCCGTGTTGAGGATCAGCGTCGCAGATTTGTTGTTACCTACCTTTACCACCTGGGGGCGGCCCGTCAGGAAGTCTAGGATCCAGTTGCAGAGGGAGGCGTTTAGTCCCAGGGTCCTTAGCTTAGTGATGAGCTTTGAGGGCACTATGGTGTTGAAAGCTGAGCTGTAGTCAATGAATAGCATTCTCACATAGGTGTTCCTTTTGTCCAGGTGGGAAAGGCCAGTGTTGAGTGCAATAGAGATTGCATCATCTGTGGATCTGTTGGGGTGGTATGCAAATTGGAGTGGGTCTAGGGTTTATGGGATAAAGGTTTTGATGTGAGCCATGACCAGCCTTTCAAAGAACTTCATAGCTACAGACGTGAGTGCTGCGGGTCGGTAGTCGTTTAGGCAGGTTACCTTAGTGTTCTTGGGCACAGGGACTATGGTGGTCTGCTTGAAACAGGTTGGTTATTACAGACTCAGTCAGGGACAGGTTGAAAATGTCAGTAAAGACACTTGCCAGTTGGTCAGCGCATGCTCGGAGTACACGTTCTAGTAATCCATCTGGCCCTGCGGCCTTATGAATGTTGACCTGTTTAAAGGTCTTAATCACATCGGCTACGGAGAGCGTGATCAGACATTTGTCCGGAACAGCTGATGCTCTTATGCATGTTTCATTGTTACTTGCCTCGAGGCGAGCATAGAAGTAATTTAGCTCGTCTGGTAGGCTCGTGTGACTGGGCAGCTCACGGCTGTGCTTCCCTTTGTAGTCTGTAAGTTTGCAAACCCTGCCACATCTGCCGAGTGTCGGAGCCGGTGTAGTACGATTCAATCTTGATCCTGTATTGAAGCTTTGTTTGTTTGATGTGTGTGATGGAGTGTGTGAGGGAGTGTGTGAGTAACACTGAAGACCTATGTCAGAGGCATTATGTTGTATAACGAGGTGTCTGGAGTCATATCAGGTGGGTTACACAGTCTGTCACTTCCCTCCAGCCATGTTTTTTATTTTATTTTTTTATTTCACCTTTATTTAACAAGGTAGGTCAGTTGAGAACAAGTTCTCATTTGCAACTGCGACCTGGCCAAGACAAAGCAAAGCAGTGCGACAAAAACAACAACACAGAGTTACACAGTAAACAAACCTCCCTATTGATCTCACAACATTCCTCTCATGGGACCGTTGACAGTCACTGATCTCATATCACCCTCTCACAGGACCGTTGACAGTCACTGATCTCACAACACCCCTCTCACAGGACCGATGACAGTCACTGATCTTACAACATTCCTCTCACAGGACCGTTGACAGTCACTGATCTTACAACATTCCTCTCACAGGACCGTTGGCAGTCACTGATCTCACAACACCCTTCTCACGGGGCCGTTGACAGTCACTGATCTCACAACACCCCTCTCACGGGACCGTTGACAGTCACTGATCTCACAACACCCCTCTCATGGGTCCGTTGACAGTCACTGATCTCATAACACCCCTCTCACAGGACCATTGACAGTCACTGATCTCACAAAACCCCTCTCATGGAACAGTTGACAGTCACTGATCTCACAACACCCCTCTCACGGGACCGTTGACAGTCACTGATCTCACAACATTCCTCTCACGGGGCCGTTGACAGTTACTGATCTCACAACACTCCTCTCACGGGACAGTCATCACATCCATAGTAGGGATTGTAATCTTAGGAAGTATGAAAGAGTGTTTCCTTGCTGTATAGAGAGACCATTAGTTGATGTGCAACATGAAGAGAGCTGGTAGAAGCTAGTTGTAGAGCTTGTTTACCTAAATCCTATTAGAAACTAGGACTCAAAGAGAGGAAGTTGCCTCTGATGCAACAGCACCGTCAGTGTTTCTCTCTACCTCTGTGTGCTGGGATTCCTGTGTAAGTACACAAAAGCTGGATGTCATGCAGAGAGGAAATCTGTAGTACTTATCCCTGTTAGCTGTGAGACAGTCTTGGCTTTGTTGAGCCCAGCGGGACACAGAGAGGATCTGCTGTCTCCGTGGTGGGGAGGGCTCAAATCAGACAGACTAGATACAATATCTATCTACTACCTCACAGACAAGGCCCAGGGCAGGACAAGCTCTTGACAGACAGACGTGTCTGTAGTGCAGTTACAGTACATACCCTCCCAGAGAGTGACTGTGTCACACTAGCTGCATGAAAAGTAGTAAAACCAGAAATTTGTAAGGAAAAAATAAATCTCACCTGTATTCCATTTACAACATTTCTACTATTTAATTACAATTATTGTCAATGTGGCCAAACCCCTCTAATACTCAAGAGGAATTTAACATTTCTAAATTAACCTCCCACTCGGCACCTCAGTGTAAATTGTTGCCACCGCTGCAATTTATAAAATATATTAGAAAGTACCAGTCAAAAGTTTGAACACACCTACTCATTCCAGGTTTTTTCTTTATTTAAATTTGTTGTACTATTCTCTACATTGTAGAATAATGGTGAAGACATCAAAACTATGAAATCATGTAGTAACCAAAAAAGTGTTAAACAAATCAAAATATATTTTATATTTGAGATTCTTCAAAGTAACCAGCCTTTACCTTGATGACAGCTTTGCACACTATTGGCATTCTCTCAACCAGCTTCATGAGGTAGTCAGGCGGAATGTATTTCAATTAACAGGTGTGCCTTGTTAAAAGTTAATTTGTGGAATTTCTTTCCTTCATAATGCGTTGGAGCCAATCAGTTGTGTTGTGACAAGGTAGGGGTGGTATACAGAAGCCCTATTTGGTAAAAGACCAAGTCCATATTATGGCAAGAACAGCTCAAATAAGCAAAGAGAACCGACAGTCCATCATTACTTTAAGACATGAAGGTCAGTCAATACGTAACATTAAGAACTTTTAAAGTTTCTTCAAGTGCAGTCGCTATGATAAAACTGGCTCTCATGAGGACCGCCACCGGAAGACCCAGAGTTACCTCTGCTGCAGAGGATAAGTTCATTAGAGTTACCAGCCTCAGAAATTGCAGCCGAAATAAATGCTTCACAGAGTTCAAGTAACAGACACATCTCAACATTAACTGTTCAGAGGAGTGCATGAATCAGGCCTTCATGGTCGAATTGCTGCAAAGAAACCACTACTAAAGGACACCAATAAGAAGAAGAGACTTGCTTGGGTCAAGAAACACGAGCAATGGACATTAGACCGGTGGAAATCTGTCCTTTGGTCTGGAATCCAAATTTGAGATTTTTGGTTCCAACTGTCATGTCTTTGTGAGACGCATGGAGGAGGAGGCGTAATGGTGTGGGGATGCTTTGCTGGTGACACTGTCTGTGATTTATTTGGAATTCAAGGTACCCTTAGCCAGCATGGCTACCACAGCATTCTGCAGCGATACGCCATCCCATCTGGTTTGCGCTTAGTGGATCTATCATTTGTTTTTCAACAGGACAATGACCCAACACACCTCCAGGCTGTGTAAGGGATCCTGAGTGGCGCAACGGTTTAAGGGACTGCATTGCAGTCACTACAGACCCAGGTTCGATCCTGGGCTGTATCACAACCGGCCATGATCGGGAGTCCAATAAGGTGGTGCACAATTGGCCCAGTATCGTCTGGGTTAGGCCGTCATTGTAAATAAGAATATGTTCTTAACTGACTTGCCTAGTTAAATAAAGGTTAAATAATTTAAATAAATAAAAGGGCTATTTGACCAAGAAGGAGATTGTGGAGACCTGGCCTCCACAATCACTCAACCCAATTGAGATGGTTTGGGATGAGTTGGACAGCAGAGTGAAGGAAAAGCAGCCAACAAGTGCTCATTATATGTGGGAACTCCTTCAAGACTGTTGGAAAAGCATTCCTCATGAAGCTGGTTGAGAGAATGCCAAGAGTGTGCAAAGCTGTCATCAAGGCAAACGGTGGCTACTTTGAAGAATCTAAAATATATATACTTGTTTTGGTTACTACATGATTCCAATGTTATTTCATAGTTTTAGAGTAGAAAATAGTAAAAATAAAGACAAACCCTTAAATGAGCAGGTGTGTACTGGTACTGGTACTGGTACTGTATATATTATATATATATTTCTGCAGAGACTCGATGAAAAACCTCCTAGGGAAACCACTGCTGACAACATACAAGTACATTCCCCAGGCGTCTGGCCGTGGCTTGACCGGCCCAGTGAACCCGTTAACCCAGTAGCCTGGGGTGGTCAGCCTGGTTCTAGCAGCTGCTGGTAGTCCCTGTGGGGAGCCTATGTCCCTTGAGGGCCTCCTGGGGCTGCTCTCCTCTGGGCATTGTCATGCACACAATGTGTGTAGAGGCTGAATGGATGGCAGTGAGAGAGAGAGTGAGAAAGAGAGAGAGAGAGAGAGCGATAGAGAGAGAGAGAGAGGGGGGAGAGAGAGAGAGAGAGAGAGAGAGAGAGAATGAAGGGAAAAAAAGATCCTTGCTTCCTCATCCTAGACTAGCGAATCCTTGAGCTCGACACTCACAGGTTGCCATGGTTTTTGCTATAGGATTTAATTGACCCAATTAATTGATTGTGCGGCAGACAGAGGATAAAGAGGGGGAGGAATGTGTGAGTGCTGAAAGAGCAAGGGGAAGTTAGAGCCCTGCTGATTTAACTGAGGTACAGTAACACAACACTGATCCTATGGGCTTTGTTAGACTGGCCACAGTCAATCTACATTGGAATCCTTCCAAGATGTTTGATGAGAGAAGAGACAGAGAGAGAAAATGGGTGTTTTAATTTCAGTCTAACAACACTGCAGGGGTTGGGCATTGGAGGATCATCAAAACCACCCAGTGAAACAAATGGTAAGGAGGTGCTTTCATTTGCCAGTGGCAGATCATTGGAGGAAATGTTCAATGTATCTGACAATTCAAAGATATGTGAATGATACAATTTCCCTCGGTAATGTAGAACCCAAATTATCCGCTTTAAACATTTTTTATCAGGACAAATACAAAATGGTGTCAGAACGGTTTTCTCCACCCTCATACTACTGATCTGAGAGTGGACTGTCCACTTGTTTGTCTGTGTGTGTCTGTGGAGGGAGAGGGTTTCACTGGTCTAAATCACTGACGTCTTTACGATGCTGTAAATTTGAGGCCGAGGTCTGAGCAGTCGGAGGGACTTTAAGAGCATGAACACACGTGGGACATCCCAGAGAGACAGACAGTATTAATCAACCCACTAAGCAATGCATTCATTAATCAATATTTTCATCATGAGCGGCTGATCGTGTCTGGGAATCGACTGTGGGGAGGACTGACAAGATACAGGGGATTGCAGCTCAGCTCATCTTACCACGGTAATCAGAAAGAAAGAAAGAAAGAAAGAAAGAAAGAAAGAAAGAAAGAAAGAAAGAAAGAAAGAAAGAAAGAAAGAAAGAAAGAAAGAAAGAAAGAAAGAAAGAAAGAAAGAAAGAAAGACAGCTCACTTAGCAGGAATGACAAATCCTTCACGGGGGAATATCTAGCCATGAGTAGAACAATGCTTATACAATCTGTCATCAAACCTGTCACTGGGACAAAGGGCTGCCACAACTAACCATATGTGATAACAGAGCACTGTCTATGGCATGCAAAACACAGCTGGCTGCTGCTTGAGGCCTGCCTGCCTGCCTGCCTGCCGTGCTGCCTGGCTGCCTGCCTGCCTGCCTGCCTAAAGAACAGACAGCTCTCCTCTCGCAGCTGCCGTGCATGGCAAGTGGACTGCGCTATTTTATTCCACATTCAGAAAGGAAAGAAATGCAGTTTGTGAGGCACAACAACGCAGAACAGTTATGAAATGTCTACCTGGGAATAGATTGGCAGCAAGACAATGAAATGGAATGGAATGCCTGGGCTCTGGAGGTTTTCCGAGCCAGGTGCCCTGAGGCAACCGCTACAACAGGAGAGTTAGTAACTCTGTCTGGACTCTGGACAGCCACTCTCTGGCTGTATCTGCTCTCACTGTGTCGGTGTCTGCTGACACGACAGCTGAAATGAGCCAGGTCTCAGGGCAGAAAGACAAAAAGCTTTGCTTTGTTTATTGCATGAAAACTTTTAACGGAAAAGGGAAATGTAACAATTCAATCACAGGTCAACACTGCAACCACAAGGACTAATCCATTTAATGATCGATGCGGGGTTGCAGCCAGTGGAAGGCAGCGTGTTGTTAGGTCAAGCTGACATTTAGCGGCGCTGTAAAGCGGGGGAGGGGAGGAGAGGGAGGCAGATGGGAAAGCACTCAACCTCAGATGCCTTCCTGCCGTTTCATCTCCTTGACTCTGACTGAGGTGAGACTGATTAAGTTTTCCAGTGGCTTGACAGTGCTGCTCTGCTGCTGCTCCAAGCATATGCACACACAGACAGACAGACAGACAGACAGACAGACAGACAGACAGACAGACAGACAGACAGACAGACAGAACCAAAACCCTCTCTGTACTCTCTTTTCCCCGTCTGCTGCAGCGTAACAGGCAGATCGACAGGGACTCCAACTCCAATCTCCACCATTGATTTATTATTAAATGGCCTTCGAGGCGTTTTCTTTTCCAGAGAGAATAGGACTTTGCTGGCAAAATTTTAACCAGAGAAAGCTCCAGCAAACCTCCGACTGGTGGACTTACTTGACCCTCTGAATCCAGACACAGTAGACTGTGATAAAGAGGTCGTTCAGTAGGAAGGCCGGCTCATTCTCCTGGAAGACTTTGTGAATATCCAACAGGCACATCAGGACGCATGCTTCCCCTGGACAAGGAAAACAGAAGGAGTAGAAAAACAATGTTAATCTATATCAAGAAAGGTACAGGATGGCAACAACAACTACCCGAGTTACACCAGGAACGCACAATCCCTCCATCAGTGCTCACAGCAAGAACTGGCTAATCTGGTGCAGTCCATGAGGAGGAGATGCACTGCAGTACTTAATGCAGCTGGTGGCCACACCAGATACTGACTGTTACTTTTGATTTTGACCCCCTTTTTGTTCAGGAACACATTATTCCATTTCTGTTAGTCACATGTCTGTAGAACTTGTTCAGTTTATGTCTCAGTTGTTGAATCTTCATACAATATTTATGTTAAGTTTGCTGAAAAATAAATGGAGAGAGGACGTTTCTTTTTATGCTGAGTATATATATATATATATATATATATATATATATATATATATATATATATATATATATATATATATATATATATATACACACACATAGGGGAGTTGCTGGCAGAGACTGTAGTTCCTTCAAATTATAGGCTAAACAGGCTATGAGAGATCATGTGAGCATTGCAAGATCATACTATTGCAGACAACTCATGACAGAGAGAGCAACTAATCAACTTTCAGGTCCCCTTTATCTAGTCCACTTAGTCCAGAACTTAATTGGGCCTAGATAATCTAAACGGTTCATTTCATACCAGTTTAGGAACTCATTTATTTGGCCTGATTTCCCTCAAAGTGTACCATTACAAAAATACACACCTGGAGCAAATTTAGATCCTTTACATTTGCTGCCACAAAATCCCTTTCTCAACACAGGCATATAAATAGGGACACACTGAGGTCTGCAACAGGCCATTTGCAGTTTTATTTAACCTTTATTTAACTAGGCAAGTCAGTTAAGAACAAATTCTTCTTTACAATGACAGCCTACCCTGGCCAAACCCAGACAACACAGGGCCAATTGTGCACTGCCCTATGGTACTCCCAATCACAGCCGATGTGATACAGCCTGGATTTGAACCAGGGACTGTAGAGATCCCTCTTGCACTGAGATGCAGGGCATTAGACCACTGAGCCACTCAGGAGCCCTGGATGCACTCCTCCTGTCTAGCATCCACCTCCAGGATTGGCTGACAGCAACCAGAGACATTCTGGTCCTTTCAAAACAAACCGAAAACTCACTCTGAGGAAAACATTTAGTTCTCATTTCGAGCATGAGCTGTCTTACAGAGGCAGCAGAGAGAGAGAGTTCAGCTTCCAACTCCAGGGCCAGGACGCAGAGCACCCAGCCAGGACGCAGAGCACCCAGCCAGGACGCAGAGCACCCAGCCAGGACGCAGAGCACCCAGCCAGGACGCAGACACAACTCTCTTCTCCCTGCTCCAAAACTCACGGTTTTACTTTTCTCCCTCTTTCTCCCTGGGAGCGATGGCTGAAGAGCTAGCCTGGGAGGGAGAGAGCCATGTGGCACAATGAATCCTGCACTCGTCTGTTTTACACTCTGATGACATGTTGAACCAGTTAATCATATTGGTGGCAAGCCCAGTGGCTGAGCCCTGGAGAGGGTCAGACAGGCAGGCAGGCAGGCAGGCCCAGGAGCATGGGCACAGCAACACAGCTGCCACAGGGGCACTGCCCCCTAACATCCATCATGGCAAAGTGACAAGACAGCATAGGCAACACACAGCTGCACACTGTATGAGGTAACTGAAGACTTTATCGTTTCAACTACTAGTAGAGCCATGTGCACTTCTACAACATCATACATAGCCTACCGTACGAGCTCATCATCCAGTGGAGACTCTAACCTTTTCCAGGGCCATATTGAAGTAGCTAAATTACAGCTAAATGTTAAAAAGCCAAGGGAAAAGGGTAAATTAAAAACATGACAGAGAAACGTGAGTTGAGTTACTCTGAGGAACAGCAATTACGGAACATTTCCAGCTCAGCATAGGCTAGTGCGGCAGTCAACTCCAGTGGGTTCTTTTGTCAGCTACACGACAGCAGTCGTGCTAAATCCTCCCAAAGTCCCTACCCAGGAGGCCCTGCTCTGCTCTCCCTGCCTGCCTGGCGGCCCATTGGTTGCAGCCACTTAGCAGGCAGCTGGATGAGCTCCTTGAGAATAAATAAGCATCTGTTCTGTCAGAGGACCATAGCCTGTCTCGCAAGTTTGGCAAATGCCAGAAGGAGCATCTTTTATTTGGGTGGGATGGTTGAAACTTTTCACCTTTTCTCTGTTGTCATAATCATCTACACTGAGTGTACAAAACATTAAGAACACCTGCTCTTTCCATGACATAGACTGACCAGGTGAATCCAGGTGAAACTTATTGATGTCACGTGTTAAATCCACTTCAATCAGTGTAGATGAAGGGGAGGTAATTAAGGATTTTTAAACCTTGAGACAATTGAGACATGGATTGTATGTGTGCCATTCAGAGGGTGAATGGGCAAGACAAAAGATTGAAGTGGGTATGGTTGTAGGTGCCAGGCGTACTGGTTTGTGTCAATAACTGCAGCGCTGCTGGGTTTTTCACGCTCAACGATTTCCCGTGTGTATCAAGAATGGTAACCACAAGCCAACTTGACCTAACTGTGGGAAGCACTGGAGTCAACATGGGCCAGCATCCCTGTGAAACGCTTGACACCTTGTAGAGTCCATGCCCCGACAAATTGAGTCTGTCTGACGACAAAATGGGGGGGTGCAACTCAATATTAGGAAGGTGTCCTTAATGTTTTTTACACTTGAGCATTTGGCTGGTCAGTGGGCAACGGCCGGCCCCCCTACCAAGATGGATCGGCCCAGTTTTCTGATTGGCTGAGCCGAGGTGGCGCATTTTCACAAAAAAATTCAAATGCGTATCATCAAAGAGTCACTTAGTCAGTCACTTAGTCAAAACAGAGAAACGGAATGGTGGTGCCGAAAAAGTTAGAGAGACCAAAAAAGGTCTCGAGGCCGACGCTGCTAAATGTGTGATCAGCTGCTGTGGTGCAGTCGGGGTAAGAAGAAAACCGAAAGACACACTTACTAACGCACACTGACACAGATAGGCCTAATATTTTGGCTGTATATTGTATGAAATATATTTCAAACCTACTATAGTAGGCTAATTCGGGGGAACACTAAGAAACTAGGCTTCTTGCAATATCGCCAAGTCATTAAATTGGCTTTTATAACACATACAGTAGGTAAGGCATTAGCCATCTACTAGACATTTCTACAGTGCTTTTTATTAAACACAAGTATTTTTACTAAACGCAAGTATTTTTACTTAACACATGTATTACAATAAACGTAAATTCGGGGACTGTGTATTTTAATTGTTTGATCAATGTTTATTCTCCTCTGAATCTCAGTCTCTTCAGCCCAGCAAGTGAGTTTATGAGCTGTAGTAACAAGTGACTCTGGTGTCGGATTACATTCCAATGGCACTGAAGGCTGGAAAGTCCCAGCTAATTTCATTCGTTGAAAGGCCTGTCACGTCTTGGCAGAAAGATATGCATACACGCGTAGCATTGTCACACTAAGCACAACGCTGGAAATCTATCCACATAAACTAGTCCCGGCTTCATTCTTTGACAAACACAGAAGGTTGTATACTGAATTCAATAGAAGAAAACAGAGAGAGTAAAGGAGAGAGAGACCACCAGTTCCTTAATCTAGCCAATGACTATATTATACAGCCAAAACATTAAGGACCTGGCAGTCTCTCGCTCTCCTTCACTCTCTCCGTTTTCTTCTATTGAATTACTGTATATGTAGCCTAATATTTAAACACTTAGCTACAGTAAGTGGGCAGAGGAGGGAACACTTGACATGCAATGATTTGAAATATACAGTTAGGCTGTTATAAGGTATTATATTACCCAAATGGTAATCTGTAAGGCATTTATTCAGTGATTTTCTTCTTTGTCTAATATATGCGTTTATTCATTCACAACTACGATGGGTAACACTTTAAGGGTCCATAATGAACCATTTATAAGGCATTTATAAATTATGTTCACCATTTATTCATCATTACTCTCACATTAATAAACCATTTACTAATAATTCATAAGGTATTTTTGCAGTCCCTAATCTAAAGTGAGTGCTATTTATATTGGATAAATACTTTATAAATGTTTTGAGTGACCAGTGCAATTTATCACAGAAGCACACAACACAGGATGTTTAAGCAACATATATACACACACACACAGGTGTAAATAACTAGCTTACTAACATTTACAAATGTGGGAGGGATGATCAGACACACACTGACACACGCAAGTAATAGTAATTAACCCTTAGGATAGGGCGGACATGAAAGCCAGGCACTTATATTTGCAATATAAGTAATTAGGCTTTTATAAGGTATTATGAGCCAATGGTCATCTATTAGGCATTTATTCAGTCATCTTTCTTATTTTTCTAATAAATGTGTTTATTCATTCACAACTAGGATGTTGCAGGGCCCAGCAGAGTGTGATCCCCTGATCTTCTGGTACCAGTGCTGTGGGAATGAATGCTAGGTTTAGCAGAAACAGCTCAGAAGTGAGTGTAGTGGAGGTAGGAAGAAAACAGAGACACAGATGTACGGTCAGTTTCTCAATCTCAATATGTTGGCTCTATGTGTAATAGCTATTAACACTTAGGAGTAACAAACAGAGTGACAGACACAGACAGAGTGACAACAGAGGAGAACAAGGAAAAGCAGACAGACACAGTGACAGACAGAGACCGTGTGCAGTGTGGCTGAAATGCCAGGGCTGAATTTTTTACCCCTGTCCACCCCTGCAGAGGGCTGTTCAAATATTTCCCCCCAGGATAACATTTCCTTCAAGGCCTTAACCAGCCACTCCCACAAGACATTAATGGGTTTGTTTTTCTAATATCTACCAAAGTTTGCTTTCATTAAATTAAGTGCCTCAAATTGTCTTTATCCTGATAAATTAATTAGCTGTGTGGAGTAATGCTGGGAGGAAACGTGTGGTGCCCTCTCAGACGTACACCAGCCAGGCTGCATTACTGTAGCTTTACAGTTCATTAACCAAAGCCTTATTACCCTCTCACACACACACACACACACACACACACACACACACACACACACACACACACACACACACACACACACACACACACACACACACACACACACACACACAGGTAAATAAAGATGAACAAAATGTCATTGAATTTGCAGAGGGAAACTCATTCAAATGTAATTGAATTTGCAGAGGGAAACTCATTAAAATGTAATTGAATTTGCAGAGGGAAACTCATTCAAACGTCATTGAATTTGCAGAGGGAAACTAATTCAAATGTCATTGAATTTGCAGAGGGAAACTAATTCAAACGTCATTGAATTTGCAGAGGGAAACTCATTCAAATGTCATTGAATTTGCAGAGGGAAACTCATTAAAATGTAATTGAATTTGCAGAGGGAAACTCATTCAAACGTCATTGAATTTGCAGAGGGAAACTAATTCAAATGTCATTGAATTTGCAGAGGGGAACTAATTCAAATGTCATTGAATTTGCAGAGGGAAACTCATTCAAATGAAGAGACGCACTTGCTGTTGTTGGCCTGCTTAGACTAATATCATCAGTTAGGCTTGGTTGCATTTTCCAGCACCGAAACAACTGGGTATGTGACTGTTTATTAACTAATGCCCAGTGTCAGGAGAGAGAGTAAAACAGGGCATTATAACAGGTGAAGTTGTGTGTTTGTTTCCAGAGAATGAAGGTAGATAGTGTAGTGTACTTGGGCTCCCAAGCGGCGCAGTGGTCTAAGACACTGCATCTCAGTGCTAGAGGCGTCACTACAGACAACCTGGTTTGAATCCAGACTGTATCACAACCCCCTGTGATTGGGAGTCCCATAGGGTTGCGCACAATTGGCCCAGCGTTGTCCGAGTTTGGCCGGTGTAGGCCGCCATTGTAAATAAGAATTTGTTCTTAACTGACTTGCCTAGTTAAATAAAGGTTAAATAAAAATAGTACAGGGAGGCTTCCATTACAGTGACTAAGTGGGATTCTCTGATTCTCTCAGTGGTCTGATAGACTCATTCTCCTAACCTAATGAGGCACAGAAATGCTAATCTGGAGCTTAAAAAAAATAACCTTTCATTTGCAGACATTGACGAGCGTTCAAATCATCACAAACTGGATAATCTCACCCCACACACATCCTAAATGTGTTTACACGGCAGAGCCTTCATCTAGCTACCTGCAGGGCTTTGATTTAAAGATTACTTTGTGCTGGGAGATATCAAAGTCAACAGTTTGAGTCTGTATGGGACAAATCCTCACTTCCTGATTGGAGAGGTTGAACCAGACAGACAACTCTGTTGGAGAGAGGTTTCTTTAACACATATGCTATACTGCAGCACCAATGAGAGACCTTGCTCTAGATACTGTATTCAGTGCATTGTTTTGAGCAGGAAATATTATGCTTGTATGCAGGTTGCTCTGCTCTGCTTGTGGTGGTATTTGCCTTCCAACAGAAATGCATTAAACCACATAATTTCCATCAAAACATTGGTCAGAGTAAAGAGAGTGATACTAAATCAGTGTGTTCAAATTAAGCCTAACTATGCTGTCACATTCATTGAGGGGAAACAAGGCAATACTGAGGGCTTTATAATTTGGGCATGACACAGAGACCAGGCTGTAGAGCGGGTAATACAACACCCTCCTCCCAAAGGCCACCAGGACCTCCTGCAACGAACTGTACGTCTGAAAGAAAACAAACAAAAAAGACGCTGCATTTTCATCATGGCCCGACACTAGACATTAAAAAAGGGAAACCTTACAGAATGAAGAGTAAGGGCCTCTTGCTTTCCTCCTTCCCTCCAGCACTGAGAAGGCTTGCCCACGCCTAACTGCAGTCATTGGTAAACTAACGACTTCCCTTTTATAGAGGAGGAAATAGGAAAGGAACTCTTAAACACCTTTTGCATCCGCAGCCTTTAATTGTTGGTGGTCCATTAATCACTTTTTTAACTCAAGGCTTTTCTCTGCATCGGTGGACAAACGAGCTGAGCCCTCTGCTTTCCCTTTTCATTCATCCTCACTGGCTTTGTTAAGACTGCTCTCAGAGAGCGACAGTGTCTCCTTGCACGTCATCAGTCCTCATCCCCTCTCCCCCGGGGCTGTTTAGCAGCCTGGCTGTAAATAAGACTCAGCTGCACACCAACCACCAACCCTGTCTGAATGGTTAGGAGGCTGGTTAACAGCTACGCCAAGCCTGTCTGAATGGTTAGGAGGCTGGTTAACAGCTACGCCAACCATGTCTGAATGGTTAGGAGGCTGGTTAACCCTTTACACTCGTAGGAATTGGCTTATATGGATAGGCCTAACCTGAAATGTTTATTACAGAAGAAATATGAAATACATAACAATGGTACAATTGAAATGGAACCGTTTGGAGATAACGGGGAAATTGTGAGTACACAACAGTTCACCTGCCACAAGACTGAATACAAACATTACACTTGCTTTTCTGTGCATTTTACATTTATTGTAATTTGCCTCACTTGTTTGTAACGAAATCTGAAAATACTCTGGAAACATTCCTTAACATTATAAGGCTATTCCTGAGAAATGTGCAGTAGGTGCAACATAAGACAAACAAATGACAATATTTGAGTGAGAGGTCTACCTGGTGAATCCAAGTGGCCACACACCTCTTCAAAGTGTGCACAGTTCCTAAGCAAATTCAATGTACTTTTATGACTCAAAGAAGAGTCTTCAACTATAAAGTACTTTTTTGAGTTGTCCTAGCTGTGCCGTTGAGGAACTAGAGCAAGCACATTGTAGTTGTTAATTTTGGAACACAACCCTGCATCCCCACAATCACACAATTACTGCATTATAAATCGCAATCTTGGTCAGGTGGGCATCATTTGAAACCTTGTTCTATTGCAAGCATGACTAGCTAAGTTATAAAATAGGATCTTACAGTGTTCGGCTTTCTCAAGGCAATTCAGAGAAACAGATTATAATTTTGTTGCGCATAGAAAGATGTCATGAGTGCAGTCAGGCGTGTGCCGAGGCAAAAAAAAAAAATCAATAAACAAACATAGGCTCTATCTGTTGAGAACAACCAAGGGATTGACTCTATGTCATCTTGTAACGGGGCGGCAGGTAGCCTAGCGGTTAGAGCGTTGGGCCAGTAACTGAAGGGTCACTGGTTCGAATACCTGAGCCGGCAAGGTGAAAAACTTGCCGATGTGTCCTTGAGCAAGGCCCTTAACCCTAATTTGCTCCTGGGGCTGATGTATGTAGGCTGTCATTGTAAATAAGAATGTGTTCTTAACTGACTGGCCTAATTAAAAAAAGGTTAAATAAAAAGTAACTGAACATCAAACATAGTGTTCATAAATGTTGATACTCTATGACATGAGTTTAATGATTTGGAAATGCACATTTGGACTCACGGGTGTTTAGCTTGCTAGTATGACATCAAAGTCTCATCTTTCAAAATACATTGAGTCCTCTTCATTTACAGATTTTACCTCACTCAGATAACAAAAGTTGCCCAATTACTGGGAGCTGGGTTCATACACATTTATTTCCATGACTTTTAACCAACGCTGGAAGGCTGCTCTCTGATCCCATGTACCATTTCCTGTCATTGTGCAAGGCACTTAACCCCCCACAAAGTAGAATAGCTGTTAGGCAACTGTATAAAACACATGTGGTCAACCCTCAGTCTGGAGAGGCTTTTGATCAAGCCCTGCTCAAACATCAGAGACAGTTTATCAAGGTCCGGTTGAGCAGGTAATTTCGACTGGAATAAAAGCCTGCACAACCAGTCATACTTATCTTAGCTACGGTAGCTACCTTAGAAGTGTTTACTTTGCAGGCTGACCAGCATCTAGTGAGTTGCAATGTCCCATACATTGGATGCCCATACCAACTGCAAGTATCTACAAAACAAGTTTTGAAGCTACATAATCCAAAAGAAAGGCTACATGAAATATTTTTTCCCAAAATTACTGTATATGATTCACACATTATTATTTAGATTCACATGATTCTATTCACTGCGAACTAATACAATGGCAAAAATAATTAAAAATAATCAGTTAAATGAAACATCGTTCAAAAAGTAGATCAACTTTGTATGGCCTTATTCGCAATTTTTTTTGTGGAAGGTTTTTGGGGACATTTCATGACGAAAATATTAATACATGATAACAATAGTTTAAATGTTTTGGTGGACCAACATGGGCCAGCCTCCTTGTGGAACGCTTGCGACACCTTGTAGAGTCCATTCCCCTACGAAGAGGCAAAAGGGGGTGCAACTCAATATTAGGAAGATGTTCTTAATGTTTGTTATACTGAGGTTATGTTTTGAATTGTCTACCTAGTTCGTCTGTTCTCTATCATATTTTATAGGCTAAGCCTACCTGCGGCTGCAATGTCCGACCGTCTGTCTCTCCTTGAGAAATTATAACATTTATTTTCATGACTATATAAATCACCAAAACTTTTCCAGGACTGGAAAACACCATTTTAAAATTCCATGACTTATCCACGATTTTCATCAACATAAAAATCCTGCGGGATTGATGGGGGCAACTTCTTGTTACGCGCAGTGCTCAAGTTCAGAATGGCTGTCAGTCAAAAACCCATACAGCGCTGTAAAGTGCAGAGCCTGAACTCTGGTGTCATGTGTATAGCATGTGTATAGCAAGGCGCTTATTAGTGCCCAAATCTGCCATTTTCAACCTGTTAACGGGTACGAGTGTAAAGGGTTAACGGCTACACCAACCACCAACCCTGTCTGTCCTGTTAAGAGGCTGGTTAACAACTAGCAGATGGAGGGATGGAGGGAAAGAGAGAAGGGGGAGGGAGAATAAAAGAGAAAGACAAAAAAAGGGAAACCGAGAAAAGATTGAGAGAGAAGAAAAGAGAGATATAGTAAGATAGATAGATAGATAGATAGATAGATAGATAGATAGATAGATAGATAGATAGATAGATAGATAGATAGATAGATAGATAGATAGATAGATAGATAGATAGATAGGTACTTTATTGATCCCCCGGGGGGGAAATTTCATAAAGGGAGGGGAGGGGATAGTTAAATAGAGAAACAGGAAGATACTTGGTAAAGGAGAGGGTTAGAGAGAGAGAACGAGGAAGAGAGTGGATGAGACAGAGTGAGGACAGAGCGGATGAGAGAGGGCGCCCGTCAGTCTCTCCCAGACAGACAGCTCTACTGACCAGGGCCTTCAGGCAGCTGCAGGATGTCATTAGATTACCACCTCCTCCATTATCACCATTATGGCCAAACTGCTACCTCTCAGACTCAGGCGTCCGATTACCAGTCCTCACTGTCAGGTTCACAGGGAAAGGTTTAAGAGGAGCAGCACACACGCCCTTCTTCATCTTCTGGTGTCTTCACACACGCCCTGCTTCATCTTCTGGTGCCTTCACACACGCCCCACTCGTCTGTCTGCCAGTTGGTAAAACACACCTGGGATTGTCCACAGCCCCGGGGCACACCCTAATGATGACAATCAGTGGATATATACTATATATAAATATATATCTTTACCCAGCTGCAGCAAACTCAATCAAATGGTAATGCACAGCGCTGAAAATAGGCCTGGTTGAGAGCTTTCCTTGGTCAGGGGCTGGAGCAGGCACATCTAGATCAATAAAGGCCTATAGATCAAGAAAGGGCCAGAAGCTCAGAATAGTCAGTATAGGGAAACAGTGCTGAAAACCATACCAAGGGATGCTAACTTCAAATGCATTTGTAGGTAGCTAGCTAACAGCCATGGAGGAGGGAGAAAGGATAGCAGGCCCAACTGTCAAAGTGAGAGAGTAGGCTATTCTGGAGAGGGCATGTACTTTTGTGTAATTCCAGTAGCTAGAAGTGAGTACAGCGATACTAGTAACATAATATTCAGTGCGGTCTAATTTGAATATAATTAAGTCTGTTTCTTGTGAGGTTTTCTGTCCTTAGATACAGAGAGCTGTGAAAGCCTGTCGGTAGATGAAGATGTCCCAATGAAGAGCAGTGGTTCTCAGTCCTGGTCCTGGGGACTCAAAGGGGTACACATTTATGTTTTTTCCTTAGCACTAAACAGCTGATTCAAATGATCAAGTCATCATCAAGCTTCAAGTGGTATTTATGTATTAATTTGTGATGCTATCCTTGATATGATCCTGCTATTGTCACATGCTACACATGCACATGTGTGTGCACATTATCATGATTTGTTATAAGGGATATTATACTTCAGTAATCCACAATGACCTGGTGATGTAAAAGTCTAATAATGACATTATCTTCCATGTTCCTACAGATGTCTTGTAACTGGTGATTCCTTCAAAACGATTGCCTACAGTTACCGTGTAGGGCACTGCAAAGTTGGGTGACCAGGGCCATCTGGGACTGCCTCCTGGAGGAATTGAGGCGTGTGATGGCTACCTGTGTCCTGTATCACTTCATGAGGATGGACACGAGGACCGGGAGGGGATCTGCAGTGCGTCGCCGTGTGCCAGAGAAGTCTGCTGCTCTGCAGGATGTTTCAAGGATGGGGTTCAACAACGTAGCAAGAGGCAATCCGTGTGCGGGAGATCTTCACCTCCTACTTTTTCAAAGAGGGTGCTGTTCCCTGGCAACACCATAGACTACACTATGCACAACCATCCACATTGCAATAAGAGTATTCTTCCATTTACTTAGCTATGTCAACTGCAGTTATTAAATTCCCAGTTTCTCTCCCTTTGATTTCTACTTCTCAGGTGAGGGTGCTATTTAGGTAAGGGTGTGATGTCTGTACAAAAACAAAACAGCCCATTTTTTGAACAATTAGACACCCTATAACCCAGACCTACACACTCCTCTGTATCAATCTGATTGATGGATTGTGTTGTGCAGTAAGCAGGTTCATGTGTATAACTGTGGCTCCTCCCATCTTCAAAGAATTGCAAATGAGGGCCAACCATGGAGAATAGTAAGACACTTAATTATTTCTATAACTACGCTATATTGTTTGTCCTCATGTGTCTGTGCATATTTTTCAGCATAAAGTACTCTGCAGCCACTTAGTGTGGACACCAGGTGAGGCCACACACATAGATTCTTTAACTACCTTATTTTCTCAATAAGTCTCTCTCCTTCAATTCATCCCTCACTCCCCTTATCCCTAAATCATCTAGGTTATATCAGCTGTGTCGGTGAACCCCTCCCGCATCTGAACTGGCTACATAGAGGGCACAGCATGATCAGAGGTGAGAGGTCACTTGGTCTGGTCAACAGGAAATATTATTAAAGAGATGCTTTACATTGAAATACAGATAGAGATGTAGTAGTCCCAGAGTTAATGATCCAAGGTCAGTTTTGCATTTCACCTCCTGATGATTGATGACTGACCGTGTTAGAATTTTAAAAAATGAGACTTAATCATGCTCTCTCTCTATCTATCCGTCTCTCGTCTGCAGGTATGTTTTGATATGAGAGAGGAAGCCAGTCCCGTCATCGCCACCTCACCCACTCTTAAGATAACCTTTGGGCCAACTGGGGGCCCAAGGCTGGTTAGGAGACAACGCTAGAGACACTATGTAATTGTGATGAACTGAGAGAATATTAGGGTAGCACTGCAATTCATTAATCATATGCCGTCTTCCCTGCTCCTCTGTTCTTACCTCTTTCCCTTTCTGTCCTCTACACCTCCTCTTTCTTCCTCTGTTTTTATAATGCACATCATATGTGCATTGAAGTACAGATTGAACTTGTATTTAGGCTCAACACTTGGATAATGAACTTCTTTCAATAAAGCGTTTCACATTCTCTACTGGTTGAAATGAAGTATCTAATTTGATGAAATACTACACCTATCCTGTGTTTATCAGATGTGTAACCATTGATGTCCCAGGACCAAGATTGGTAAACACTGTTGAAGTGTATACATACATGCAGACACAGCATCATTCAAAGACTGGAATTTGATACTCCTGGTATTTGATATGACTGAAAAATAATCTCAGACATTCATACCTGAACTGCATCTTTATTTGCCAAGGCAGAATACATGATCTGTGAATACATTAAATGTACAGGCTAATAATAACTACATTTATATACAACTTGCATCCTTGGCACAAAGTTATATTATATTCTACTCAATCCATTGGCTTCATTAATGTCATTCAGACTGTTTTGAAGTTGATACAATTGGCTATGATAGCTAAGTTCTAAAATAAGCAATAAAATAGTTAGCTAGCTACGTTACTTCATCTGCATTTTATGGCAAATGTCAACAAGGCAAGCTTCCAAAATTGTATTCAGTTAGCAGTAAATGCTTTAGCTAGCTAGATTCTTTACTTCCACTGTTTCACAAGACGACAGCCTGGTTTGCTGGTTGTTTCAGGAGTCCCTAAAACATTAAACAACCATAATTACAATTCCATTCCCATAAAGCTAGCCAGCTAGCTGGCTAATGTTAGCTAGTTAGCTAGCTTGCTAAATCTCGATTTTTGTAAATTAATTTTATGACAAAAAAATATGCATAACATATTCCTCTCAACTGTACATTTTTTTGCATGATTCGTTATGACGTTATAATCACTTACATTTGTTTCTATCCTTGTATTTTTGTCAGCCATCTTTGCTGAAGAAAGTCTCCAGCCTTGAGTCGCATAGCATCAATTTCGTAAAGGAAACCACTCGATATGATTGGTCATCGCCCACCGGTCGCCGCTGGTGATTTCCATAAAGTTGGGAAAAGTTAATATTTTTCACCGCCTCCCACGCCACGTTCGCACCGCCCACATAAACTACGCCCTCTCCGCGTTCCTTCCATTGAAAATGAATGAAATAATGTGCACGGGGCATTGTCTTTTTAGGTCCAGGTCATACACTCTTAAACACTCATTCCCCAGTGTCCATTATAGATACTTTACATTAGATGAACACGATCTCTGGAAAAAATACTTTGTTCCAGAATCTCTATAGAGTATCTGGCCATAACACCCCAGATGTATGTGTTCAAAAGTATGTGTTCAAGGCAGTACTAAGAATTACAGAATCATAGTAGATCTTTACTCTCTTACGTCTACCTCCATCTGTACTGCCAAGGACTGGGAGTTCCATACAGTAGGGGATAGTGACATTAAGACAACATCCAGATGAGCTCTCCAGATCTATACAGGATATTGGTGTAAGCCCATGACAGGATATTAGTGTAAACCCATGTTAAAGCTCTGACATGGTGGAGGTTGTAGGGATTTGCCACTCAGGGCCAACTACAATGTGACGATCTCTTGTTGGTCATTGACTCACGTTGCGCTCTCCCTCTGTAGTGCGTACTTCGTAGCAGTATGCGGATGATGTCCACCAGGCTGAGCCACACCTGGGCACAGGCCTTCTTGTCCAGGAAGTCGGAACGGTTGGTGAACTTCCTCAGCTGCTCCTTCTCATCATCAGTGAAGGACACTGCTACAAAACAATAGTCCACACTTACACTCACTGGGTTTTACACAGACCTGATTATCCTGACCTGTTTTACAAATGCATTCATTTGGAAGACCTTGGCCTGTAACTTGGGAGGAAAACACTACTATGTCAGTTCATTTGGAGAGAATCAAGTCCCTAATGAGTTTCTTCCTCAGTAACTGATCAAGATACCCTTTGACCCAAATTATATTGGTAAAGTTTTATCTGCAACTTTCAGTGCTGAAAACCAAGCTGAAAATCTGCAGGAACAGATTCAAGTCAGCACTTTCTCTGCAGCTTATGGAACAGCTGAAAGCAATCCTTTCCTTTGCCTGTTGAGTGGGGTGCAAGTGGGGAGGGGGGAGAGCCCCTATGCTGAGCCCCTGATGTGAGAGGGGCGCTGGTGTGTGGGCTAGCGCGCACAAACAGACACACACACCGCAGCAGCAGTTTCAAATGATCCTCTTGGCTGCACTGGGCTCTTGGCTCTGCTGGGAACTGGATTCCTGCTGCATTACGTCAGGGCTTAGATCCCTGTAGACGGTACCAGAGTCCCTCGCCAGTGCAGCTGCAGCATCCTAGCCTGGCCAAGCAGAGCACACGCACCCCCCCCCCCCCCCCCCACCCCCCCCCCCTCCCGGGAGATCAGCCAGGACGCTGGGGAGGAGAGAAACTCAGCGCCCCACTGGCCCACATCCAGCTGTCTGCCTCAGTGTAGAAAACACACACAGATCTGTTCCATTTAAATGATCAGGGAAAAGTATAGGGCTGCTGGCAAAAAGGTTCCTTTGTCTCTTTATTAGAACAACATTAATAGAGTCCAGCATTTATCAAGATGCTCTAAAAAGTGTATACATGCACATCGTCATTCAGTGATATCTAGCCTACGACTTAAGAGGGCATCAGAGGCTATAACTCCTGTTTTTTTCCCCAACATGTAACTGATCTAAAGAGATACGTATTCAAACAGGATGAATGTGGGATTACTGCTGACCATTATAAACTGTCAATCACAAGCTAACTAGGCCTACACAATGCATCCGCAGTGCTCCATCCATCCAAGAGACATCATATGTCCCATTAGATCTTCCATCCAATTGTATCCCATCTCCACGGCACTCACTAATCTCAACTTTGATCCTAGCCAATCAAGTGTGAGGGGGGAGGGAGGGTGGGGTCAGATGAATGGAGATTGATTTGTGACATAGTTCCTCCAGTCTTCTGAGCAGTCTGCCCCATAGCATGGCCCTAGCCCCAAGTCCAGATGGTGCCAGTGACAGAGTAAATATGCCTCTGCTAATTGTGCAGGAGGCTGGAAATGACCTCATATACAACTCTATATCACTGAGGCACTTCTGACGTATGACTTTGGTGGACAATGTGGGGCACACAGGGTCCTCAGAAATGTTAATACATCTTATGAGAGCCTTATATTCAAACATCAGCCCTTGAAATTGAACTGAAAATGCAATTGTTTGAGATTTTCATTTTCTGAAGTGAACCTGCGAGTCAATGCCACTGGCATGTCAAACCAACCATAAGAAGTGTTGCAGGTTGAGACAGGGCTGTCATATCTGATCAGCCCTGGCCACTCAGTTCATTTGTACACAGTGGACAGCTGTGGCCTGTCAGTGCTCTGGCCTCGACACAGGGGAAAGAGAGGGGGCACACAGGCCCAGGGTGGGGGTTTCTACTTCATTAGCAGTAGTGTCTACACCTGTCAGCTGACATATACAGGTAACTGTCTCATTATTCAAATGAGGGATACATTATACAAGTATAATGACAGCAGGTGCTTCTACACAGGTGTGGTTCCTGAGTTAATTAAGCAATTAACATCCCATCATGCTTAGGGTCATGTGTAAAAATGCTGGGCAGGTCATTATTTTGGCCATTATTTTGTCTACCATGGCTATGCCCCCATAGGATGGCACTGCCCCCATCCACAGGGCATGAGTGTTCACTGAATGGTTTGAGGAGCATGAAAACAATGTAAACCATAAGCCATGGTCGTATCAGTCACCACATCTGAACCCAATTGAACAATCCACCACAATTAACAAAACAACAAATTATGGAATTTCTCATGGAAGAATGGCGCATTGAAGCTGTTCTGGATCATTGTGGCCCAATGCCCTATTAAGACACTTTATGTTGGCGTTTCCTTTATTTTGTCAGTTACCTGTATATTTTTGTCTTAGGGGAGGTGAGGAAGGGCAAAAAGCTGAAGCAAAATGTGAAAGCATCAGAATTTAGCCTTCACACATCATATATAATCAAACATTTAAAATCATAAGCATGCTATCAAGAATTTACTGCAAACAGCAACATTTGCTGACCAACAGTCTTCTGGACAGGCAGGGGAAGGCTGAAGCTCTTCCAGCTGTCAGTCAAGTAATTACTTTTAATTTGGTCAATTTATCTGCCCCAGGGCTCCGGCTGAGTGCTCTATCTCAGAATGCAGAATGAGAAGAGGGAGTCCACAGAGCTGCAGGGAAAAGTCATGTTCTTTAGAGGGCTGGATTCCTAATGCCTGCCTGCCGCTAATGGGCTGTGTATCAGTGCTGCGTAGCATTTACTGATGGGTGTTGGTCAGTGTGTGATCTCTCCAGCGCTAGGCAGAGACAGGGATCCTGGCACTCTCAACCCTCCTGTCATAATACTATCTGTTTTTATTGAAATCCTTTCCAGAGTGTTCCCTACGACCTCCTGCAAAAACATCAGCTGTGGCTACGGGGCATGTGTTTGTTGAGGCGGTAGGAGCAGAGGAATTAGCAGGCTGTTAGGAGAGCTGGATGGCACAATTGAATTGTCTCACAGTGGAGCAGTGAGGCTCCATACACCCTTATCACTCTCACCTGAGAGAGAAGAGAAAACAAACAAACCTGGGGTGCCCAGCCAGCCAGCCAGCTGTGGATCACACCTTTTAAATGACTAATAGATTTCATATGTCATGGACTGTCAGAGAAAGAATAAAGACTGAGGATTTGTGGGAGAGTGAGGCAATGGGGATATATACTATATATACTATTTTCTAGATTCTTACTCAACCTGCAGTGTATTCGGAAAGTATTCAGACCCCTTGACTTGTCCACATTTTGTTACGTTACAGCCTAAAATTTATTAAATCTTTTTCCCCCTCGTCAATCTATATACAATACCCTATAATGACAGGTTTTAAGTAAAAACAGGTTTTAAGAATTTTTTGACAAAACCGATTACATCCTCGAGTCTTCTTGGGTATTAAGCTTGGCACACCTGCATTTGGGGAGTTTCTCCCATTCTTCTCTGCAGATCCTCTCAAGCTCTGTCAGGGTGGATGGGGAGTGTTGCTGCAAAGCTTTTTTTAGGTCTCTCCAGCCGGGCTCCGGCTGGGCCACTCAAGGACATTCAGAGACTTGTCCCGAAGTTCCTTCAGACAATTCCTTCAACCTGATGGCTTGGTTTTGGCTCTGACATGCAATGTCAACTGTGGGACCTTATATAGATAGGTGTGTGCCTTTCCAAATCATGTCCAATCAATTTACCACAGGTGGACTCCAATCAAGTTGTAAAAACATCTCAAGGATGATCAATGGAAACCGGATGCACCCGAGCTCAATTTCGAGTCTCATAGAAAAGGGTCTGAATACTAATATAATAATTGAAAAAACAGTTTTCGCTTTGTCATTATGTCATTATAGGTACTGTGTGTAGATTGAAGAGGGATTTAAAAAATATACATTTTAGAATAAGGCTGTAACGTAGCAAACTGTGGAAAAGGTTGAGGGGTCTGAATACTTTCCGAATGCACTGTGTCACAACTCTCCTTCCCTGGCAAAGTCTGGATGGGGAGATGGCTGGGAAGAAAAGGGCAATTGTGTTGAAACTACATTTAAAGGAAAGCTCTAACAGTTGAAAACTGAAATGATCTATTCTAGACAGAATACAATCTGTAAACAAAGGCAACCAAATGAACCAATACCACAGGGACATATTTCCAAATGACCTTTACAGAACCAACTCTGTAGTATTAATGTCAATCATCATCAATCCAGTGAAATGTTATCACCTACTGTGAAATCACAACCTCACAACTGACAGTTCCCAGAAAAACTATTTAGATTACTGAATATACAATGTTGAAACAGTACTAATTATGTATACATTAACATACATTTATCAAGTCAAGTCCCTTCTTTGTTGTCTGTATTTTTACACCACCTGCTGGTGGGAATCTTACTTTGTCGGAGCTGAGCTACAACTACAGGTTACTACATTAATTACAGCAAAATACCAAAGATAAGAGCAAATTGATGTAAAGTGTAGCATATGATCTGGGGATGAACTTTCAATTTACATTAAGTGCTTGTTGAGGAGAGAGGGAGGATGAGCTCACCTGCCTCTCCCTGGTGAGTGGAGTCTGGGCTCAGACCAGACCACCACGAGCAGAACTTCAGCTGACCCTGGATCTTCTCCTCTTGAAACAGGTCAGCACTACAGAGTCAGCACTAGACAGATTATAATGTAATAACATTTATATAATCCGTGTAGTTGTTAAATGTCATACAATGACTAAATTATGGGGTACTATTCTTTGGATGACTCATTTGTTGTATGTAAAAATACAGACAACAAAGAAGGGACTTGACTTGATAAATGTATGTTAATGTATACATAGTTCTCTCTTTCCAGCGGGTGTACTTACTTTTTCACATGACTGTATACATTATTCAAACAAGCCAACGACCTTACCTGCAGTCTAGTGAACACTCTGGACCTCTGATTCCCAAAGACATACTTCTGCAGTTCTGTCAGCTGTTTCTCAGAGGTTTCCATGTACACCTGCTGCTCAACCTGCCAGTCCGGTTCATTCTCCCACTGCACTCCTCTGTAATGTAAAGCATCAATGTCTTGATGAGAAACCAAAACCTTTTGAAAAACTGAGGCCAGGATACTCTTCAACATATCCAGGTCTTCCACCAGATCCGTTGGGAGCGAGGAGACTGATCAGCATCTGGAGCCCTTCAAAGTGCTCCCCTGCAGTCTCCTTGGGGAAGTGCAGGGTAAAAAGCCCTGACACACATCACAGAGAGAGCATCATGGAGCTCAAGCGGCAGCAGAGAAACGCAACAATAGAATGTTTAGCTGCAGGAGATGTATAGATGTAGACAACGTGGAAGCAATTTAACTAGGCAAGTCAGTTAAGAACAAATTCTTATTTACAATGACGGCCTACCCCGGCCAACCCCTCCCCTAACCTGGACGACGCTGGGCTAATTGTGCACCGTCCTATGGGACCCCCGATCACGGTCTGTAGTGACACCTCTAGCACTGAGATGCAGTACTAGAGCCGTCACTGCGCCACTCGGAAGGCCAAATCAATCAAATAATCAATTAGATATGGCTCCCTACATGTAGCACAATCAATGTTAATGATAAATGAAATTGAATCTCTGCAGAACAGACACCTATCCAGTCTAAAGCAGAGGTTTAGTTCTCTCAAAAGAGCAATTAAAAGAGAAAGACTACACAATCTATAAAATATATGACCATTCCTTCAAGTCTAGCCAAGGAGATAATCTTAAACATTTTAAAGAACTCATAAACCTTTCAACACTTTGGAGTATTTTTCTTAAAAATGCTTTATGCTAGTTGGCTAATTGCCTTGGCTGTGGGCCCCTAAAGAGGGAGCTCGGGAGTCCAAAAGAGGAATCTTAATGATTTCCAATTGCGAGTGCAAACGGCGATACCCATTAGAGAAGCTTTATTAGCAGCAGTTAGTGGCTTATTTAGACAGTTTGTCAAACAGGGCATTGCTGATAGAGGGCCAATGAGGTGTCAGTGTACATAAGGCTAACGCTCCACCAACCCAACATAATTAAGAGATAATTGGAAATTAAACTCATTAAAGAGAGATAGGAATGTTCCACTCCTAACGGATAAAATTGCTTTGCCGCTTATACTAGCGACAAACACTTTCAATCAAAGTAGGCTCACGAGAATGAGTTGGTAAATAAAAGAAATACATGAATAAAACAAAAAAGGCCAAGTGTCACTAAGTAGGCCTGCAGGAGGCATTCATTATTACATCACAGACAGCTCAAATTGCCCTTCATATCTAATAGCATAGCTAGCAATTTAGCCTGGGTGACTGACTTTAGTAAGTCTTAAAAAGAGCTCCAGATCAATCACACTCACTGACTGCTATCAGCCCCATGACTCGGGGTCCTGCTAGCTAGAGTATCTCTGACTAGCTGTAGTACTAACTTCACACTGTGGAGTTTAAGAGAACATCCTCCTAATCACCAGGTAAAACGCACTGACAACGATAGGGTCACATTGCTTTTTAATGAAAGGGTCAGTACTGCATTATCAGTGTTTCCTTATATTCATTTAGTAGCTAAATTGTTACTCCCAAAAATGTGATACAAATAATAAATAAATATATCAATAACCAAAAGTATGTGGACACCTGCTTGTTGAACATCTCATTTTTTGCTGCTATTACAGCCTTCCCCAAACTGTTGCCACAAAGTTAGAAGCACAGAATTGTCTAGAATGTCATTGTATGCTGTAGCGTTAAGATTTACTTCACTGGAAGTAAACATTACCTTTATCAATGTCAATGGAGGCCTTTTCCCTCCCATCCTCCACTATGTTTCCAGGTAAGTCTTGATAAGAGATAAAATGTTAGAAATCTGATATTAGGGGGTGGTAGGTAACCTAGCGGTTAGAGCGTTGGGCCAGTAACCGAAAGGTCACTGGTTTGAATACCTGAGCCAACAAGGTGAAGAAAAAAAAAGAAAAAACTGTTGATGTGTCCTTGAGCAAGGCACTTAACCCTAATTTGCTCCAGGGGCTGACCCTGTAGGTAGGCTGTTTTGACACAATTACAGCATATCATGTTGCAACTGTGTGCATTTAATTGCTATATTCAGTGGACCTAATACTTTTTTAAAAAATCCATGAATTAAGGGACTTAACTTTAACTGATGGTCAGTTACTCACCTGAGAAAGTAAGGCTCGGCGTAGAACTTGAAATAATCTCCATCGACGTAGAGATCGAACTCTGATGTTCTACTGCGGGGCACATGGATGGTCAGGATCAGGAAAGCAGGGTCCTGGCTCATCTCAAACGTTGGGAGTTTTCATGATGAGCAGAACACCCACAGGTATATGGATCTACAGAAGTCTGCGAGAGCTGTAATTAGTGGGGGCAGTTTGGTTAGCACACAACATATTATACACATTTCACAATGCTTAGCACTACTTGACATAATACTACTCTTCTCCTGTGGCCACTTATTTATTATTATATCCTAGAATTGGGGACTCACAGAGTGTCAATACTTTTGTACCAGCAACCAGTAACACACGCCAGGGTCTGGTTATCCTTATCATTTATTTAAACATTTTCACGGCTTTAGCCACAGGTTGCGCACCTCTCTGTATTTGGTTCTCCCTCTTATTGAGTGTTGTCATTGTTTATTGGAAATGTTCATGTTTGTGTTATAGCCTATTTTGTAGTGTGTTAAGTATTGACCATTATGTGAAATGTCTTTTTAGGATGCCCATGCTCCTCATTCTAGGTCTTGGAGACTGACAGCTGCTTGCTCTTTACCAGCTCTTTTTTATTCTATTGACACTGGCTGCTTTTACACAGGAAGCCCAATTCACATACGTTTATTATTTTGCAATCAACTTTGTCAACTATTATTACCACCATCATCATCCTCATCTGTATATTCTCTAAATAATCTTTGGCTCCAGTCATCACCTGCACTATCATACCTATTTTTGCACCTGATCAACTGCTGCTCCAGTGTCCTAAATATGCTGCCGGGTCCTCTTTAACATTCACGCTCCACGCCTATTGAATCCACAAAACCACGTTTGAAAAGTGGCAAACAACTCCACCATGTGGTTGGTTTTGTAGCAGAGTGTGATGTGTTCACCCTCCAAGTGATTACCTCAACGTGCCACTGACCCTGTCACTAACGTTACAAAGATCACGTTGAAGACTGCTTTAAATTGTGTAGTGGTAAGATTACAAGTATATTTATGACTGAGTAAACTAGCCTAACGTTATGTTTATTCAAGCTGGTGCTAGCTAACGTTAGTAGCTAGGATAGCTAACTAGTCCAGATCAAATTAAAGCCTGTAGCTAGAAGTAGCGTTACTCAAACGATAGCGATGTAGGCTGTTTACATGCATTAACAATTCAGTCACTTAAAATGTTTTTTTTTTTTTTTTTTTTTTTTTAGAAATTAAACCTATGTTAGAATCCGAGAGTGAAATACTACACTCTCAACGCTACTTAACATGTAATTTAGGCTCAGCATTCCGGAACAGTCCCATTAGTGCAAGTCAGAATGTCGAACAAACTTAATTTCAATTTACTTTATCGGGTTCCCGCCGATTTTGTCCCTATGTAGGAGCTAATCTGATACAAAATATCAACAGGGAAACTTGATCAAGCAAATTTAGAAATAATCATGACAAACTTGTGCGAACCACTGAGCTGAACGCTCTACGCACACGTTTTACCATAATATGCTAAATATAATAGCACTTGGAAAATCTACAAAATATAAAGTTATTTTTTTCTGTTTCACAAGTGACGCCTGCCTGCTGAAACAAATCAAATATTTTATTTGCCACATGCGCCGACTACAACAGGTGTAGACCTTACAGTGAAATGCTTACTTACAAGCCCTTAACCAACAATGTCGTTTTAAGAAAAATGTGTGTTACGTTAAAAATGCAAATAGTCTGGATAGCCATTTGATTATCTGTTCAGGAGTCTTATGGTTTGGGGGTAGAAACTGTTAAGAAGCCTTTTGGACCTAGACTTGGCGCTCCAGTACCACTTGCCGTGCGGTATCAGGTGGCTGGAGTCTTTGACCATTTTTAGGGCCTTCCTCTGACACTGTCTGGTATAGAGGTCCTGGATGGCAGGAAGCTTGGCCCCAGTGATGAGTAGTGCCTTGAGGTCGGAGGCCGAACAGTTGCCATACCAGGCAGTGATGCAGCCAGTCAGGATGCTCTCAAAGGTGCAGCTGTAGAGCTTTTTGAGGATCTGAGGACCCATGCCAAATCTTTTCAGTCTCCTGAGAGGGAATAGGCTTTGTCGTGCCCTCTTCACGACTGTCTTGGTGTGTTTGGACCATGATAGTTTTTTGGTGATGTGGACACCAAGGAACTTGAAGCTCCCAACCTGCTGCACTACAGCCACATCGTTAAGAATGGGTGCGTGCTCAGTCCTCTTTTTCTTGTAGTCCACAATCATCTCCTTTGTCTTGATCACGTTGAGGGAGAGGTTGTTATCCTGGCACCACACGGCCAGTTCTCTGACCTCCTGCCTATAGGCTGTCTCATCGTTGTCGGTGATCAGGCCTACCCGTTGTGTCGTCGGCAAACTTAATGATGGTGTTGGAGTCGTGCCTGGCCATGCAGTCATGGGTGAACAGAGAGTACAGGAGGGGACTGAGCACACACCCCTGAGGGGCGCACATGTTGAGGATCAGCGTGGAAGATGTGTTTTTACTTACCCTTACCACCTGGGGGCGGCCCGTCAGGAAGTACAGGATCCAGTTGCAGAGGGAGGTGTTTAGTCCCAGGGTCTTTAGCTTAGTGATGAGCTTTGAGGGCACTATGGTGTTGAAAGCTGAGCTGTAGTCAATGAACAGCATTCTCACATAGGTGTTCCTCTTGTCCAGGTGGGAAAGTGCAGTGTGGAGTGCAATAGAGATTGCATCATCTGTGGATCTGTTGGGGCGGTATGCAAATTGGAGTGGGTCTAGGGTTTCTGGGATAAGGGTGTTGATGTGAGCCATGACCAGCCGTTCAAAGCAGTTCATGGCTACAGGCGTGAGTGCTACAGGTCGGTAGTCGTTTAGGCAGGTTACCTTAGTGTTCTTGGGCACAGGGACTATGGTGGTCTGCTTGAAACATGTTGGTATTACAGACTCAGTCAGGGACATGTTGAAAATGTCAATGAAGACACTTGCCAGTTGGTCAGCGTATGCTCGGAGTACACGTCCTGGTAATCCGTCTGGCCCTGTGGCCTTGTGAATGTTGACCTGCTTAAAAGTCTTACTCACATCGGCTACGGAGAGCGTGATCACACAGTCATCCGGAACAGCTGATGCTCTCATGCATGCTTCAGCTTGCCTCGAAGCGAACATTGAAGTAATTTAGCTCGTCTGGTAGGCTCATGTCACTCGGCAGCTCACGGCTGTGCTCCCCTTTGTAGTCTGTAATAGTTTGCAAACCCTGCCACATCTGACGAGCGTTGGAGCCGTTGTAGTATGATTCAATCTTAGTCCTGTATTGACGCTTTGCCTGTTTGCTGGTTAGTCGGAGAGCATAGCAGGATTTCTTACAAGCGTCCGGGTTAGAGTCCCGCTCCTTGAAAGCAGCAGCTCTACCCTTTAGCTCAGTGCAGATTGTTATCCATGTCGTCGTTCAGCCATGACTCGGTGAAACATACTGTAAGATATTATAGTTTTTAATGTCCCGTTGGTAGGATATCCGTGATAGTAGTTTGTCTTTTGTTTTCCAACCCGACCTTCAATAGGACTGATGGTAGAGGCATATTACTCGTTCACCGTCGGTTCCTTACAAGGCACCCAGACCTTCGTCCACGATATCGCCGTCTCTTTCTCATGCGAATGATGGGGATTTGGGCCATGTCGGGTGTCTGTAGAATATCCTTCGCGTCCGGCTCATTAAATAAAAAATCTTTGTCCAATAAGAGGTGAGTAATCACTGTCCTGATATCCAGAATCTCTTTTCGGTCATAAGAGACAGTGGCAGAAACATTATGTACAGAATAAGTTACAAATAACGTGGAAAAACACACATAATAGCACAATTGGGTAGGTGGCCGTAAAACAGCAGCCCTCTCCTCCGGCGCCATTATCGGAACCTGGGAGTCCAGTTGTGATGCTTTTTTTGTTACTGTTGGAAAAATCTTTATATTTGCAGTGACCTCAGTAAAAGGGAACATTTGGAGTTTGAGGCCAATATATTTTTATGTAAGTCATAGAAGATATTGTTTGTTAGAGGTTTTAGTGATGCCTGGGAAACTGCAGGGATTATCCAACAGCTGCCACCAATATAGCAATTGAGAAGCTGTAGCTAAATCTGTGTTTGAACCACATTAATGGTTTGCCATACGGTCCAAACCACTTTGCAGAGGTATTTTTAGACCAATCACACTCATGGAGGCTACAGTCACAGTATTCCCCTGGAGTTGCACTGTTCCATAAAACACAGTGATGTATGAACATTTGAAGTGTTATTCATCTTCAACGACTCAACCAAATTCACATAGAAATTTGAGTTATAGATCTGTCATTCTCATTGAGAGCAATTCTAAGAGGCGGTAGATCTGTTCTATGTGAGGTAATTATATGCTTCCCTTAAGTTTAGTTTTTTATTATTTTTCTTTTGGTTTTGTACACTAGCTTCAAACAGCTGAAAATACAATATTTTTGGTTATGGAAAATATACTGTATTTCACAGCGGTTTAGATGCTGCAGTATACTTTTAGAATTGTATCAATCATTTCTGCATAGTGTACCTTTTAAATAACAAAGATATGCGTCTCATTATTTAAAACAAACATGGCATGTGCTCCACAAATCCCGTATTAATTTAATTCACGTAAAACCACATGCACCCCAAGATCAATGCACAGTACGTTTGTCTGGCTTGGTAGATTTGAATTATAATTTTGAAAAACTCAATACAAGTCCAGTCAGTAGGCAGGTTTCCATTGACCCAGAAACGGCAGATTTAGGAGAAATATAGGATACATTTTCTTAAGATCAACAACGTTTTTATCTGTTCAACAGGGTCGTCGCTAGTTACCACAACAACAAAGTCATAACCCCTGCCTATTTCTTCCATTTCTCTTCTTAAAATGTGTTTTTAAACCTAACCCTAACCCCACTTCTAACCTTATGCCTAACCTTAAATTAAGACCAAAAAGCAAATTTTAGTTTTCATTAATTTTTACGACATAGACAATTTTGACCTTATGGCTATAGTTACTTTCTTTAATGCTAAAAAAGATGATGGAAACAGTGTTTTACAAATAATTGTATAACTTTCAAGGTATGCAGGGCAATAGCCTCTTTTATAATCCGAGAGTGAAATACTTGCACTCTCTTCTTTAACATTTATCTTTATCAACCCGACCTTCAATACGCTGTTCTGTATATCGGTTTGTATTTCCGGTTTTCTATTTTCAGTACAGACAATTCCTATGTGACAAACACTTAACCGAATCGCAGACCGAACATGGTCCCACACAATCAGATGCCAAATAAATAAACAAAAGTCAGCTGATTGAGAGGAAACGCGCTTCGGTCGACTAAGTTCGGTTACATTTGGCTATTGTTTAAATATTGTGCACCATGTGCAATGTGTCAAGAGATTCGAAATAGACAGAACCAACTGGTGCCGCAAAAAGTTGCACCACAAAAAGTTGGGAAAACAACACTTTCCTGTCGGTACACCATCTCCACATCCTATCGTCAAAAGGACCAACAGCACGGACAAACGGTAAAGTAAGTGTAAATATCATTCTATTCAACATTCTAGCTTGTACAAACTCCTGCGTCTTTTTTAGGCTGACTTTTTTCAGAATGAATGACCAGCCATGGGGTAACCATGGTAACAGCCTGATGTTTACCAAGTGGGGCTTGTGATGTCAACACAGCTCCACTCCACAGTTAATGCTACAGTGCCTTCAGAACGTATTCACACCCCTTGACTTTTTCCACATTTTGTTGTCTTACAGCCTGAATTTAAAATTGATTAAATTGAAATTTTGTGTCACAAAATCAGTTACAGAGTTTAATGGCTGAGGATGGATCAACAACATTGTAGTTACTCCACAATACTAACCTAAATGACAGTGAAAAGAAGGAAGCCTGTACAGAATACAAATATTCCAAAACATGCATCCTGTTTGCAATAAGGCACGAATGTAAAACTGCAAAACAATGTGGCAAAGAAATTAACTTCATATCCTGAATATAAAGCGGAAAATCAAACACGTCACTGAGTACCACCCTTCAAAAAAACAATTTAATCCATTTTGAATTTCAAGCTGTAACACAACAAAATGTGGAATAAGTCTAGGGGTATGAATACTTTCTAAAGGCACTAAATCATTTCAGTCTACAGGAGTGCAAGTTTCACTATGGCACAGATCGTGGCGATAAAGTTGGCACATGAGAATTATTAGAATATGGCAAATATAAGTAAATTCTTGCATTCTATCCATGTTGGTTTTCGTGGGCTACCTGAGACAAGAAACAGATAGCCCTCATGAAAAAGTACTACTGAATTACTACTCATCACTTCTACATAAGATCTACAAAACCTACTGGTTTTATTACTCGATTGCTATTGAAATGTGTTGCAAACCAGTCATGATTTGTTTTTGTAATTTAAGTAGTAATTAGTGATCAATTGGGACATTTCACTACTGGTGAACATATTTCCTACTCAAATCACTACATACAGTAATTATCCCTTAATGATTACTGTGTAACTACTGAGCTTTTGGTTCTAATACTTAAAACCACAGGAGGTTGGTGGCACCTTAATTGGGGAGGACGGGCTGATGGTAATGGCTGGAGCGGATTAGGCGGAATGGTATCAAATACATAAAACGCATGGTTTCCTTGTATAGTGTTGTGTCACTACTAATCACTACTGAATTGCTCCTGATGCTTTTTATTATCTACATAAACACATTTGAATTACTATTGAAAACATTTACTACTGTTTGCCTTTTCAAAATCACTATTGACATCTTCTTATTTCACTACTGTGTCACTACTAGTCTAGACTAGTGCAAGTTATTTCCTCAAGTTTATATAGTTAAAATGCAAGTAGTCAGACCCCTTGACTTTTCCCGCATTTTGTTACGTTAGTCTTATTCTAAAATGTATTAAATGTTTTTCCTCATCAATCTACACATAATACCCCACAATGACAAAGTGAAAACAGGCTTTTAGAAATGTTTGCTAATTTATTACAAATAAAAAACAACTACCTTATTTACATAAGTATTCAGACCATTTGCTATGAGACTCGAAAGCTCAGGTTCATCCTGTTTCCATTGATAATCCTTGAGATATTTCTACAACTTGATTGGAGTCCACCTGTGGTAAATTGATTGGACAGGATTTGGAAAGGCACACAGCTGTCTATATAAGGTCTCACAGTTGACAGATGCATGTCAGAGCAAAAACCAAGCGATGAGGTTGAAGGAATTGTCTGTAGAGCTCTGAGACAGGATTGTGTCGAGGCACAGATCTGGGGAAGGGTACCAACAAATTCTGCAGCATTGAAGGTCCCCAAGAACACAGTGGCCTCCATCATTCTTAAATGGAAGTAGTTTGGAACCATCAAGACTCTTCCTATAGCTGGCCGCCTGGCCAAACTGAGCAATCGGGGGACAAGGGCCAGAAGGACACCATCTCTGCAGCACTCCACCAATCAGGCCTTTATGGTAGAATGGCCAGACGGAAGCCACTCCTCAGTAAAAGGCACATGACAGCCCGCTTAGAGTTTTTCCTTTAACATAATGTGCATTTGCATACAAACACACATACTTATTAGCTAGCATGAAGAAAACAGAGGCTACATGGCTACATTTCAATGGGGCTAGCAAACAGCTAGGCTAAACTCAATATATCTCTATGACAATGGCTAACGGCTAAATTCTGCAGCATTGAAGGTCCCCAAGAACACAGTGGCCTCCATCATTCTTAAATGGAAGTAGTTTGGAACCATCAAGACTCTTCCTATAGCTGGCCGCCTGGCCAAACTGAGCAATCGGGGGACAAGGGCCAGAAGGACACCATCTCTGCAGCACTCCACCAATCAGGCCTTTATGGTAGAATGGCCAGACGGAAGCCACTCCTCAGTAAAAGGCACATGACAGCCCGCTTAGAGTTTTTCCTTTAACATAATGTGCATTTGCATACAAACACACATACTTATTAGCTAGCATGAAGAAAACAGAGGCTACATGGCTACATTTCAATGGGGCTAGCAAACAGCTAGGCTAAACTCAATATATCTCTATGACAATGGCTAACGGCTAAATTCTGCAGCATTGAAGGTCCCCAAGAACACAGTGGCCTCCATCATTCTTAAATGGAAGTAGTTTGGAACCATCAAGACTCTTCCTATAGCTGGCCGCCTGGCCAAACTGAGCAATCGGGGGACAAGGGCCAGAAGGACACCATCTCTGCAGCACTCCACCAATCAGGCCTTTATGGTAGAATGGCCAGACGGAAGCCACTCCTCAGTAAAAGGCACATGACAGCCCGCTTAGAGTTTTTCCTTTAACATAATGTGCATTTGCATACAAACACACATACTTATTAGCTAGCATGAAGAAAACAGAGGCTACATGGCTACATTTCAATGGGGCTAGCAAACAGCTAGGCTAAACTCAATATATCTCTATGACAATGGCTAACGGCTAAGATCGTTTTGGTTAGCAATCTTTTTGATGTGGTTACAACAGTGCTGTCCGGAGCACCATACCAGTAATTGCGTACCGGCTCTTCTATAAAACAAAGTAGCCTATCACCAGCCCAGATTCACACACCATGGCAAAAAAGGTTGATCAAAGTGGAATGAAGGCGGGATCTGCAATTAATAGCAGTAGAGAGTGGGAATTAATTTCCTGTTTCCGCTTTGTTCAAGTTTCTTTGCCGCTAGTCTGTGAATCTGTGCGTGACAGTAGGCTGTTTGAGATTGCACAGGTTGAAAATGTGCCAGCCTGAATGTACATGATGCGCTGTTTCAAGTTGTCAAATGAGGGTTTCAAGGTCATGAAAAGTAATGGAAATTTGTTTCATAATTTTTGTTAATGTAATTAATGAAAGCACACTTTTAAATATCATCACTTAAAAATCTACATATCAGCCATCGGAATGACTCTTCAGTATGTGTCTGTGTGTGCTGCGTAGGTGCCTGTGTGTGCCTGTGTGTGCCTGTGTGTGCCAGTGTGTGCTGTGTGGGTGCCAGTGTGTGTCTGTGTGCTGCGTGGGTGCCAGTGTGTGTCTGTGTGTGCCAGTGTGTGTCTGTGTGTGCCAGTGTGTGTCTGTGTGTGCCAGTGTGTGTCTGTGGGTGCCAGTGTGTGTCTGTGTGTGCCAGTGTGTGTCTGTGGGTGCCAGTGTGTGTCTGTGGGTGCCAGGGTGTGTCTGTATGTGCAGCGTGTGTGTCTGTGTGTGTCGCGTGTGTGCCAGTGTGTGTCTGTGCGTGCTGCATGGGTGCCAATGTGTGTGTGTGTCCTGCGTGGGTGCCAGTGTGTGTCTGTGTGTGCTGCATGTGTGTCTGTGTGTGCTGCGTGGGTGCGTGTGTGTGTGTGCTGCGTGTGTGCTAGTATGTGTCTGTGTGTGCTGCGTAGGTGCCTGTGTGTGCCAGTGTGTGCTGTGTGGGTGCCAGTGTGTCTGTGTGTGCTGTGTGGGTGCCAGTGTGTGTCTGTGTGTGCCAGTGTGTGCTGCGTGGGTGCCAGTGTGTGTCTGTGTGTGCCAGGGTATGTCTGTATGTGCAGCGTGTGTGTCTGTGTGTGCAGTGTGTGTGTCTGTGTGTGCAGTGTGTGTGTCTGTGTGTGCAGCGTGTGTGTCTGTGCGTGTGTGCCAGTGTGTGTCTGTGCGTGCTGCGTGGGTGCCAGTGTGTGTCTGTGTGTGCTGCGTGGGTGCTTGTGTGTGCTGCGTGGGTGCCAGTGGGTGCCAGTGTGTGCTGCGTGTGTGCTAGTATGTGTCTGTGTGTGCTGCGTAGGTGCCTGTGTGTGGCTGTGTGTGCCAGTGTGTGCTGTGTGGGTGCCAGTGTGTGTCTGTGTATGCTGCGTGGGTGTCTGTGTGTGCCAGTGTGTGCTGCGTGGGTGCCAGTGTGTGCTGCGTGGGTGCCAGTGTGTGCCTGTGTGTGCCAGGGTGTGTCTGTGTGTGCCAGGGTGTGTCTGTATGTGCAGCGTGTGTGTCTGTGTGTGCAGCGTGTGTGTCTGTGTGTGCTGCGTGTGTGTCTGTGTGTGCTGCATGGGTGCCAGTGTGTGTCTGTGTGTGCTGCGTGGGTGCCAGTGTGTGTGTCTGTGTGTGCCGCGTGGGTGCCAGTGTGTGCTGCGTGGGTGCCAGTGTGTGCCTGTGTGTGCCAGGGTGTGTCTGTGTGTGCCAGGGTGTGTCTGTATGTGCAGCGTGTGTGTCTGTGTGTGCAGCGTGTGTGTCTGTGTGTGCTGCATGGGTGCCAGTGTGTGTCTGTGTGTGCTGTGTGGGTGCCAGTGTGTGTGTCTGTGTGTGCCGCGTGGGTGCCAGTGTGTGTCTGTGTGTGCTGCGTGGGTGCCAGTGTGTGTCTGTGTGTGCTGCGTGGGTGCTTGTGTGTGCTGCGTGGGTGCCCGTGTGTGTCTGTGTGTGCTGCGTGGGTGCTTGTGTGTGCTGCGTGGGTGCCCGTGTGTGTCTGTGTGAGAGAGCAACATTTCAGCAGCAGGCATAAGATAATGACAGGCAATTCAAAACATAACAACAGACTAACTAGACAGCTAATTCAAAACATAACAACAGACTAACTAGACAGCTAATTCAAAACATAACAGACTAACTAGACAGCCAATTCAAAACATAACAACAGACTAACTAGACAGCTAATTCAAAACATAACAACAGACTAACTAGACAGCTAATTCAAAACATAACTTGTAGCAGTTATCTCTGTAGTTTACTATAGCTAACTAAGCATTAATGTCGTTGTCGCCTTTCCACCGGCACTAAATAAAGTCTAAATAAATCTGCACCGTTGGGAAGCTAGGATTCCCCTCTATTAAACAGTAACAAATAGTAGCCATGTAATGTACAACGTAAAAAATATTGTAAGAATAGCCTTATTGACAAGTAACTTGCTGTGCCTAGATCTCCCCTGAAACATGAATATTTGAGCCTTATATATAAACATGTCTGGTTAGAGATCTTGCTTTGAAGTAGCTCACCTTATCCATTTGATCCCTGAGCCATTGAATGAGGGAATAATTTTATTAAGACAAAGGTATTTGGTTGTAATATTGCAATATGCTATATCAAGGGTTGCAGCCATCCTCCAGGATAGCTACTGGGTTTGCAGGCTTTTGTTCAAGCCCAGGTCTAACCACATTGTATCCTAAACATCAGCTGCACAACAGGACCTTGATGAGCAGAATTGGTTGATTCAGGGCTGGATCAAAAGCCAAGCTTGCACACCCAGGAGCTCTCCAGATGGAGGGTTGACCAGATGTTGACTACATGTGACTAACAGTGCAGTTCTACTTTGTGGGGGGTTAAGTGCCTTTATCAAGGACACAACAGCAGGAGATGGTAGATCTTCATGGGATCAGACGCAGCAGCCTTCCAATGTCAATAATGCTTACTTTTTCAATTAGGCTATAATAATAGTCATGAAAATGTGGTTAAAAGTCATGGAGAAGTCATGGATAATGCGTTTTTAAGTCATTTAGCACACACTCTTATCCAGAGCAACTAGGGTTAAGTGCCTTGGTCAAGGGCACATCATCAAATGTTTCACCTAGTTGGCTTGGGGATTGGGCGGCAGGTAGCCTAGCGGTTAGAGCGTTGGGCCACTAACCGAAAGGTCGCTGTTTGGAATACCCGAGCCAACAAGGTGAAAAATGTGTCCTTGAGCATGGCACTTAACCCTAAATTGCTCCAGGTGCTGACCCTGTAGGTAGGCCGTCATTGTAAATAAGAATTTGTTCTTAACTGACTTGCCTAGGTTAAATAAAACCAGCAACCAAAATGCTATATCGTGATATGTATCATTATCGGTATATGAAATTACCTATATCGGGATATGAGATTTTGGTCATATTGCCCAGCCCTAGCTGCAATATGTCACATTTTGGGCAACCTGACCAAATTCACACAGAAATGGGAGTTATAGATCTGTCAGTCTCATTGACAGCAAGTCTAATAAGTGGTAGATCTGTTCTATGTGCACTATTTCTATGCTTCCCGTTCTTACGTTTAGTTTGTGCATCTTTTACTTTCGGTTTTGTACACCAGCTTCAAACAGCTGAAAATACAATATATTTCACAGCAGTTTAGATGGTATTTTCTTAACTCTATTTCTTGAACTGCATTGTTGGTTAAGGGCTTGTAAGTAAGCACTTCACAGTAAGGTCTTACACCTGTTGTATTTTGATTTGATTACAATGATTCTCTACACTAAACGTTGACTGTTTTGTCACATGCATTTACATTAGACAAACTATTAGAATTTTAGCAACCGGGAAATGGCGGAGCGATTTCTGCATATTGCACCTTAAATGAGAACATACTGTAGGTACTGATGCATTGTGATGGATGAGTTCACGTTGTGACGTCAAACACAATACTCACACTTCTCTTCTAAAGATTACGGTAAGAGAATATAGACCCTCCTCCGCTGAGTGATGTTCATGGATGTACAAAGCTCCTCCTCTTCGCTCTCGATCATCTGCAGCGTAATGCAACGGAGTAATAACAGAATGTCAACTCTAGCTGTAATTGCCTATTCACAGACATGAAAGAGAAATATTGTGCTCCTCCAAATCATCAGAACAATTTTCCACGATGAGAATTAATTGCAAAATTGTTGTTATCACTGTCTGTTTTGGACTTTTTTTACTTGTGTACTTTTTTGGGGGAAATGCTGCAGACGATCCGCCTTTGAAAGAAGTTGAGAATGATAACTATTTTCCAAAGTCCTCGGGGCTTCGAAATAATGTTGCGGCAAAGTTAACAAAAAAAACTCTCGATAAACTTCACATTCCACGCAAACAACCACTCACGTACGGAAAAGAATCGAAAGTAGCCAGTAGAGGAGGCAATCCGATCGCAAAGAGGTAAGGAATTATCGCACCATTACTCGCTTGCTAATGTTGATGTGATTCACGCCTATTTTTTTCAATAACCCTTTGGAACAAATTTAAAGATGCAAGATACCTCAAAGGTTTTCTGCACTTTTATTATATGGATTGCATGCAGATTTAGATGGGTTTTATTCCCTGTGGAAGTTATGGAATGAGTCCACACGTATACTGGCGTTCTCTTTATTCATTCAGGAAGACGATATACATAGGCTCAATTATGTCCAAGGACGTTGGTAACAAACAATGGCTTGATCTGTCATGAGAGGGCCAAACATTTTGTCATTCAAATCATATTTTTATTATCCCATGTATTTCTCTAAATGAACGATCAATGTATTTATTGCAAAGGTATTTGCACATCATCAATCACCTATTCAGTGCGTTGTGCATATTTAATTCCATAATGAGCTCAAATAAATGTCTCTACAAGGGGTTTAAGAAAAATACTAATCGTGTAGCTTTGTAAGCAACGGAATCTATTTGATAGTTTGACCTCAAATCTGACATTTGCACCCCATGGTCTATGTGGGGTGTATCCCTTCAAGCCCTGTGGTTAACTGGTTTAAAGGTCACCTTGAGAGGGTTTAAGATCATGCATTAGTCCAAGGAGACCCAGTCATTACACTACTGGGGATTGAGGAGCATACATTTTACATATCTTTTAGAACTCTCATCCACCAACACCTTGAAGTTAAGAGGCTGATCTTGTCAATGTGTTTAATACGATGTGTGATGCCATGTCCCTTCAAAGTAGGCAAGCCCCTCTAAACAAATATAGATGACCTCAACTAATGGCCAAAACAGTCTGCACTTGAAAATGATGTCCTGTGACCTCATCATCCCCTCCTTCCTGTGCCAGACAATAGCTAGACAATGGTTGGTCGTCGTTCACTATTTCTGTCCAGGTGTGGACATGTTTTTTATTATGTCTACTATTATACTAAGGTGGGCCCTGATCAAATTATTACCCATAACATCCTTCATTCCCTCTGTCATGGCACACACTGATATGATAACAGCCCAGATTTGATAGTCTAAAGGCAATGTTCTAAAGGCAATGCTTTCTGTTGTAAATGTCCTGTTTGATCAGTGATCTGGTTGGAAGCGTTTATAAATCATTCAGACTGGACTATAGTGTCCTGGCAGTGACCACACCCATACACGTGTGCTCTCTACTGATAAGGGAAATGGGGTGGAGGCCAATGGTGATGGAAGAAAAGGTCTAAAGCAGGTTTTGTAAACATAAAGCAGTAAGCGTTCTGATTAAAAAAAACACACTGCACATCTCCCATAGCTTCAGGCCCTTTACCATTGGTTCTGGTGAGGGGGAGGCCTGAAAGGGAGGCATAGAATTACCATAACATATAAGCTATTATGTTGTCTTTTTTACTCTTTCCTGCTCATCTTTTTCATGTAATTTTCCCATCCTCATCACTGCAAACACAACTGACTTCCTCTTACACACCTTTAATAGACAAACATGCCCATCTTTCCTTATCAAACCATTTCCTCTTGACGTATCACTCTGCTTCCTGTGGATAAAATTAGGGAGAAGAGCTGCTTCCTTAACAGATGCCATCAGATGTCCCAGCTCACACTAAATTCTACAGTCATAATATCTTGTTGTAGACAATTACACTGTAATAACACTTTTAGTCAATGTATTCCACTGCTGATGGATGTTTCACATCCACCCTCAATGTAGCATGTATTTCTGTCTGTCTCACACAGTGTGTCAGGAAAAATTTACCATGCATGATACTGTCCCCATAAAAAACCCTTTCCTCCCAATGGTTCCATCTGATATAATAAGCCTTTTTAAACAAATACCTTACCCCATCATCTGGAATACTGTAAAACAGTGTCCCCCGAGGCCAACAAGGTATTTTGTTGCAGTGACATTATGTAAAGCTATAAAAATGTCATCTTGGATGACTGAAGACCGCTTTGATATCTCCCTGCTTACCCAAGCATCCTGATAAGATTTTTTACATGGGCCTCATCAGGGGGAAAAGGCTCTCTTTTTGGTAGCTCACTCACTTAAACTGCAGGGGACTGAGCCAAAGAAGGAGAGAAAGAGAGATAAAGTACCTCCTGGCAGACATGGGCAGAGGCTGGCGTTGAGTAACTAGGAAAATCTGTTAAACTGAATACACGTAGCTATGGGTGATGATTAACTCAAAGCGACTGTTACTTTATTGAAATCCGAAGAGGCTGGTGGGAGGAGCTATAGGAGGACGGGCTCATTGTAATGGCTGGAATGGAACGGAGTCAAACGTGGTTTCCACATGTTTGATGCATTTGAGCCCGTCCTCCTTTAGTTCTTCCCACCAGCCTCCTCTGATTTAAACCCATTATGCACGGAGAGGGCTTCATATTCAGAAAGGGAAGCAGCCACCTTTTTCAGATTTTTCTCTGATAGAATTCCCTTCACACAGGCTTCATCCAAGCCTTTAGCGCATTGCAGTAGTGGCTCGTATCTGATTACATTTCTAAACAGTTTAAGTAATGTTTGATAGATTTGTTGATTTAAGGTAAGCTGTATTGTCACTGTGCTCTTCTAAGCTGTTTCTCTTTCTTCATGATTTGAAAGAGATTGTTGCGAGCTGAAGGCCACGTAGGCACGGTACTCTCTGTTGTCAATAATTAGTGCAGGGCTTGTTGTATCCCTTCAGAGCTAGTCTGAGTTTGTCAAAATGTTTGCAGATGGGTGGAAAATCGTTCTAACACTATGTAAGATTACCTCACATGAGCAGCATGTTATTCTTACAATAGATAATGGGGCTTTAATTGGTCTGACTGTGTTCACAACATTCATTTCACTGGTCTATAAAGCAATGCACTATGTATCATAGAAAACATTTGCTGAACATTTATGGTTAGGTTCCAGGTTAAAAGACAATATGCCTCTCCCTCAGCATTTACTATGTATAATATATATAAATAAATATATAATTTCCCCCCTAGTAATAACGTACACAGTACATGTTCATAAACACAAATTGTTTTTGAAAGAGCCTTTGCCATCAAAGCCTAGAGGACAGGTTTCTCTGATCTCTGCCATCCATCGTAATCTGTGTTGCATGATTGTCCCTACGCCATGCAGAAAACAAAGTGTCACGCTTGGAGAATGTCCTGCAATCCACCTGTCTAATTTCAGTTTCCCCCTTCAGATTGTTTCGACTAACACATTCTTTGCCTACCTGAAGCTCTTGGGTAGACTTTGCCCTTTCCTCTGGCAGAATTGTATTTTATTTAACCTTTATTTAACTAGGCAGAATAGTATGTTTCCTTTCCAAATTAGGGATAGTGTTACAAAGGACACTTTGTTCTAAAGGAGGACTTTTGTGACCATGATTAGGGCTGTTGCGGTGACCGCATTACCACCACACCGGATTTAGTCACGGTAATTAGGCTTCTCCAAGCTCTGATGCTTGCGGTCATTAGTAGCCTACCAAACTTGCTAACTGCCTGGTACTCGGCACTCTATTGTCCCTCTAATCCCTCTGACATCAATGCAAATGTATTCAAAAATCTAATCAAACACTTCATTTGAGCCCATGAGCTCATGTTGCGCAATATTTCTATAGGCTATGCAATTGCGGGGGAAAACAGTGATGGCCGCTAATAAAAAGACTAGGATCCCATCAGCTTTCTATAGGCTAGGCCTACTATATTTATTTCTCAGCTTTCCTAATATTAAGCACATTGCTTATATTTACAACAGGAGTATGGGCCTACCTGGCTGGCATGAAAATAAACCACGGGGAAAAGCGTCCTCCATTCGCTATTTAATGCATAGATTATGTATTTTGTGACATATTTGTTTCGATACAGGTGCATGATAATGGTCCATTCTAAATCAAAACAAATGTCACACATATATAATTTAGTATCTGTAAAGACAAGATTAAATCAAGAATAGTCTGATTGGTGACTATTAGCCTATAACTTGTGAATGATGCCCAGCATAAGAAACTTTTTCGAATCATAGTCACACAACTCATGTAGGTTTAGGGTTAGGCCTATATGTTTTAATAGGGTTTGTATCACAACTAAAGTGGCCAAATAACTTTAAATTAAGCACATTAAGCCACTTTACAAGGGGTTTAGAGCCTAACTGGCATATAAAAGCAGTGTGCAAGTTTCAAGTTTGGGAAAGATAATGGTTTTCACCATAAAAATGCACCTTTATAATAAAAGCAATACATGCATAATAGCATTTTGATAACATTTTAAACTAAACGTTCTGATCTGTTGCGTCAGCCAGCTTGTTGGTATATAATCAGTGGTTGTAGTAATTTGGGATCTATCGCATCCCACAACTGTCCGAGACTATGTTTGGAATATTTATTTCTCGCACAGAATAGAATAGGTCAAGTGAGAGGGCTTCCGATTGCGCAGCACACTCAGGGAGAAGGGAACAATGCAGCACTCGGGCCGCAACATTTTTTAGGGTGCATTACTGCCACAAAGGGGATGCAGCCGTGAAATTCAAGGCTTTATCAAATGCTTGTCCAATTGTGAATGAGAGACTATTGGAGTGTGTACAGCCTGCGCAAAAAAACAAACCTTTTCTTCTGAAGGCTATATAACATGGATTTATTTTTAGACTTAAAATGGCTTGTAGGCTGTGTGTGGAAGCCTGGAGATGCTAAATGTGTTTACGTTAATTAAGGGTCAATTACCGTGAGAAATATCGTTACCTCTACAGCCCTAACCATGAGTTTGCATTCTTCCTTTGCATATGCTAATGTTTACATTTACACGCGTCGTAAAAACCAGCCCATACAGTGTATACATAAAATGCAGCTCAGAGCATTTAGGCCTAGTTCTATGTTGAGCTATACACATTTGTATTTTTCAGTGTGTTTTATTCTTCTCTGCTGAATCCATTTGAATTCAATGGCAGTCTCTGCTGCTGTGCAGAAAGACATTTTTTTTTACATTTTACATCAGCTATAGAAACGACTTGGACATGAGAGAACAAAGCCCAGTAGGTATATACAGACCTACACTACAGGAGAGGGAGAACGGTATGATGAGGGAGTGCTGCTCACCCTGAGCATATGACAGGGATGTCTTGTAGGAGGCCTTGAATATGAAAATGGTTGGTTAGCTGTCTTTCAGTAGAAACAGTGTGATGATGTACTGTCTGAAATGTATGTGTCTAAGGCACGTCCTGTCATGTTCCTGCTGTGTCTCTCAACAAAGCTGCAGATTTGTTCTCATGGCATTGCCGTTGACATGAAGAAGTAGCAGCGTTGCTATGGAGCGGCACGGCTCTACCGTTCTGATGATAGTTGCTGAGCAGCCCTGAGGAGCCTTCTGTAAGCTGAGAGGCTCATACTTGTTGCCCCTGTGTCTATCCCTGTAGCAGACAGAGGAGTGACATGGGAGTGGGACTGGGCCGGCCCGCATCGAAGGACGCCCGTGCTGAGGAGGTCATGCACCTGGCCGTGGTGGCCTGTGGGAACCGCCTGGATGAGACGCTCACTATGGTCAAGTCAGCCCTCCTCTTCAGCATCAAGAGTATCAAGTTCCACATCTTTGCAGAGGACCCCTTGACCTCACAGTTTCAAAAGGGGGTAAGTACCCTCAGGCTGGTACCAAAGTACATGAACAAAGGCTTTAGGTACAGTATGTTTCTGGAAAAGCCCCACTGTAATTCTTAATAAAATATTTGAATATTTTCAAAGACTCATGCTTTTCATGCATACAGTATCTTGTTTAAGTTTCTTCTCTGCTCAGTAATAGATGACATTCACTGCCAGATTGGAGTATTAGCATGTAAAACATCTTATAGGCATCAGACCCTTTTATCTCAAGGTCGGATCATATATCCCCCAGACATTTGCCTCACTGCATTAACCATGCACCATTTCACAGTCACCTTTTAGTTTGTTTGTTCACTACTCAAGCTTGACTACTCAAAGTCAATGTCTTATGCTACTGTGTAGCAATAAACCTAAAAGATATATAGCCTACATCAGGGCTCTCCAGCCCTGTTCCCGGAGAGATACTGTCCTGTAGGTTTTACCTCCAACCCTAATCTAGCACACCTGATTCTAATAATTAGCTGGTTGATAAGATGAATTAGGTTAGTTACAACTGGGGTTGGAGTGAACCTACAGGAGCGTAGCTCTCCAGGAACAGGGTTGGAAAGCCCTGGCCTACATAAATGAAACAGCGTGCATGTATGGGGCTACATGCCCTTTGTGTGTTTATGGGTCATGGTATGTTTACCATCTGAGAACCCCCCCCTTTGTAATTGGCTTCATGCTAGCCAGGAAGTTTAGTTGGTTAAACCCAAAAATTAGTAGCATATGTGCAGGAGATGGAATGTTCCACATCCGGCCTGCCTGTGCTGGTGAAAAAGGAGTTAAAAAGGTTTCTGACCTCTGATCTGTGCACCTCGTCAGCAGAAATCCTGCCAGCTCCTCACACTCTGATCTTTGTCTCATGGCCAAATTGTTTAATAATGTTGATGATTATGGAGGGCTTGAGCATCTAACCGAGCAGAAAATCGTAGGCCTCTATGTGTGACAGCAGTGTTGACTTTGAGGAGGTAACCCTCAGGTTTGGACAGAATGGGGATCATATTTGCTACCTCCTTTTGTTTAGGATAGTTTAACTGGGAGTTGGGCATAGTTCTAGCAATAGCTGGTGGAATTATGGTAAATGTACAACACCGCTGCACTTACTGTAAAGACATTACTTAATTGGTTTACAAGGACTTCCTTAGGTGTTTATGTAGACTTGAATTCTCAGGAGTGTATCATGTGTCAGAATAATTCCATTTGCTCTCTCAGTGATCCCTCTCCTCTACACCTCTTGACTCAACCTTTTGAAAATGCGCTGGAGTTGTGCTTTTGTTTCTTTGGAAATTAGATATTTGATGATAAATGAGACTTCCTGTAATTGCATCTAAAAAGATCTGTGCTACCTCTCACAGCGAATGATGATGTTTAGTAACTTGGTGTAGTTTCTCTTCCAGCTGAGCCAGTGGCCGCGTGCTATCACAAACAAGTTCCAGTACAGTGTCTACCCAATCACCTTCTCTGTGGGGAATGCAGAGGAATGGAAAAAGCTGTTCAAGCCCTGCGCTGCCCAGAGGCTGTTTCTCCCTGTAAGACTGCAGCGCATCGTCTCTCTGTGTACCTAATCATAATTACTGCACTGTTGGAGCTAGAAACATAGGCATTTTGCTGCACCTGCTATAACAAATCTGTGTACGCGACCAACTTTGATTTGAATCATATCGATCAAACATAAACTGATTCTTTAAACCAATAAAGCTGTATTCATCAGGAAATGTGTTAATGTAATTGCCCATGTCATCGGTTTCCTAGTTCCATACATCCTGACCCCAATGCATTTTCCATTAGATACGTTTAGCTTGATTTAGGCAGGCAGGAGAATGATATACCCAGGTAATAATAGTGTGAATACTTTATGATGGGTTTTACTTGTTACCTCAGTATGATAATACATGGCTTTATTCATACCCATTGACCGTTACTTAACAAACAAGCAATCCCCAGAGATTTAATTCAATAGCTTAATTAAAGCATTGCCATGGCCATTCATTGACGTTTTGATGGACAATCTTTGAATCATCAAACCGTGTGCACACATTGCTTTGTTTTCGTACACATTGCATTGCACCGTTGTAAAAAGTGGTAAGCAATCCAAAGCAATCCATGACTGCAATTTTATTGATTGGCAGATGATGCTCCACAAACCCTATAATTTGCAGGAGCCGAGTGCTATTTGATTCTCATCAGGAACAGATTGTTTTGTGATTGTCCTCTTCCATCAAGCCCTTGTAGGTTATGAGATGGTACATAATGCATGTACATGGGACTGTCACTGGAATAAGAGGAAATGAATTATTCTGGTAGAAACCTACACATTATTATTGTCCTAACAACAGGTGATCCTGAAGGATGTAGACTCTTTACTCTACGTGGATACAGATGTGCTGTTCCTCAGGCCCATGGATGATATGTGGAGTTTCCTCAAGGCCTTCAACACCACCCAGCTGGCTGCTATGGCCCCAGAGCATGAGATCCCCAAGATAGGCTGGTATAGCCGCTTCGCACGCCACCCCTTCTATGGGGTCACCGGGGTCAACTCAGGAGTCATGCTGATGAACCTCACAAGGATACGAAGCACTCTGTTCAAAGTAAGGAACATCATCAACCAATCAGCCTTTTGGTCATCATCCCTGTTTGGTATTTTGGTCATACCTGCCTTCCACCTGAAAGCTGCTAGGAGATTGATTGATAAAACCAATCATATCTATCTGAAGCCAACCAGCAACAGATGTGTCACTTATTGGCAGTCAGTGTCAACAATCTGAGTGCTCAGAGTAGAGTAAACTATGTCTGAGGCTCTGCGATTGGCCACACTCACATTAAAGCAGTGCTTCAGCACATTCAAGCTCAAATTGGCATCTCTCTGCAACCAGGAAAGAGCAGTACAAATTGTAACGTGGGCAATCCTTGGCAAAAACTCTAACTTTGCTCTTTTGAAATTGGGTATTTCTGTAGTGTTTGATGTGTAGCTACTATCCTTGGGCTGTGGAGTAAACCAGACCTTGTTCCTATTCCAGAACAGTATGATACCCAGTGGCCTGTCATGGGAGGACCTCCTCCACCCACTCTACCAGAAGTACAAGAACCACATCACCTGGGGTGACCAAGACCTCTTAAATATCATCTTCCACTACAACTCAGGTACACTTTGCCTCCCTCTCTCTTCCACTACAAATCTTGGGCCGGTTTCCCGATAGCGATGGAACTTAGGCCTACGCGTGTTTTTAACGACGCATATTTTTTCTTATTTTTGATTTTATTATTTTTCTCCCCAATTCCGTGGTAGTCACAGTCTAGTCCCGTACGTCCTCCAAAACACGACCCCGCCAAGCCACTGCGCCACTCGGGAGGCCGTTCTCAATTCAAATATTACCTTAACATTATAATTATTTCACAATACTGACGACGGTCAGCTCCTAGAGAGATATTACCACCTACGGCTGAAAATATTGAGGCGGCCTATTCTAATGCTTACCCAATAAAAATGCTTTAATCCACTGATTTGGCACATCATAAAATATGAGACAAATTACAGACAGTAGCCTACAAGTAGCAAAATAGAAGTCAGTTTATTGAACTTAAAATGTATGTACAGTAATGCCTAATAATGCCTAAAAATCTTCCGTTCTGCACTTGAGCAAGGCAGTTAACCCCCAACAACAACTGCTCCCCGGGCAACGATGACGTTGATTTAAGGCAGCCCTCCGCACCTCTCTGATTCAGAGGGGTGGGGTTAAATGCGGAAGACACATTTCGGTTGAATGCATTCAGTTGTGCACCTGACTAGGTATGCCTCTTTCACTAATGTATTTATATTTTAATGCATTTTTCATCTTTTTATATGCTGCTTGTTTGTATCAATTGAAAAGATATTGGTAACTGTATTTGTAGTCAATTTTGTTCTGAAGTTATCAGCGGTCACAGAGAAACGACAAACCATGTGATTCTATGATTAGCATAAATCTTGTGTCGAAAGTGATGCGGGAGGGCAAAAAAGCATATAACGACGCACTCTGAGTCAGGGATTTGATTACGAGCGTTTTCTAGTGCAAAGGTCAATGATGGTTTTGGGAAACAACTCAGAGATGTAACGATGCTCTGAAGGTTCTAACGATGAACTTAGCCTTAAGACGCTTTTGGAAAACTGGGCCCAGGCACACTGCCTCCCTCTCTCTTCCTCAATGTAGCAGAGTGATGTCATTGATTTGGAAGAAATGGTAAGCTACAAATAGGAAAATAAAATCTATATAATTTCATCGCCATTATGTTGAGTGCTGTACTCAGGCCTGTATCAAATTACAATGTTTCCCCAAAACGTGATTCCAAAGGGTGCTTACGTGAATGTCAGCTTGTAAGGAATTCAATATAATTGCTTCAAGCCGATGTAGTTATTGGTTTTCTCTAATACAACCACAATAAATAACTTTCCTGAATGAAGTCAATGCTGTGGAACTAAACAAGCCTCTATTTGCAGCAGCAGATTGACACAGGTGCAGTCTGTGAGATGGGTATTAAGTGTTCCAAGCTTTAAGTAGACTTGGCAGGAGCATTGTTTGTCTGACAACATGAATGGAACCCGTCCAGGAAATAACCATTCCCCTAGAAGCATTCCCAAATGGAAAAACAGGGCCATGTGGTGGGAGCAGCCAGTCACTGAGTAATATCTGCCTCTCCATGGAAACATGTGTCTGGCATGTCTGATCTTTCTCTTTTACGTCTGCCCGTGTTTCTGGTTTAAGGGGATACTCTGTTTGTGTTTTTCTCCCTTCACATGCCAGGATTGTAGTCCTTTTTTTTAAAGGACTACAATCCTTGTAGTTGTGAAGCAAGCAATTTGATCATTGTTAAATCAGCAAAGCAAAACATATAAGGGTTCTGAACGATTAGCATTGTAGGTTGAAGTCCTTAGGTTTCTTTTTTCTAAATGCTCTTTGGCACTAACATTTCGGTTTTTTTTTTCAATACTGGTATCACAGACAGTATACACTGTGATAAGCTTGGGGACATTGTGCAGAAATCTTATGTAACAGACATATAACGGTGTGTTTCTGGGTTTGCAGAGTGTCTGTACACCTTCCCATGCCAGTGGAACTACAGGCCTGATCACTGCATGTATGGGAGCAACTGTAAAGGAGCCGAGGAGGAAGGCGTGTCCATTCTCCATGGGAACCGAGGAGTGTATCACGACGACAAGCAACCAGCCTTTAAAGTAGTGTATGATGCAATTCATGAGGTAAGAATAATCTATTCATTTTAGTGGATTATTGTTTCACTAAAAACTGAGTTTAATTACTAGATTGTCTTAAGAGGATGTAACCGGCAAAGGCAAAAAAATGAAGGGGGAGGCTCTGGTATTAAATCCTACTGTCCTTTATCCATTTCTCAGCAAACGCTGTGGACATGTTTACATAAGGAAATCCTTGTCTCACAGCAACATCAGCCCCCTCTGCTGTCCATAGATAGGCCTTTTATTAACCAGACGATATGATTCATATGCATCCTCTACAGTGCCTACAGAAGGCAAAGGCATAGTTGATTGATAAGTGATTTGATAAACTACCACTACTGGTGTCTAACCCTGAGGCATGCAATGGTTCTGTTTTGTAGTACCCCTTTGAGGACAACTTGTTCCAGTCGCTGTTCTATCCCCTCCAGACCAAGTTTCTGGACACAGTCAACACCCTGTGTGGTCGGATTCCCCAGGTGTTCCTCAAACAGGTGGAGAAGACCATGAGGACCGTGTACGAGAAGAAAGTGGTCCGTCATGTGAGGCCTCCACCAAAATAACTACAGGAAACTGGACAGAGGAAGTTGTCTCACTGTCTCTCTGACATCCTTATGGGAATCTTTCTGTAGAAGATGTGCGATGTCAGAAGTCCCCAGACCAGATGGAATCAGTATGCTTTACACAGTGTCTGTAACACACAACAGATCACAAATGACATTCCATTTGATTGGAATGGTGTAGTGGACATGATGCTGGAATGGATCATGATGTTTGTGTAGAACACGTGTCAAACTCATTCCGCGGAGGGCCGAGTGTTTGCCTGTTTTCGCTCCTCCCTTGTACTTGATTGATGAATTAAGGTCACTGATTAGTAAGGAACTCCCCTCACCTGGTTGTCTAGGTCTTAACAAAAACCAGCAGACAATGGGCCCTCCATGGAATGAGTTTGACACCCCTGGTGTAGAAGGACAGGTATACTGTACAGTGCTGGTCAATGATGCTGTGTGTGGGGTAAGCTTGCCTTATCACCCACCCATTTACTTTGTTACAGAACCTGATTTACAGATGAAAATCATGATTTATTTTATACCTTTGAAAATGGGAATTTAAACATGGCATAGGTTATTTTTGTCAACACGGTTTGAGTGTTTTTTCTCTTAAATGGGCATGAAAGTGTCTTCCATAAGGCCTCTATACCAGAGGCTTCTGCCTGGAGGTAGCCGCCTAAATGGTTTGAAATGATCCCACTCTGCCTGGAGGTAGCCGTCTAAATGGTTTGAAATGATCCCACTCTGCCTGGAGGTAGCAGTCTAAATGGTTTGAAATGATCCCACTCTGCCTGGATGTAGCCGCCTAAATGGTTTGAAATGATCCCACTCTGCCTGGATGTAGCCTTCTAAATGGTTTGAAATGATCCCACTCTGCCTGGAGGTAGCCGTCTAAATGGTTTGAAATGATCCCACTCTGCCTGGAGGTAGCCGTCTAAATGGTTTGAAATGATCCCACTCTGCCTGGAGGTAGCCGTCTAAATGGTTTGAAATGATCCCACTCTGCCTGGAGGTAGCCGCCTAAATGATTATTTTGATCCTTTTATGTCATGCAAAGCTAATATGGGTCTTTGCTTAACCAGAGCTTTCTGTGTATGTTGCATGTTGCAATTGTCCAAAAATTATGTATAGCAGTGGCAGGTAGTCTACCGGTTAAGAGCATTAACTGAAGGTTCGCTGGTTCGAATACCTGAACCGACTAGGTGAAAAAAAATGTATGTGCCCTTGAGCAAAACCCTTAACCCACATTTTTCCTGTAAGTCGCTCTGGATACGAGCGTTTGCTAACTGACTAAAATGTGTACAAGAGGGAATGTGATTCAACTTGTCCAGTTCTCCAAATGCCAACAGCAGTATTGAACACAGTATGAACATATCATACACTAAGCAATTACCATTAATATTGTGTACAGAAGATGTGTAGCTAAATGCACTTTTGTATGTCCTATTTAATTGTCAAAGCATTGCAAATCTATATACGAAAAAGCAGTGTAGTTGTCTCTAACAAAAGTGCTAGGGCTTATAATAGTGGTACAGTATTTAAGACAATATGTGCCATATGTGTATTCACAAATGCTCTTTAAATGTTCTGTTTTGTGTACGAAAAGGACAGCAAACTTAATGAGGAAGTATCTTACAGTGTATTAATGTGTATTACTATCCATGATCCATGATCCAGTATGTGAATCAGTGTAATGTTTGTGCAACCTACTCCATCAATTATCAGGTGTGTTTACTGGTAATAATTTAAACTAGAACCTCCAAGATGGTTGTATTTATACATGCTTATGTTTGCTCTGTTTCTGAATAAAGATAATGTGCCATCAGTTCTGTTTATCTCAGGAGGCCTATTGTATAATTGTAATGTATTGGTAAAAATACAGTGCATTCGGAAAATATTCAGACCCCTTGACTTTTTCCCAAAAATGTTACATTAAATCCTTATTAAAAAATGGATTAAATAAATGTTTTTCCTAATCAATCTACACACAATACATAATGACAAAGCGAAAACAGGTTTTTAGAAATGTTTGCAAATGTATTCAAATTATTTTTTTTTTAATAGCTTATTTACATACATATTCAGACCCTTTGCTATGATACTTTTGTATGATTTGGAAAGGCATACACCTGTCTATATAAGGTCCCACAGATGCATGTCAGAGCAAAAACCAAGCCATGAGGTTGAAGGAAATGACTGTAAAGCTCTAAGACAGGATTGTGTCGAGGCATAGATCTGGGGAAGGGTACCAACAAATCTCTGCAGCATTGAAGGTCCCCACGAACAGTGGCCTCCATCATTCTTAAATGGAAATAGTTTGGAACCACCAAGACTCTTCCTAGAGCTGTCTGCCCAGCCAAACTGAGCAATTAGGGGAGAAGGGCCTTGGTCAGGGAAGTGACCAAGAACCCGATGGTCACTCTGACAGAGCTCCAGAGTTCCTCTGTGGAGATGGGAGAACCTTCCAGAAGGAACACCATCTCTGCAGCACTCCACCAATCAGGAATTTATCGTAGAGTGGCCAGACGGAAGCCACTCCTCAGTAAAAGGCACATGACAGCCCGCTTGGAGTTTGCTAAAAGGCACCTAAAGGACTCTGACCATGAGAAACAAGATTCTCTGGTCTGATGAAACCAAGATTGCACTCTGGCCTGAATGCCAAGCGTCACGTTTGGAGGAAACCTGACACCATCCCTATGGTGAAGCATGGTGGTGGCAGCATTATGCTGGGGATGTTTTTCAGTGGCAGGGACTGGGAGACGAGGGAAAGAAGAGCGGAACAAAGTACATAGAGATCCTTGATGAAAACCTGCTCCAGAGCGCTCAGGGGCGAAGGTTCACCTTCCAACAGGACAACAATCCTAAGCACACAGCCAAGACAACGCAGGAGTGGCTTCGGGATAAATCTCTGAATGTCCTTGAGTGGCCCAGCCAGAGCCTGGACTTCAACCCGATCGAAAATCTCTGGAGAGACTTGAAAATAGCTGTGTAGCGATGCTCCCCATCCTCCCTGACAGAGTTTGAGAGGATCTGCAGAGAAGAATGGGAGAAACTCCCCAAATACAGGTGTGCCAAGCTTGTAGCGTCATACCCAAGAAGACTTGAGGCTGTAATCGCTGCCAAAAGGTGCTTCAACAAAGTACTGAGTAAAATGTCTGAATACTTATGTAAATGTGATATTTAAGTTTATTATTTTATATACATTTGCAGAAATAAAAAAACAAAACAGTTTTTGCTTCGTCATTATGGGGTAGTGTGTGTAGATTGATGAGGGGAAAAAACTATTTATGTTTTAGAATAAGGCTCTTTCCATAAGACTGACCAGGTGAATCCAGGTGAAAGCTATGATCCCTTATTGATGTCACCTGTTGATGTCACGTGATCGGGAGTCCAATAGGGTGGCGCATGGTCCTGAAGTTCATAAAGTGAAACCATGGCAATTTTCTAACAAAGAGAAGGTAATGATTTTGAGGATGAGTGGTAACTTGTGTAAGAAGCCCTCCTGCTTGAAGCTGCTGGCATGCATCTACACTGAACAAAAATATAAAAGCAACATGTAAAATGTTGGTCCCATGTTTCATGAACTGAAATAAAAGATCCCAGAAAATGTCCATATACACAAAAAGCTTATTTCTCTCATTGTGTGCACAAATTAGTTTACATCCCTGTTAGTGAACATTTCTCCTTTACCAAGATAATCTATCCACCTGACAGGTGTGGCATATCAAGAAGCTGATTAAAACCGCATGATCATTACACAGGTGCACCTTGTGCTGGGGACAATAAAAGGCCACTCAAATTAGCTGTTTTGTCACACAACACAATGCTACAGATGTCTCTGTTTTGAGGGAGCGTGCAATTGGCATGTTGACTGCATAAATGAGAATTGAACATTCATTTCTCTGCCATAAGCCGCCTCCAACGTTGTTTTAGAGAATTTGGCATTACATCCAACCGGCCTCACAACCGCAGACCACATGTATGGGGTCGTGTGGGCGAGCGGTTTGCTGATGTCAATGTTGTGAACAGAGTGCCCGTGGTGGCGGTGGGGTTATGGTATGGGCAGGCATATGCTATGGACAACGAACACAATTGCATTTTATCGATGGCAATTTGAATGCACAGAGATACCATGATGAGATCCTGAGGTCAATTGTGGTGCCATTCATCTGCCACCATCACCTCATGTTCCAGCATGGTAATGCCCGGTCCCATGTCACAAGGATATGTACCCAATTCCTGGAAGCTGAAAATGTCCCAGTTCTTCCATGGCCTGCATATACATCAGACATGTCACCCATTGATCATGTTTGGGATGCTCTGGATCGACGTGTACAACAGCGTGTTCCAGTTCCTGCCAATATCTAGCAACTTCGCACAGCCATTGAATAGGAGTGGGGCAACATTCCACAGGCCACAATTAACAGCCTGATCAACTCTATGCTAAGGGGATGTCGCGCTGCATGAGGCAAATGGTGGTCACACCAAATACTAACTGGTTTTCTGATCCACACCCCTACCTTTTTTTTGTTGTTTAGGTATCTGTGACCAACATATGCATATCTGTATTGCCAGTCATGTGAAATCCATAGATTAGGGTCTAATGAATTTATTTAAATTGACCGATTTCCTTATACGAACTGTAACTCAGTAAAATCGTTTATATTTTTGTTCAGTATAATTCTAAATAGCCAGCCATAATGAATTTTCAATGTACAGATAAATCAGCTATGCTTTCAAAAGTATGAAGGCAGGTTACTGTTCAGATTAGAATGGTACAGTAGTATGTTACTCACCTTCAGTCTTAAGTGTTTTTTTTTTTGCCCTCCAGTGTTCCATTGTGCAACTTGTTGAACAGCAGCGTACTCCCTGTACTTTCCGAATCTGATCCGTTTGTCTGCCAACAGGCAGTGACCTCACGAGCGCCATATTAAAATGCTTCTTCTTCCCTTCACTTTTTTTGTGTTGAGAGCGTAGCCACCATCGGTCTGCCTCTTGGTTTCAAGAGATTGACATAGAATAACATGATGGAAATAAACTCACTCCAAGAGGCGCTCAAAGGTTATTTGGGTTCTTATGAATAGCGTAATACTTCGATTGAAAGTCAGACTTTTTGTTTACTTGATTCCACAGTGGTTAGCTAGTTATATTGCCAGGTGTTGAATGTAGTTAGCTAGCTAGTTAGCTATAAGCTAATGTTAGCAAGTCAGCTAGCTAATGCTAAAATTCGGAAGAATAAGCAACGTTGCTTAGCTAGCTACAAGCTATCAATTCTAAAATCTTCAGAAAAGCGAACTACGTTATCTAATTGTTTTCTACATGTATTTCTGGATTCAACAATGTAGCTAGCTAGTTAACCAGGATGCTGTTGACAACTCCATCGCCACACAGCTAACGTTAGCTTAGCTAGCTGGGTGTTAAGCTAGCTAACGTTAGCAAGCGAATTAACTGATTAGATACCGGTAGTTAGCTGGCTAGTTATAGTTAGCTAACTAGATAAGACAATGGCATTAAGTTAAGCGTAGCCTGAATAGCTAGGTAATTGTTGAAATATTTAACCTGCTCCCTAGCTAGTTAGGTGGCTGGCTAGCTAACCAGCTAGCGTGCTAGCTAGTTTTGTGTTCACTTGTACCTGGCCACAACCTAGCCTTTTATGTGAACACTCAATTAAATTCGTAGTTCGTGACACTGTAACTTGATTATCCGAATTTGGCAGGCGTTTGTCTGGAGTTGTCTGGCTAACTAGTTGAATGGCTAAAACACACTGACAGTGTTGTATACACAAATCCCCTTCATGTCTTATTAGCTTGTAATAAGCAAATCACTACGTTTCCAATCTGTTGTGGTCATTGATTTTATATCACTGTTCTCTGCAGACTTTGACAAGAAAGGGACGCAAGAAGTGGCTCCTCTGCTGGACCAGTTTCTGTGTCATGTTGCCAAGACTGGAGAAACCATGTAAGTAATGTTCTTATTGACAAGCTTGGCGCTACTGATGTCATGCATATGAGAGGATGAAGCATGCTCAGTGGGAAAACTCGAAAACCACTGGTTCAAATTATGGAATATGTCAAGTCTTCTTTTCTGCATGTGCTGTATAACTAAATATCAATTTTCACATGTTGCTTGCTCACTTATTATAATGTTGAAATGCCCCCCCAAAATTCTGCAACATATTCTCACATTTGCTTTATTTAACAAGCTACATCATAGGAATGTGGATTATTCATTTTTAAGAAATGTGTACTATCTCTTCTAGTGTTCAGTGGTCCCAGTTTAAAAGCTATTTCCTCTTCAAACTGGAGAAGGTGATGGACGATTTCATAGCCTCAGCACCTGATCAAAGGGGGGTAGCCAATCCCAATGTTGAGTCCATTCCATTTGAGGACATGAAGGAGAGGATACTGAAGATTGTGAGTGGATACAATGGGTAGGTACCAGCATAACCTTTAGACAAGGTTTCCCTACAATCATGTGACGCATTTTAAAGAGTTAATCATTGGTGACTTTGTGGTGGTTATACAATGGTGCCATCTACTGGATAGGCATTTCTAGATGTCACATGTACTGTAGCAGGGCTTGACATTCACTTTTTTTAGCCACTTGTCCTTCAGCCAAGTAGGACTATTTTTATTATTTTTTATTTTTTTACTTGTCAAAAATAAGTTAAATTCTGTAACCATTTTTACATCATTATATGATGCAAGGAACAACTTTACAAAATAAAATGCGTTACTATCTTCTTTACCATATAGAATCAGGCAAAAAGTTAGACTACACATATTACCTATTGGCTTCTATGCATATTCAACTCTCAAAAGACACCCTGGTTTGATTCCAGGCTGTATCACAACTGGCCGTGATTGCTTAACATAGGCAATTGGCCCAGTGTCAGTTTTGCCGGTGTAGGACTTCCATTGTAAATAAGAATTTGTTCTTAACTGACTTGCCTAGTTAAATAAAGGTAAAATAAAAAAATGTATAATAATTCCCTCCAGGGCTCGGAAACAGGTTCAAAACTGACTCTGGGACAGTTCTGGGACGACAGATCCAAAATTCATACAAACACTAAAACATGTAAAAATCAATGAGGCTGATGCAACAGATCAGACCATCTAGCTGAACGTTTTAATGTCATAAGCTCGACAATGCAAACATGGCTGTAGGCTACGCGCAAATGCAGTTAGCGTAAACCACTTCTCAAAAGCTCACCGCGCGCAAGTGGTTTCATGTGACCGAGATGAAAATATAATTAGATATTAAGAAAGAGGGGAGATCTAAAGATGCATCAACTAGCATGGTTTACTAATATGACTAGGATTATGCCTTTGGCTGCTGGACAATAAAATAATGCTTACCGCCTTCAAGGTGGGTGATGTGCGGTGCGCAACAGGCTCTGTCCTTCACTCTGGTCTTGTGACCATTTGATCTGAACGAACCGTTCTTCAAGTATGTCGACAGAATCAAGCCTTTAGACGTACATTTTTTCATGTAATTTTAAAGTCTCATTCTAGGTTGGATACATTTATTTGAACTTTTCCCACATTTTGTTGTTACAGCCTGAAAATTGATTACATTTAGATTTTGTCAATTGCCTACACACAATACCCTATAATGTCAGTGGAATTATGTTTTATGATAAATGTATATAATAATTTGCTTAACAAGTCACATAATAAGTTGCATGGACTCACTCTGTGTGCAATAATAGTGGTTAACATGATTTTTTTTTAAATGACTACCTCATCTCTGTACCCCACATATACAATCTTCTGTAAGGCCCCTCAGTCGAGCAGTGAATTCCAAACACTGATTCAACCACACAAAGACCAAAGGTTTTCCAATGCCTCGCAAAGAAGGGCACCTATTGGTAGATGGTAAAAATAAATAAAAAAAGCAGACATTAAATAGCCCTTATAGCATGGTGAAGTTATTAGTTACAATTTGGATGTTGTATCAATACACCGTCACTACAAAGATACAGGTGACCTTCCTAACTCAGTTGCCGGAGAGGAAGGAAATCAGGGATTTCACCATGAAGCCAATGGTGACTTTTTAAAACAGAGTTTAATTCCTGTGACAGTAGAAAACTGAGGATGGATCAACAACATTGTAGTTACTCCACAATACTAACCTAAATGACAGAGTGAAAAGAGCCTGTACAGAATAAAAAATATTCCAAAACTTGCATCCTGTTTGCAATAAGGCATTCAAGTAAAACTGCAAACAATGTGACGAAGAAGTTAACTTTAAGTCCTGAATACATAGCAGTATGATTGGGGCAAATTCAATACATCACTGAGTACCGCTCTTCATATTTTCAAGCATGGTGGTGGCTGCATCATGTTATGGGTATGCTTGGCATCGGCAAGGACTAGGAGTTTTTTAGGATAAAAAAAGACTGAATGTAGCTAAGCGCAGCCAAAATCCTAGAGGGCAACCTGGTTGTCTGCTTTCTAACAGACACAGGGAGACCAATTCACCTTTCTGCAGGACAATAACTTAAAACACAAGGCCAAATATACACTGGATTTGCTTACCAAGATGACATTGAATGTTCCTGAGTGGTGTAGTTACAGTTTTGAATGATCATCAACCAACTTACCAGAGCTTGACACATTTTTAAAATAATGTGCAGATATTGTACAATACAGGGGAGCAAAGCTCTACCCAGAAAGACTCACAGCTGTAATTGATGTCTAAGGTAATTCTAACATGTATTGACTCATGGGTGTGTGTACTGTAAATTAGATATTTATCTTTCATTTTCAATAATTTAGCAAACATTTCTAAAAACATGTTTTCACTGTCATTATGGGGTATTGTGTGTAGACGGATGAGAAATTAATGTGATCCATTTTTGAATTCAGGCTGCAACACAACAAAATGTGGAATAAGTCAAGGGGCTTTTTTGTTAAATACATGGTACTTTTATACACAGCATTAACATAGATAGTTAGTTTTTTTAATGTAATGTGTATATAAAAAAAATTAGTACTCACATCTCCGGTATACATTGAGGTGTTTTCTGTAATGACCATTACCTATCTTGAGCTCTTTAATCCCAACCCTGAGCTACTCTCAGCCCATCACACCCATCACCCTCTTTTGATTTCCATGTGCCATATACAGCGGGTGAAATAAGTATTGAACACGTCACCATTTTTCTCAGTAAATATATTTCTAAAGGTGCCATTGACATGACATTTTCACGAGATGTTGGTAACAACCCAAGTAATCCATACATACAAAACCAAAAACAAATAAGTTCAGAAATTTGTGTAATAATGTGAAATGACACAGGGGAAAAGTATTGAACACACTTACTGATATTTATTTAATACTTTGTACAAAAGCCTTTGTTGGTAATGACAGCTTCAAGATGCCTCCTGTATGGAGAAACTAGTCGCATGCATTGCTCTGGTGTGATTTTGGCCCATTCTTCCACACAAACAGTCTTCAAATCTTGAAGGTTCCTTGGGCCTCTTCTATGAATCTTGATCTTCAGTTCTTTCCATAGATTTTCAATGGGATTTAAGTCAGGTGATTGGCTGGGCCATTCTAGCAGCTTTATTTTCTTTCTTTGAAACCAATTGAGAGTTTCCTTGGCTGTGTGTTTGGGATCATTGTCTTGCTGAAATGTCCACCCTCGTTTCATCTTCATCATCCTGGTAGATGGCAGCAGATTGTTGTCAAGAATGTCTCGGTAAATTTGCCCATTCATCCTTCCTTCAATTATGTGAAGTTTGCCAGTACCATTTGCTGAAAAGCAGCCCCACACCATGATGTTCCCACCTCCAAACTTCACTGTTGGTATGGTGTTTTTAGGGTGATGTGCAGTGCCATTTCTCCTCCAAACATGGTGTGTATTATGACATCCAAACAGTTACATTTTGCTCTCATCTGACCACACTATATTCTCCCAGTATTTCACTGGCTTTTCCAAATGTTGTGCAGCAAACTTTAAACAAGCTTCAACATGCTTTTTTTTCAGCAATGGAGTCTTGCGTGGTGGGCGTGCATACAGGCCATGGCGGTGGAGTGCATTACTTACTGTGTTCTTTGAGACAACAGTACCTGCTAATTGCAGGTCTTTTTTAAGCTCTCCACAAGTGGTCCTTGGCTCTTGGACAACTCTTCTGATTTATTCTTTTCACTCCTCTGTCAGAAATCTTGCGAGGAGCACCTGGTCGAGGCAAATTTATGGTGAAATGATTGTCTTTCCACTTCCGTATTATGGCCCCAACAGTGCTCACTGGAACATTCAGAAGCTTAGAAATGCACCTATAACCAATGCCATCATTATGTTTTGCAACAATTAGGTTGCGAAGGTCTTGAGACAGCTCTTTGCTTTTACCCATAATGAGATGTGTCTTGTGTGACACCTTGACAATGAGACCTTTTTGTAGGCCATCAGTTGGGACTGAACCAGCTGATATTAATTTGCACTGCTTTTTAATTACTGATAGTTTTCAGCTGTTGTCTTGCCTTTCCATGCCTTTTTGCACCTCCCTTTCTTCATGTGTTCAATACTTTTTCCCTGTGTCATTTCACATTATTACACATAACTTAATTTCTGAACTTATTTGTTTTGGTTTCTTTGTATGTATGGATTACTTGGGTTGTTACCAACATCTGGTGAAAATGTCATGTCAATAGCACCTTTGGAAATATATTTAAGGAGAAAAATGGTGACGTGTTCAATACTTATTTCACCCGCTGTATTTTTCAACTGTGCTGTGATGTCTTGCATGAATTTTAAACCTTTCTAATAGTATCCACAGATTGTGAGCTAAAGATGAAAACCTTTCCTATGATTATTATTATTATTATTATTTTGTTGTTTGATTATGGATTTTTCAGCCACTCCTGAACTTGTGACCAGAATTAAGCTACATGGGGGCAATTCCAGAATAAATGATCAAATAATTCTCTTTTCGCAGCAAAATCGGGTTTGTTTTAATAAACTCCTTACCGTCGTTCCCTCAGAATTCCGTTTACGATCCAGCGTTTGTGTGAGCTGCTTACAGAACCCAAGAGGAATTACACAGGGACAGAGAAATTCCTCCGAGGTGTTGAGAAGGTGAGTGGACTGCCATGTCTGTTTAAGAGCAGTTGTGCAGTGTTAGGATTTTATAGTGTGTTCTATCCTATCTATCCATCTATTTATCAATGTTTGTAATAAAGGGTTTTTCTTCTTCCAGAATGTGATGGTGGTCAGCTGTGTGCATCCTACCTCAGAGTAAGGTTTATTTTTTTTTTTTTCTTATTGTAAAAAATTATAACAAAGAAACATTTTTACAAAGAGGAGGTTTGTTCTATTTAGTTTATGATGTAAAAGATTTTCGGAATTGTCATGTTTCTCTCTTTCATGAAGGAAAAATGGATGCAGTGGTGTGACTAGAATGAATGGTGTTATATTGCCTGGAAACTCATCTGCTTTTACAGAGAGGTAAAGCACATAGGACAGGTTCTCATTCTCCCATCCTAGTTTCACATCAGTGATGAATGCTAAAAGCAAACCTCACTTTTCTTAGTCTTTTACTATTTTCTTGCAGGAAAGTTAATGGCCCAGGGACCCCCAGGCCGCTGAACAGACCAAAACTCTCTCTAGCCAGCTCACTAGCGACAAACGGACTACCGGACAGTACAGAAAACAAAGACCCTACCACAGAGCAGGAACATGACACACCCTCCAGGTACTTCAGTTGCTACCTAACCGACTGTGATACTCACTTCCTACTGTTCTTTGATGAATTGAATGCGTGTTGAATCTTCTTTCTCAGTGAGGCGTCGGCATCGGATACCCCGGGGAGCTCTGTGAAGAACAAGCACCATGGCGACGAGGAGGTTATGGAGGCAGAGCAGCATGAGGTGAAGAGGCTCAAGTTTAACGAGGATGAGGATGATGAAGAGGAGGAGCAGGAGGTGGACACCCTCAGCTCCTGCCACGCTGACAGCTTGTCGGAAGAGACCGTGTCCATGGTCCAGGAGAAGGAGGAGGACAGTGAGGCTGCCAGTACTGCTGGGACTTGTGAAGACCAAGGTAGGACTGAATTTTCACCTCTTTTTCCATCATGCGGGTACACGTCGCTGGTGAAATCCTTTGTGGATATTAGTTGGTGTATGAGCAGAACTGCCTGAATTTTCTGAATTCTGAGGTGTTCATCACAAGTTCATCTTATGTGTGCCAGATGTACAACAATCATGATGCGGTTAACATGGCTAACTCCGTTTTTGTGTCCTTGCCTGTCACACAGAGCCATCAAGCACACAGTCGGAGCCATCAGCAGGGCCCGGGCAGGAGGAGCAGGGAGAGGGGGAGGTACCTTGTGGCTCCCAAGAGGAAGGTAATGACATGGACCAGTCAGAACAGCAGGCCCCTGCTGGCGTCCTGGAGAACCCTGAGGCCCGGGACAGCGATGAGGGCAGTGACCCAGTCAGCAGCAGCAGCAGCAGCAGCAGTAGCGGCGGCAGCAGCAGCAGCAGTAGCAGTGCGGAGAATGAAGCCAGAGAAGAGGCAGCCCCTGCACCCTCCAGCAGTACTCCTGAGCCAGCTGCAGAGGGCGCCATGGAGAGTGGATGCCAGGACACTGGGACCAGTGAAGAGCCCATGGAGCAGGACTAACAGCACCTCAGGATCGATCTATTGACCATTTAAGAACATCTGTCAAGTCTAGCTTGAGTGTCACCGGTGAAGGGGCTACTCCATACTGGTCCCCTAGATACTTTACGCCTTGTCTACATTTTGGCTACTCCTCAAAATGACCACCTGTCATTAATGTGGGCATACACATTTGATTTTCAATCGAAGATTTTTTAAACTGGATTTTTTTCTTCTTCCCCTACACTCTATGAGTTTCTTTTTAAGGCTTGTGGTCTCCAGAGGTCTTTGTTTCAGGCTTGGTCAGTCTTTCGGGTTGCATATAATGTTTGTTCAAGCTGTGCTGATTGGACGGTGTGTTCACCTGGGTATTGTTTTCTCTCATCAATTGGAGCATTTGACAGGTAAAGCAGGCCCAGTTTTGTTCCTGTAGCCAGTTGTTTTTCTCTGGATTATCACCTATGCCAAACCACCAGAGTCAGGACAAAGCTAACCCTGCTAACTAACTTCCTCATTATTTATGCCTTCAGTTACTCACTCCAGAGATGAACTAGCTAACATTTCTGTTTGACTGAAGCTCAAGCCTCAGCATCCAGCCCATACCACTATGTTTTTACTCATGTACCACAATCTTGGCTGTTGAGGAAAAAGTTTTTTTTTTTTTAGTTTTTTTTAATCCCATTTTCCTCGTGAGATGGAGTATTGAATTAGATTTTCCATGTGAGACCTTATTCTCCTTTTAAAATGCATCTATTGTCTTTGCTATGATTCACTACCGACCCAACTCGAAGAGTAATATAACATGCTACTTTTACCATCAAATATAAGATTATATAATTTTGGGTGCACCATAATTTATATAAACATTTCAACTCAACTACTTATTTTGTAAACATATTTTTTTGTGGCAGCCAGTTATTTAGTTTCCAAAACCAGCTGTACAAGATTACTTCCAATTTGGATTGTGATGTCACCAAGTTGTTTGACTGACAGATATCCAGAGCAGTTACTGGTTTCTTTCTATAGCTGTACTTTTTGATATTTAGAATTTTAAATTTCTGGAAAAGTAGATTTTTGTAGATTGTAATACGGTATGTGTTCACTGCCTTTGTGAAACCATATAATTTCTGTGTATACTCTGAATGATTTTGCTTTCAATGCGGTATTCAGATAAAGCAATAAATGTTCACATTTTTGTGCTCATGCTTTCTTACCCGTGAGGCATCCCATCTAGTCCACTGAGCTGCTTTAAAAGGCTTATGCATGTTAACCCGACCGATATCAGATGACCTCTTGTTATGTCACGACCTCATAACACCTCTGCAGACAAATTTTAATAAATGTGTTGTTGAAAGCAATATGTGAACTTCTTATGGCCAGTTAGCCATTAAGTGGTCAAATCCTCAGGTCAAGGCTATTCCTCGGCTGATTACTCTGCCACATGTTCCCAATCAGTTGTCATGTCGTATTTTATTATGTAGTTCCTGTTGTACAATGTGTCCCTTGCCTGAGCTCCTAAGATCTGAAGACTAATGTCTTGGCTTTGGCTCAAAGGGCCAATGCAGTCATGCACAGACAACATGATTGGTTACTGTGCATTATGTATTCTTGAAATCCTCAAACTGCAGTCAGTTTTTTTTAGACCATGCACAAGATGTATGAGAATTGTTAGCAGGTTATACACAGTGTATAACTCAATATTATAACACCTTCATAATATTCAGTTGCACCACCTTTTGCTCTTAGCACAGCCTCAATTCGTCGGAGCATGGACTCTACAAGGTGTCAAAAGCGTTCCACAGGGATGCTGGCCAATATTTACACCAATGCGTCCCACAGTTGTCAAGTTGGCTGGATGTCCTTTGGGTGGTGGTCCATTCTTGATACACACGGGAAACTATTGAGCGTGAAAAACCCAGCAACGGGTAAAAAAACGTCACATTTACATAAGTATTCAGAACATTTAATCAGTACATTGTTGAAGCAAATTACAGCCTCGAGTCTGGCAGCGATTACAGCCTTGAGTCTTCTTGTGTATGACACTACAAGCTTGGCACACCTGTATTTGGGGATTTTCTCCCATTCTTCTCTGCAGATCCTCTCAAGCTCTGTCAAATTGTATGGGGAGCGTCGCTGCACAGCTAGGTCTCTCCAGAGATGTTCAAGTCCGAGTTCTGGCTGGGCCACTCAAGGACATTGACTCTTGTCCCAAAGCCACTCCTGTGTTATCTTGGCTGTGTGCTTAGGGTCGTTGTCCTGTTGGAAGGTGGACCGTCGCCCCAGTCTGAGGTCCTGAGTGCTCTGGAGCAGGTTTCCATCAAGGATCTCTCTGTACTTTGCTCCGTTCATCTTTCCCTCCTGACTAGTCTCCCAGTCCTTGTCACTGGAAAAATATCCCCACAGCATGATGCTGCCACCACCATGCTTCACTGTAGGGATGGTGCCAGGTTTCCTCCAGACATGACTCTTGGCGTTCAGGCCTCTTTTAGGTGCCTTTTGGCAAACTCCAAGCAGGCTGTCATGTGCCTTTTACTGAGGAGTGGCTTCCGTCTGGCCACTCTACCATAAAGGCCTGATTGGTGGAGTGCTGCTGAGATGGTTGTCCTTCTGGAAGGTTCTCCCATCTCCACAGAGGAACTCTGGAGCTCTAACAGTGACCATCGGGTTCTTGGTCACCTCCCTGACCAAGGCCCTTTTCCCCCAATTGCTCAGTTTGGCTGAGTGGACAGCTATAGGAAGAGTCTTGGTGGTTCCAAACCTCTTCCATTTAAGAATGATGGAGGCCACTGTGTTCTTGGTGACCTTCAATGCTGCAGAAATGTTTTGGTAACCTTCCTCAGATGTGTGCCTCGACACAATCCTGTGTCAGTGCTCTACAGACAATTCCTTCGACCTCATGGCTTGGTTTTTGCTCTGACATGCACTTTCAACCAGGGGACCTTATATAGACAGTTGTGTCTTTCCAAATCATGTCCAATCAATTGAATTTACCACAGGTGGACTCCAATCAAGTTGTAGAAACATCTCAAGGATGATCAATGGAAACCGGATGTACCTGAGGTAAATTTCGAGTCACATTGCAAAGGGTCTGAATACTTATGTAAATAAGGTATTTCTGTTTTATTTTTAATACATTTGCTAACTTTTCGCTTTGTCATTATGGGTTATTGTTTGTAGAATGACTTTTTATGTATTTAATCCATTTTAGAACAAGTCTAACACAACAATGTGTAAAAAGTCAAGGGGTCTGAATACTTTTCGAATGCACTGTACTACCATACCCCATACAAAGGCACTTAAATGTTTTGTCTTGCACACTCACCCTCTGAATGGCACACATACACAATCCATGTCTCAATTGTCTCAAGGCTTAAAAATCCTTCTTTAACTTGTCTCCTCCCCTTCATCTACACTGATTGAAGTGGATTTAACTGGTGATCGTAGCTTTCACCTGGATTCACCTGGTCAGTCTGTCATGGAAAGGTCTGCCATGTTTTGTTCACTCTGTATTTGTGAAGGCTCACTGGTACCTTGAGTTTGTACGCCTTCACCAAACACTTATCCATTCTGAACATATGTCTTTCTCTCATGAAAATAAAAGTTAACCAGGTGATCATAGTCTGGGGTTGCCAGGCCAACAGGGGAATAAAGATGAACTCTCAATCAAATGAGCTATAATTTCATCAGACATTGCAGAGGTTATTATAGAGTGACAACACTGGTGACTCAAGTATTTCATATGGGCTTCTTTTAAAAGTTTATATTCATACTAAAAGTTGTCTACACTAAAAGTAAGTTCATGCTCAGAACCAGGGCTCTGTAACCCTGTTCCTGGAGAGCTACCATCCTGTATGTTTTAATTCCAACCCTAATCTAGCACACCTGATTCTAATAATTAGCTGGTTTATAAGATTAGTCAGGTTAGTTACAACTGGGGTTGGAGTGAAAACCTACAAGAGGGTAGTGCTCCAGGAACAGGGTTGGAAAGCCCTGCTCAGGACCTTGCCCCTAATGCTCCTACTTGCAGAAGGCCTTCAACCCATCATACTATACTGAACAAAAATATAAATGCAGCATGCAGCAATTTCAATGATTCAATTAGTTACAGTTCATATAGAGCTGATCGTGGACTACAGGAAAAGGCGGGCTGAACAGGCCCCCATTAACATCCACGGGGCTGTAGTGGAGCGGGTAGAGAGTTTCAAGTTCCTTGGTGTCCACATCACCAACGAACTATCATGGTCCAAACACACAAACACACAGGAGACTGAAAAGATTTGGCATGGGTCCCCAGATCCTTAAAAAGTTCTACAGCTGCACCATCGACAGCATCCTGACTGGTTGCAAAACCGCCTGGTATGGCAACTGCTCGGCATCTGACTGTAAGGCACTACAGAGGGTAGTGCATACAGCCCAGTGCATCACTGGGGCCAAACCTCCTGCCATCCAGGACCAACAGTATATACTAGGCGGTGTCAGAGGAAAGCCCAAAAAATTGTCAAAGGCTCCAGTCACCCAAGTCATAGACTGTTCTCTCTGCTACCACACAGCAAGCGGTACCGGAGTGCCAAGTCTAGGACCAAAAGGCCCTTTAACAGCTTCTACCACCAATCCATAAGACTGCTGAACAATTAATCAAATGGCCACCTGGACAATTTACATTGACACCCCCCCATTTGTTTTTACACTGATGCTACTCACTGTTTATTATCTATACTTTACCCCTGCCTACATGTACAAATTACCTCGACTAACCTGTACCCCCGCACATTGACTCAGTACTGGTACCCCTGCATATAGCCTCGTTATGGTTATTTTATTGTGCTCCTTTTGATACATTTTTACTTTAGTTTATTTGGTAAATATTTTCTTAACTCTTTCTTGAACTGCATTATTGGTTCAGGGCTGGTAAGTAAGCATTTCACGGTAAGATCTACACCTGTTGTATTCGGAGCATGTGACAAATAAAGTTTTATTTGATTTGATATAAGGAAATCAGTCAATTGTAATAAATTCATTAGGCCCTTACCTATGGATTTCACATGACTGGGAAGGTGCGCAGGCATGGATGGCCTGGGAGGGCATAGGCCCACCCACTTGGGGGACTGGCTCACCCACTGGGAAGCAAGGCCCAGCCAATCAGAATGAGTTTTTCCCCACAAAAGAGCTTTATTACAAACAAAAATACTCTTCAGTTTCATCAGGTGGCTGGTCTCAGACGATCCCACAGGTGAATAAGCTGGATGTGAAGGTCAGGCCGGAAGGACGTACTGCCAAATTATTTAAAATGACGTTGGAGGCGACTTATGGTAGATAAATTAAGATTAAATTCTCTGGCAACAGCTCTGGTGGACGTTCCTGTAGTCATCATGCCAATTGCACGCTCCCTCAAAACTTGAGACATCTCTGGCATTGTGTTGTGACAACTTTTAGAGTGGCCTTTTATTGTCCCCAGCACAAGGTGCACCTGTGTAATGATCATGCTGTTTAATCAGCTTCTTGATATGCCACACCTGTCAGGTGGACGGATTATCTTGGTAAAGGAGAAATGCTCACTAACAGGGATGCAAACAAATTTAATAAGCTTTATGTGCATATGGAACATTTCTGGGATCTTTTATTTCAACCTATTAAACATGGGACCAACACTGTACATGTTGCGTTTATATTTTTGTTCAGTGTATATATGGAAGTTAATTTAGTGCCAAAGAGCTGAGTTTATTTAAAATGTAAACAGATTGCTGTGCAATTGCTATTGCTGTGTTTTCTGTCTCAAGTTTACACACTGGCATATTTTTTTATTTTTTATGTTTTTATTTCACCTTTATTTAACCAGGTAGGCCAGTTGAGAACAAGTTCTCATTTACAACTGCGACCTGGCCAAGACAAAGCAAAGCAGTGCGACAAAAAACAACACAGTTACACATGAGAATAAAACAAATGTACATTCAATAACACAATAGAGAATCTATATACAGAGTGTGCAAATGTAGTGCAAAATGCAGTAAGGTTAGGAAGGTAGGACAATAAATAGGCCATAGTGGCGAAATAAGTTACAGATTAGAATTAACACTGGAGTGATAGATGTGCAAATGATGATGTGCAAATAGAGATACTGGAGTGCAAAATGAGCGAAAATAATAAATATGGGGATGAGGTAGTAGGGTGGGCTATTTACAGAAGGGCTATATACAGGTGCAGTGATCGATAAGCAGCTCTGATAGCTGATGCTTAAAGTTAGTGAGGGAGATAGGAACCTCTAGCTTCAAGGTATTTTGCAGTTCGTTCCAGTCATTGGCAGCAGAGAACTGGAAGGAATGGCGGCCAAAGGAGGTGTTGGCTTTGGGGGTGACCAGTGAAATATACCTACTGGAGCGCATGCTACGGGTGGATGTTGCTATGGGGACCAGCGAGTTGAGATAAGGCAGGGATTTACCTAGTTAAGACTTTTAGATGACCTGAAGCCAGTGGGTTTGGCGACGAATATGTAATGAGGGCCAGCCAACGAGAGAATACAGGTCGCAGTGGTGGAGGCTATTTTGAGTAGAGTGTTGGAGGCTATTTTGTAAATGACATCGCCGAAGTCAAGGATCAGTAGGATAGTCAGTTTTACAAGGGCATGTTTGGTAGCATGAGTGAAGGAAGCCCTGTTGCGGAATAGGAAGCCGATTCTAGATCTAATCTTGGATCGGAGATGGTCAATGTGAGTCTGGAAGTTGAGTTTACAGTCTAACCAGACGCCTAGGTATTTGTAGGTGTCGACGTATTCCAAGTCAGACCCGTCTAGATATGCTGCTGAAGGAGCCTCATTTTTTCTCAACTGGGTTTGAAAGCCTATCTTTGATATAAACTCCATATTGTTTGATCCCAGGGGACCTGGCTTCATTACTTGGGGATGAAAGAAGGCTAAATAAGGGAAATATCCAGGCAGCCCATTGTCAGGTCTGTATGTGGAGTAGCGTCATTATCTGCCTCTAATAACATCACAAAGGCTAAACATGGGACAAAGACCAACAACAACCCTTTCTTTAGGCTTGCCAAATGTAAGAAATTTAGTAATTTCTTTCCTTAAAGGAAATACAGTGTTAAATGAACAACTTGCACATGGTTGGTTTAGCTTTTTTTATGCGTTTCTAATTATCTTTCTCAATGGGAGTTGATTGTTCTTGGCACCTCTGGATTATAACTCAAACTTGGATGAAATGGAAATTAAGTGGCTCAATAATTGCTTTAATTAATTATTCGCTGGCCAGGTGACGGTGCCAACTTTTACTCCTTGGCACTGGGCTTCAGTACAACCCAATTGAGTTCTGTGCGTGCTTTGGATCTGAAGCAAGCTTTTGTAGTAGAGGCTTTTGAAAAAATAAGCTTTGGTTTATACAAACACAGTTTGAGTGTTAATGAATTTGACTAATGTAACTGATCTTTGATTCCTATTCACTGAGAATCAAAGATAAAAGTTTGGCTCTCTCAAGGACATTGGATAATATGCTCCAAAACATCAATATCCATAAACAAAGCCTTACTGTAGCCTTACTGTTTCAGTCTACAAGAACCCTTCAGTATCTACGTCCAGAATGGAACATCTTGCCCTTCTGAGAAAGAAGCTGAGTTACCTCTCTGCACTGCACTCTCGCAATGTCAGATCTGGATGTCTAGAGTAGCCTACTTTCATATGTCCTGAATCTTCTGTCTCAAGACACCAAACCCTGAATCGAAAAGGGTGGGCAAACTACTACAAACATTTTAGGGCGGATGATTATTTTGGTTAAAAACCCACTCCAGACCATGCTTTAACATCTAAAACTAGACAGAAATTCTGTAGAAATTATAATCGACCTATATATATTAATGGACATATATATATATATATATATATATATATATATACAGCGGGTGAAATAAGTATTGAACACGTCACCATTTTTCTCAGTAAATATACAGTGGGGCAAAAAAGTATTTAGTCAGCCACCAATTGTGCAAGTTCTCCCAGTTAAAAAGATGAGAGAGGCCTGTAATTTTCATCATATGTACACTTCAACTATGAGAGTAAGTAAAACAGTAAGTAATGCACTCCACCGCCATGGCCTGTACGCACGCTCACCACGCAAGACTCCATTGCTGAAAAGAAGCTCGTTTAAAGTTTGCTGCACAACATTTGGAAAAGCCAGTGAAATACTGTGAGAATATAGTGTGGTCAGATGAGAGCAAAATTGAACTGTTTGGATGTCATAATACACACCATGTTTGGAGGAGAAATGGCACTGCATATCACCCTAAAAACACCATACCAACAGTGAAGTTTGGAGGTGGGAACATCATGGTGTGGGGCTGCTTTTCAGCAAATGGTACTGGCAAACTTCACATAATTGAAGGAAGGATGAATGGGCAAATTTACCGAGACATTCTTGACAACAATCTGCTGCCATCTACCAGGATGATGAAGATGAAACGAGGGTGGACATTTCAGCAAGACAATGATCCCAAACACACAGCCAAGGAAACTCTCAATTGGTTTCAAAGAAAGAAAATAAAGCTGCTAGAATGGCCCAGCCAATCACCTGACTTAAATCCCATTGAAAATCTATGGAAAGAACTGAAGATCAAGATTCATAGAAGAGGCCCACGGAACCTTCAATATTCGAAGACTGTTTGTGTGGAAGAATGGGCCAAAATCACACCAGAGCAATGCATGTGACTAGTTTCTCCATACAGGAGGCGTCTTGAAGCTGTCATTACCAACAAAGGCTTTTGTACAAATTATTAAATAAATATCAGTAAGTGTGTTCAATACCTTTTCCCTGTGTCATTTCACATTATTACACATAACTTAATTTCTGAACTTATTTGTTTTGGTTTCTTTGTATGTATGGATTACTTGGGTTGTTACCAACATCTGGTGAAAATGTCATGTCAATAGCACCTTTGGAAATATATTTACTGAGAAAAATGGTGACGTGTTCAATACTTATTTCACCCGCTGTATATATATATATATATATATATATATATATATATATATATATATATATATATATATATATATATGTTATAATGGACCTATATATTTTAATGGACCTATTGGGGGCCAAAGGTTTGGAATATTACTCATTCAAGGGTTTTTCTTTATTTGCACTATTTTTTACATTGTAGAATAAAAGTGAAGACATCAAAACTATGAAATAACACATATGGAATCATGTAGTAACCAAAAATATTTGACATTCTTCAAAGTAGCCACCCTTTTCCTTGATGCATTTTATTGCATGACATAAGTATTTGATCACCTACCAACCAGTAAGAATTCCGGCTCTCACAGACCTGTTAGTTTTTCTTTAAGAAGCCCTCCTGTTCTACACTCATTACCTGTATTAACTGCACCTGTTTGAACTCGTTACCTGTATAAAAGACACCTGTCCACACACTCAATCAAACAGACTCCAACCTCTCCACAATGGCCAAGACCAGAGAGCTGTGTAAGGACATCAGGGATAAAATTGTAGACCTGCACAAGGCTGGGATGGGCTACAGGACAATAGGCAAGCAGCTTGGTGAGAAGGCAACAACTGTTGGCGCAATTATTAGAAAATGGAAGAAGTTCAAGATGACGGTCAATCTCCCTCGGTCTGGGGCACCATGCAAGATCTCACCTCGTGGGGCATCAATGATCATGAGGAAGGTGAGGGATCAGCCCAGAACTACACGGCAGGACCTGGTCAATAACCTGAAGAGAGCTGGGACCACAGTCTCAAAGAAAACCATTAGTAACACACTACGCCGTCATGGATTAAAATCCTGCAGCGCACGCAAGGTCCCCCTGCTCAAGCCAGCGCATGTCCAGGCCCGTCTGAAGTTTGCCAATGACCATCTGGATGATCCAGAGGAGGAATGGGAGAAGGTCATGTGGTCTGATGAGACAAAAATAGAGCTTTTTGGTCTAAACTCCACTCGCCGTGTTTGGAGGAAGAAGAAGGATGAGTACAACCCCAAGAACACCATCCCAACCGTGAAGCATGGAGGTGGAAACATCATTCTTTGGGGATGCTTTTCTGCAAAGGGGACAGGATGACTGCACCGTATTGAGGGGAGGATGGATGGGGCCATGTATCGCGAGATCTTGGCCAACAACCTCCTTCCCTCTGTAAGAGCATTGAAGATGGGTCGTGGCTGGGCCTTCCAGCATGACAACGACCCGAAACACACAGCCAGGGCAACTAAGGAGTGGCTCCGTAAGAAGCATCTCAAGGTCCTAGAGTGGCCTAGCCAGTCTCCAGACCTGAACCCAATAGAAAATCTTTGGAGGGAGCTGAAAGTCCGTATTGCCCAGCGACAGCCCCGAAACCTGGAGGATCTGGATGGAGGAGTGGGCCAAAATCCCTGCTGCAGTGTGTGCAAACCTGGTCAAGAACTACAGGAAACGTATGATCTCTGTAATTGCAAACAAAGGTTTCTGTACCAAATATTAAGTTCTGCTTTTCTGATGTATCAAATACTTATGTCATGCAATAAAATGCAAATTAATTACTTAAAAATCATACAATGTGATTTTCTGGATTTTTGTTTTAGATTCCGTCACTCACAGTTGAAGAGTACCTATGATACAAATTACAGACTTCTACATGTGTTGTAAGTGGGAAAACCTGCAAAATCGGCAGTGTATCAAATACTTGTTCTCCCCACTGTATATATATATATATATATACATACATATATATATATATATATTATAATGGACCTCTATATTTTCAAATAACTGCCACTTTTCTGGTCCGCAAATAGATTTTGCCAACCAAATAGGTAAAAAAAATGTCATCTGTGCAGCCCTCTGTTGAATTTTGAATCCCAATGTGGCCCTTGAGCCAAATAGGTGATGCTTATTGAGAGTTTGAGAGTGTTCATGACCTCTACTGTAATGTCAGCTTTTGTTTCAGAACTAGTATATTGACTGATTGTTTGCTTGCACAGTACCATGAATCCCAGATTTACCTTGTTTGGTGGGAGAAATCATATATGTGTCTTTATAATATGGCTTTATAATAACAAGTCACTTTTTGACCTTGCATTATTCTTAGAAGACAGTTCCCTATATCAGTGTTTCCCGACCTTGGTCCTCCAGTACCCCCAACAGTACCAACAGTACGCATTTCTGTTGTAGCCTTGGACAAACACATCTCATTCAGCTCATTGAGGGCTTGATGATTTGCTGACAAGTTGAATCAGGTGTGCTTGTCCTGGGTTACAATAAAATGCGTAATGTAAGGTTTAATGGAGGACCAGGGTTGGGAAACACTGCCTTATATCCTATAATGTTTTATCTATACCTCACAACACAGGGGTCAAAGCTACAGTATACTGTGAATTTGTTCTGTGTGTTGGTCACGTCAAGTGCTGGGGGAGGATTGAAAGGTCAGAGGGGCAGGAGGGGCATGGCGTCTGGACTTTTAAGTGTAGGGGTCAGGCATGCCATCCAATAGAGGGTGCTGTTTAGTTTCACAGGCAGATTTAACTTGATTAAATGGCCTGAAAGGAAGATGCAGACCCAGTACTGCCTGCAGCTGCTGACAGGAGCTGTGACACATTTATCACCATAATGTTGTCATAGAGACCACTCAACCTCCTGGGGGCTTCTGGATCCAATGCAGTGAATTCCTCCACATGAACTCGTACTGAATGTGCATCATTTTCATTTCATATAGGCCAAGGCTAGAGCCTACTACTAGGATGATGTTGAATGTGCTGTAGATGTCTGTGAATTCTCCAGCGTGCCTGTGGACAACAGCTCTGGAGGGCATTCCTGCAGTCAGCATGTCAATTGCATGCTCCCTCAAAACTTGAGACATCTGTGGCATTGTATTGTGTGAGTGGCCTTTTATTATCCCCAGCACAAGGTGCAACTGTGTAATGATCATGCTGTTTAATCAGCTTCTTGATATGCCACACCTGTCAGGTGGATGGATTATCTTGGCAAAGCAGAAATGTTCACTAACAGGAATGTTAACAAATATGTGCTCAAAATTTAAGAGAAATAAGCTTCATGAGCGTATGGAAAATATCTAGGATCTTTTATTTCAGCTCATGAAACATGGGACCAACACTACATGTTATATTTATATTTTTGTTCAGTGTAACTACAGTTGAAGTCGGAAGTTTACATACACACATTTTTCAACCACTCCACAGATTTCATGTTAACAAACAATAGTTTTGGCAAGTCGGTTAGGACATCTAGTTTGTGCATGACACAAGTAATTCACAAGTAATTCTTCCAACAATTGTTTACAGACAGATTATTATTACAGACACTTATAATTCACTATATAACAATTTCAGTGGGTCAGAAGTTTACATACACTACGCTGACTGTGCCTTTAAACAGCTTGATTTATGTCATGGCTTTAGAAGTTTCTGATAGGCTAATTGACATAATTTGAGTCAATTGGAGGTGTACCTGTGGATGTATTTCAAGGCCTACCTTCAAACTCAGTGCCTCTTTGCTCGACATCATGGGAAAATCAAAAGAAATCAGCCAAGACCTCAGAAACAAATTTGTAGACCTCCACAAGTCTTGTTCATCCTTGGGAGCAATTTCCAAATGCCTGAAGGTACCACGTTCATCTGTACAAACAATAGTACGCAAGTATAAACACCATGGGACCACGCAGCCGTCATACCGCTCATGAAGGAGACGTGTTCTGTCTCCTAGAGATGAACGTACTTTGGTGAGAAAAGTGCAAATCAATCCCAGAACAACAGCAAATGACATTGTGAAGATGTTGGAGGAAACAGGTACAAAATAATCTATATCCACAGTAAAACGAGTCCTATATCGAGATAACCTGAAAGGCCGCTCAGCAAGTAAGAAGCCACTGCTCCAAAACCGCCATAAAAAAAGCCAGACTACGGTTTGCAACTGCACATGGGGACAAAGATCGTACTTTGAGAAATGTCCTCTCGTCTGATGAAACAAAAATAGATCTGTTTGACCATAACGACCATCGTTATGTTTGGAGGGAAAAGGGAGAGGTTTGCAAGCTGAAGAACACCATCTCCTGTTGTGGGGGTGCTTTGCTGCAGGAGGGACTGGTGCATTTCACAAAATAGATGGCATCATGAGGAAGGAAAATTATGTGGATATATTGAAGCAACATCTCAAGACATCAGTCAGGAAGTTAAAGCTTGGTCGCAAATTGGTCTTCCAAATGGACATTGACCCCAAGCACACTTCCGAAGTTGTGGCAAAATGGCTTAAGGACAACAAAGTCAAGGTATCAGAGTGGTAAATTCAATTGATTGGACATGATTTGGAAAGACACACATATAAGGTCCCACAGTTGACAGTGCATGTCAGAGCAAAAACCAAGCCATGAGGTCGAAGGAAATTTCCGTAGAGCTCCGAGACAGGATTGTGTCAAGACACAGATCTGAGGAAGGGTACCAAAAAATGTCTGCAGCATTGAAGATCCACAAGAACACAGTGGCCTCCATCATTCTTGAATGGAAGAAGTTTGGAACCACCAAGACTCTTCCTAGAGCTGGCCGCAATCAGGGGAGAAGGGTGTTGGTCAGGGAGGTGACCAAGAACCTGATGGTCACTCTGACAGACCGCTAGAGTTCCTCTGTGGAGATGGGAGAACCTCCCAGAAGGTCAACCATCTCTGCAGCACTCCACCAATCAGGCCTTTATGGTAGAGTGGCCAGACGGAAGCCACTCCTCAGTAAAAGGCACATGACAGCCCCCTTGGAGTTTCCCAAAAGGCACTTAAAGACTCTCAGACCATGAGAAAGAAGATTCTCTGGTCTGATGAAATCAAGATTGAACTCCTTGGCCTGAACGCCAAGAGTCATGTCTGGAGGAAACCTGGCACCATCCCTATGGTGAAGCATGGTGATGGCAGCATCATGCTGTGGGGATGTTTTTCAGCGGCAGGGACTTGGAGACTAGTCAGGATGGAGGCAAAGATGAACGGAGCATCAGAGAGATCCTTGATGGAAACCTGCTCCAGAGCGCTCAGAAGGTTTACCTTCCAACAGGACAACAACCCTAAGCACACAGCCAAGACAACACAGTAGTGGCTTCAGGACAAGTCTCTGAATGTCCTTGAGTGGCCCAGCCAGAACCCGGACTTGAACCTGTTTAAACATCTCTGTGCAGCAACGGTCCCCATCTAACCTGACAGAGCTTGAGAGGATCTGCAGAGAAGAGTTGGAGAAACTCCCCAAATACAGGTGTACCAAGCTTGTAGTGTCATACCCACAAATAATCAATGCTGTAATCGCTGCCAATGTTGCTTCGTCAAAGTACTGAGTAAAGGGTCTGAATAAAATAGATATTTCATTTTTTTTTTTTTTTTTTTATAAATTAGCAAACATTTCTAAAAACCTGTTGTTGCTTTGTCATTATGGGGTATTGTGTGCATATTGATGAGGGAAAAAATATTTAATCCATTTTAAAATAAGGCTGTAAAGTATCAAAATGTGTTAAAAATCAAGGGGTCTGAATACTTTCTGAAGGCACCGTATATACAGTACCAGTCAAAAGTTTGGACACACCTACTCATTCAAGAGTTTTTCTTTATTTTTACTATTTTCTACATTGTAGAATAATAGTGAAGACATCAAAACTATGAAATAACAAATATGGAATCATGTAGTAAAAAAAGTATTAAACAAATCAAAATATATTGTATATTTGAGTTTCTTCAAAGAAGCCACCCTTTGCCTTGATGACAGCTTTGCAAACTCTTGGCATTCTCTCTCAACCAGTTTCACGAGATAGTCACCTGGAATGCTTTTCCAACTGTCTTGAAGGAGTTCCCACATATGCTGAGCACTTGTTGGCTGCTTTTCATTCACTCTGCGGTCCAACTCATCCCAAACCATCTAAATTGGGTTGAGGTCAGGTGATTGTGGAGGCCAGGTCATCTGATGCAGCACTCCATCACTTTCCTTCTTGGTCAAATAGCCCTTACACAGCCTGGAGGTGTGTATGGGTCATTGTCCTGTTGAAAAACAAGTGATAGTCCCACTAAGCACAAACCAGATGGGATGGCGTATCGCTGCAGAATGTTGTGGTAGCCATGCTTGTTAAGTGTGCCTTGAATTCTAAATATATTACAGACAGTGTCACCAGCAAAGCCCCCCCACACCATCACTTTGAATGTGTCATGAATGTGGTATGGTTGTAAATGTCAAGTTCCATTGTCTGGCATACAGCAGGGTCAAACATTCTGCACTGCTCTGACAAATGGCAGGCATTACTAGTGGGCGGGTGCCGGGTGCTGTCCACTCTGTTTGTAGACAGACAGTACAGGAGTGAGAAAAGAGCTTGTTTTTCTCCCGTTGCCCTGCGATCCTGCGGCCTCAATACTGAACCTGAAATCCCAGGGACAACAGTGGAAGAAGCTCCAGACATGCTAAACTTTATGACTCCACTAGAGCCGCCTAGTGGAGAAGTGACTACTGAGGAATACTGTCTAATGTCTTCGAATATTCGGAGGAAAAGGGACTGGACGTTGTCTTAGGCTTAGGCCCTGAGGTTTTGAGGTTTGGGTTGTGCCGCTTACTGCGGGGGTGTAAGTTCAAGCGGGCGCCATTCTCAGGTGACTGTTATTTGAACTGCCACTTACCTGTCAGACTGGCATCAGAGAGAGATGTAGAACAACTCCATTGAGTTTCCCTCTATGTCTGCACATCTCTATTAAAAAGAGAGGAATCAGCAAAAGAGGGAATTGTATGTAAAACTATACAAATGTATTTTGTACATGTAAATGTATGTAAAGAAAATACACCGCTGTGAAGGACTCTTGACTAAATGCCAGGAAAGCCTTCATATCATTAGTCTATTTGACACATTCCTTATCATTTGCTCTCCCATATAGACAGTCAGTAGAGAGTATATCTTGGCCTTCTCTATAGTCATGTTACTTATTATTCACACCTGAATGCTTTCAATGGTTTCAACTGAATGCTTACAAGGTTAGACATTCCAGTGTAATAAAATTGGTTAATTGTTTATGAAATAATCAGGCTTGCATAACCAAAGAAATCCTCATGAACAACAAAAGCAATAAAATTATCCCTGCCTCTGTTATTTGTGCAGTTAAATATAAGCCTATGCACAGGGTTTTGTCTCAACAGACTCCATATGAGTCTGGTGTGTGTGTGTGTGTGTGTGTGTGTGTGTGTGTGTGTGTGTGTGTGTGTGTGTGTGTGTGTGTGTGTGTGTGTGTGTGTGTGTGTGTGTGTGTGTGTGTGTGTGTGTGTGTGTGTGTGTGTGTGTGTGTGTGTGTGTGTGTGTGTGTGTGTGTGAGGGTGTGTGTGTGTGTGTGTGCACGTCCAGTCATGTTCCAGTTCATCTCCTTTCTGTGCTCCTTTCCTCCCACCAAATCAACTCCCACACCACTTTGTGGCATTTCTTAAATTTTTCTGCCAAACGTATTTTTTATTTATTTTGTTGTAAGGGATTCAGATCACAGACAGGCAGTAATATAAAAAAAATGACATAGAACCACCCTCACCCTCCCTTCCCGGCAAACAGAGAAAACCCTCACCATACCATGCCTTCCCTCTGGACCTGAAAGCATGTATTTTGTTTGCATGTATGTGTTGGGATTTAGCTGAGATTATTATTTACAGAGTCAAGTGTAATTGTCCAAGCCTCAATTGTTCCTTGACTAGCACCATTCATTCTCGCTATCGATATTTATAATGTTATAACTTCTAATAGAAACTGTATCCACTGGCGAATTGGGAGAGAGTGGGATGATTGCCATCTGAGAGCCAACATATTATTTTGCCTCAGTGCTGCCTGCCAGTAGTAATCATCTCTGATTGATTGAGAGATTCAAGGAGCTATCATCGTTAAGTAAGATAGCAGATGCAATGAATGTAATACTTACATTCATACACGTCAAAACTAATTTTGTAACTTTGTGTCAGGCTCTGGCCATAGAGAAACCTAGTTGCTTCTCTATGTAGCTATGGTCAGAGTCTGACAGTGTCTTTCTTTTCTGTTTCTGTGTGGGTTTTGGGTGGATCCCTAATTAGAGGCAGCTGCACCGCATTGTCTCTAATTAGGGATCTTATATATGTTAGTCTGTCATTCACTCTGGTGTGGGTCGTTGTCGTTATATGTGGCAGTCACGGTGAAAGTAAGTGTGCTGTTATTACGTCCGTTCATTTCGTGTTTGTTTTGAAACGTGACGTTTGTCTATCGTTTTGTGTTGTATAGTTCGTTAATTTGTAAGATTTATTATACATATTATTTAATAAATAATGTCGAACTACTATCCCTGCGCTGCGCCTTGGTCTGTGTGTGCACCCATCTGTGAGACTTTGTCCCAGAAGCATTTAACTGCAGGGCACTCTGGTTCTCTTTTCACTACCAAGTTCATGGTGCTAGGAGGTGATGTTACAGAATAATGAAATTAAAGTACTTCTGGCCCCAACCCCTGGCCCATAATGAGGCTATTGATGATTGTAAAACCTGTGAGTATGTTGAATGACGCAAATTGAGACATTAAAGTATCTCTTTCCAGAATTCATTTGAAAAGAAATGTGTCCAGAAATGATTAAACTACTGAGTGGGAAGAGTCAGTTTTAAATTGACATAAACTGTGTTGCAGCTGTTTGAAAATGAGCACAAATTAAATCTAGCATGTCTTTCATTGTTTTGTTTTATATAATCTGTGAGTTTGCCTACTCATCGTTTTACATCACCAATTAGGTGTCAAAATGTAATATTTTGTATGTACGACCTGACTAACAAGAGAACAGTACTGAGATAATAGAATGTCTACCTTTGGAGTAAGGAGACAGGGTTCATGTTGATGATGTTCAGTTCATGCTACCACCATGATGACATTTCATCACTAGTTGCATCACTGGAGCCAACTGTAAGTCAGTGGAAAGTATGACGCAAGTAGGAGTACAACCATACAGTAACTGTTTGGATCTTGCACTGCCATAGCACTCTGTTACAAAACCCAGAGTGGGTTCTTATCTCAGACCAGTGGCTCACTTTTGATGGCTAGCATTACCAGGGTTGCGACCAGGTTGCTGCATAGGAGTACAACACTCTAATAAAGAGCATTAATTGTCTGCACATTGGTCCCTCCCTGCAGCTCCTCCAGCTAATGGCACTGAAGGGTCTTGTTTCTTATAGGGCTTTTAGGGGGCATTTTGTAAGAGGCGTGCTGCTCTTGGCAGTGGGTTGTAAAAAGTGTGACTGGGAGCTAAATCTGAGCCAAATCTGTCCGTGACGTTGGTGGTAAGAGCGTGTAGACACTGGTGTGCGTGTGTGTGTGTGTCCTGTTGTTGAATTAGCCTGGCTGGCTGTTGGGTAACTGTAAGTGCTCGTTAGGCCACATTGGAGAGGCAGGGATGAGAGAGCTCAATAGGAGAACATCACTTCAGCAGGAGGGTACTCCCCCTATGGTGCTAGCAGTCTGCCTGTACCAGGCACATTTTCTTGCTTTGTGCTTCATACGATAAACAGACTGTATTCAGATGATACACCACACCATTTCCTTTATCAAAGGGCCACAACGACACACGAGTGGCGTGAACATTTGGAGTTGAATTAGATAAAATGTGGTTTGATCAATCCACTGAGCCATAATGTCTTTGCGCGTACCCTAGGCCTTTACCAGATAGGAAGTAGTTTGATAAACAAATATATCTTGTAAATGCAGACTGACAAATGAACTGTCTTTTAAGCTGTATTGATTGGACTGTTGCTTGTGAGAAAATGCCTAGAAGAAGAATGTGTACAATGAGCAGTGGTCATATACTGCTACAATAGACATCTTGACTCACATTCAGGGTTTCTGGCAGTATCCTAAATCCACGGCAGGAAATAACGACATTTCTCTCTAACTGCACACTGAGCACGTCACACCAGAGGGGGCTGGTGGCACCTTAATTGGGTAAGATGGGCTTGTGGTAATGGCTGGACGGAAGAAATGGAAACCATGTGTTTGATGCCTCTCCATTTGCTCCGTTCTGGCCATTATTATGAGCCGTCCTCCCCTCAGCAGCCTCTGTTGCATCACACTCCATAGTTCTGGAGATATTACGTAATGGCAGATACTTCATAAAATCAATGACATCTAAACACACCATGATACGTGCCAAAGCCTGTTGATTTAGGAGTGTGTGTGGCTGTTGAGGCTGAGTCGTCTGAGGCTTCTCTGGTCAGCCTTACCTCATCCCCAGGAGGAACATTAGGATTTCTAATAGTCAATAAACTACCCTGGGCCAAACACACAAACCTGCAGTTTAACAATCAGAGATGGCAGTGGCATACTGTATATGGTAGACTACTAGCTATTTGGGACCATGAGCGGGACACCGACACAGTTTTGGATGTAAAAAACATTGACAGGGCCTCAGTGGAGAGGGTAAAGAGCTTCACGTTCCTCGGCGTGCACATCACTGACAACCTGAAATGGACCACCCACACAGACAGTGTGGTGAAGAAGGCGCAACAGCACCTCATCAACCTCAGGAGGCTGAAGAAATTCAGCTTAGCCCCTAAGACCCTCCCGAACTTCTACAGATGCATCATTGAAAGCATTCGGTCGGGCACACTGCCTGCCCTCCAGGACATCTACAGCACCCTGTGTCACAGGAAGGCCAACAATATCATCAAGGACCTCAGCCCCCCGGCCTGTTCACCCTGCTACTGATCTGCTTATAAGGTGGAGACAGTACAGGTAGTCACCACTAGCCTGCCTCCGCCCAGTACCCTGCCCTGAACTTAGTCACTGTTACTAGCCGGCTACCACCCAATACTCAACCCTGCTGCCATATGCACAGAGTCATTGAACACTGGTTTAATAAAGGTGACCTACTGTTTAACCCACTTCATATGTACTCTATGTACTAGTGTTCTAGTTAAGGCTCATACTATATCACTACTTTTCTATTCATATATACTTTCCACACTGTCATATACATACATATACTGTAGATTTGCTTGTTCTGATATTTCTTAATTTTCGGATATTTCTTAACCCTTTTACTATTTTATTTTACTATTGAAAACACTGTTTGAGTGAAGTCTTGTCACACACTGCGATTTTAAATCTTTGCTCCTTCATGTTGAACAGAGGAAATTCCTCGTATTTCACTGCCTATGTGTCCCCATTTTCATGGGGGTTCGGTGTCTCTGAGGGATTTCAGCTTATTGACATGCTGCATTACAACCTGTCTATCCGGACAAATCTCTCCTTTATAGCGTGGCCATGGCAAGGAGCGCAAAATGTTCAAGCACAAAGACAGTGAAACACCCTTCTTTGTGTTAGTTAACCTCTATGGTTAGGTAGTTTGGTTTTTCTAAATATTTATTTAGTCACCATGAACACTGATCTGCTTGGACTGGTTGACCATTCTCTTCATCTGGAATTGTCTTTCTCTCTCTCTCTCTCAAAAACAAACACACACACACACACACACACACACACACACACACACACACACACACACACACACACACACACACACACACACACACACACACACACACACACACACACACACACACACACACACACACACACACACACACACACACACACACACACACACACACACACACACACACACACACACACACACACACACACAGTCCTATAACAGATATTCTCTGATTGATAGATGTGCTCTGGCTGTCTTTGTGGAGGCAGCTAAAGCTCCTCTGGTCTCAGGGTAAATAAAGCAGAGGTGATCTGATGACATTGGCCCAGAAGGAGAGCCACAGGAAACTACACTGGCCCTCTCACCTACCTGACAGTTCCTTCACACTGCCTCTGGCCAGGGGACTTGGCTAGCTCTGAGTCTGGGCCTTGCACAGTGGACTTGGGTTGCTCTGGGTGTGGGCAGTGGGCTGGGCTGGCTACAGATGGCTCACTTAGTCTCTCTCTGTGTCCAGTCTGTGTGTGGGCTGTGGGAATATTACCCCGATGCAGATCAACTCAAGAACACTGCTCACACTGTATTATTGATATGACGTCAGGACATTGTATAACTACACATTTACTGGGCATAATGCTGCTTCATGAGCAGTGAATAAACATCTATCTTATGTTGTTTTTGTTTGTTTGTTTGTTTGTTTGTTAGTTTGTTTGTTTGTGTGGTTTGTTTGTCAATTGTGTTTGTTCATTTCATCAAATCCCATTTGAATTCAGGGATGGGATGTGGAGAGGGTATTTGAACATCAACACTGATATGGTGCACACAGATGACACAGGTTAAGTTCTAATAGCTCAGACCATAGGAAGATTACATCTGTGGAATGACAGGCACTACCTAACTCCTCTCTCCATGCTCTGCTGCTTCTATCCAGTTGACCGGAGCCTTCAATCTGGAATGTGTATAATTAGCTGTCGCCCGATAAATCCATGCAGTGGACCTACAGAGAGTAGTCAGAAGCCCCAGAGTACGGGTATGTTCTTACCAACAACTGATACGCCCCTGAAATCTCCACTGTGGGAATTGGGGAGGGCTGATGGACCAGTCTTAGAAAGATAGACCACTGTGAGTTATGGCTCTGAGGCAATAAACAAAGTCAACCAAAGAGACCTCTGAACTTAACAAGTCCATGCTAAGTTCAAGGGTCAAATAGGTAGTAAGAGCGATTTATGTCCTACCGGCATTCTAGAGTCAGGATCCTTTTTTCGGTATTGATCTTTTTATGGTCTTACGAGAAACAATGTTATTTGTTATGACTGCAATTTAACATGCTAAAGATAAAAACAGCAAACATATTTGTTCACAAATTGCATTTTAGTAATCAGCAGTGGTTAAATTAAGCTGGAGCGACCCGGAGCTGGGCTCCTGTACCTTGGGTATACGATTCAAAGAAGAGTAGGCTACAAAGTAAGATAAAAGTACTAACCCTAATCCTTATCGTAGCCATAAATTATAACCCTAATCTTGGCATAATCCTAGCCTCATGTTCAACACTGGATCAAACCTTACCCTTAAATAGGGCTCCCCCACCTCCAAATTCCCAATGTAACCCCTGGTTATCAGTATTGAATATATCTGTAGCTAGAGAAGCAATCCATCAGTGGCCTTCAGTCATTAATTTCCCATTGCCAGTGTGTTCAGAATGTACCGTTTTAATTGGGATTTGTGGCTTTCATTACCACACAATAATCCAATCACAACGAAGCAGACAATTGTATAACTAGCTTGAATTAGAATTGATTGCTTATTATGGACCATATTATGGACTCATAGTCTGCAAAAATAATTGCCTATTTTATTCAAATGTGTCCTCATTAAGGTAAGGTCAAAACATGTTTTAGAATTGAGTGCTATGCAACACTGAATTGTGTTATAGAGCAGTTATTGAATACTAATTATACTGTATGTTTCCCAATGTGCCATATCTGGCTGCATTTATACAGGCAGCCCAATTATAATATTTTTTTCCATTAATTGGTCTTTTGACCAATCCCATCAGAACTTTTCACATCCAATCTTTTTCAGATCTGATCTGATTTGTCAAAAGACCAATTAGTAAAAAACCTTTATCAGAATTGGGCAGCCTGTGTAAACACAGCCTCTGAGACCTCTGTCCTATCAACACAGTACAATCAGGACAGATACATGACACTCTCCACCAAACATGCCCTGCAACTTGCTGTACCATCGAGCCTAACAGGAGAGACATGATGTCCTCCCTCCATTATGATGATGGCTGCGAGCCCTACCCTGCTCTCCCTCTTACCCTGTACCCTCTGTGCCATCAGTGGCTATCTAGCTGGCCCTCAAGTCACTCCTCAGCTCTCCTCATCCCTGATGTGGAGTTTTAAAGGACCAGGGGCCATGTGCCTTAGCAGCCTCAGGACCAGAGGAGTGTGGTTGGGTAAATAAATAATGGAAGCAGCAGAGGAATGTGGGTAAAGAAGTAAGAGAAGAATCAACCCACCAGTAACAACAATAAAACTGTCACATCCGTTTGGACACTGTAAAGGTCAAGTGTCAAGACGCTGACTAGAGACTAAAACCTTACTCTGTCTTGCCTACAGCTTGCGGTCTCCATATATGATTTTATATTCTTGACTGTGAGCTTCAAAGGCAATATAATACTTTCAAGGGGATAGATTTCTTTTTTACCAGTGTTCAATGGTTGAAGGGCTTTAGAAAATAACTCATTGTGATATGTTTCTCGACCAGAGAAATGTGATGCAACACTCTGGGAAGACCTTTCAAGGTGGTCTCAAATTATTGAATGATTTCTTGAAAACAAAGAAAACAGCCAACTAGGCTACTGCTGGGGTTGGGGGTATGGGCACCCTTTGACCTCTATAATATGCTGCTCTTCACCATGTATTTATGTTGTTTATGCTTTGCTCCATTACATGAGACACATCATCATAAATGAAAGCTGTCTGGGCTACACCAATGAATGATTGAAAACTTCCATTCTGATATTGGCACACATGGCTTACCCATAAACAATGCTTTTTACGTATATTGAAATGCCAACATTCAAAAGCTAACTGATATTATCTGATGGACAGTGGGCTGTGCTGTTTGAGATTGAATTACAGAACCTTTCAACGGCCAACCACTTATTAATACATGGTGGAGGCTTGTACACATTTCAATCCTATCTAATCTTGTGAAAGTACAAGGCCCTTCCTCATATTCTTTTAGGTCATTCATCTTGGTCATGTCTCCTGTCGCTTCACCTTTTGTTTGTGATAAAGCTGAACACGGTTCAGGTTTTATTAGTCATTTTATGTATGTGATGCATTTAGATATTGTATGTCCTCTATCCTCGTTGTCTAGGATAATATTTATAGTGACAGTAGGCCTATGTTTCTGCCGGATAAAAAAAATTACATTAGGTGTAATAGCAAAATCACCAAATGACAAAGTAATACATTTGTAAATACTGTGTGCAGTTTCAGTGAACAATGCTTGTCAAGTGATTGAAGGAAGGTGTTTAATGAACAGTATACATCTTGATATCAGCCATGTCTGTGTGAAATGAGAAAGACTGACTCAACTTTGGAAATGGCAGTACTTCAAATGGACAGGCTCTGATTCTGGGCATGATTGAACAAGCTTGGATGAAGAAAAAGTTATTCTAGACAGTTTTTATTGATTAAAACATTAATAGAAATGGAAATGAAACATAATTGGTGTCTTACTACATAATAACAATATCTAGTATAGAGCTTCCTATAATTGGAAGGTTCTTTAGCTTGGGGGCTATTATTTTTGTTGTCTATGGATAAAGGTACAAATATCTTGAATCACATGGAAATAGGATATGAAAAGTGTTATTATTTAAAAATATGCAGCATATGTAACTCCTCATCTCTCTACTGATGTGGAGTCTCCAGCACAAGGCTTCTCAGATATTACTCCGGATATTTGATATCATAAAGCCAGGGTCCGTTGAGACATTGTAAATCCTTACCTGACAACACCCCTGACTGACAGGCATTCCCACTAATACCAGGGATTGCTTTCACTGTTTAGTAACACGTGATTAAGTCAAGGTCAAAATACTCCACCTGAAAGTATATCAATAATGCACAGTAATACAATTTCAAAGAAAATGAAATGGATTTACTGCTAAAGGTTTTTCACTACAGATAATGTTTAAAGATCGACAAGGTAGGCCTGCCTTTCAGTGATCGACAGTGGTAGTGACAGGGTGTGAATATTGATGCGTCTCCCTGATAAGCTTTGAGTCTACATCCAAGATATTTTGCCGTTAGAGTTAAAGCACCTTTGACTTGTTTTCGGATGTAAATAACTAAAAAGTGGGTCAGATAGCATTCCTTGCAGCGTGTATAAAGCAGCCTGTTGTCTTTAATCCAACACACAGGATTAGCTAATACGCTTTTCTCCACCTGCTAAATTCCTGTTAATTTTTGTTTACTACCAATCCCTGTGTTTCCCCCGAAGGTCAGCACCAACTGCAAAATATGCAATTAATTTAGGTCACATTGTTTCAGCAAAGGAACTCAACTCAGATAAAGTAAGTGGAATAAACAGCACCTATAACTGTGCACTTATTGAAAATTAACATTCAATTGGAACACTGCCCCCATTCACATCGACAGGTCTGTAGTAGAGGGTTGAGAGCTTCAACTTCTTCTTTGTCCACATCACTAAGGACTACACAGTAGTAAAGAGGGGACAAAAAGGCCTCCTCCCCCTCAGGACGCTGAAAAGATTTGGCATGGGCCCTCAGATCCTCAAAACGTTATACAGCTGCACAGGGTTGGGTAAGTTACTTTCTAAATGTAATCCGTTACATTACTAGTTACCTGTCCAAAATTGTAATCAGTAACGTAACTTTTGGATTACCCAAACTCAATTACTTTTAGATTACTTTCCCCTCAAGAAGCTTTAGAAGAAGACAAAATTGTATGTCACCAATTTAACGACATCTATTGCAGGATAAATCAATGTTAAAGTTTACATAGCTGGCGATATATCGATGTTACATTTTACTTTATGGGTTGGTTATGTAGGCTTCTTCTAACCCATCGCTTTCTACTACATATAATAATACGATTAAATTATATCTTTACATTAAAAGCCAAAGTCTATCAGAATTCCAGTCATTCCAATAGATGTTATACACCTTGATCTTCAAGAACTTGGAAATATGGAAGTATAGATTAGCCAAATAAGCATAACCCCAAAACAAAGGACTTATTAGCCAGCCCTACTCGGTTGTTTATGTTTTTGTTGTCATGGAGGACTGTTTGGGCTCATTGATTCGAGTTGAAAAATAAATGCTGTGCTCATGGAACAGCATGCTTTGAGCACTAATGAAAAGTACTATTTACAGTATCGGACAAAAGATTGGAATACCTACTCATTCAAGGGTCTTTCTTTATTTGTACTATTTTCTAAATTGTAGAAAAAAAGTGAAGACATCAACACTATGAAATAACACATATGGAATCATGTAGTAACCAAAAAACTGTTAAAACAAATCAAAATATATTTTATTTGAGATCCTTCAAAGTAGCCTTGATGACAGCGTTGCAGACTCTAGGCATTCTCTCAACCAGCTTCATGAGGTAGTCACCTGTAATGCATTTCAATTAAACAGGTGTGCCTTGTTAAAAGTTTATTTGTGGAATTTCTTTCCTTCTTAATGTGTTTGAGCCAATCAGTTGTGTTGTGACAAGGTAGGGGTGGTATACAGAAGACAGCCCTATTTGGTAAAACACAAGTCCATATTATGGCAAGAACAGCTCAAATAAGCAAAGCATTACTTTAAGACATGAAGGTCAGTCAATCCGGAAAATGTTAAGTGCAGTCGCAAAAACCATCAAGCACTGTGATAAAACTGGCTATCATGAGGACCGCCACAGGAAAGGTAGACCCAGAGTTACCGCTGCTGCAGACGATAAGTTCATTAGAGTTACCAGCCTAAGAAATTGCAGCCCAAATAAATTCTTTACAGAGTTCAAGGAACAGACACATCTCAACATCAACTGTTCAGAGGAGACTGTGTGAATCAGGCCTTCATGGTCAAATTGCTGCAAAGAAACCACTACTAAAGGACACCAATAAAAAGAAGAGACTTGCTTGGGCCAAGAAACACAAGCAATGGACATTAGACCGGTGGAAATCTGTCCTTTGGTCTGATGAGTCCAAATTTGAGATTTTTCATTGCAACCGCTGTGTCTTTTTGAGATGCAGAGTAAGTGAACGGATGATATCCGCATGTGTGGTTCCCACCGTGAAGCATGAAGGAGGAAGTGTGATGTGTGGGGGTGCTTTGCTGGTGACACTGTCAGTGATTTATTTAGAATTCAAGGCACACTTAACCAGCATGGCTACCACAGAATTCTGCAGCGACATGCTATCCCATCTGATTTGCGCTTAGTGGGACTATAATTTGTTTTTCAACAGGACAATGACCCAACACACCTCCAGGCTGTGAAAGGGCTATTCGACCAAGAAGGAGAGTGATGGAGTGCTGCATCAGATGACCTGGCCTACACAATCACCTGACCTCAACCCAATTGAGATGGTTTGGGATGAGTTGAACCGCAGAGTGACAGAAAAGCATATGTGGGAACTCCTTCAAGACAGTTGGAAAAGCATTCCAGGTGAAGCTGGTTGAGAAAATGCCAATATATATCAAATATATTTTGATTTATTTAACCCTTTTTTGGTTACTACCTGATTCCATAGGTGTTATTTCATAGTTTGGATGTCTTCACTATTATTCTACTGTACAATGTAGAAAATAGTAAAAATAAAGAAAAACCCTTGAATAAGTAGGTGTCCAAACTTTTGACTGGTAATGCCCAACAATTTTAATTCTGGTCAGACTCGCTCAGGTGGAACAAACTTAAACTTGTGCCTTTTTTCAATGCTGATTTGAATGTCAATCAGAAAACAGAGAATTGTCGTTTTTTTTTGCAAAAATCTTTTATGAATGTAGTAATAATCTAGTTTTGCTAAAGTATCTGTAATCTGATTACAATATTTTTGCTGGTAATGTAACGGATTACAGTTACCGTTTTTTTTTTTGTAATCCCTTACACCCCAACCCTGCAGCTGCACCATTGAGAGAATCTTTACTGGCTTCATAACCGCTTGGTATGGCAACTGGCATCCGACAGCAAGGCGCTACGGTGGGTAGTGTGTACGGCCCATTACATCACTAGGGCCGAACTCCCTGCCCTCTAAGACCTCTATACCAGATGTTGTCAGAGGAAGGCCCCAAGTCATAGACTGTCTCTGCTATCGCACAGCAGGCGGTACAGGAGTGCCAAGTCTGTGACTAAACGTACCTGAACAGCTTCTACCCCCAAGCCATAAGACTGCTGAATAGTTCATCACATGACCACCAGGAATATTTACATTGACCCCTTTATTATTTCTTTATTTATCTTCATTGTTTTTGCACTGACTCCCTTGCACCGGCTCTATGCACACTCACTAGACTCTATCGACACACTCACACATACTACTCTGACACTCCAACGCGCACGCACACACACACACACACACACACACACACACAGACAGACAGACAGACAGACAGACAGACAGACAGACAGACAGACAGACAGACTTCACATATGCTGCTGCTACTCTATGATATTTCCTGATTGCCCAGTCACTTTTACCCCTACCCACATGTACATACTGTATAACCTCAACTACCTCAACTACCTCAACTACCTCGTACCCCTGCACATTGACTCAGTATTGGTACTCCTTTTAAATAGCCTCGTTATTGTTACTATTTCCATTTAGCAAATATTATACTTTAAACTCTGCACTGTTGTGATTGGGCTCGTAACTAAGCATTTCACAGTAAAGTCTACACCGGTTGTATTCTGCGCATGTGACCAATAACATTTGATTTGATTTATATTAAGATTTTCCAATTCACTATTGTTAATTTAGACTGTTGAGATAAGTAGAGGGATATCATACTCAATATATAACCACATAACAAAACACACCCATCCTTTAGTTAGTAGTTGTCCTTTCACATATTGAGGACACTCAAATGCCCACATGGGAAGGAATTAAGAAAATGTCCATAGCGTTTTTCATAGTCTTATATCCACCTGCAGTAAGTAATAGTCAGACCGAAAAAGCCACCAGAAATATGTATGCCTCTGGTCTAGCCGCTGTTGGTTCAGTAAGACTATTCCTCTTAGCCTGAAGAATGTAAACAACAGCCTCAGCAGCACCACCAGCCAGCCAGCCAGGCAATAGAGCACCAGCATTATCAGTTAATGGATGATTACACTGGAATGTCAGCCTTTCTCTTCGCTGCCATTTAAACAGAAGAGAGCAAGCAGCTCTCCAGCTCAAACAGAGGAGGACAACCAACAAATGAATAACGGAACACTTTCATTCATTCTGAAGAAAAAAATAACATAAAAACACAGGGGCAACAAAGCCAAGTGTGTGATGGAATAATCTCCCCGGATCAAGAGGGGACGGCCCAGAATTGATTGCAAGAGCTTTTTGTTTGCCTCGCATGCCAAATTGTTATCTCCCATTAAAGGAGTGTGTGCACAGCCTTGTACCCAGACATAAATCATAGAGCTTGGGCTCTCTGAGGCTTAAAGAGGAGCAATCCATTACATTCCAGTAGACATAGAAGAAGTGCCTGAGCCTGCTCCCTAGGCTACTCTTATTATCATAATCATCCTCCTGGGACACCAACCTGTCGCGCACTGAGATGCACCAAAACATTCAAGACAGTGTGACAATAAGGCTCCTGGAGACATGGATAGACAAGCACACAGAGTCAGATCAGTGTCCACAGGCTTGACTTTAGTGTCTGTGTCAACATAGTTATTATTGTAAAATCATCCATGCACTGATAAGTTTCATATATGCATCTGTTCTGTTTTCTAATTGACAGTGGTAACTCAAGCGACTCTGTTAACTTCCCTGGGAGTTGGGTTCTTTCTGTGAGAAGTGTGTGTGAGAAGTGTGGGGGAGATAGGGGTCAGGGTGGTTCAGTCAGCGGCCCCTGGGTGGAGTGGTCAGTCGAGTGTGGACACCACTCAGCCATGATTCCTCAGACTTTATGGCCCTCAAGACAATGGTGATTCAGTAACAAGGACAAATCCCCTTTCCAATATTGGTTAATGACATTTCAAGAAGGGATGAGTTGGCTTGTATCCCTATAAGCACTGTAGTGCCATTATTTCAATTCAAATACCATCTCTTCCACAGAATCTGCTCAGCAGTCTGTGGACAAGGGCAGGGCATCTCTGAAGGCAGGTTCAATCGTACACCATGACTATTATTAGTAATAGGGTGTTGTTAGACTGGGGGCATAACAGCGGTGCAGTGGCAGGACAACTTTGCCTTTTGGCCAATAGTTAAACAAGGAAAAGTATGAAAACGTGAATAAAAAAAAAGCCCTTATAGTTCTTTATAATTCTTACTCATTATTCTACGGAGAGAGCATGACAAAAGTAGGCCATGCAAACTGATAGAAGTGTGTGAGAAATACATGATTTACTGGGTGTAGTGAGACCCAGTGAAGACATTCCCAGAGCACATACTCAGTATCCTTCCTCTTCTTTTCAAACAAATGGCCCTCATCTGTCTGAGATGGTGAGGGAGTTGCACTTTATTATGGACCACAGCTGAGATTATAGTCAGTAGCTGAAAAGAACAATGCTGTGAATTGTCAGGCTATTGTAAGTTTGCTAATTCTCTTAAGTTTTCATTTTGTATTGAAATCCTGAATTTTGAATGTAGGTTACTAGTTCCCATTTCACATTAGTAAGTTACTAAGGCATCTTCAAAGCATATACAGTAGGCTGATGCTGTAAAAGATTCTCTCCTTTACTCACCCGCCACCTACCCACATTGACTCAGTAGGTCTATTAAAAACCTCCTGCAAATGAAAAATCCCACACCAGTGTTTGAAAGCTCATCAAATATAAAAACAATAATTTATTATTTCTCTAATTTGACAAGACATCAAATTGGGTGCCTAAGTAAGGATTTGTTAAGCTGTGTTACTTGGAGTCCTACGAAGGTAAGGTGACTACAATGTGCTTCAACAATAACACAGAAAGATTCTGATTTCAACAAATGCGTGACAGTTTTCCTCTATCCTGATACATACACAATATCATTTCTTGAAGGTGGAATATGTAACAGATGATACCCACTGGTTGTATAACTTTTTGTTTATAAAAAAAATGATGAGGTTGAGTTACATTTACAAAAGTTTTCTGCAGATTATGTGTTGACCTTGAAGCTAAATATTTGTGTATTTCTTTCAATAAGCAAAAGGTATGTACACTACATGACCAAAAGTATGTGGACACCTGCTTGTCGAACATCTCATTCCAAAATCTTGGGCATGAACATGGAGTTGCTGCTATAACAGCCTCCACTCTTCTGGGAAGGTTTTCCACTAGATGTTGGAACATTGCTGCGAAGACTTGCTTCCATTCAGCCACAAGAGCATTAGTGAGGTCGGGCATCTGATGTTGGGCGATTAGGCATGGCTCGCAGTCAGTGTTCCAATTCATCCCAAAGGTGCTTGATGGGGTTGATGTCAGGGCTCTGTGCAGGCCAATCAAGTTGTTTCACACAAACCATTTCTGTATGGACCTTGCTTTGTGCACTGGGGCATTGTCATGCTGAAACAGGAAAGCACCTTCCCCAAACTGTTGCCACAAAGTCGGAAGCACAGAATCATTTATGCTGTAGCGTTAAGATTTCCCTTCACTGGAACTAAGGGGTCTAGCCCGAACCATGAAACACAGCCCCACACCATTATTCCTCCTCCACCAAAACTTTACAGTTGGCACTATGCATTGGGGCAGGTAGCGTTCACCTGGCATCTGCCAAACCCAGATTCATCCGCCGGACTGCCAGATGGTGAAGCGTGATTCATCACTCCAGAGAACGTGTTTCCACAGCTCCAGACTCCAATTGCGACGAGCTTTACACCACTCCAGCTGATGCTTGGCATTTCGCATGGTGATCTTAGGCTTGTGTGGGGCTGCTGAGGCAATGGAAACCCATTTTATGAAGCTCCTGACAAAAGAGTTATTGTGCTGACGTAGCATCCAGAGGCAGTTTGGAATTTGGTAGTGAGTGTCACAACCGAGGACAAACGATTTTTACACACTTCAGCACTTGGCGGTTCTGGGCTCCCAAGTGGCGCAGTGGTCTAACACACTGCGTCTCAGTGCTAAAGGCGTCACTACAGACAACCTGGTTCGAATCCAGACTTTATCACAACCGGCCGTAATTGGGAGTCCCATGGGGCGGTGCAAAATTGGCCCAGCATCATCAGAGTTTGGCAGGTGTAGGCCGTCATTGTAAATAAGAATTTGTTCTTAACTGACTTGCCTAGTTAAATAAAAAAATAAAAAATAAAAAACATTCTGTGAGCTTGTGTGGCCTACCACTTCACGATTGAGCTGTTGTTTCCACTTCATTATAACAGCAATTACAGTTGACCGGGGCAGAAATTTGACGGACTGACTTGTTGGAAAGGTGGCATCCTATGACGGTGCCACATTGAAAATCACTGAGCTCTTCAGTATGCACCATTCAACTGACAATGCTTGTCTATGGAAATTGCATGGCTGTGTGCTTGGTTTTATACACCCGTCTACACCACTAATTTGAAGGGGCGTCCACATACTTTTGTATATATAGTGTATAACAGTAAAATACTGATAATAGATACTGGTTAAAAACGTAATAAAACAAAAAAATACGTAAATGTTGGCTGCTCTTTACTTATGGCACACAGTCTTGACACACAGTCTTGACACACAGTCTTGACACACAGTCTTGACACACAGTCTTGACACACAGTCTTGACACACAGTCTTGACACAGTCTTGACACACAGAACAAAGGTAGAAACCCACTGGGCACACACTGGTTGAGTCAACGTCGTTTCCACGTCACTTCTATGAAATGACGTTGAACCAATGTGGAATAGACATTGAATTGACGTCTGTGCCCAGTGGGAAAGATATTGAAAGCATTTGAAAACAGTCTTATATCATCCTTATCCTGTCAATAATCATCTTCAAAGTCCATCCATGGAACACTGTAAAGTATCTCTCAACCGCCCGCAGGGGCCAAAAGGTCCATCAGAAAGGCTTTACCTGTTTTATATTTACAAAATGTTGCCACAATGAACGAGGCAGGAATCTCTACCCCAATAAGTAGTGTCCTATTTACAGTACATTACACCCCAGGCCTGTCATGTTCTGTCTGCATACTACACTGTGGTGACGGACAGGAGGGAGTTGTACACTCGCGTGCCGTCAGGCGACTTAGCACCATGGGTCAAAAGTTCCTGGATAGTCATCCAATTGTCAAAGATTTTCTTGTTCCTCTTTTTCATCATCTTTTTGTGGCTCAGCTCGATGATGTTGGTCTCCTTCTTGTCATCGTCCAGGCAGGCCTGTTCCTTCAGGCAGTCAGCGCGGCTCTGCTTCATGAACTCACGCCGCTGCTTCTGCTCCTTGGCGCGCACCGCGTGCTGCTTCCTCTCCTCCTTGCTCCAGTACCGCCCTATCTTCAGCTCGCTGATGGCGTCGTCGTCGTCTGTGGTCATACCGCTGCGCTCCTCGCGGATACGTAGGGCGCGCTCCTTCAGCAGCTTGTCCCTGATGGGCCTCTTGGTGATGTAGCGTGTGCCATCGCTGCGGATCTTCACCTTCCACTCCTTCTTGGGCTCCAGCATGTCTCCAGGGGTCACGGGGTCACCGCGGCTGACCAGACTAACCAGGCTCATTTGGCTCTGGGCGTACTCTACGGCAGACTTCTGCTGGATCAGCTGCATGTAGCTCTGGTAGTGCTGGGCGTGGGCTGGGATGTGGGCATGTTTGTACGGGGAGCGGGGCTGGGCCAGCTTGTGAGTAGACTCTCCCAGTTTACGCTCCTTCTCCTCCGCCTGCAGGCCACACTCTGATTCCTTAGGGGAGGAGGGCCTGATTCTGCCGGGGCCATCGGCCTCTTGGACAGGAGACAGCAGGGGCTTGAGGATCCTGTTGTTGAGCCCTGCGCTGTTGTAGGCCCCGGCCACGCCCTGGTTCTCTGCCCCCCTTCGGAGGGAGTTGTCTGGGGACAGCTCCAGGGTGAGGGGGGTGCTGCGGCAGCTCTCTCCGGTATTGTAGGCGCTGGAGCTGTCCTTGTCTGACTTCTCGGGCAGCTCGTTAATGTCGGAGAGCTCGTGGCGGCGCGCATCGATGCTGGTGTTGTAGTTGCGGAAGCCACTGTTGTGCAGCATCCACGACTCGCGGTACTGATCCCTTAGTTGCTGCATCTTGTGGGCCCGGACGATGTTGAGGCACTCAAGCTCGATGCTGCGCAGCTCCTCGTTCAGCAGCTCCAGCTCCTTGTCCACCCCCTCCTCGGCCTTTCCGGCCCCGGCAATCTGGCAGTACAGGCCCTGGGGGACACCCGCACTCCTTACCTGGCACTTCAGCTCCAGGAGCTCTCGGAAGCGCTCACACTCGTCGGCGGGAATACCCAGGAAGTCAGCATGGTCATAGTCTGCAGAGATGAAGGACTCACTGCTGAAGGGCAGGTCAGTGCTGCCCAGGGTGTCCTGGCTGTAGGCCAGCTTCCTGCGGCAGCAGCTGCCCAGCGTGTTGGAGGCTGTGGTCTGTTCATCCCCCAGGTTCTCCTGCTCAGAGCTCTCGTCGTTGCGCGTGCTCTCGTCGGTGCGCGTGCTCTCGTCGGTGCGGCCAACCCCACTGTCCTTCTCGTGGTGGTTGGACAACAGGGTGGCTGTGTCCGTTGTTCCACCATCCTCCTCATGCTTCTTCTGCAACACCAGACATTAGGATGAATAATTTAATCACCTTTTAACACACATTATTAGATGTGTTTTCTCTGTACTTCATTGACTATGTGAACCAACCCACATCACTGCTACTACATTTCAGTATGTAGAGTACTGTGGGCCATTATGGTAACTGAGCATATGTTACCCTGTCTGGAATTGGCTCATCTTCAGCAACATGCAGGTGAGCATATGCGAATCTGTGATTGATCGAGCCATCTTGTTGACTCACGCTGTGTGTACTGTGTGTGTCTACAGTGCTGAGGGGCTCTATGCTGGATGCTGTACCATACCTGCTGCAGCATGCTGGCGGTGAACTGCATGGCCTGGTGGTGCTGCTGCTCCAGCATGTCCATGTGGAGGTCATCCAGGAAGTCGTTCCTGTCGTCATCCATCCAACCCTCATCCAGCTGGGACACAGGGGACAGGAGAGAGGAGGAGGGAGCGGGAGGAGGACGTTAGTCCCTGCCAATTAAGGCTACAGTACAACTCAGGAAACAGACTAATACAGTTTATACATGCGTAGTACTAGAGAGGGGTCTAGGAGATGGGTGGTGAGTTTACCTGGATCTCTGGTCTGGCCACCAGTAGGCAAACATTCTGATTCTCCTCACTGGTCAACAAAGCCACAGCATCCTCTCGGTTCTGGATCTCAATTCCATTGATCTAAATGGAGAAGAGAAGATGAGGAATGGAAACAGAGTCGGGCTCCGAAATGGTAATGCATAATATGTTATTATAAAGTTCCTTTTAAGTATTGAGAGTGTTTATCCTTACCTGGATAATTCTGTCTCCCTCTCTGATCCTGCCATCCTTTGCAGCGATGCTGTTTGGGTCAATCTAGAGAAATGGAGCAGAGTAGACTTTCAGTCACAGAGGTTTTGATATTCTTCATTCAGAGGTGTGCTGTCCGTTACTATAGTGACCAAATCAAATCATAAGATCATAAGATGATACATGAAGTTCTATCCAACCAGCAGCCATTATTCCTTCTTCTTCTGTCCAAGCTAAGAGTGACAACAGTATACCAGGGAGGGGGCATCAAGGAGAAAGGGCTTCTCTTTTCTTTCTCGTGCATAACCACTTTCACCAACACAACAATGATGTGTGTATCTGGTCATGGCTGCAGGTATGCTACATACCTCACTGACGTAGATCCCAGTCTCGTCCTCATCGTCAGTCCTGTAGCAGACAGTCAAACCAAGCTTGTCCTGGATGTTGGCTCTGTACAAATCCACTTCCTGCAACAAGACAAAAAAATTTAACATCTCTCTCTCAATGTGTGGACTGGAGTTTTATGGTTGCTGTTGTTTTCTTAGACACACCCAGCAGTATATTGAGTTCAACATAGGTCCATACACACATAATGATCCATCAATCACAATAATGGCTACTTCAAGCCGATGCCCTGTAACTCTTGGGGACAGTGAAAGAATGAACGATGATCCACTGGTTTGCAGCTGAGCAGTGTCCCATTTGTCACTAGTCAACACCTGTAATCTGTGAGATACAGACCCTGATACTAGCTGTCCTATGCCTCGGGGTCAGGGGTGGAGAGAGGGCAACTGTTCTCTACCACGGCAGCTGACTACTGAAATCCCCCCCTAATCTCCAAAACAGAACACGCAGAATACTCTGTGGTTTCAGACAGGGTTTAAACCCCCAAAATTAAGGATTTCCATAAACTCACAAACAAAGAGTAAAGTGTATTATCTTCACACAAGACGGTATAATTAAGCAATAAGGTACGAGGGGGTGTGGTATATGGCCAGGCACTCCGCTTTGCGTCGTGCCTATGAACAGCCCTTAGCTGTGGTATATTGACCATATACCACAAACCCCTGAGGTGCCATATTGCTATTATAAACTGGTTACCAACGTAATTAGAGTAGTTAAAATACATGTTTTGTCTTATCCGTGGTATACGGCTAATATACCACGGCTGTCAGCCAATCAGCATTCAGGGCTCAAACCACCCAATCTGGAACTGACTACAGCGGCTTTCGCTTTACTGTCCTGTTACAGTACAATACCCTTTTAAAATAACCTTTCATCTGAACTGATAGCCAGACCACATTCACACCTTTGTTGTGGAACTACATCATAAGTCGTTTAAATGTAGCATAACATCATTATGCAAATGTTTTAACACCATCATTCCAGTGCTTACATCTATAAATACCAGGGCAGGGGGGGGACTGAGACAGAAACCCTTCATGACAACTCAGATTATCAACAGCGGCATATTATTGTACTGCAGTAGAAAGGAAGACGACAGGCAGAACATCAGCCATGGACTAAACTAATGTCCAACAGAGGGAGGCCACTGGATCCTGAGATGGAAGGCTTCATCAGATAGACCTTGGGTCTAGGACAGGGTCAGAGCAGAAAGTATGTCTGCTATGCATCTGTCCTTGGTTTGGACAGCATGAACTTCACCTCTCTTTTTGCTCTCTGGCTTCATGTTGGTGATACATTATTAATGCACTGCACTGGAGGGGAGGAGAAGAGGGGAAGCAGGGGTCAGAGGAGGAGCACCCTGAGGACATTGGAGTCTTCATCACACCATTGTTAAATGTGCATCATCAGATAGATCACTCTGGTTCCTGTTATCAGTGCCATCTACAGTATTTCTCCTCAGTGCATAAGCCTCTCTGAGCGCCCCCCTCCAATGCAAAGACACATTAGGCATTGTCACAAAATAAGTAATGATGTTACCGTTTTGCATCTGCTCAGGGGTACTATGAAGCAAACAAGTCACTTGATTCCTGTCTGGCCTACATACTCAAGTCGTTACAGGACTAGAATCGGCTCAAGGTCATCAATAACAGTGATATATTGGGAGAATGGGCATTAGTTATTGGTGGCTAACAGAGCCATTGGGATGAAGACATGGCTGGAGGGATACAGTGATGGATGTCTTAATGTATATCTTCATTGAGAAGGTGAGAGTGAGAGAAGGGGTAGAGGAGGAGAGTGGGAGAGAGTGGGAGAAGAAGAGAGGCTGAGATGGATAGAGAGGAGGAGAGGGAGAGAGTGGGAGACGAGGAGAGAGGGGGAGACAAGGAGAGAGGGAGAGAAGGGGTAGAGAAGGAGAGGGGGAGAGAGTGGGAGAAGAAGAGAGGCTGAGATGGATAGAGAGGAGGTGAGGGAGGGAGTGGGAGAAGAAGAGAGGCTGAGACGGATAGAGAGGAGGAGAGGGAGAGAGAGAGAGAAAGAGAAAAAGTAGTCGTCTGTATGTTACCTCATATTCCAGCTCCTCTCGCTCCATCTCCTGCTGCATGCCCTCCAGGAAATCATTGGGGTCAAAGTATTCATGCCCAGGGGAATGCCTATGAAAGCAATTCAACACAATAAAGATAGTTATAAAGGAAATAGACCGACCGACAGAAACTAATAACACAGCTTGTCATGATTCATCTGTTAGAACTTTCAGAAAACTTTTAATTAGATCTTATTCCATTGCTAAATTTGAAATGACTTGAGAATAGAAAACAAGTGCCAACATTATTTTGTAAAAGTGGAATCTTAAATCATGTTTTAAGAATTCCTTTGGCCAGAGTTCAATCAGTGACTGAAATCAATTAAAACAATCATGACTGACCCTTAAAGAGCAGCTGCTTTTACCAATAATGTGTTACACACATAGACTGTGAACTCCAGGCCACACATAGACTCACAGCTAGTGGATGACAGACAGGTAGTAATTCCATATGCTAACACAAATTAACAAGGCCATCTTCATTTAACCATGTGCCATCTGATATCTCACTAAGTGACAGCTGTAACAATCACATGAACTTCAGTTAGAAGGTTATGTTTTAATGAACTGGCAAAGTGACACTGTGTCCAAATATTCTTCATTTACCTCAGCCTTTTCTTTACTGACTGGGTAAGTTTTCAACAGACTGATTTTGCCCATCAAGTCCTTTTCCAATCAGTGACCACCATCATCTTGTCTTTTAACCCCATCCCTCCCCTTCCCTCTTAAGCCAGCCAATAGGACAGTGTACTGTAACTCACTCCTCAGGCATTAGGTATTGCTCCAGCACAGCCACGGTGGGGGCTGCGGCTGGCAGCTTGGTGAGGGCCATGATGTGTTGGAAGGTGATGTCTGTCTGGGTGCTGATGTCTACCACCTGGTTGTCTGAGGCAGGGATGGGGGGTTTGGGGCGGGGGGCCCGGCGGAGCACCTGGACCATGATGGGGTCCTTGGCCGTGCGGAAGACCTCCACCGCCTGGTCATGGGTGGCCTTGGACAGGTCCTTCCCATTCACCTGCACACACAGACGAAGACAGGAAGTGGTTAACTATAGATGAACAGCGTTAGGTATCTGGATTTGACTTATTTTTCAGTGGCTATATGATTGTTTGCTTGTACACAGCACACTGTTGTAACAACACACACACACACACACACACACACACACACAGAGTAAATTAGGGGATGAAACATACTTAAATTACACTATTAATCTCTCTATTGCTTCCCCCATCTCTCTTTCATGTTCACAAGCTGGGGTTTATTATAAGTAGATGGATACGGTAGATCCCCAAAATGATACAAAATCCCTCATGCTACATAAGCCCTGATACCATCATATTGTAGATGATTACACCATCAGATCACTGGATGAGTGTGTCTGTGGATTTCCACAAAAATCCAGAAGAGTATTCCAGCCTGACAGAGGTGTGTGATAATTTATTACTGCCTCAGTCTGTTTGACAGGGTCACAGCCTGACCAAGCAGACTATTACTTGAATTAGTACTGAGCCCCTCTTTAGGATCCTGAGTGGTGCAGTGCTAAAGGCGTCACTACAGACCCGGGTTCGATCCTGGGCTGTATCACAACCGGCCGTGATCGGGAATCCCATAGGGTGGAGCACAATTGGCCCTGTGTCGTCCGGGTTAGGGGAGGGTTTGACCGGGGTAGGCCGCCATTGTAAATAAGAATTTGTTCTTAACTGACTTGCCTAGTTAAATAAAGGTTAAATAAAACTAAAAACTTGAATCAAGAAGAAGAATCTGACCTCCACTCAGAGATGAGCTGCTATGCCAGGCTGCCAGTATGTTAACCTGGGGAGATTAATTTGAGCAGCAGGCTGGACTGCAGTGTCACACAGAAGAAGCCAGTTAATTTGGGATGAGCCACTAGTCAATCCCCTCTGCCTTCTCAATCCTTATAACGAAGAGGATGTGTCATTTTATCTCATGAGGGATTTGCCGTTTGTTATACATGCATTGTTTAGGTTCTAGGTTAATAGTCAAAACAGTATAGGACAATATAATTTCATTAAAATGCTAGAACTGTGTAGCCTACATGTTCACCAGAGCAAAAAACCTAGACCAAACTCTAACCCCCAAAAAGAACAACCAAAACAACAGAACAGGAGTGAAGTCCATTAAGATGTCAGGAAGAGAAGCCAGCATCACACGAGATGGGCTGTCCTCCTGCTAGCAGCGCTGCACGGCACCCTGGGTCAGCAGCCTGCCTCTCTTCTCGGCTTATCAGGCCTCTCCCAGAGCCTCCGCCAGTTCCACTCTCAATCAGTGCACCATTTGTAATTTGTTAGTTTGTGATTCCTGGACGTGTGAGAGCTTAAACAGGATTTGAGCCCGGGCTCTTCTAATTTCAGAGGCTGGCCACACACTCCTCTCCCCCTGCCTGCTTCTCCAAACACACGCAAGGGCCAAGATAGACCAATGTCAGCTCACTGAGAAGACTGATGTCCAGGTGTATACCTCTGGAGCTCATTATTTTTAATTTATTGTTAATTTAACCTTTATTTAACTAGGCAAGTCAGTTAAGAACAAATTCTTATTTACAATGACGGCCTACACCGGCCAAACTCGGACGACGCTGGGCCAATTGTGCACCGCCCTATGGGACTCCCAATCACGGCCAGTTGTGATACAGTCTGGATTCAAACCAGGTTGACAGTAGTGACGCCTCTAGCACGGAGATGCAGTGTCTTAGACCACTGCACCACTTTGGAGTGTTCTCTCTCTCTTTCTCTCTCTGGATTCATTTCCTGAAAAGCGTGGAATTGGTTGATACTGTTTCCTCTGGCCATATTGGTCTCATTCTAATTCACAGCAGAAGTTTTCAGGCTTAAGGATACTGTAGAATAAGGATATCAGCAACGTCAACCCTGTCCCTTTGACTTAATTATGGCATTAAGTCACAGGGACAGTAATACCTACTATAGTAGCCAATAGCCAAGTATTTGGGAGAATTTGCCAACTTTCTGTGGTAAATTGTATCTTAGAATGTGCTCCATGCTAAGACATCACCACAGAGCACTGAGCTGTGAGTGTGTGTATGTGTTTAAGGAGGAGGAGGGGACATTATGCACTTCAACTTTGAAGAGGTTAATGTGCTCACTAATAACAAGAGAGTATTAACGCTAATCCCAGCCTAGAGGATAATTGGATCCTCTTAAATGAGTTCAACTTCCACTTCTCCAACATCACAACTTGGCCAAAAGTAATAACTTCCATTTACAATTTGCATTGAATAACTGAGAGAAAATGGAATTCGAAGAGATGTGCCGAATCATTACGAAATGGAAAGAAACACTTTTAAAAACTAATGTGAGGATGAGTGTTGAGAAGGATGCTTTGGCGACGTCTGTGCACAAACACACAAAAAGTACTCTCTCCCGAGCTTTCTTTGTCTCTCTGTCCATTTCTCTCGGTTAGCAGTGTTTGTCGCCCCTCCTGGAGAGCTGGAGCACCTCACCGCCCTCAATGGGGGCGTCCCCGACAGGGCAGGAAGGGGGTCCCACGGCCTCCATTCACCACCACCCTCACCTCTGACATGTCATAAAGACCCACAGCACTCCCAAATATTATGCACAGCCTGCTATAGCGCTGTTCTAGCGAAATCACATACCTTTTAACCCTTTATCTTCACAGAGTCAAAGCATTCACATTTGCTTGTCGAAAATGAATCTGGGAATACTCTTTAAACTGTAATGAACAGCAGTTAATGACTTTTTATCAGTAAAAATAAACAAATAAATAGACATACTTCTAAATGTTTTCACCTGCAAAGTTTACTTAAGCATTATGCCAAGCACTACAATCTGGTGTTCAGTTGACAGAAAGAAGCAATGAGTGACAATGTAGAATGACTGTGTAAACCTTTCATACAGCCCTCCCTCAGTGAAGGGTCTTGTAAATCCAAAGTAATGACAAGAGGGCAGTGAGCTCAGCTCTGCTCCCTGTTCAAAGAATACTAATGAGGTCTGAATCAGATGCCTGGTGTATTTCTGACTGTCCAGACACTAAGGGGCATCCCTTTGTTACTCACACCCTGTTTTCTTCCATTTAGGCATCACATTAGATCACTGGCTCCGACTCTAGAGGGGATTGTTTCGAAAGCCGCATAATAATACCCCAATTGAAAGGAGTCCGAGATAGTATGCTACAGCAGAATAAAGGTTCTGCATTTTATCATTGGCTATAAAATTAGCTGAATGTTGGACCTCAGACATGTGAAAGAGATGTCTGTCTGTCTCATCCTTGAGGTAATGAGGAACACACCCTCCCTTAAACTCACGCCCCAAACTCCCCTGGAATGCAAATAAATCCAGATTGAGACTTTGGCATGAAGGCAGCAGGTGTGTGTAGTGTGTGTGTGTGTGTGTGTCACCCTCTCCCTGATTGCTGACCTACTGCCAAATAGGCGTATCTGTTAATTTGAGAGAACAGTCACTTTCATTCTAGCCCAATACTGCAGCTGGGGGCCTGCCTCAAGAGGTCAAGTCATGTGGAAGAAACATCAACAACACCAAGTGGAGGTGTATAACTTTAAGAGTATTACTGATGAAAATATTATAATGGAAAGGCTTTACAAAAACTCCAAATTTGAGCCAAGGCATACAATGCAACATGTTAGACTCTTATTTAGTTGTTCATGCTTCAACTAATCTTTCTTAAAAACGAGTACATCATTAAAGAATGACTATTTATTTTCCTTTAGGCGAAGCAGTCAGTGAGGTGAATGGAGTGGAAACGGCCAGGCAAAGAATTTGCCTTTCAACAGTGTGTAGGCAGGAGAGCCCTGGGAACCTCTGTTTATATAGACAAGGGACCATGAGTGGTGGTCGCTTCTCTCTCGAAAGTCTCTCTTTATGGTTCGATACACTTCTTAAGAAAATTCTTCAAAGTCTGAATTTTATTTTGAACAGAGAGAGGAGGGCTGACATGATAGAGATAGTGGAGGGAGGCTTGAAGGCTTAGTTTCAGGGGCCTATAGCTGCTTGAGTGGCAGCGGAAGCGTTTTCTCAATGTGGGTTAATTCAGTTCCCATCTACAGTTAATCCCTCTTTTATTTCACGTTTAAAAATGTTAACCAAAAAAAGCAGTACGGCTTGGTGAGCTTGTTGATGGTCTCGTTCTGAGTGTGTGGGGTTTGTGTGGGTTTTATTATTTTGACTGACTGTGGGGAAAGTCTTTCCACACTCAGAGTTAAAAAGACAGCAGTCTTTATTTACTGCTGCAGGCAGGCTTACGGAGGATTACAGAACAAATAGTGAGAAACCAATGCCGCTAATAAGCATGGCGGGCTGAAAAAGACACCACTGTTTACTTTCTCCTAATCTGATATAAGCATGGGACATTCTGTTATCCACAGTAGATCAATAAAACACCCAGAATCACTTCCTTTAGGCATTCCGCTGCCTTCCTCTTAATGAGCTCAACGTAAGGCGCTAATCAAGAAGGGCTATCCTAGTTTCCCACACTAGATAGGTAATTTATTGATCCCCGAGGGGAAATTTCTTCGTCAAGCAGCTACAAAAAAACACAGGGCAGGTGCAAAATGCCAGAATGAAATACACAAAAGACAGATACACGATACATAGTGCGGCAGTATGAAAAATAATAAAAATACAAGAAGTCTGGAGTGCAAAAAGCTATAAAAAGGCATTGCATAGTATGGGTACAAGCACAATTTGAACAACGGTTTTAACCGAGATGACTGAGAACTGCTCTGAACCAGGTTGTGCTGTCTGACATTGGTTTACACTGGTCAGGATAGAACATCTGGCCGTGAGGTCGAGTCTGCGTGTTATCCTCACAGATAACATGAGGATGGGAGTGGAGTGTGTCTGCTGGCAGTATACCACAGCAGTCTCTATCCGTTGCTACACAGTGAGGGCAGGAGATGGAGACAAAATAGGAGCGAGGGCTCGACCCAGTGGGGCAGTAATCACTGGCAGTGGGGCTGAGACCCAGTGGGGCAGTAATCACCGGCAGTGGGGCTGAGACCCAGTGGGGCAGTAATCACCGGCAGTGGGGCTGAGACACAGTGGGGCAGTAATCACTGGGAGTGGGGCTGAGACCCAGTGGGGCAATAATCACCGGCAGTGGGGCTGAGACCCAGTGGGGCAGTAATCACCGGCAGTGGGGCTGAGACCCAGTGGGGCAGTAATCACCGGCAGTGGGGCTGAGACCCAGTGGGGCAGTAATCACAGGCAGTGGGGCTGAGACCCAGTGGGGCAGTAATCACCGGCAGTGGGGCTGAGACCCAGTGGGGCAGTAATCACTGGCAGTGGGGCTGAGACCCAGTGGGGCAATAATCACTGGGAGTGGGGCTGAGACCCAGTGGGGCAGTAATCACCGGCAGTGGGGCTGAGACCCAGTGGGGCAGTAATCACTGGCAGTGGGGCTGAGACCCAGTGGGGCAGTAATCACCGGCAGTGGGGCTGAGACCCAGTGGGGCAGTAATCACAGGCAGTGGGGCTGAGACCCAGTGGGGCAGTAATCACCGGCAGTGGGGCTGAGACCCAGTGGGGCAGTAATCACTGGCAGTGGGGCTGAGACCCAGTGGGGCAATAATCACTGGCAGTGGGGCAGTAATCACCGGCAGTGGGGCTGAGACCCAGTGGGGCAGTAATCACTGGCAGTGGGGCTGAGACCCAGTGGGGCAATAATCACTGGGAGTGGGGCTGAGACCCAGTGGGGCAGTAATCACCGGCAGTGGGGCTGAGACCCAGTGGGGCAGTAATCACTGGCAGTGGGGCTGAGACCCAGTGGGGCAGTAATCACCGGCAGTGGGGCTGAGACCCAGTGGGGCAGTAATCACAGGCAGTGGGGCTGAGACCCAGTGGGGCAGTAATCACCGGCAGTGGGGCTGAGACCCAGTGGGGCAGTAATCACTGGCAGTGGGGCTGAGACCCAGTGGGGCAATAATCACTGGCAGTGGGGCTGAGACCCAGTGGGGCAGTAATCACCGGCAGTGGGGCTGAGACCCAGTGGGGCAGTAATCACTGGCAGTGGGGCTGAGACCCAGTGGGGCAGTAATCACCGGCAGTGGGGCTGAGACACAGTGGGGCAGTAATCACTGGCAGTGGGGCTGAGACCCAGTGGGGCTGAGACCCAGTGGGGCTGAGACCCAGGGCTCCGTCGCCCTTCATTATCCCCAGTCCTTGAGCAGCAAACACAGGCTCATTTCTCCACCCATCCTGTTCACCACGTCAACACTTAACACCAGGGGCCTGAGTGCAGCATGGAACAGTTTTAATGTCACATGTAGTGAAATGCCTTTCTTGCAAACTCTAACACATGCAGTAATCAATATCAATGTAGTACTTAAATTAACAAGGTATAGCAAAAACACACAAGAAATGTAAATAAGAAGAACACAGGGTCAGTTCCAATACCATTACAATGTGCAGGGATACTGGAGTTAGAGGTAGATATGTTTAGGGGTAAGGTGACTAGGCATCAGGATATATAATAAACAGAGTAGGAAATTATTAAAGTTGCATTGAGTGAACTACACTACATGACCAAAAGTATGTGAACATCTGCTCGTCGAACATCTCATTCCAAAATCATGGGCATTGATATGGAGTTGGTCCCCCCTTTGCTGCTATAACAGTCTCCACTCTTCTGGGAAGGCTTTCCACTAGATGTTGGAACATTGCTGAGGGGACTAGCTTCCATTCCCGACAAAACAGTTATTGTGCTGACGTTGCTTCCAGAGACAGTTTGGAACTCGGTAGTGATTGTTACATCCGAGGACAGATGATTTTTACACGCTACGGGCTTCAGCACTTGGCGGTACCGTTCTGTGAGCTTGTGTGGCCTACCACTTCACGGCTGAGCAGTTGTTGCTCCTAGACATTTACACTAAACAATAACAGCACTTACAGTTGACCGGGGCAGCTCTAGCAGGGCAGAAACTTGACAAACTGACTTGTTGGAAAGGTGGCCCTCTATGACGGTGCCACGTTGAAAGTCACTGAGCTCTTCAGTATGGACCATTCTATTGCCAATGTTTGTCTATGGAGATTACATGGCTGTGTGCTCGATTTTAGGTATGTGCTGGAGTGTCAGTGTGCGTGAGTGTGTATAGTTCTGTGAGTGTGCATGGAGACAGTGAAAAAAAAAACAAGATTAAAGGGTAAACTCAGATAGTCCATGTAGCCATTTTGTTAGCTATTTAGCAGTCTTATGGCTTGGGGATAGGGAGGAATGGGGGGACATGGGCTGGTGTGAGGAGGAGCGCTCCCCTGTGGCTGCTAGCCACCTGCTACAGTGTTGAACAGATGTGGAGGCGCACCAGGGTGAACATGACTGTTATTAAAAACAGTGTTGTGGGCTCCTCCTGCCCTCCCATCAGTGTAGCCTGCTTTGTCTCGCCACCCCGCCTCTGTCAAGTCTCATTACCAGGAGAGGGGGAGAGAGGGAGGAAGAGCGGGAGAGCCGTCCTGCAGCTCCACATGTCATGGTGCTTTAATGATAGGGGTCCTGACAGTGGGGGTCAGAGCCATGTTGGACAAATATTTTAATCTCATTCTCTTCTGTCGGGCTGAAGGAAGACATGCTTAAAGGTTTATGTAACAAGTCCAATTTTCATATAATTTTGATGAATATCAGAATATTTTGAAGTGTAAAATCTTGCCAACAAATGCGGGGTCCAATTTCCCATTTGTCTCAGATCACAAATGCATGGAATCTGTTTATACCCATGTATCAATCTTTCTTTACTCACAAACTCTCCCTCTATAACGAGCTGTAAAGACGGCATGGTCAAGCAGCAGTGAAAACGTTGTTGAGGCCAGCTCCTGTCTGGATCAGAGTTTGAATGGGGGGCTTGTGTTGGAGCTCTCATTAAGCCCTGGGTCTTCTACGAAACACAGACAGGCGCCAGGACCATTACAGGCCACTTGTGGAGAGATTAAGAGCCGTCAGTCAGACAGGACTGTCAGACAGTTTCCAGCTCCCTACCCTTTACTGCCCTGACAAACGCAGCAGAGCTTGCATCTCTGCGTGGTGCTTACCTTTCCAGCTGTGAGGAGTGAGCGTGGGGTTCAGGCTGTTCCAGGGGTCAAGTTTACATAGAGGGGGGCTCTCTCTCTCTCTCCCTCTCTCTCTCTCTCTCTCCTGCCTAAAGCTCTAATTATCTGGACTTCTTCTGCCTTCAGGCTGCCTTTCATGCTGCTTACTAATACGCTTTCCCAAACAGTGGCTTTTCAAAGCGTTTCTTCATTGAAATCTTTGGCATAGTACAGAGGGATTTTTTTTTTGTTGAGCAGATGGTTTAAAAGACATGAGTCAAACATGATCTGTTAAGCCTTTTTATAGCGTTTGGCTAATTGCGCTCAATTTCAAAAGAGTGAACTGAAGAGGCAAAGAATGGTTGTTGATTCAACAGGGATTCCTAAACCAACTTTGTTAAAATGTAATTCTTAGTAGAGATGACACACCCACTAGACCGGAGACTCATATCCATAACTGACTAGAAGGACAGTGATGCTGTCCCTGTTTGAGAGTGTGTAACTGACTAGAAGGACAGTGATGCTGTCCCTGTTTGGGAGTGTGTAACTGACTAGAAGGACAGTGATGCTGTCCCTGTTTGGGAGTGTTTAACTGACTAGAAGGACAGTGATGCTGTCCCTGTTTGGGAGTGTGTAACTGACTAGAAGGACAGTGATGCTGTCCCTGTTTGGGAGTGTTTAACTGACTAGAAGGACAGTGATGCTGTCCCTGTTTGAGAGTGTGTAACTGACTAGAAGGACAGTGATGCTGTCCCTGTCTGGAAGCAGTAAGTGTTTGTAACTGACTAAAAGGACAGGACAGCGATACTCTCCCTGTCTGGGAGCAGAAGGTGTGTGTAAACAGTGAGAAATAGAGAGAGTAGCAGGGAGTGTTGTGGATCATTAAACCCCCAGGGAGCTGTGTGTGTGTGTGTGTGTGTGTGTGGGTAGCATGGTGTGGGCAGTGTGCCAGCCCCAGCTCCAGCTCCAGCTCCAGCCCCAGCTCCAGCCCCAGCCCCAGCCCCATAGGATTAATTTAACAGGCGTGTGGGCAAACACACACACACACCCTGTTGAACTCTCCCATAAGGTGACCACATGGCACTGTCTGGCACACGCCTGCGTGAACTTGGGCATGCGTGCAGAGTGCAGATGGACAGATGCACGCATACATGGACTCACACACAGAAAGAGCTGCGGTCTGATCCACGGATTTGGATCATGGAGAGACTGAAGACATGTAAGATACATGCTGACACTGGCAGTGAAAAGACAATGTTTGCCCACATCCAACTGACACAGGAGTAGAAGCCTGAGACCAACCTCCCTGTCACAGTACAGGTCCTGTTGTAACAGGAAGTGACCTCACCTCAACCCTGGCCTGAGACACACTCCTCAGGACAGTGAGTGAGTGACCAATATGAAGCTGCACAGCACAACAATCCCATGGATAATAAGCAACCGTCCTGCTGCCAAGGACGCAAAAAGACCGACGTAACAAAGAGCTTCCTTATGTTCTCAATTAGAGATGTTCGAACGGCTGACGGCACGGCTAACGGGTTCTGGACCCTTAACGAGAACATCTCTGCTCTCACACCGTAGGCTGATGGCAGACAGAAATAGAGCCGTACAAACAGGACTTGAGCAACGCCGAAAAAACGGTGTTACTGTGCAAGGAAGGTCAATCCTTCGTTCTTTATTGTTTATCATTCAAGTCAAAGTGCATCAATGCAAATAGATGTATCAAGTTGAAACACATGTAAGCATTATCTGTGTGATCGGGGAGGGAAGAAGGGAGTGAGGCCGCTGAATGGGCTAGTCTGAGGTTAGCTCCCAGTGATTAATATTGTTTGATGCGAAACACCGAGCGGCTTTGTCTGCTCAGCCTGGCTCAGTCCGGTCAGGTGGCTCTCCCTCCAGGTAGGAGTAATGGGCAAGACAGAGGGAGGGAGGGTGCCATAAGACAAACAGTAGGACTCCACCAGCTAACAGCCTGCTAACAGCCTGCCAATCAACAGTAACTGACAGGCAGAATGACAGCCTGGCTGTGTCTGGCGAGGGAGAGGAACAAAGGAACTTGCTGCCCCCGTCTAGTACGATCTTCTAGCTGTCATGTTTTTTTTGTAGGGGGGGGGGGGGTGGGGGAGTGGTGGTCTGTCTGGTCCCCATCACATCAGCTGTTTGATTTACCCAAACCCAGAATCCATTTAGCATCACAGAAACATACCCCTTCCTTCCAAGAGTCCCCCAGTCAGGGCAAAACCTTTTAGTCATTTTGAACCAGACCTGGAATGATCAAAGCAGGGTGATTTGCAGACACAATACTGAGACAGGGCCGGGGCTGTCATCTCTCACTAATGGGCGGGAACAGAACAGCTTTTTGGGGAATAATGAGGGCGATGCACACAGAGCTTGCTCATTAACTTCACTTATATAGCCACCATGCAGCCTGCCACACAGCAGCACCCTGCTCACTAAATGGGTATGTAATATGCTGACAACACTCAGCTGGTGCCCTTCAGGGAAGAACAGAGAGAAAAACTCAAAGCTAGAAAACATTACTGGGATTCTGCTCACAAGACTAAATCCCAGTCTGTCAGAGTGAGACACTTGGAGCTAAAGCCATGTCTTCTGACACAATCTCTAGTTGTCTTCTTACCAACACATTGGTAGTGCATACCTGCTTTAAGGTGCTATCTAGAACCTAAACGGGTTTGTCGGCTGTCCCCATAGAAAAACCCTTTGAAGAACCCTTTTTGGTTCTAGGTAGAACCCTTTACACGTAGCGTTCTACGTGGAACCCAAAAGAGTTCTACCTAGAACCAAAAACAGATCTACCTTGAACCAAAAAGGGTTCTCTGATGGGGACAGAAGAACCCTTTTGGAACCCTTTTTTCTATGAGTGTAGTAGTCATATTGTATAGTGAAGAAGCTAATGAAGAAGTATGTGTACACTAGAAGGAATGGTCATGTGTTTGATCTGAAGAACCCCCTTCTGGACACAAATGAAACTACACATTAGTGTATCTTTCCCATCATAAGAACATTTTTTAAATATAATCCCTCATTGCTGACTATCAACATTTAATAAATGAAGCTATTCTCTCCCTGCCAGACAGAGTTACTACTTTTAATAGGCATAGCAGCAGCAGCAGCAGCAGCAGCTAATGTACAAGAGGCAGCTTCTTCCTATTAGGTTCAACTGAGGACAGAAGGGATGCAGTAAACTGACTGGATTGTAAGGTGCTAGAGGACTTTGAAGAGCTATATGGTTCCCCACTCTACCATTCCCCTGGTGACCAGTCTGAACAATGTCCAGGTGATATTTTTCAACGTTAGTATTATACAGGAACAGAACTAACTGCCTTTCATCAAAATACAGGAATGGTGTGCTTGATGGCTACTAATACATCTATTTTCTGAAGGCTATAACTTATCCATACAAATTAAGGATGCCCGAATTAAGGGTGCCTTTTGCCCTCAGAACAGCCTCAATTCGTCAGGGCATGGACCAAGGTGTCAAAAGTGTTCCACAGGGATGCCGGACCATGTTGACTCCAATGCTTCCCACAGTTGTGTCAAATAGGCTGGAAGTCCTTTGGGTGGTGGACCATTCTTGATACACACAGTAAAACTGTTGAGCCTGAAAAACCCAGCAGCGTTGCAGTTCTTGACAAAAGCTGGAGCGCCTTTTAACAAGCTGGATTTAACAAGTGACAACAATAAGGGATCATAGCTTTCATCTGGATTCACCTGGTTAGTCTATGTCATGGAAAGAGGTGTCCTTAATGTTTTGTATACTCAGTGTATATAAACAAAAGGGACAAGGGATGATTAATTACTCATTGATAAATGTACTTTGTTCAAAACAACCAAAACAACCAAATACATTGCCTATTATCAGTGAAAAATGTGCAGACTAAGCACTTTAGTGTTAAGCAAATTTTAAACTGAAGTGAACTAGGGGTTAAAGTCAGAAGTGGCTGAGTCGGGAGTCAGTTGACAATGAGGAGGTGGGTTAGCTCTACATCAGTCCTCCTTTATCAAGACCTCCTCACCACCGCTCCGTGACCTCACGCCCAGAGTTCACACTACTGCAGCACCAGAGGGGATCCAGCTAGCCAGCCAGGCAGCCACAACTGCCCTCTACTACACTCTATGTACTAACCCTGTCACTCAATCTGCCCTAGCCACACTGGCATCAAACCAACAGAGAAGCCAATGCAAAGAACAAATACCAAACGACAACACAAAGCCAACACAAAGGAAACAAATCTACAACCAAAGTTCAGCCGTTCAGAAGAGGGCAGAAGTGGCTTGCTTACAGTACCTGACAGACTTCATAGAGTAGCTTGTATTGCTCCTCAGGCTTCTGCAGGGTACAGAGGCTGCATCCCATGGTGGAGGAATCTCACCATACAGTCTTGCTCTCCAGTCAGCCAGGCAAGTTGTCTCTCTCTCTGGGCTGCTGGCTCACATGGAGCTGCTGAGCCCCTGACCAGGCTGCTTCGTCTCGCCAACTCACCCAGGAAATAGGTTTAGCTGAAAGGATTTACATGAAGGCTGTGCAGCCAGTCATGCACCCGTGTCCGTGAGTGTGTGTCTGAGTTGGAGTAAGCACGCTCTGCTCTCAGTCTGTCTCTGACTAACTCACTCCCTCCCTCACTCTGAGCCAGCGACTCTGCTCAGCCCATATACACCCCCTCATGCATATTAAGCAGCCACTCATTGAATAATCATGAGGGGCAGCCCCAATACGATGGGTTGAGTTAAAAGGGGGAGGGGGGGGGACGACTAACCGCAGACTATGCCAACGGAAGTTTTATTAATTAACAATCATTACGCTTATTGTGCTGGGAACAAAATGAGTGACATGGAGGCTTTTTGTAGTCACTGCAAACAAACATGATTTCCTCTTATGGGGGCCAGGAGAGCTTGTCAGTCTTAACTGTTTCAGACATTTCATTTGAATGCTTTAGCATGGTGACAATGAGCCCAGTCCCATGTGCACAGATCCACATAAAGGGATCCATCTCCAATGTCGGATTAGTCCACAGAAATGCTCTATAGCTTTGTCACATTGTTTCTTAGGAAAAGCCTAACTATTATTTCTCCTATTGGGTGAGCCGACGGACAAACAAACAAACAAACAAACAAACAAACAGATCAAATGTTTACGCTTTCTAAAACGTAGAGGGAAGCTTCAGCCAATGGAGTGACTGATGGTAAGTGACATGCCATTCTCTGGGTCCTTGGTCAAAGGCTGACCTTTCCAGCGCCTGAGTTGACAATGGCTACGGCTCCAGTGTGGCAGACCTGGCATGGGTCTTTGTGCCCGCTCTGGTGCCACGCAGCCAACCAAACTGTAATGTCAATTAGGGTTAGATAGTGGGGCGCCTGGGTGGCTCTGCTTATTTCGACGAAAGGTGGCAGTACCACTGTCTGAGTGCCGCTGTCGTACCCCCTCCGCCTCCCTGAAACAGAGTGCCTCTGTCTGAGTGCCGCTGTCGTACCCCCTCCGCCTCCCTGAAACAGAGTGCCACTGTCTGAGTGCCGCTGTCGTACCCCCTCCGCCTCCCTGAAACAGAGTGCCTCCGTCTGAGTGCCGCTGTCGTACCCCCTCCGCCTCCCTGAAACAGAGTGCCTCTGTCTGAGTGCCGCTGTCGCACCCCCTCCGCCTCCCTGAAACAGAGTGCCTCTGTCTGAGTGCCGCTGTCGCACCCCCTCCGCCTCCCTGAAACAGAGTGCCTCTGTCTGAGTGCCGCTGTCGTACCCCCTCCACCTCCCTGAAACAGAGTGCCTCTGTCTGAGTGCCGCTGTCGCACCCCCTCCGCCTCCCTGAAACAGAGTGCCTCTGTCTGAGTGCCGCTGTCGTACCCCCTCCACCTCCCTGAAACAGAGTGCCTCTGTCTGAGTGCCGCTGTCGTACCCCCTCCGCCTCCCTGAAACAGAGTGCCTCCGTCTGAGTGCCGCTGTCGCACCCCCTCCGCCTCCCTGAAACAGAGTGCCTCTGTCTGAGTGCCGCTGTCGTACCCCCTCCGCCTCCCTGAAACAGAGTGCCTCTGTCTGAGTGCCGCTGTCGCACCCCCTCCGCCTCCCTGAAACAGAGTGCCTCTGTCTGAGTGCCGCTGTCGCACCCCCTCCGCCTCCCTGAAACAGAGTGCCTCTGTCTGAGTGCCGCTGTCGTACCCCCTCCACCTCCCTGAAACAGAGTGCCTCTGTCTGAGTGCCGCTGTCGCACCCCCTCCGCCTCCCTGAAACAGAGTGCCTCTGTCTGAGTGCCGCTGTCGTACCCCCTCCACCTCCCTGAAACAGAGTGCCTCTGTCTGAGTGCCGCTGTCGTACCCCCTCCGCCTCCCTGAAACAGAGTGCCTCTGTCTGAGTGCCGCTGTCGCACCCCCTCCGCCTCCCTGAAACAGAGTGCCTCTGTCTGAGTGCCGCTGTCGTACCCCCTCCGCCTCCCTGAAACAGAGTACCTCTGTCGTACCCCCTCCTCCTGCCTGAAACAGAGTACCTCTGTCAGAGTGCCGCTGTCGTACCCCCTCCGCCTCTGCTCCACCCACGCAATTAGTGACACATCGGCCCGTCAAGGCTGATGTCACTTGGCAGTCAGTGATCGTCAAGGCCTATGCTGGGGAGTGCTGGGAAAAGGGCAACCCGCCGCTCACGTCAGTACACTGGCAAAGGTTAATAACCTGATGCCACAGGAAGGCCAAAAAGATCATCAAGGACATCATCCACCCGAGCCACTGCCTGTTCACCCCGCTATCATCCAGAAGCCGAGGTCAGTACAGGTGCATCAAAGCTGGGACCGAGAGACTGAAAAACAGCTTCTATCTCAAGGCCATCAGACTGTTAAACAGCCTTCACTAGCACATCAGAGGCAGCTGCTTATATACATATACTAGAAATCACTGGCCACTTAAAAAATTTGAACACTAGTCACTTTAATAATGTTTACATATCTTGCATTACTCATCTCATATGTATAAACTGTATTCTATACTATTCTACTGTATCTTAGTCCATGCTGCTCTGACATCGCTCGTCCACATATGTATATATTCTTAATCCATTCCTTACTTGATGTATGTGTATTTGGGTATATGTTGCGAAACCGTTAGATATTACTTGGTAGAACATCTGCTAAACACGTATATGTGACCAATACAATTTGATTTGAACCCATTGAGGCCAATTATGTAATGAAATGACGGATTGCGTGATACGTGCAGGTAGCCTAGCGGTTAAGAGCATTGGGCCATTAATAGAAAGGTCGCTGGTTTGAATCCCCAAGCCAACTTGGTGAAAAATCTGTCAATGTGCCCTTGAGCAAGGCACTTAACCCTAATTGCTCCTGTAAGTAGTTCTGGATAAGAGCGTCTGCTAAATGACTAAAATGTGACTCAATTATCCTCGATATTTACCCATGCGCCTACCAGTGGCGTGTATTCATAAAAAACATTACCAATAAAATAACAAAAAAACTAAATACATTTATCTTTCTGTGTTTCATAATTTTCCATTTCAGCAACATGAAAGAGGAGGACGGCATTTGCATTTCTCTTCAAGTAGGGTGAGTCAACATGTTTTTTCTACTCACACACACACACACACACACACACACACACACACACACACACACACACACACACACACACACACACACACACACACACACACACACACACACACACACACACACACACACACACACACACACACACACACACACACACACACACACACACACACACACACACATATAAACCAGTACCATGGACAGCCACATGACATTTAGCTTACGTTGATTGGACAAAATAGTTTTTGGAATTTTTAAGTTGTCACTGTATTTGACTAAGCCGAGGTGATTTGATTATGTTGAAATGTTGAAGTTGAAATGGTGCTGGAATAGTGACGCCAGCTCCTGTTTTCTTTGTGATTTGCGGTAATTGTTCTGAATCAATGGTTGTTAATTAGTTTATTGACCATGCTGTAGGTCATGTGACTGTTTGTTACATGCAATATGCTTTGTGGACTTCACTGGACAGATGTTGCTCTCAGGTTTTTTGATGAAACAAAGGTGTGGTTGAATTTATTCTGCCACTGTGTTTTATAATTGTCTCGGCCTTAGGCCTTGATATCATGGTGTCAAGGCATATGAACTAACAGGTTATAGAGCAAACAACGCAATTATCACATAGGTTGGAATATGGCTTTCTTTGGCTCACCCAGTGATTTTTCCCACGCACCGCTACTGGCTCCTACAGGGCCATCATTCCTGTCAGATGTATGGGTTATCAGAAAAATAACATTTTAGACACTGGTCAAAAGGGCCCCAGCCCATATCCCATGTCCTCTCTGCTCTCACTCAGAGAATACTTGGTTGGATTCATACTGGTCTACATTACATGGCTGGCTGGGTCCCTGGGGTGATGGCTAGTGTTGATAGTGGTACATGAGCACTGCGCAGGGTGTTTCCTGAGGCCAGATGTTTCCACTGATCCCTATCTCTGTCTGTCAGCGTTGCTTCCATATCCCTATTCTTATGTGCTTCCCTCACCCCTGCCTCCCAGGCCAGCTCCACCAGGGGCCATGGTATAGCCTAACCTAGCATGCGTAGAAAGACGCCTGAGCGGAGATCCCATTTCCGTTTTTCAGGGGAAACAGAAGTTAGATTGAAAATACTGTATCCATTAAAACCGTATGTTAGCGTTTCCTGGCTACTCCGCATAAGCTAGCCATGGCACTGCTCCTTCAGAGCAAGACAAGCTCCTCTGGTTCTCATTCTAGAGGATCCAGCCCTAGCCTTATCCATCTGCAGAGGTTTAACCATTGGACTGGCTATGGATAATCATCTCTTTTCCCACCACGTTGGTTTCAAAACACCCTGCATGCCTTAACAACAGAAACAATATGATAATAATACAGAGCTGATAATCAGGAAAGCCTGCCACAGGCAGGAACTGTTATTATAAATCAGTCTTATAGTGTGTAGTCCAACAGCTTGTATTTAGTCCCAGTGGTCAGTGTTCCGATAGCCAGGCTTTACTGGAGCGGAGGCTACGCTCAGTGTAGTTGATCACCATGAAAGCCAGTGCTATGCTAGTATTAGCCACAGTGTTGATCTGCCTGGGGCTGGGATGAATGGAGAGATTTAGAGAGAGAGAAAACAATCTCTATGCATCTCTTTCACACTACATTCAAGAATATTTGAGCAAAGAGCACATACTTAATCTCATATAGGAACACCTGCAAGAGCAGAGAGAGCCAGAGAGGTATTCACACTGGAGCTCAGCCCCACGACTGACATAGAAACAATATGGATGGGACAAAGGAGTATGCAGTCTTGATTTGGTGATGTTAATTCATCACAATTTTGTGACAATGGAAATAATAGCCTAATAACCTGTCACTGCATTAATCAAATGACCAATTAATGTATAGTTGCTGTGAATGGCGAGGCTGAAAAGTTGCCCTTTTGGGGTGTAAACAGACTTCAAACAGCAGCTTGATCTGTGGGCTCTGGAGACAAGGAGTCCAAAACCAAGTCCCAGTCATTAGTGACAGACAGAGACACAGGCTCCTGCCTCCACATAGGACCCATTAACAAGTAGGACCAAGAGGTAATAATGTAATGTGTGTCACTGTAAACATCGGGGGGGTTGGCTAGAGGAAGCGGGCAGGGGTTATCACGTCCCACCCTCATTAGCTATGGGGTCCTTTAAAAGTGTGCGTCCCATGTGCTGTGTAGCTCCATGGTGACTAGGTCATTTATATTTGTGGTGTCTCTGTAGTGCCGCTCTGTAGCACTCTGCTCTGTAAGGGTCCCACTGGGGCTAGTTTAACAGTTGTGTTTTTAACTACAGCAACAGATGAACCAGCAGACGTGCGGTGCAACTCTCACTGACTGGGTCTGGCTCTGAGTCACTCTCTGTCTTCTACACATTTTCTCATTAATCGCCATCCCTTACGCTTTCTCCGTTAAGACTATTTCCCAGGATACATTTGGATTGTAGAGGCCAGAAATCACATATGTATGTGCAGTATCATCTACAATTATTTCACCTGTTATTACGATTGTATGTCCTTCCTCAGCCTATATACTATTGACTGAAGTTTGACAATGTCTCCATACTACTATGATCCACTCTGATACAGGTGGCATGTATTTACAAGCTCGCAGTTGACACCTGCTCAGCACCCGCTCAGCTCGGACTAATTGAGGATTTACTGTAAGTGCACTAGTGTTAACAGGGTCAGTCTCAGTGCTGATCTGTGGTGCAGTTTTAACAGTTATTTTACGGCCCGTCTGACTGCAGGGCAGAGCAGCATCTCTGTAGATCTACCAGGGTCTCGTCACCGTGCCACTGAGTTAATGGAAGATGACCTCGGCATTTCAGCACGCCACGCTGGAAAATGTCAAGCTATCAGTCTCCCTATCTATCGGACGATTTGCCTGGGTAAAATAAGTTGTGTGAACGTCTTCCAACCTGGATGAGGTTTTTTTGACCTGAGAAGATCAGGGGGTTTAGCAGAAGGTTGAGACTGGTCTGGGGTAGTGATGACGTGGCAACGTGATGACAGAACCAGGAGATGATGGCTGATGGTGCTAAGCGTCCAGGAGACGATGGCTGACGGTGATAAGAGTCCTGGAGACGTTGGCTGATGGTGCTAAGAGTCCAGGAGACGATGGCTGATGGCGATTAAGAGTCCAGGAGACGATGGCTGATGGCTATAAGAGTCCAGGAGACGATGGCTGATGGCAATAAGAGTCCAGTACTTCTCACACTCCATAATGCGCTGACCAGACACCAGAGGTGGTAGGGGCAGAGATGTCTAGATAAATGAATACAAGTCTCTGCTGGTCCTTCCCATGCTGTATTCACTGTCACATCCCCTCCCTGCAGACATGCCAGGCCAGGCTGAAATTAGGCTGTGGTAGTAGAAAGGAGAGAGGGGTGGTTCATAATCTCACAAGCTCCCACAGTGGTGTGGCCGGGTAGAGATTCAGTGGCCTCTCCCCTGAGCTGACTTTGGCCCTGGGGTCTGGGCTATACCTATCATCTCCTTCATCTGTAGAGGATATGAGGGATGGAGGACCCACTCTGTTCAGCACTGGCTTTATGAATAACGGAGACTGAGGGTTAACAGGTGTGAGAGAAAGAGAGACAGAGAAGAAGAAGAAAAATGCCAAGAACAAGGAGGAGGAAGAGAGAGGGGGTGGGGGGAGAGAAGGGGGGGTGAGAGGGAGAGAGAGAGATGGTGGGTGTAAGAGGAGAGTGAGGAAGAGTGAGCAGAGGGTGCACTTTAATGAGTTCCCCTTCCTTAAGTCTTGCCGTTGGGTCCTGTGTGTGTGTGTGTGTGTGTGTGTGTGTGTGTGTGTGTGTGTGTGTATATATATATTTATTTATGTGTCCACCCCTAGAACAATAGTCACTGCATAATTTATCAGACAGCTGTCAGCTCCACGTTGCTGTTGACTGTGATCCACAGATCCCCCACCAACAGAGTCCGGCACCAGGGGAATCACACTTCCCACAACCTTTTAATTTGGAGGGGAGATCAACTAATAATGCCAACCCCTGCTGTACAGTATGGTAATTTAGTTGGCTTGGGAGAAAACCATGCAGAGGATCACTGTCTCAATAACTACGTAGATATGCCTTAACAAAGACATTCTGAATGTATAAATAGGTTCCTTTAAGAGAGTACACAAACTATGCTGTATCCCTTAGAAACTGTAATGTGAAAAAGCAGAAGCGATGTTTTTGAGATTCCTTCCCACTCCTAGAGGAGTTAGAAAACAATACATCTGATTGTATTTAAATCTCAGCTCCTCTCCATCTCCCCACATCACTGTATGTCTTTCATCATGTACTGTATTCACATGGGGCTACCTCTATCTCTACATGTCTATATTTGCCATCTTGTGGGATATGGGAAAACGAAAAAAAGTTGCTACAAAAGCACACAACCACATGCCATATCTGATAAGAAAATATCAGTCACTGCCAAACAGCAAAACAGATCTAACACTTAAATAAAATAAACAGTGTTAACACACTGGAGAGTACAGGGCTCCACGCTGCTTCTAATAGAGTGACTTGACTATAAGCTGCTGTCTGTCAGAGAGAGAGAGAGAGAGAGAGAGAGAGAGAGAGAGAGAGAGAGAGAGAGAGAGAGAGAGAGAGAGAGAGAGAGAGAGAGAGAGAGACAGCGAGGGCGAGAGAGGGCGAGAGAGAGAGAGAGATAGTGACAGCGAGGGCGAGAGAGGGCGAGAGAGAGCTGGGTGTTCACACAGGGGATCAAGATGGATTTGAATGTAAATACATTTGTTCTGGTGATGACAGAGAGTGACTGAGTCTGAGGTAATCGATTTTCACTGGCCAGGGGACTGACAGATCCAATATGTCTCCGGCCATGGCAGGACTCCAACCCTCCAACGCCAACGCAGGACCTCTGGTCCCAGCAGAATTAACGGCCATAATAGAGCCACTAAACTCAGCACCTAACCTTTGCTACAAATAAAAAGCCAGGCCGCCGATTGCCTCCAGCAAGGTATCATAAAACACTATTTACAGCTAATTATCCAAATGCCACGACATTCCTCCTGAAGGTAACTCATGCCGCTTGTCAACACAGTTATTAGGCAGAATATTAAAGGAGTTCATATTTCATCCCTGTCGCGTCTCTCCTGTTCTGAGAGCAGAGCTACAACTAGGTGGGCAGTGGGGCACCCTCCAGCCTCCATTACCAGGGACTCTCCCTCTCTCTCAGTTCTGGCCTGGACACTGGCGCCTGTCACAAGCTAATTTCCAGACCCATCAGCACTCCTGGCTGAGTCGGTGTGTTTACAGCCAAGGTCGTGGAGAGGACAAAGCTCAATTTGTTGGCCGTGGAGTGAGACAGGACCAGCAGGTCTGTGTTCCATAGGGTGTCTGTCTGTCTCTGGGGCTGTGGATGGAGAGATATTAGACAGGTCCATCTCATTACATTACAGTGCTCTCCCAAATGAAAGGTCTGAGTGAGGGGTGACCTCATCGACAGGTGAGTAACTGACATGAGGGTGACATCACAGGCTAGGACATAGACCTAGGAAGGAGTAGAGAAACAATGGTTTTCCACGTGCAAAGCTTACCGTCTGTGTTGCTTCACAAGATTTCAGGATATTGAAACATCTTAACTGGGCTAACTCAAAGACTGGGACACTCAGTAAATCTTTACATTAATGCCCCTTCTCCCCATTAGTCACTCAGCCAGCAGGCAGACAGTGACCTCTGTGTGGCCTAGCGAGAACTAGAGGGGGAATTCCCAACCTCACTGTTTTAAAGTGAGGTAGATGTCCCATCTCTTTAGATCAGTCAGCACGAACCATGACCATTATTCCTCCTCCACCAAACTTTACAGTTGGCACTATGCATTGGGGAAGGTAATGTTCTCCTGACATCCAGCAAACCCAGATCCATCGGACTGCCAGATGGTGAAGCGTGATTCATCATTCCAGATAATGCGTTTCCACAGCTCCATAGTCCAATGGCGGCGAGCTTTACACCACTCCAGCCAACGCTTGGCATGGCGATCTGCTCGGTCATGGAAATCGATTTCATGACCGAGCAGTTTTTCACTCCCAATAAACAGTTATTGTGCTGATGTTGCTTTCAGAGGCAGTTTGGAACTTGGTAGTGAGTGTTGCAACCGGTAGTGAGTGTTGTGATTTTTACGCGCTATGCGCTTCAGCAATCGGCGGTCTCGTTCTGTGAGCTTGTGTGGCCTACCACTTCGCAGTTGAGCCGTTGTTGCTCCTAGACGTTTCCACTTCACAATAACAGCACTTACAGTTGACCAGGCAGCTCTAGCAGGGTAGAAATTTGACGAATCGACTTGTTGAAAAGGTGGCATCCAATGACGGTGCCACATTAAAAGTGACTGAGCTCTTCAGTAAGGCCATTCTACTACCAATGTTTGTCTATGGAGATTGCATAGCTGTCAGTAACGGGTGTGGCTGAAATAGCCGAATCCACTAATTTGAAGGGCTGTCCACATACTTTTGTATATATAGTGTTTATCCAGTGACCCAGAGTTTTTTGGACCTAGTAAAAAAAAAAGAAAGATATATCTGTCTATCGGAGAGGATTAAATGCATAGAATATCCGATAGCCGAAACCCAGATAGATAATTTTTGAAAAACCGGACCATGAAGATTACCTATTGCAATCTGGTTTGGTGACACCACTGATAACTCCCATACTGTAACGTATTAAACTACTGCCCAGTAACAGCACACAAGCCTTCTACCATAACACTTAGTGTAACTGGCTAGACTTCATATGGTACATACAGTAACAGACTGGTCCATCTAATCCAGTCCCTCCACTCCTCCTCTTCCTCCTACTCCTCTTCCTCCCTGTCCCTGACAGTCTCTCTAGGCCCTGCCCTGACACATCTGTTCAGCACAATGCTAACCTCGTTAGGATGTTAAGTGAATTTAATAAGCAACTCCCAGAGTATCAAAGTCCAATTTATCACGACTCCACTTCCTCCGTCTCCCTCTGATCCCCAGATAACAGAAAGGCTACTGCTTTTAAAGGGGATCGACTAATGGGAAACGGGAAATTAATTAGCGACAGAAGTCATAACTGAACACTTTGAAAACTCTTTTCACTAACAGTGTAGGCTAGTGAGCTTAGTTTGTCAACTTGTGATGACTCAACTTTTAATGCATGTTAATGTTTGCATACAACAATTAACGCATGAAAATACTATGTGGGGGTCTTTATAATCAATGATAAAAGCAAACGATAAATGCTAAGAGGAAACAGGTGAACGCTTGTCATGTTCTTGTTAATTTCCCACATACACGTATAAATCTTTATAATTTAAAAAAGAATTCTGCAGAAAAATGTGTCATGTTGGAAGCAATTTAGCTATTTGTCTTTCAGTCTTTCGCATAATAAGTGACCATTAGCTGGTTATGTTCTATCTAGAGTAAAAATTGGACGAATCAAGCAGAGACCGTGTTTGAGTCAATACAAGATGCTGGTTGAAGCCATTTAATTTCCAAGCCTTTATATCTCTGTGAGCATTTCACTTCTGGTTGAGAATGGGAAATTGCCATAAAGTGCAGGTTTCCCCGTTGAGGTCTGGTACGCTTCCATGAACCCCATGCTATTAGTACATCTGTAATTCCCTAATTACTATTTCCTCCACAGACCCTTAGAGAGAATTATGTTTGATTGAAAATAATATGCCCCACAAATGTAGCCTCTGCTTTCCCCTGCTCTCTCCAAATGGATAGGGGAAAATAGATGTCTGGTTTTAAAGAGCCTGGCCCTATAATTTTCACCCAATTCCGACTTCATTTTGCACTGAAGTGCTCAGCAAATGCTGTCATTACAGAACGCAATGGTATGGCACAGTGAGAAGGACCTGCTGGGTCCATTAAATGGAAATATGAGGGAAGGGTCTTGTACATCTTTTCCATTTACAAAGATGAGAGAAAGAGGGATAGGGGGGAGACAGAAGGAGAGATGGGGGCGTAGGAGGGAGAAAGGGAGAAAAAGAGAGAGAGAGAGAGAGAGAGAGCGGATAGCAGATGGTTTGAACTATGACCCTCAGATCCCTTGGTGCATTTGACAGGTCCTAGATCAGAGGCAGGATTAAAGTCATCAAGGGAGTAATGAGAAAAGGGCACATGTTGATGTTCCCGTGTACCCGCAGAAAACAACCATTACTCACCCCACTCTCTCTCTCCCCCCCGTGTGTGTGTGTGTGTGTGTGTGTGTGTGTGTGTACGCGTGTGTGCGTGTCTAATTCTATGTTATAGTCATGTAATCACAGCCTTTCTCTTCCCTGTGTCAGAGGGTCATTTTCTGTTCATTTACCGGAGCTCTACACACCTCATGTGTAACAGGGTCATGATGACATAATGGGGCATTACAGACAGACAAGGGAATACTGCCCTAGGATAGCTTCCTCCCTCTACAATATCTTTTACTAGTACAAGTGCTTTTCAATAGGTTTGGGATGGAGTTCTACCATATAATATGGCTGGAATGAGACATTTGAGACCAAAAAGTTAAGATAACAAATCTGAGACTGACAGGGAAATTCTAGGGTACACGTGGTTTCCTAGGGTTACAGAGAGTTTAAGAGAGACTGTGTGTTTATGTGAAGGCACTGTAAATACTTTCCCCAAGTGATTGCTGACGATCCACTCACCCCAAGCAGAGAGGAGAGGGGTTGGGCGTAAGTATTCTCCTATATCCCAACTGACCACTATCAGCCTTTATATTTTCCACCCACCATGAGGTTAAGTTCTGCCTGCAAAAACTGGATTGAACACAACTTAATTTCTCTTCAGAGAATGGCACCATCCCTCCAGTCACCTAAAAGACTGGTTCCATCCAGACTTAAAGCTGCAGTATGTAACTTTCTGGGTGACCTGACCAAATTAACATAGAAATGTGAGTTATAGATCTGTCATTCTCATTGACAGCAAGTCTAAGAAGTTGTATATCTATTCTATGAGCGCTATTTCTATGCTTCCCGTTCTTAAGTTTTGTTTTTGCATCTTTTACTTTCAGTGTTGTTCACTAGCTTCAAACAGCTGAAAATACAATACTTGTGGTCATCAGGGTTCGGTAGGTTACTTTCAAAATGTAATACGTCACAGTTACAAGTTACCTGTCCAAAATTGTAATCAGTAACGTAACTTTTGGATTACCCAAACTCAATTACTTTTAGATTACTTTCCCCTTAAGAGGCATTAGAAGAAGACAAAAATATATGTTACCAACTGAACGACATCTATTGCAGGATAAATCAATGTTAAAGTTTACATAGCTGGCCATATATGGATGTAAAATTTTACTTAATGGGTTGGTTATGTAGGCTTCTTCTAGCCCATCGCTTTCTAGTACATATAATAATTATATATTTACATTAAAAACCAAAGTCAATCTGAATTCCAGTCATTCCAATAAATGTTATGCCCCTTGATCTTCAAGAATAGGACTTGGAAATATGGAAGTACAGATTAGCCAAATTGTTTTACCTGTGCATGACCCCAAAACTAAGGACTGATCATGGAGGACTGATTGGGCTCATTGATTGGAGTTGAAAAATAAATAATGCGCTCATGGAATGGCATGCTTTGCCAAGAGTGTGCAAAGCTGTCATCAAGGCAAAGGGTGGCTACTTTGAAGAATCTAAAATAACAATATATATTTAGATTTGTTTAACACTTTTTTGGTTACTACCTGATTCCTTATGTGTTATTTCATCGTTTTGATGTCTTCACTATTATTCTACAATGTAGAAAATAATAAAAATAAAGAAAAACCATGAGTGTGTCCAAACTTTTGACTGGTACTGTATATATATATAATTCCAGTCCAAAAAAGGATGTAGCAACTACAGATTGCCCCTTTAAGTATATCAAATGTTTGAGCAATAAAAGCCCCACTTTTATTCCATAGGCTTGGATCCGCACTACACAGTTGTTGCAAGAGCGCATTTTTCACTGGCTGTCCACTGGTTTCAAAAACAATGATTGATAGGTAGCTTAAACTTCTTGAATTTAACCATTATTGGGTTCAAATACACATTTATCAGCCATCTACAACAACTACAATCCGTAAGGCGCAAATAGCTAAATGGGAGAGTAGCAGTGTGATTCACATCAATGCGCTATGTAGATAATAATAAGTTATATCCGTATCGCCGTCATCCTTACTTCGAAGCGTTTATTCAAATTGTATAATCTTTGGACGCCGACAGCAGTCACACCATTGGAAGACATAGCTTGGACTGTAGCCTACAAAAGCTATTTTTCCCGCGATCCATCAAACACATTTGGTGTGTCATCATAGTGGTCAGACTCGCTCAGGTGGAACAAACTTATATTTGCGCCTTTTTTTAATGCTGATTTGAATGTCATTGAGAAAACAGCTAAGTGTCAAATATATATATATTTTTTTACGCAAACATCCTTTCTGAATTTAAAAGTAATCCTCTAAGTAATCATCTAGTTTTTCAAAAGTATCTGTAATATGATTACAATATTTTAGCTGGTAACGTAACGGATTACAGTTACCGGTTTTTTGTAATTCCTTTCATGTAACGGATTGAAATATTTAAGATATTTCACTGCTGTTTAAAAATGATTTTATACATTGCTTGTTTTGTTACATAAACTATTCGAATTTTAGCAATCAGGAAATGGCAGAGCAATGTCTGCACATTGCACCTTTAAAACCTATAAAAGGACCACTTGAGTTGGGTTCAGCATGGCCTGATATTAACTTTCATTGGCTCCTTTCACTGACTGACTGTCTGTGCTGGTGGAGTCATGTTCACTGGAGCACATCCTCCACTTTCCACCCTCCTTATTGTCACATGTTGTCAATTACTCCCTGAGCACACAAAGACAACCTGTGGCCTGGGACCCCTCACCTCACCCTATCCCAGGAGACAAAGAGGCAAGGCCATCGCCTGTCCCACCCCCATCATTGTCCCAGGACGGGTGAGTGACAGGGGTGCATCTGTGCCTCTCTCTAGGACTCCGGTGCAGAAACTGGTTACTATGTACCTGCCATTCAAGCAGAGGTCCTGAGGGCTCTCGTGGTGGGGTGTCCCTGGGATAGGGTGAGGTGAGGGGTCCCAGGCCACAGCCCGGTCCCTGCCAGCAGGTGACGCTGGCTCCTTGGGACACAACAGTAGAGTGTATGGTTGGGGCAAGCACCATGGAGTTGTAACGATGGCTTGAGGTGCTACAGTGCTGCCCATAAAAATCACACAGATTCTGCCATCCACAGCCAGCTACATCACAACGGAACTCATTCTATAGGTGGCAAAACCCACGTTGTAAGACGACATCCTGAATAATGAACTAAATCCAAATTAAACACCGCCCTCCACAAGGAGACGTTCTTTAGGAAATATTTCTGAATACAGGAGGGGTTAACACAGGAGGTTGAAAGGTTGAATAAACAACATAAGCTTGGCTTGGTGTTCTGTGAAGGGTCATACAGGCTACTCCATCCCCATCCGTCACCCTCATAGCAGGAGGAGCAGCTCTCGCACATGTTCCCTCAGTCCTCTCCTTATCTTTCACTGTCAGCTACCGCTAGCTCGTTCACACTGACTCCAACTCATGTGAAAAGCCAATGGACTTGCCCTGCCGCTTTTAATGTTTTCTGATGAATGTTAAAAGTGAGGCTCTATTACAGTATGTGCCAATCACGGCTCAGTGAGCTGGCGGGTGAGTGAATGGCTGTAGACAGCAGGCCCAATGGGGTCACAGAGCCTGACCCGCCAGAACGATCACTGGCCAAGATAACAGTAATGAAAGTGCAGTTTAAACTAGGAATAGACAGACCACCGATGAGAGATCTGATTTACTATCTGAGAGATCATAAGGGTAAATGTGAATTATAGATACTCGAGTATGAGAACCAGTTCCATGTCTGTAAAGTATGAGAACCAGTGCCATGTCTGTAAAGTATGAGAACCAGTGCTATGTCTGTAAAGTATGAGAACCAGTGCCATGCCTGTAAAGTATGAGAACCAGTGCCATGCATGTAAGTATGAGAACCAGTGCCATGTCTGTAAAGTATGAGACCAGTGCCATGTCTGTAAAGTAAGAGAACCAGTGCCATGTCTGTAAAGAATGAGAACCAGTGCCATGTCTGTAAAGTATGAGAACCAGTGCCATGTCTGTAAAGTATGAGAACCAGTGCTATGTCTGTAAAGTATGAGAACCAGTGCCATGCCTGTAAAGTATGAGAACCAGTGCCATGCATGTAAGTATGAGAACCAGTGCCATGTCTGTAAAGTATGAGACCAGTGCCATGTCTGTAAAGTAAGAGAACCAGTGCCATGTCTGTAAAGAATGAGAACCAGTGCTATGTCTGTAAAGTATGAGAACCAGTGCCATGTCTGTAAAGTATGAGAACCAGTGCCATGTCTGTAAAGTATGAGAACCAGTGCCATGTCTGTAAAGTATGAGAACCAGTGCTATGTCTGTAAAGTATGAGAACCAGTGCTATGTCTGTAAAGTATGAGAACCAGTGCTATGTCTGTAAAGTATGAGAACCAGTGCCATGTCTGTAAAGTATGAGAACCAGTGCTATGTCTGTAAAGATCCCACTGTGTTGTGTGTAGGGCCTTGCATTTTTCCTGACCACATAACTGCCCAGGAGTCGGATTTGTGAATTCCTAGTTCTGTGTGATCTGGATATGGTGTTCTGTGTTGAGTATTTAGGTTAGTGCCTTCAGAAGTCCAGAATGAAGAGCCCACTATTGGGTACTTGTTGCTCCCCACCCCTGCCTCCCTAAACCCACACCCTCTCTTTCTCCCTGCAGGGGTCTGTGGTCCCAGTGGGGTGTCATCAGTCTTCCTGAGGGACTCTGGGCTGTCTGGGCTAATTGAGTTGCCCAGGATGACAAAGCCTCTCATTACTGCCAGGCCTCTCTCTTTTGATGCTGCTGCTAGCTGCTGCTCCTTCATGCTCCACCAGACACTGGGCCCTAATGAGGCAAACAGGTGAGCACAGACAACCATTAACTCAACATGTCTACTCCGCTGCAGCATAGAAGTGACAAAGTGAATGGATTTGAATCTTCCTTTTGGAAGAAGAGTAGTCTCAGAGCCTAGTTGCCAGAACTGTGTTTGCTTTGACCAACTCTGCAGACTTTCATTGTAAGGCCGCACAAACATGACAGAGTTGGCCAAAGCCCAAACAGATCTGGCAACAAGGCTCGGATGGCGATTGGACTCCAACACTGATGGCTGGAAAGGGCCAGTAGTATTAGGTGCTCATGGTGCTCCACACAGAATAACTTTCTTCTCAGACACAGCTTCCTGTGAGTCTCTGGGCTTCTGAGTAGATGTAGACAAGACTGGGACTGAAGGGCAGACAATGTCTGTCTGAGAGGACCTAACAATGATGAGTTGACTTTTTATCCACTCTCCATCATAGAAGGCCATGTAATGTGAGGGGGACAGATGCCTAGCGTCCCAGAGTTCCACCCACCGGGTCAGCTGATTTAGGAGTCCCGTTGAGAAATAAGAGAATGAACGTTGATGCGTCACAACCCACACTAAGAGGATTAATTTGGGGTTAAAAGCGCCTTAGGACTGCTACTAGAGCAGAGCTGCTGTTCTGAGAATCCATCAAAACTAGAATATGGACACAGTTCACACAAACTTGCTGGATTAGATCTGCATCTGGACATATTAGCACAGTATGGGCAATATTTTATTTATTTTTTATTTCACCTTTATTTAACCAGGTAGGCCAGTTGAGAACTAGTTCTCATTTACAACTGCGACCTGGCCAAGACAAAGCAAAGCAGTGCGACAATAAATAAAAAACCCACAGAGTTACACATGGGATAAACAAACGTACAGACAATGACAATATAGAAGATCTATATACAATGTGTGCAAATGTATTTAGATTAGGGAGGTAAGACAATAAATAGGCCATAGTGGCGAAATAATTACAATTTAGCATTTACACTGGAGTGATAGATGTGCAGATGATGATGTACAAATATGCCTTTGGAGCGGGCAGAGATACTGGGGTGCGAATGAGCAAAAATAACAGTATGGGGATGAGGTAGTTGGGGTGGGCTATTTAATGATGGGCTATATACAGGTTCAGTGATTGGTATGCAGCCCTGACAGCTGATGCTTAAAGTTAGTGAGGGAGATAATAGCGCTATTAGAGTTATTAATTAGTCTGGATGCCTTTGTTTACAAGTTGATTGTGTTCTCCCCCATTAGAGCAAATGATGACCCACACGCAAATAGGTTATCATATAACCATGACAGCCAGAACCTGCGACCAATGGGCACCTGTTTTCAGCCAATAAGGGCGTATTCAGTCCGTCTATTATGATCGCCTAGGCCTACGTATCATACCACAGACATCCTGGACACAGGGTGTCTGGAGCACCGAAGCTTTGCATTCTACCAGCAAATAAATAGTAATGTCTTTCTACAGCACCCAATTGTGTTTTTAAATGTGCAATGCACTAACTAGATGCCATTTGAGGGGACTGGGATCAAATGAGGGCAAAGTGAAAAGATTCTCTCTGCCAACTAATAAAGAACCTCAATAGATTCTATAGGGCCATACTGCCACCTACTGGCCATCTGTGTTAGTGCGCTCACATAGTCAAAGGCTGAAAGGGAATAAACATCAACACAATGCTTTAGGCATAACGTCTCCAAAACGTTATGTCATTTGACTTGCTCTTGATCTTGAAATTTCAAATGACACTGTGAAATCAAACGATAGAGAGAGGGAGAGAGACATGGAGGAAAACCACAGACTGACAGACAGATGAAAAGAAGTGGGAGAGGCAGTGAGAGTGGGAGTGGAAGTGGAAGTGGGAGTGGGAGTGGAAGTGGGAGTGGGAGTGAGAGTGGCAGTGACAGTGGGAGTGGCAGTGAGAGTGGGAGTGGGAGTAGAAGTGAGAGTGGGAGTGGAAGTGGGAGTAGAAGTGAGAGTGGTAAGAGACAGGTTCTGCCCTGCAGGAGTTTGTGCCAAACTGAGAATCTGTGCAAACAGTTTCAACAAGTGGCCTAATCCCAGAGCCGTGTCCTCCAGGGGAGGAGGGGCTCGCTGGTATTTACCTGATAGATTCTACAGCAAGCCATAAATCTACCCAGGGCCTCACCCCCACCCCCACTACCTCCTCCTCCTCCCTTCTCCTCTTCCAAATTGCATTTCAACACCTCTCTCCATGCTCCATGGAGTAAATCTCTGTCTCTGTGTGTTTGTGTGTATCTCTCTCTGTAGCCCAACTGGTTGTGTACGCAGTGGGAGGAGAGGGAGAGGAAGAGGAAGAGGGAGGGAGAGACTACTATGACTCAGGCAGTGTGGATCCCTTTCTCTAGGGGTTAGAATACAAAACACACAGCCAGTCCCACACATCCCTGTAATTACAGCATTCAGATCCTCACTTTCCCCCTTAACAGGCACTCCCAGGTCCCCAGTTTCAGCCCGGCCCGCTGCACACAGCAGTTATAACACCAATGACAGGGGAACTGGAAACGCACTAGGAGATGTGCTGTGGGGGACGGGCTGGGATGGGAGTGGGATGAGAGTGGGATGACTATCATGAGAGGACTTGCAGAGCAGAAGGGGGGAGAGTGGGCCCCTGTGCTGCTCTGCTTCGAGGAGGACCTCTGCTTTACTCTGCTCGTCACGTCTGAGCTGCTGGCTGGGGAATGCGACGCTGAAGAGAGGAGGGAAAACTGGACAATATGAGTGAAGCCAGTGCCCCAGGGGGATCTCTCCACCACCTGTTCAAACAAACGCTATCCTAAGGAAATGAAAACTTCCATCTCCACAGAGCCACAAGGAACCAGCACACCAAATCCCCCTCTCAAGTCACTACAGCTAACAGTCTGCTGTTTCCACAGCTGTTCCTTGGCCGGCCTCGCCTGGCCGGCTATCTGGAGATCTGGAGCAAACACAGAGCTGAATTCAGAACTTGAAGAGGGTGAAAACTTAAACGTATAAAAGACTCTCTTGTGATAAAACAGACCCCCAAATATTTCTTACGTTAAATACATCTTTAGAATGCTGTGGGTAAACTGTCACAGAATGAGAATGGGAGAAAGAATACACCTGCCCCAATGCAATCACATTCCTACACCAAGTTCATGTTCAGGTTTTAATGTCACATGAACAAATACAGTGAAATGCCTTTCTTGCAAGCTCAAAACCCCACAACGCAATAATCACCATGCGGACAGAGCTGACAGAAGAGACCATTCAGCAGAAACTGAGTCAAAGCTTTCATGAACCCTTTCAACCTGTCTGTGTATGTTTTTCAGGTCATAGTGCGAAAAGAGCAGTATGGAGCACTGGCAATCATTTAAGGTCCCCCCAGAGGACAGTGGCAGCACCTGAACTGTGGTTGACCTTGGTCCGGCATTGTGCACTTGGCCTTTCACAGAGAGGAGAGCAGAACGTTAAGTAGAACCACTTTACTCAACTGGAAGAGTGCAATCAAACATTCAATTCTCCTTCTCAAAGCAGGTCAAAAGATAGGTGGGCAAAATGCTTGAGGGCACTGACCTACATTGAGTGGTTCAGCTGTTCTTTCAGTGAAGTTATTACACTCTCTACTTACTACAGCTTGGTTGGAGCAAACAGCCCCTCTCTGTCTGACTGAGACAGGCCCTGGCCTAACCCAACCTTAAGAAGTTCAAACAGTCAATGTGCATCCATGCAGTGCAGTCTATTATAAACAGCACAGGCAGACGGTGCTCTGGCTGACATCAGGCTGGCATCAGGCTGGCATCAGGCTGGGCAGACTACCTGGGCAAACAAGACAACCTTAACTGCTCCACTCATCCTGGAGATACCCCGTCAGGAGTGGACCAATCAAAATGAGACAACGTCAGCCATTTACTGAGCAGTTAATGTACTGCCGCATCGGTCTAGCCTGCACCATTATTCCAGGTAGATCTGCTAGTCCTCTACACAGCACCAGGCCTCCTGAATGACACCAGACCAGAAACAAACGACTCCTGCATGCTGTCTATCAGATGAGTTGTGCGATGCTATGGAGGACGAGAGCCAATATGTTCTGCCCCGTCTTCACACCAGACCCAGCCAAAGTGAAAGGGTTCTTCTGGAGAGGCAAGGAGCTGGCTGGCGGGAGGATCCCAGACCAACATGATTTGACAGCCGAGTGGCTCACTTATTTCTTAAGCTTCTACTGGAGACTGAAAATTATACCTTTCACGGTGGTCATAAATCATACTTTGTTATGTTAAAGCAGCAATCAGCAGTTGAAACAATAACAAAGCATCCTCCCTGCTCCTGTTTTGGTAAAACGCTGAGGGATAGAGCTGGAGAAATGTAACAAGACTCAAATTCAAAGACAGGGCTATGGACGCAAAGATTGACCTTCAATGATATCAACATTATAGTTGTAACCATGTTTTTAGGCTCAAGAAATGTCCCCTCGGGGATCAATAAAGTATCTATCTATCTATCTATCTATCTATCTATCTATCTATCTATCTATCTATCTATCTATCTATCTATCTATCTATCTATCTATCTATCTATCTATCTATCTATCTATCTATCTATCTATCTAGTGTTTGTTTACATTTACTTTGTTTACCAACATTGGAGTAAAACAATCTTATATTGGGTTCTTGTGGGGTACGATAGTTGAACTAAGCTCATGAGGCATTTATAAGTTATATTCTTCAAGATCAATGGATACATATCATTAATTTATAAATCCAAAAATGGATGTAGCAACTGCAGATTATCCCTTTAAGTGCTCATGTGTCATGAGATAAAATATTAGCGTGTTAAACAAACTATGTACTGGGAGAGTGACTCAGCTGTTGTCTCATAAATCCCAGACAACACTATTATGTATGTACAGAATCACAAGACTAAGCCCGATGAAAAAACAACACTCCAAAAACCTGCTTGCCTTAATTATATTTGATTTACACTTTTTAGTGGAGGGAGTTTGAGATTGAGTTCAGACTGTGGCCACTAGGAGGCTCTATACACCTCTGCCATTGATGTTCTGGACTAGCTGGACTGATGTCAAGAATTATCCTCACACACAGAGCCCAGAGTCTTCCTTCTCCCTTTGGATAAAAAACACTCCAGTGAAAAAAACACAGCTCTAACAGGTCGACCGAGGCTCTGTTTAACAGGCGACAGCTTCAGTTACACATAACAGCCACTCCAGCGGAAAACACACAGCTCTAACAGGTGCTCACTCATGCTTTTCCCAAACTGTAGAGAGCAAGCACCTGGGCCCAGAGGCCTGAGAGTGGCAGGCAGGCAGGGGTCCTGTACCCAACCAACACTACACATCATCAGCGCAACTGGAAGGAATCTATGTGGCTTTGTGACCCAACAGTCAGCCTGCCTCCAAGGGCTGCGCTGTGTGTCAACAAACATGCCTCCCCTCCCTGCACAGACAAGTGGAACAGGGGAGAAGCCTTTTGGCTAAGGGAAAACAGAATGTGGTAGCTATGCCCATCCAGAGCCAGCTTAATGCCTCCTCATACATCCAAACCCATTACTAAATGAAATATGATTTTCCTCGACAAGAGTTGATTTCTTACTGTACCAGCTACAAAAGAGAGAAAGAGAGAAAAGCAGAGACGAGGGTAGGCTGGTAATATGTCCGACGTGGTTAAGGCTCTCTGGCTGTGGTGCGTTGGGAGGAGCACGGCGGCCGTGTGGCGGCTGGGTAGGAGCTTGGATGACGTTTGGTTGAGTTCGGTGACTGTGTGGCTGCTCCCACTGAGTACTATGGGGATCAGAACTCAAACACAGCAGCCAGAGGCAAGCAGCACAAAGTGCAGTGCATCCTGGGGACGGCTGAGCTGAGGAGCAACTACTGTGATTATACTGATGGTCATGAGAAGATTAATAAGACCAGGAGGAGGGGAAGAGGGAGAAAAAGACTGCGGCCAAAGAGCCTAGAGGGATCGAGAAGGGAAGCCGGTTGGAGAGAAGGTTCAGTTCCCACTACTCGGTCTGCACTCTCAAGCCAAAAGTTCTCAGAACATTTTCAGTGCCCTTCCAGAGGCTCTTGGCAAATCGTCTCAAACAACAGTGAGAGTTGTGTGCTGAAATGTGAAAGTTAGAGCAGAAAAGGTCCTTCCGACATTTTTAAGAAGTTGCTGGATTCTCTACTACTACATATAGTGAACAAAAATATAAACACAACATGTAAAGCGTTGGTCCCATGTTTCATGAGCTACATCCCTGTTAGTGAGTATTTCTCATTTGCCAAGATAAGCCATCCACCTGACAGGTGCGGCATATGAAGAAGCTGATTAAACAGCATGATCTTTACACAGGTGCACCTTGTGCTGGGGATAATAAAAAGCCACTCTAAAATGTGCAGTTTTGTCACACAACACAATGCCACAGATGTCTCAAGTTTTGAGGGAGCATGCAATTGGCATGCTGACTGCAGGAATGCCCACCAGAGCTGTTGCTGTTGTTAATTTCTCTACCATAAGCTGCCTCCAACGTCGTTTCAGAGAATTTGGCAGCACGTCCAACCGGCCTCACAACTGCTGACCACATGTAACCACACCAGCCCAGGACCTCCACATTTGGCTTATTTACCTGCGGGATCGTCGGAGACCAGCCACCGGTGCAACTGATGAAACTGAGTAGTATTTCTGTCTGTAATAAAGCCCTTTTGTTGGGAAAAGCTCATTCTGATTGGCTGGGCCTGGCTTCCCAGTGGGTTGGCCTGACTCCCAAGTGGGTGGGCCTATGCCCTCCCAGGCCCATCCATGACTGTGCCTCTGCCCAGTCATGTGAAATCCATAGGGCCTAATTTATTTCAATTGACTGATTTCCTTATAAGAACTGTAACTCAGTAAAATCGTTGAAATTGTTGCATTTCGCTACACCCTCAATAACATCTGCTAAACACGTGTCTGTGACCAATAAAATTTGATTGGATTTGATGTTTAGTTTATATTTTTGTTTAGTATAGTTAGAGAACAGTTTGAGCTTTGTCTCCTCCATTGCTTTCTGATAATGTGACCTCATATGCCTTAAAGACAGTTCCATGTGGGTTCTGGGAAGAATATCTTCAGCTTACCACAAAATTAAAGTATCTCCAAACTAAACTGGAAACACACCTTCAAGGAAATGGGAAATAAAAAGTATCTGCAGACCTGCAAGCCAGAACACTAACGCTTGTCTGCTGTTTTTGTAATGGAGTACTTGCCTGCTGCTTTTGTAATGGAGTACTTGTCTGCTGCTTTTGTAATGGAGTACTTGTCTGCTGCTTTTGTAATGGAGTACTTGCCTGCTGCTTTTGTAATGGAGTACTTGTCTGCTGCTTTTGTAATGGGGTACTTGTCTGCTGCTTTTGTACTGGAGTACTTGTCTGCTGCTTTTGTACTGGAGTACTTGTCTGCTGCTTTTGTAATGGAGTACTTGTCTGCTGCTTTTGTAATGGGGTACTTGTCTGCTGCTTTTGTACTGGAGTACTTGTCTGCTGCTTTTGTAATGGAGTACTTGTCTGCTGCTTTTGTACTGGAGTACTTGTCTGCTGCTTTTGTAATGGAGTACTTGTCTGCTGCTTTTGTAATGGAGTACTTGTCTGCTGCTTTTGTAATGGAGTACTTGTCTGCTGCTTTTGTAATGGAGTACTTGTCTGCTGCTGTTGTACTGGAGTACTTGCCTGCTGCTTTTGTAATGGAGTACTTGTCTGCTGCTGTTGTACTGGAGTACTTGCCTGCTGCTTTTGTAATGGAGTACTTGTCTGCTGCATTTGTAATGGAGTACTTGTCTGCTGCATTTGTAATGGAGTACTTGTCTGCTGCTTTTGTAATGGAGTACTTGTCTGCTGCTGTTGTACTGGAGTACTTGTCTGCTGCTGTTGTACTGGAGTACTTGTCTGCTGCTGTTGTACTGGAGTACGTTTCTGCTGCTGTTGTACTGGAGTACTTTTCTGCTGCTGTTGTACTGGAGTACTTTTCTATCTCCTTTTTAGCCAGCAAACCAATTATCTATACAACTTGTACCATTCTCCAAACTCCATAGCAGCTAGACCGAAGGCACTGTATATTTCAAAGGGTTTCTACTTAAAAGTTACTTTAACTTCCAACAACTCTTTAGAGAGAAGCAGGGTTCTGTTGTTAACCATTTCACCTACAACATCCAAATGTATGGAGAGTCTGCCCCTTCTGACAGAAATGAGAAAAAATGACTATCGATGGGGAAGAATGTGACATAACAATGATGACAGAACTTCCATCATGTTTTAATGGGATTATCACAGCAGCCTTGAGCCTGCGAGACATTAAACTGAAATGAACTCCTAGAATAATGACATGGTAATAATCATAGAATCATGTTGTAGAATGTACGTTGGGGGAGGGGATTTTGGGGTCTTGAGATTGGAGTGACTGCAGGTGCCACAATATTATTACATCACGTACACAGATTTGCAAGTGTTATAGCAGGTGCAGCAATACAAATATGTTACTAGCTCCAACAGTGCAGTGGAAAGTTGTATTTTGCCTTTCCCTAAGTTGTAGTACTCAGCTTTTAAACAGTGAAGTCTTCTAATAGAGAGTCGCATTGTCCCTGGTCGTCATTCATATACCGGTCTTATAGTAACATCATTGTCTTTATAGCTATGGACTTCAACAGTCTTCGCAAACTCCCAAACTGCCATTTACTGTGCATTACCCTGTGGAAGTCAAAGACACAGCCTCCCTCTCCCTCTGAGGGAGGAAGAGCAGGGTCAGGGGCTGACATCCTGACTACCGCCCTACACAGCCTCCCTCTCCCTCTGTGTCTGGTAGTCAGGATGCCAGCCACTGACCCTGCTCTTCCTCCCGCCGTTTGTGGTAGTCAGGATGCCAGCCCCTGACCCTGCTCTTCCTCCCTATGTGTCTGGTAGTCAGGATGCCAGCCCCTGATCCTGCTCTTCCTCTGATCCACACATGGCTCTGGTTAACAAATTAACAAGCTCCGGAGCTGATCCTGGATCAGGTAGCAGTGCAGGAGTACAGTAGGCGACCCAGACGCCAGAGATTAAGCCTCCTTTATACACAGATTACACAGCATTTACTCTCCGATCTGAGGGGCTGTCAGGTGTGCCCCCGCAGATTAGCACAAAGCTCCTGGTAATGAAAGAAATGATACCTGGTGCTGCCTCGGCCACCTTTGAAGTCAGATCAGTCAGGCTGAATAAAAGGCATTCCCCTCCCTCCTCTCCTCCCTCCTCTCCTCTGTTCTATTGAAGAATTCAACATGAGTAGCTAATAGGTTGATAAATGCTTAGCTAGCTAGCTAGCTTGCTTGCTCTGATTAGTTTAGCATGTTGCTGCTAGCTTTTACTCTTTGCTTCAAGTTAGGAGACCAGTTGTATCTTAGAGATATTGTCACATTTGTCTGACTACTGTAACACAATAATGATTTCAAAACAATACAACTTGTAAGTCAAAGTTTTATTTACAAGATTCTCAGTTCAAACCATGTTTTCAAAAGTAGTGCATATGTTAAACTCCTCCCAGTGTACTTTTAGAAACCAATCGGATTTGTTCTGCTCTAAACCAATCTGATTATTTCTGCCCTTAGAACAAAGTTGACTACAGTTTATGTCAATCTGCCCAGACTGGGGAAGGTGGGGGAGGGCCAGGGTTCTGTGTTATACAGACTAACAGAAGAGAGCAGAGCTTTTTTTACTAAGAGGGATAACCTTGCATGGGGGGAAAGGTCAGAAATAGTTGTCCCTAAAACACTCAGACATTAAAAAAAGGATTTAAGGATTTAAATGAGACAGTGTCGAAAACCATAATACACCCCCACAGAAAATCTGGCTTCACGTGTGGATGTTAAAAGAACAAGCTAAGAACATCGGACAAGAGAAAAAAAAATGTCTGAACTCCGAAGTGATGAAACTCAAACGGAATTGAAAAGAAGTCTGAAGCAGGAAAAACAGAGAGAGCTAAAGCTAGCAGCAGGAGAGAGGTAACAGCGAGAGATAGAAAGGTCTATGCATCGTCAGAGCCGAGGTTGGAGGCTTGTCTTGGAAACAGGGCAGACTATCCCTGATAGACATAACTGACATCACACTAACAAGCAAGCAGGCTGTGGTATTACACGCACGTACGCACGCACGCACACACACACACACACAGTAAACTAAAGACAGGCTCTCTTGGTTCAAAACATGTACAGTATGAGTCTCACCAACCCACCCCCAATTGACTCTCCTACCCTCCTCTCTACTGCTGTTCTCTTCCCTGTTCTCTTCTATACTCTCCTGTGACCCTTCCATCACCTTCCCCCGATCCCTTCCTCTTATCTTTTAATGCAACTCCCACCTGATTTCGAAGCGTTTTTCCACTTTCTTATATAGGGCAAAGCTAGTTGTTTTCAATCCCAACCTTCTGTAAAACGAATGCCCACTGGTATCGGAGTCACAGGGTAGTCTCTGGGGGGGGATAGAGAATGTTCTGGAGAGAATTTATTTCCTCCAGCTGTGGCAGTAGAGTTATTAATGGAACAGCTACAGCACAGAAACCGCTGGGTTAGCTAGCTACTTCTTTCACTACTGCTTTGCGTTGGGGCAAGTTGTCAATGCTTAAAAACAACCCATCCTAAATTGACATAATTCATGTAAAATCATCCTATTCAACAGAAAGGAAACCCTTCTTTGTATTCCATTACCACTGTCCTGGTAGCTTCACTGGCTATTTCATGTTCAATGGAGCAGTCAAATGTGAGAAGAAAGAACCATGATCCAATTGACAGTGCTGTCAGGGAATCTTAAAATACTCCTTGTCCATCACTTCCTATCCCATCCTGAATCTAGTGCTTGGACAGCCAGGGCTCAACTCCCTGTATTCCCTCCACCAACGGGACCTTAGTCATCAACAATGGGAGCTGCTTAATCTGTGTTGCCCTGACTAACCCTCCATCAACTCAGCTGACCCGACCCCCCCCCCCCCCCCCCCCACCACCAGAATGGCCGTCTGTGCTGCTACTGGAGGTTGATTGAGGGATTCAAAGAGAGAGATAGAGAGATAGATAGAAAGATTCAGAGATAGAGAGTGGAAGGTTTTCTCAGGATAAACTGTGCCTATGACTGGAGCAGATGGCATTGACTGGGTGAGGGGTAGTGTGGCTAAAACAAAATGTTGTAGTGTGGCTGTATCCTGGCTCGGACTGGGTCAGGTCCTGTCTGTGCTTGTTTGTTCTGGGTAAAATGGGTGATGGGTGAGGTCGTATTGAAGGAAATCTTTTGGTATTTGTTTCATTACTCCATTGTTGATATGGTCCCAAAATGTTTGCATGTCGGCAAACAAGTTTTCAAGATATCTAACAGGAATACAGCCGGTATGATGCATTTTGCAGCATATGATTCAAAACTTAGCTACATATGATGCAAAATGTACCACACCGGCTGTATTTCTGTATTATGAAAGTTAGATATCTTGAAAACTATCAATATCAAAAAAACAAATACCAAAAGAGAGTGGGTGGAGTTTTCCTTCAAATAGACCTCACCCATCAACCATTTTCCCCAGAACAAACAAGCACAGACAGGACCTATGTTTATAAGAGCTGACCCAGTCCCAGCCAGGCTACAGCCACACTACCATAGTTTGTTTTAACATGGCAGCCAGCGGGCTCCATAGCCTCAAGCCCTCTTCCTACCCAGCAGCCCCTGCACTGGCAGCCTAGCCAGGTCTGCATAAACAAAATTAAGTTAGGAGATGCTCTGCAAATGTTGTTTACATCAACCTAGCAGAAAAATACTAACTTGAGAACAGTTTAACAAATATTTTATATGAATTGGAATATTATGATCTGAGATGTTTAGAAATACTTGAGGAGTCTCAGCTGTAGTATTCTGCTCTGCTGTATTTTGATGAAATTGATGTTCAGTTAACAGGCCAGTATGTATGTATGTATGTATGTATGTATGTATGTATGTATGTATGTATGTATGTATGTATGTATGTACTTCACAATGTGTGCTACTACCCAGAACTGTTGGATGTCTGGCTGGCCTCTATAAAGAACCCAGATCTGATGCACTGTTTAATACTGCGGTCTAAATATACCCTCCAACCATGGTCTCTGACCCCTCTGAGTGATGCAACTTTCTTCTCAGGACATTCGGTAACAGCAAATCTAATGTGCGGTGGAACACTGTTGACGTCAAGTAAAACAACCAGATCGCCTGACTCGGTTAACACCAAGACTCCCTGGCCTTTATTGGTAAATCAGAGGTGCACTCTGGAATCGTAGTGCTGTAACTCCTGTCCCTCAGCCCAACTGGGTTCTTGTCTCTAGTGTGATGGAGGTGGTGTTTACGTCCTCTGCCAGACCTGGAACAGAAAGCATGCTCCTAAAACCAGCTCCCCAACCTCCTATCACCAGCTCCATCACACTGGGGCGGGGATGGGGGGTGTCTGGTTGAGTGGTGTCATCAGTCGGTGTTTGAGTGGTCTCTCTGTCCAAGCCCACTCCTCCCAGTGACCTAGTGGCCCCGGGCCCCTCTGATCGACGTAGCTTCTGCTTTCACCACAAACACTGCCGTTATGGCCCAGACTCCTCTCTTTTGAAGTCCTCTCTCTCCTCAGAGGAGACCCACGTTTACCTCCCTCCCTCTCTCCCTCCCCCCGAAGCCCAAAACAATCCCCTGCAGCAGGATTAGAGCTCTCCCCAGCCAGCTAGCCAGCCTGTATACTCTGGTGCTATTGCCCTGGTAGTAATCACAGACACACTGGAAGTTACTCTTTAGCCAGAATTATGCAAAGGTGTAAGTTAAAACAGGTTAAGTCTCTATTATCACTACGCCAATATGGCTCCCGCTAAATTGTGTGCAGTAAATGGTTCCTTTCGTCACGGCTGCACAATGGAGAGGAGAGAGGAGATACCAGCATCTGCCAGTAATTTAGCGGCAGATTGCTCCACGATAGAGAGGCGGGGGAATGAGAGCTCACCTCTAAAAACAGCCCGACTCAAGGGGCTTTCAAAACGACACGTATCCAAAAAGGACATCAAACACATACAGTACCTGCACGGGAGGAGAGAGAGAGGATGGGGGAATCCACACTGTGACATTCTAAAAGAGGATGGGGGAATCCACACTGTGACATTCTAAAAGAGGATGGGGGAATCCACACTGTGACATTCTAAAAGAGGATGGGGGAATCCACACTGTGACATTCTAAAAGAGGATGGGGGAATCCACACTGTGACATTCTAAAAGAGGATGGGGGAATCCACACTGTGACATTCTAAAAGAGGATGGGGGAATCCACACTGTGACATTCTAAAAGAGGATGGGGGAATCCACACTGTGACATTCTAAAAGAGGATGGGGGAATCCACACTGTGACATTCTAAAAGAGGATGGGGGAATCCACACTGTGACATTCTAAAAGAGGATGGGGGAATCCACACTGTGACATTCTAAAAGAGGATGGGGGAATCCACACTGTGACATTCTAAAAGAGGATGGGGGAATCCACACTGTGACATTCTAAAAGAGGATGGGGGAATCCACACTGTGACATTCTAAAAGAGGATGGGGGAATCCACACTGTGACATTCTAAAAGAGGATGGGGGAATCCACACTGTGACATTCTAAAAGAGGATGGGGGAATCCACACTGTGACATTCTAAAAGAGGATGGGGGAATCCACACTGTGACATTCTAAAAGAGGATGGGGGAATCCACACTGTGACATTCTACTTACATGGCAGATCACAAAGGCGTTAAGAGAGGGCAGTCTTTCTTACCTACGGGAGAAGGAGAGCAAAAAGAGAGAGGGAGGAATATGTTAAAACTTTGCACATTATTTGACAGTGAGGCATGCACAGTATTTGGAGTAGATTGGGTTCATTATTTTGAACGGTGAGGCCGGCGGTGAGATGGTGAGTTGTTGGCCTTATTTGGTGCTGAGTGTGGGTGCTGGGTGTTCCCCTAGCCGGGCCAGGCAGCCTGACAGGCAGCAGTCTCCTCCAATGCACTCTTATACAAGCTGCTTATCCTCCTCCCACACACAGGCATACATTCTAACACAAGACAGACACATATACAATTTTCGCATGACTGGAATACATGCTATTATACCTTTGGGGCTCTTCCCTATTTTAGACAGGGTGTTCCTCCGCTTCATTCAACATGTCAATTACACCGCACCCTTTCTCATGTGGATGACTCGGAAAATAAGCTACAGTAGTTCTACAGTTACTAAACAAGTTCTATACTTCAATAGTGACGGGGGAAAGAAATCGATACAGTTACATATTGGATATTATTTGACGATATATCGTATCATTTTGACAATATCGCAATATTATTTTTGCACTAGTTGGCTGTACCTGCACCAAAACTCCAGTATTTTTCCTTCATAGCTTGTTTGCCATCTTTTAAATAAGGAGACAATTTGTTTTCAGCACTTTTATTTCTATGACTGATCAAAGCTTTCTCATGGCTCTCTCTGGTCCCTCTACAGCAGACATGCTGAGCAATATGTTTGGAATCGCAATACATATAGAATCGTGAGAATCGGCACCTAAGTATCGTGATAATATCGTGTTGTGAGGTCCCTGGCAATTCCCAACCCTATAGTTCAAATAGTTCAGGTTCTGTCATTGAGTTGGTTAGACAGCTGGACATTATCAATAGACTAGTGAAAGTGATGGGTGAGGATTTGAGTTGACCCCAGAGATCCTATCAACATAAAGGACCATCAAGGCAGCATACAGGAGAGCAGATGATAGCCCTATTTGGTAAAAGACCAAGTCCATATTATGGCAAGAACAGCTCAAATAAGCAAAGAGAAATGACAGTCCATCACTACTTTAAGACATGAAGGTCAGTCAATCCGGAAAATGTAAAGAACTTTGAAAGTTTCTTCAAGTGCAGTCGCAAAAACTATCAAGCGCTATGATGAAACTGGTTTTCATGAGGACCGCCACAGGAATAGAAGACCCAGAGTTACCTCTGCTTTAGAGGATAAGTTCATTAGAGTTACCAGCCTCAGCAATTGCAGCCCAAATAAATGCTTCACAGTTTAAGTCACAGACACATCTCAACATCAACTGTTCAGAGGAGACTGTGTGAATCAGGCCTTCATGGCCAAATTTCTGCAAAGAAACCACTACTAAAGGACTCCAATAAGAAGAAGAGACTTGCTTGGGCCAAGAAACACAAGCAATGGACATTAGACCGGTGGACATTTTTCCTTTGGTCTGGAGTCCAAATTTGAGATTTTTGGTTCCAACCGCCGTGTCTTTGTGAGACGCGGTATGGGTGAACGGATGATCTCTGCATGTGTATTTCCCATCATAAAGCATGGAGGTGGAGATGTTATGGTATGGTGGTGCTTTGCTGGTGGCACTGTCAGTGATTTATTTAGCATTCAAGGCACACTTAACCAGCATGGCTACCACAGCATTCTGCAGTGATACGCCATCCATTCTGGTTTGGGCTTAATGGGACTATCATTTGTTTTTCAACAGGACAATGACCCAACACACCTCTAGGCTGTGTAAGGGCTATTTTATCAATAAGGAGAGTGATGGAGTGCTGCATCAGATGACCTGGTCTCCACAATCACCCGACCTCAACCCATTTGAGATGGTTTAGGATGAGTGGGACCGCAGAGTGAAGGAAAAGCAGCCAAAAAGTGCTCAGCATATGTGGGAACTCCTTCAAGAAAGCATTCCAGGTGAAGCTGGTTGAGAGAATGCCAAGACTGTGCAAAGCTGTCATCAAGGCAAAGGGTGGCTACTTTGAAGAATCTCAAATATAAAATATATTTTTATTTGTTTTCCACTTTTTTGGTTACTACATGATTCCATATGTGTGTAGAAAACAGAAAAAATAAAGAAAACCCTTGAATGAGTAGGTGTGTTCAAACTTTTGACTGGTACTGTGTATTGCATAGACTATTGCTGGATTGACTAAATCTGGCCTCTCTTTAGTGACAGAGAACACTGATAACCAACAACCTTTTAATGACTTGGGTGAAAATACACATTGTCCAAACCAAGGTCTGATTTACATAAGGTGAACGGTGTACATGTCAGATAAGGATAAAGCATCTGGTACAGTGAGCCAACTACAAATATAATGAGATTACTTTAGCTGTAAATCAACAAGATATTTGATTAAAAACCTGTTGTAGGAGTTAAATATCCTAATCTGATAACAGCTAGCCTCTACCCCACACATCTCTTTAGTGGAGAGGGAGGAGAGGAAAGATGGGGTGGAAGTAGGGAGGGAGGAAGAGAGGGAAGGAGGGAGAAACATGAGTGAACAGACCAAAGGCATGGCCCAGCCTTGACTGCCATGGATGATGATCAGTGGCTGGAATGAGTCAGGCCTCAGGCTGGCGAGACTTGTCTGTCCACAGTTGGGATAAACATGGGCAACCGGGATCCCCCAACCCCTTTTCTTAAAAAAAATAAAATAAAATACATTAAATAAAAAATCCCCAATGTCGCACTAATGCAATTCCATATACACAACAATACACAACATGCGCAGAAGCAGATTAGCAAAAAAACACATCCAATCAGGCTGTCATGGAAGCATTTAGCCTAGCGTATTTACTTCACACAAAGTCGCCATAAATTCAAAGCACACACATAATTGACATTGGCGGACTGCACGTGACCCGAATGCAGTTAATAAACCCTACAGGAAACCCCTACATTATAGACCCTTTTTCCAGTACACGACAAACTGACGTCACGCAAAGATGCGCGCGACTCTTGGCAGCAGTTAGAAAAGCCATCGCCATCTGCGCCCATTCAATATAGCCTAGATTCAGACAGTCACACATGTGATAGGTATATGCACAGTTCACTACATAGGCATCTCTGTCACATACATGAAGTCTTAACAATTGGCATGAGGGAAAATTCTATCTTCTCCTCTCCTAGAGCTTAGGCTATTTTCCTATCCAGTCCTAAAATCCTGACTCGCATAAAAAGTCCTGACTTTATTCTATTCTGTAATCCATAGGTTGCATTATCAAAGCACTTCTCTTGCCTATGCCTTCAAAATATTGCTCTAGTATAACATTTCCCCAACTTCTCTGTGCCGTCTCGTACTTGCTACCCATATGAGAGCTTCAGTAGAAGGCTGTTATAGCAGCAAAGGGGGGACAAACTCCATATTGATGCCCATGGTTTTTGGAATGAGATGTATCTGCCATTTGTTGAAGGAGGTTAACTATCAAGCTTAGATCATTTGACTTTTGTTTCACTGCTTTTACAAAGTTTGTATGATTCGACATCACTATACTCTGTGCGTTCTGAGCTCTCTGCTGAGCGCGCCACTTCCAGCTTATACATACTACAGTATATACATTTTACGGACACAGTATATTTCACATTAGTTCTCTTTTGTTGGTTTTTAGTCCCATCCTTCAGCTCCCCTCAACCCCTCCCATCTATCTCCAAACACCATCCAGTTTTGATTTCTATTTGCCATATATTTTTAAACTGTGCTGTGATGTTTCACAAAAGTTCTGAACCTTTTTATTCTCATAGTTGCTACAGATTGTAAATTAAAGGTAAACATTTTTGCTAAGGGTATTATTATATCATTGATCAAATGACTATGGTTTTTCAGATCACCCAGCAGTGCTAGTTGCAGAATTAACTCCGGGTACATTTTGCAATTCTTCAGCCATTCCTGAACCTGCGACCAAAAACAAGCTACAAGCTACTTGCCCCGTGTATTTATTACGGGTCTTGTCCTGTGTATTTATTACGAGTCTCGTCCTGTGTATTTATTACGGGTCTCGTCCTGTGTATTTATTACGAGTCTCGTCCTGTGTATTTATTACGAGTCTCGTCCTGTGTATTTATTACGAGTCTCGTCCTGTGTATTTATTACGGGTCTCGTCCTGTGTATTTATTATGGGTCTCGCCCCGTGTATTTATTACGGGTCTCGTCCTGTGTATTTATTACGGGTCTCGTCCTGTGTATTTATTACGGGTCTCGCCCCGTGTATTTATTCGAGGTACTCCTCGCTCTTTTGTTTGTGTTTTGTATATGTGGTTTAATTTGGGTAGAAATAAAATACTATTAAGCATTCCTGCGCCTGTCTCACGATCATCATTATACCAATGTGACAATTACTAACTTCCTTTCTTGCTATCTTGTTGTCCATGTCCTCTTATCTATTCTATAATTGTGCTTTATTATACAGTCCAGATAAGGACGAATGATGTCGGGACGCCGCCTCTCATGTAAACATTTCCATGTGATCTGGCTTTTATCTAACCTTGCTGCTTCTCAGTTTGTGTGTGTGTTTGTTTGCTTTACTAGTGAGGACCAGAAGTCTTCACAAGAATACTAAACCAAGGAGGATTCGGACAACTGAGGACATTTGGCTGTTCCTAAAAAGGAAAAAGGCTATTTTAGGGTTTGAATTAGGGTTAGAGGTTTGGGGTTAAGGTTAGGGATTAGGTTTAGGGTTTATGGAAAATAGGATTTTGAATGGGAATCAATTGTTGGCCCCCAAAACGTCCTCACAACTATAGTAATACACAACTGTGTGAGTGTCTGCAGAGGAGCCTTGGTCTTGCGCAACACAATACAACCGACAGTGAGGAGGAGATGCAGCTGTTTCTTCGCAGCCACAGAGGGGAGATTTTAAGTGAATGTGAATGCAGATTTTTTATTTGGCCCCGGCTACAGAGACACGCACTGGGCCCTCAGTTGGGGGGGGGGGGGGGGGGGGGGGGGCAGCTCCGGTCTCATCCAAAACCCCCACCTCGCCCCCTCACCACACCCCTTCACCACACACGCCTCTAATTACTAGTCATGGGAATGCTGGGAAAACAACACCAAAAAGTCATGTTCAAAGATCTCTGATTTGAACGACTGCCATCAAATGTAATGGACTCATGTGTAGTGTACAGAGATGTATCCTGGCATGATGAGTGATGGCACACCCTGTTGCTGGTTGGAGCAGGATGGGATGGGATGGAAAGCACTGTGGTTGATCTACACTGGGTCTTTTACAACACCTGTCTACTTATATAATAATTAAACAGCAGTAATTGTGTGATAACTCAATCGGGGGTCTGTGTAGACAACTTGACGCAACAATGGGCCTCCATGTCTCCGTTACTTCCCTCCCTCCCTCTTCTCTCTCAGGGGTACGGCCTGTACTTCAATGGAAAACATTGAATGAGGAGGAGATGGAAAGCTAATAGTAGGTAATGTTTCGATTCCGTAACTTCCAAAGCCTGGTAGATAGTCATATGGGTTTGATTTGAGCTCTGATGTAGGTAAGAGGAGTGGAGGTACATAGATAACCAAACTTATCGACCCCTGATTTAATGTCTTTGCTGTGTGGGGATAAGGTACTTTCTTTAAGTGGTCGACAGTCTGCCTGCATACACACCCTCTTACGGAAGTAAACTGCTGAGCAACAGTACTGTTTTCTTTCTTTCTGAAATGTGGGACTGTTTAAAGTCGCTGATGAGCTCAGTCTGTTCCAACCCTCAGCTCGCCCCTCACACACACACACAAAACATACAGGATGTGTGCTAATCCATGAAAAGCACACGTCCTCAGGTGTTCCTTGTCACTGATAGCACTTACTCAGACTAGCAGTTTAACTGCTGTGGGCTATGGTGGTGGTGTGAGGGCCAGAGGCATGTAAACACTAGACTACAATGCGCAGACTGACCAGAGTGCACACTTCTGTCATTCAAACCTCTTTACAACTCTGTCCCCACAAGCCACAGAGCAGTGCTGGGAAACAATAAGCTGGCAACCCACACAACATCAGCTGAGTACAGCCAGGCGGATAGTATAGTTCAGCGCAACAAATACATGACATCACAACAAATACATAATATAAAACAACAAATATATGAAATCACAAGAATACATGAAATCACAACAAATACATGAAATCACAACAAATACATGAAATCACAAGAATACATGAAATCACAACAAATACATGAAATCACAATACATGAAATCACAACAAATACATGAAATCACAAGAATACTGTCTTATTCACTAAAATATGACTTATGACACAAGGTAATTCATAATGTTGAATGAGAATTAATCAAGAAAAAGCACCTCAAATCTGTAAACATTCTGAATGATTTTCCAGCCTGTAGTGTAACAACGCAAAAAGTAAACAAAAAGCCTTAAGCAGGGCAACTTTGTTTGGCCGTTTTTGTTTTCTTTCAAATTGCATCTGGAGATGTTTAAATGTCATTAAAATATGTACTGGGTGAACTGGCAGGGCTCAAATAACTGCCAAAAATGGCCGGAGAACCATGGATGCATTATACTTCCCCTCATCACTGATCTTCACTGCAGAGAGAGTCTCTCCTGAAGACACCTCACACATCATTTACTCTCATACACCATTTACTCTCTTACAGTGAAAATCGTTTTTTGGGAGTGAGACGACGAGGACTTTTACTCACAAATATATGTGAAAGTCAAGAGTGGAGAGAGAGAGAGAGCCTCAGAGAACTCTGAGAGTGTCTGTGTGCGGCCCTTGCCAAGAAAAACAAGGCCTAAGCGAAGGTTGGGATCTGATTTCAGCAGAGGCATGGCAGGAAACAGCCTCCTCTGGGGGAGGGGTGTGGGTCCACAGCCACATTCAGAGAGAGAGAGAGAGAGAGAGATCTATATAAACCCCTCTGCAATCCATCACCTTACTCTAAAAGTGTAGATGACGGGCACTCACAAAATAGAAGGTGGCACATTTTGAACCATCAACATAGATTTGGTCCCCAAAAAGTTCAAAAGGTCAGCTCAGTTCAGGCTGCCTCTCCCTCCACTAGTCAGGCCAATATCTGCATCTGGATCACCACTATTCTACTACACAACAGAGCCAGAGGGACATTACTCACCACATGTGCTGGGAATTAGTGCTGGCTTGGCTGTTTTGAGGCTAAAACTATTCTGAACTAAAATATAAACGCAACATGTAAAGTGTTGGTCCCATGTTTCATGAGCTGAAATAAAAGTTCCCAGAAATGTTCCATACGCACAAAAAAGCGTATTTCTCTCAAATGTTGAGCACATATTTGTTTACATGCCTGTTAGTGAGCATTTCTCCTTTGCCATCCACCTGATTAAACAGCATGATCATTACACAGGTGCAACTTGTGCTGGGGACAATAAAAAGGCCACACAACACAATTTTCAGTAACTTAACAGACACTCTTATCAAGAGCGATTTACAGTAGTGAGTGCATACATTTTTCGTACTGGTCCCCCATGGGAATCAAACACACAACCCTGGCTTTGCAAGCACCATGCTCTACAAACTGAGCTACACGGGATCAGCAAACCGCTCGCTCACACAACGCCATACACGCTGTCTGCAATCTGACGGGTACAGTTGAAACCGGGCTTCATCTGTGAAGAGCACATTTCTCCAGCGTGCCAGTTGCCATCGAAGGTGAGCTTTTGACCATTGATGTCGGTTACGACGCCGAACTGCAGTCAGGTCAAGATCCTGGTTAGGAAGATGAACACACAGATGAGCTTCCCTGAGACGGTTTCTAAGAGTTTGGACAGAAATTCATGGGTTGTGCAAACCCACAGTTTCTTCAGCTGTCCGGGTGTGTTCAGCTGTCCAGCTCACGACCTCCACATACGGCTTTTTCACCTGCGGGATCATCTGAGACCAGCCACCCAGACAGCGGAAGAAGTGTGTTCTTCACGGATGAATCACGGTTTCAACTGTACCGGGCAGATGGCAGACAGTGTGTATGGTGGGCGAGCAGTTTGCTGATGTCAACGTTTTGAAGAGAGTGCCCCATGGAGGCGGTGGGGTTATGGCATAAGCTACTGTCAACGAACACAATTGTATTTGATCAATGGCAATTTGAAATGCACAGCGATATTGTGACAATTGTAACGACAGCAACTGCCAGAGTGCTCTGTGGACCGCTCTTTTGTCTTGAGTCAATCTCTGATGTAGAGAATGGGAAATGGAGAATGTGGATACCGGAAGAGGAAAAGGACTCTGATTAAAGGAGCCATGTTGTCCTCCAGACTGTGTGTTGATGTGGAAACACCATCAGAACATAAAATAGCAGCAGAGCCTGACCACTTGGAAGTGAACGTAAACACTGCCATGTTTCCTTTAGCTAAACCCTCACATCCATGTCTGATCCTCAGAGCCTGTAGCTCCATCCACTCCCTCTCCCTTCCGTCCACCCCAGCCCCCTCGTTCACCCTCCATTCTGGATGACTCAAAGGTGGAAGTAATGATGCCAGATGTGACCAGTCAGGCTGATAAAGAGAGGGGTCTGCTGTGGCCCAACACACAGCCCTGCCTGGGCTCAGTCCTAACTACCTCCCTCCCTGTAAAACCTGGGCCTAACACTCCCTCTCCCTCTCCCTCTCCGCATAAGCTGGGCCTGTACGGCTCTCTCTCCCTCTCTCATGAGCTCAACACAAGTCTGCTCAACACATTATCAACATTTCCATTCTGAGAGTAGGTTTAACCCAAATCCAGCCATCAACATGAGTTATGCCATTCTGACCAGTCATGAGAATAATACAAATCATATCTAAAATGGACCTGGGAAATATAATTGCATCATAAAACTGTGTGAGAATGATAGAGGCCTGGACTAGAGCCTGCAAGTGTGATTTGAAGCACACACCCCTGGGACTGTGAGTAATGGTGTCTGGTCAGCCAGGGGGGCATACTTTATGAAGAGAAGACAGTCAGTGTGCCTCAGAGCTGCTTTACAAACCCTTATCCGGTTCAGATAGATTGGAGCCACTTGACTGGAATACAGATCATATCCAGACGCTAATCTACCCGCCATTCAATTCCCCCTGAATCTATCCACCAGAATCTAGGATTTCACCTTGCAGAATTTCCTTTACAGAAATGTACTCAGCAGTTTTAAAAAATTTTGCCAGAGGAGCTGACGCAGTTCCAAACGGGCCGCACAACAGCCACTCTGTTGAAGGGAGCTGGGCTGGCTGGGACCTGCTGGGTACCGCTGGATGAATGAATGTGGACCTTAAAGAGTGCTTATGCGCGCACACAAACAAGACAACCAAACCCAGGGAATGCAACCACACACGCTATCAATCACTACATGAGAACCTAGAAATCACCTCTGACAACACTTTCCCCTCTCAGTTCGCCTGTACTCTTACATGAACTTACCTCAATAGGTGTAAGGAAATGAGCTGAGTTCGAGCAAAACATAGGGCTATGCTGCATGCAGTGGGATATGGACATCACAGTCATGTGTTGGTAGCCTGGCTATAGCTACCCAGAGACCTCCCGACTGGCTGGCTGGCTGGCTCACATGCTAGTAGAATTCCAACACCTGAGCACCACTATTAATGCAGTCTGCTTATGAGCAGTCATCATGCTTATTGGATGTTCACGTGATTCTTATCCACTCAGCACCACTGTATGTTACTGGTTATCAACAGAAATCCTCTCGGCCCACATGGAATTATGCACCAGTGTGCCCTCTTCGACACTATTAGTTTGCAGCTCTGCTGATTGCTATTACACTTCCAACCATCCAGACACACTGGTAAAACAGATCAGCTTCCCATGCCGAATTAAAAGAGTGAAATGTCCATGCGATGAGAAGAGGGTGCAAACAAGCCACAGAATTGTAATTTCGAACTACCAAAAGCACAGAAGGACTGATCATGTGTTAGGCCAAAATACGTACTGTATAAGGCCTATTAAGATGGAAGAGTAGGCTACACACTGAGAATACGGGTGACACCTGTTAGTGGAGGGGCTCTGGACACAGTGCTAAGGCCTACTCTAAACAGCTTTTAAACTCCTTAGACTGGTAACTCTATATCCAATAAACAATATACTGTGCACACAAACAGTCACTGAAACCAAGGACAATACCTACGTAAGACACTTCACTGTAGGTCAGGAGATGGTACAATAGAGAGATATGAAAACTACAAGCTAAGAGAGGACTTCACCGATAACCGGCAAAAGCTAAAAGTACATGTTGACGTGATATCCCATTGTGTTTTAAAAACACCTAGCTAGCAGGAGATTTAAATCATAACTGTAGAGTTCATTAAGCATCAGACCTGCCTCCTCGATGGAAGCTCTGATGTCACTCTGACGTCACTCTGACAACTTGACCAACAAGGTCACATAGATCAATAAATGATGTTATTGCACCTCTCCCCAACTCCCCAAATATCATCTGCTTCTCCCATTAAAGTAAGTCCCTCTGTCTGAATCAGTCAGACTAGATAGATTAATTAAACTCCAGCTGGACATCCGTCAGTCATTCTCCCTAAAGCCCAGCCCATCTCGGCCCTGCCCAGCCCAGCTCAGCTCAGCCCAGCCCACAGCTTAGCCTGGCTACAAATCACTAAATCAGCCACTCAGAAAAATATATTTCATTTGGTGCCAAGTTTCCATCCAAGTTGGCGGAGCCGCAGCAACACGGACTAGCCTCACTGGTCTGTTGAAATGAAATTAGAATGTGTCATCTGTGTGCACGTGAACACAGGTAGTGTGAAGAACAGTACATGCTTAGCCTGCTGTGGTGCATGCCTTGGCTGGAACTGGAGATTGATGGACTCCAGTTGGGAACAAGGGGATTTTTGTTTGGACCTAAATCATGACTGTTACTAGGACGGACTACTGTAATTAGGAGAGCCGAGTTAGGAGCGGAGCGGCTGCTTGCGGAGTGCGTGGTTTTCAGGAGGTCTCCAGGACTCCATGTCATGCTCTCCATGACCTCACTACAGTACTACCAAACATGGTAGCTAGCTACAGTATGTATGCAAAGACTCCTACTGAGTCCTATGTGGCACAGCAGAGCATCAGTGACCGCACAGGGAGAATAACTAGGGGGGAGGGGGAGGGAGGAGACTATTTGTAGCTACAGTACAGTGGACATCTGGGCAGTGTTCAACAGGCAAAGAGCGATTAAGAATTTAGCCTGAGAGCTGATGAGAACTGAAGTTCAGCAGCTGGTGGTTTTGGAGTTTAATGTCTTCTCTGGGGCTCAACAAGCGAACGCCGGGCTGCATAATGGTAGGAGGTTCTGTTCCTACCTCGGCTATGTTCTCTATTGCAGAGGCTTGTATTAGGTGTCGATTTGCACTGTGGTAGATCGATCAAAAGACTAACAAATCAGCGTGATCAAAGTCTTTGGAATAGTATTTTTGTACGGCAAAATGGTGAGAAATAAAACTGTAATGTTGGAAGGGTAAAAAGTGCAAAACATTTCAGGCAACAATGTTGGCTTAAAACAAGCAAGTTGTTATTTTACATGAGGCATGAGTCATGACACAAAAATAAGTGATAGTTTCGTTCAAGGCCAAACCCTCCAACCATTAAACCGACCCTTGTAGTTCTCTGCCATTGGTGAGCAGCATAGCAGTGGCATATCGTTTTCCTATAAGCCCTGTGTTTCTGCTAATGCCTTCTTCTCTAACGAGGCAGCGTGTTGGTCATTTGCGGGCAGTTGATGTTGTTTAGGCAGGGCATGACATCCTGAGCACATGGACACACATCCACCAATTAGGTTTTGACTATCAGGATTTACAGGACTGTAAGCAGAGACGAAAGAGGAAGCGAGACATCTCTGTCCCTAATTTTTTGTGGTTCATATAGAGTCAATGAACTTAGCAGAACAGACCAAGCTGCTATCGCATTTGTTTCTATGGGAGAGCCACCCCTTAAAGCTGACTGAAAATATGACTTTTTTTTTTCAACGATAAACAGCCTGAGTAAGACATCTTCATTTTTCTACCATCTTTGCCGTAAGGACATTGAACGGGCTGCTGTGAGAAAATGGTTATATGGCTGAGGTCCTAGGTTTTGGCTGACCGCATGACTGTGTGGCACCTAAAACCCTCACAAACTTTTACAGATGCACAATTGAGAGCATCCTGTCGGGCTGTATCACCGCCTGGTACGGCAACTGCACTGCCCGCAACCGCATCAACGGGGGCAAATTACCTGCCCTCCAGGACACCTACAGCACCCGATGTCACAGGAAGGCCTAAAAGATCATCAAGGACATCAACCACCCGAGCCACTGCCTGTTCACCCCGCTAACATCAATAGGAGGTCAATGCAGGTGCATCAAAGCTGGGACCGAGAGACTGATTTGTTAGATACTACTTGTTAGATATTACTGCACTGCTAGAGCTAGAAACACAAGCATTTCGCTACACCCGCAACAACATCTACTAAACACATGTATGTGACTATTACACATTTAATTTGATTTGAGAAATAACTGTAGGTGATGTGCCTGGTCAGGTTGCATGGTCACGATGAACTAAGAGCCTTACTTATGGTTAGTGACTACACACGTCTTTCCTGATGTGGTCCTAACGGAATACTCCGTTCGCTCACGGCCATATGCAGTTAACTGTTAGCCAGAGCAGGACATTGCAGATCCAGGTAACATCTGAATGATGCTAGGGTACAGTCAGCAGAGACAGAGATCAGATCTGCGGAGGAGTGACTCACATCTAACAAAGCTCCGGGTGTGCAGTCCCTGTGCGTTAACTCACTGCCACAGCATGACTGCATTATGGCGACGCAAGGCGAGATGCTTGCAGGAGGGATGAATACTTTTGGAGGGTGTTAGAGAGTGACAGAGTTAGTGCTCTATTTGGATGCTATGGGCCTAAAATGACTTAATAAACTGGAGCTTAGGTGGAAGCATAACTTTTGGAGAGCTTGGAGCGTTACTCACAGAGAGAGAGTCCTGTTTCCTATTCAGCTGTACTGTACTGTACTGTAGGTGTGTGTGTGTGTGTGTGTGTGTGTGTGTGTGTGTGTGTGTGTGTGTGTGTGTGTGTGTGTGTGTGTGTGTGTGTGTGTGTGTGTGTGTGTGTGTGTGTGTGTGTGTGTGTGTGTGTGTGTGTGTCAGTGCGAATGTGTCAGCAGCTGGGACCATGAGAACCTGTGTTATGGCAGCACATCAAACAAGTCCGCTGCTTGTCTCCCACTGGAGTCTGACTGGGCGCTGGCGTGTACGTGGAGACAACCTCAGTAACCCCACCCCCTCGGTCTCCTCGCCCTAGGCTCAGTCCACTTCCTCTCTGGCATGGCCTGTCTGGAGAACACTGTTCCCAAGGGGACCATGGGAAAGGTTCACACAGCAGCATTGGCCTGGAGTCTGCCTGCTCATTTACTACTACACAGTATACATCTAGGAGCCCCGCCAGACTGCCAGGGCTCTGCTGCTGCTGAGGGCTCCTGTTCCTCAAGAAGGCCAGACCAACTCAGTGTTTGTAACAAGCAACCCAATCTAATACTAGTCCCCCCCCCACCTTCTCATCCCTTCCCTCTTCTTTTCTCCCCTATCTCCCCCCCTCCTCACCTCCCCCTCTCTCTCCCTAACAGTCATGTACTGATGGAGAGATAACTTGAAGGTTATCCTGAAAGAACCGAGGCTCCGGGGAGGAATGTGAAGAATGACCCTCCTGTTCTCCCAGGAGCCTATCAGAGCACTGCTGACACGAGCATGTCGTACGGGCTTGTCATCTCAACAGAGCTGTCTGTCTGTCTGTCAGTGTGAACTGTCAGGCCGGCTGATGTAATGTAGGAAGGGCACAAAGATCATGTGGTGTATGATGTGGTCCCAGTTCGGCAACAAGCCCTGTGCTGCAATCACTGCAAAATGCTGCCTCTTTTTTTGTGTGAGCTGTTTATGCAGGCAAAATAATGTGATTATTATACAATTGTGCCAATAGGAAACACATTTACAACCCTCTCATTGACACAAACTGGTGTATAAAATTATGTTGAGAAATGGGACACACTTCTAACAGCAGATCTCCACAACAAACCTGTTAAATCCCCATTAAAACACACAATGCTTTTTTACTAAAAGCCAAGTTCTTATTTTTCCAGACTCGTAAATCCAAACCCAATTGCAGGTGAATAGAGCTTCAACATCAAAACACTCCCTGGAATATGAATAGCATTCCAAACATGGTTAATTATATGGAAAAAGACAATGTTGAAATAGCTCAGTTTCATCTAGACTTTCCCCCATATTCAGTATCCATTCCTTTCAAGCTTACTATTCAAAGAGTGAAACTGATCAAACACTGATATGAGATCCAGCGGTAAGTCAGATCTCCATTGGCAGTGCCGTTCAACACATTAGTAATGAGTGTGTGTCACGTGAGACCTACAGCTGCTGACAACACGGCTGAGGAGTGTAGAGTGGGCTCTGCTCAGAGGCAGCTAGCCCACATGAAAAAAATACTACAGTTTACTATAGAATACTGTAGTATACTACACTTCACACTGTAGTATCCCTCTATTATGTGTAGTACTTACTAGAGAATATTGTAGTATACTGTACTGTAGAATACTATAGTAAATACTACAGTAATGTCCGCAAAATATAGTGCTTTTTGAGGTCGGTTCGGTTTCGGTTAGATTACAAAAAAATCATCACGGTTTTCAATTTCGTTTTTTAAACATTAAATGCCTTATGAAATAATTACATTACAATGATTTTAGAGCTTTTTACTGGAAATTACCGATCCAAAAATAATGCCAATTGCCAAAACCTTTAAAATATTCTATTGTCTCGGTAGGTTCCACATTGGGTAGACATCAATAGAAAAATAGGAAATTATGAAATAATACAATATTTCAGTTGTGTATATTTGATTTCTTTAGTATTTTCCATTCCTTAAAGTAATCATCTCATCTCTGCTCAGCACTACAGAAAAGACCATTCAGACCCCTGTCCAAACTACCTACAGGTTATGGACTTTAGTCTGCAAAAACACTACAGTGAATACTTTAGTATTTCTACCATATAATAAACTGGGTGGTTCGAGCCCTGAATACTGACTAGATGAAAACAGTGGTATATCAGACCACGGGTATGACAAAAATATAATTTGCACTGCTCTAATTACGTTTGTAACCAGTTTATAATAGCAATAAGGCACCTTGGGTGTTTGTGGCATATTGCCAATATACCACAGTTAAGGGCTGTATACAGGCACTTCACGTTGCGCATAAGAACTGCCCTTAGCCGTGGAATACTGGTCATATACCACACCCCCTCGTGCCTTATTGTTTAAGTATACTATAGTTTCCTCAGCTACATTTTACAGTCGTATGCAAAAGTTTGGGCACCCCTCTGAGGCTGCATAATAATTTACTCTGTCGTCACAGAAAATGATCACAGTGGCATGCCATTCATTTTCTAATAAAAGCTGAGTACTGGGGTATTGTCCAGACAAAGATTTTTAGTTTAGCAATATTAAGTTGTATGAAATTATATCAGATGTGAAAAATAGGCTATGCAAAAATTTGGGCACCCTTGTCATTCTGTTGATTTGAATACCTGTAACTAGTTAGCAATGATTATCTGGAACACACAATTGGTTTGGTGAGCTCATTAAGCCTTGAACTTCATAGACAAGTGCATCCAATCATGAGAAAAGGTATTTAAGGTGGCCAATTGCAAGTTGTTGTTCTCTTTGACTCTCCTCTGAAGTGGCAACATGGGGGCCTCAAAACAACTCTCAAATGACCTGAAAACAAAGATTGTTCAACATTATGGTTTAGGGGAAGGCTACAAAAAGCTATCGCAGAGATGTAAGCTGTCAGTGTCCATTGTGAGGAACATAGTGAGGAAATGGAAGACCACAGGCACAGTTCTTGTTAAGGCCAGAAGTAGCAGGCCAAGTAAAATATCGGAGAGGCAAAGGCGAAGGATGGTGAGAACGGTCAAAAACAGCCCACAGACCACCTCCAAAGACCTACAACATTATCTTGCTGTAGATGGTGTCACTGTGCATCGTTCAACAATTCAGCACACTTTGCACAAGGAGAAGCTGTACGGGAGAGTGATGGACAAGCCAGCTTCATTTTGGAATAAGGTGCTGTGGACTGATGAAACAAAGATTGAGTTATTTGGTCATAACAAGGGGCGTTATGCATGGCGGCAAAAGAACACAGCGTTCCAAGAAAAACACTTGCTACCCACAGTAAAATCTGGTGGGGGTTCCATCATGCTGTGGGGCTGTGTGGTCAGTGCCGGTCTGGGAATCTTGTTAAAGTTGAGGGTCGCATGGATTCCACTCAATATTAGCAGATTCTTGGGAATAATGTTGAAGAATCAGTCACAAAGTTGAAGTTACGCCGGGGCTGGATATTTCAACAAGACAACGACCCAAAACACTGCTCAAAATCTACCCAGGCATTTATGCAGAGGAACAAGTACAATGTTCTGGAATGGCCATTCCAGTCCCCAGACCTGAATATCATTGAGAATCTGTGGGATGACTCATTAGAGGCTATAGGAAGCGTCTAGAGGCTGTTATTTTAGCAAAAGGAGGCTCTACTAAATATTGATGTGATGTTTCTGTTGGGGTGCCCAAATTTATGCACCTGTCTAATTTCGTTTTGATGCATATTGCACATTTTCTGTTAATCCAATAAACCTAATTTCACTACTGAAATATTACTGTGTCCATCAGTTATTTGATAGATCAAAATGAAATTGCTGATCCAAACACCCAATTATTTATAAATGGAAATCATGGAAATTGTCAGGGGTGCCCAAACTTTTGCATACGACTGTACATTAACATTTTTGTCATTTAGCAGACGCTCTTATCCAGAGCGACTTACAGTTTTTTTTCGTACTGGTGGCACCATGCTCTACCATCTGAGCCACACGGGACTACGTTAAAGAAGGCTGCTCACTGCTTCTACAGCTCGGTCTGTCATTCAGCATGATGAACTAGGCAAGCTCATTACACTAACATACTACCAACTGTAAGATGTGTAGGGTTGTGCAGAGTATAATCCCAGCTATGCTACTGAGAGAGATACACAAGACTAGATAGAGTGAGAGAGCCACATTCCAACATGGAGGTGCCTCGTCTAGTTCTACCAGTGGTGGTTAAAGACATGTGAGGCATAGTTAAAGTTACACTAAAATAAATACCTGGACAAACATGTTTTGATATCATCAAGTGCCCTTTAGGATTGTTAGGTGTGAGGCCTCTGTTGACTTTAATGGAGAATAGATAGGTTCTAGTATCGCGTGATGTTTTGTTTTGGTCCCTGAGTGACCTAGCTGTCTGTCTGCCTGCCTTCCCTGGTTGCTTGTAGCTGTGCCCACTACTGTTCACCTTGGTGGTCCATATGCTGTTTGCCTGTCACCACGCTCACAATGGACCACACATTCAGCTCAATGGGGGAACTAGGCCTAACGCTCAGCTTAAAGTGAGCAGTGGGTCAAAACTGGATCAGACTGGATAGCTTAGATAAGCAGAACCAGGCAGGGAGAAATCCGCCTTCTGGAACAGTGGTTCCCATCCTGGGGTACTTGGCCTATCCACAGAAGACCCATGAGACCATAGGCTTACTTGTAAAATGCACGAGGGAGTACTTCAGGGGTACTCCGGGCAGAGCAAAACCAGTTGGTGGTACAGTAACCACTAGAACAACAAACCAGACCCAGGCCAGGAGACAGCAGGCAGGCAACAAACCAGACGCAGGCCAGGAGACAGCAGGCAGGCAACAAACCAGACGCAGGCCAGGAGACAGCAGGCAGGCAACAAACCAGACCCAGGCCAGGAGACAGCAGGCAGGCAACAAACCAGACCCAGGCCAGGAGACAGCAGGCAGGCAGGCGAAGAGAAAAAGGACATTACTAAACCTATGGTCAAATAAATTGTGTCCCCTCCTCTTCTGTACATACGGAAACAACCAGCACATACCTCTACGCCCATTTCACATCTGACTCTCCAAATAATTCCCTCTGACCAAATGTAGGATATACCTCCAATCAGCATTGTAGATGAATATCTATATGTTTGTAAGTGTCTATTAAATGGGGATTCTGCAGTATAAGTGTGGGAAAATGTCACTATTTTTTTGTATGTTAAACTATTCTGCAGTGTCCATAATGTATACATTGTAGAGCGTTAATACCTTACGGTACTTTTTCTTTGTGCTTCCCCTTATTTATTTATTTTCTGTGTTCTAACACAATGCTCTTTTCAGGAGGGCTACACAACCTTTGTATAGAACCTTTGTATAGACTTGACAGGCTGGTGAGCTCACACTTGCTAATAAGCACATCTCTGTGCTCTGTGAGGCGGCGACGTGCACATTCAGGGTGGCACCTGCCCATGCAGCACCATGCAGCTCACTTGAAAAAAAAAACACTGCATCTCAAACAGATGACTGTGTTGATGACTACAGCCCAACGAACGCCTAAGGTCCCAAGGCCAGCCCATTGGTATTCAAGAGCAGCAGTACGTTAACAAAAGTGCAACAAGTTTGAAAATACAAAAATGTTTAATCCCTGTCTAAACCATTGGGCTTTTTGGGATGTTTTGACACAAAAGTGTCTGCTTTTGTTCCAAATAAATATAGGCCAATGTCTCTCCAAGGCCATTAATTCAACTGTTAAAATTTAAATCAAATTCAGTTTAGTGGGTAGTCTGTGAATAGATGTACCAAGTAGGTCCGTGATATTATGGAAAGACACAGGATTTAGATAATAGAATTTGTCTTCCAGCCAGCAGCTCTTCATCAGTTCACATCTTAATTCATCCCAGCACTGTGCACCACATTCCCTCACAGCTGACAAATCCTGTTGGAGTAGCTGATACAGTAGACATTTCCTTACAATTTTCATACAGCCATAGGTTGAAATTATGTCTCTGTGCCTCGCTACACATGATTATCATACAGAACTGCCTAAGGGAACATCCAGATGAATTAATTGTTAAGCTTGATGTACTTAGCAAACACACATTACATATTTAGAGCTCAGAGTAGATTTCTTCTTCTTCACCATCAAAGCCGCGTAGCACACTGCATCATTAAATACAATGCCTCGGAGCAACTGTAAATAAAACGAGTGGGTTTCAGTGTGTGTCAGAATGAGTGTGTGTGTGTGTGTGTTTAGTGTACAGAACTTTAATTGTGTATTACTTATTAAGTCCCTGAGGGGGTTTTCTGTAGTTGTGATATAGTTGCTGGTGAATCACAGCTTTTAGCGTTGTTTAAGAGCTCCAGAATTTGAGACTAACACTGTGCTAACTACTCGCTGTCTCGGTCTCTGGCCTCTATGGCTCGGAAGGGCAGCAGCTTCAAGACCTGCTTGTTTACCAATTACTGTCTTGGGAATGAATAGCACACAAAAGCCAAGGCATCTTTCAGGAGATATACAAAGAAGCATTGAATGAAAGGGCTAATTGACTAAGTGAATAATGTGTTTGCAGGCAAGTGTTTCTCCTCAGTTCGAGTTGAGTGAATCCTGCTCTTGTTATGAGGGGAGTGGAGTGGAGTGGAGTGGAGAAGAGAGGAACGATGGGGGGGGGGGGGGGGGGTGTTAGTCATCTGTGAAAGACAATGCAACCTGGTTTTCAGAGAGACTGCAACAACAAAAGGAACAGAGAAAGGCTGGTAGAGCGAAAATAATCTGAGAATGGTCCCTGTCCAAGCTGACAGAACTGACCTGCAGCAGGGTCTGTTGCCTCCATATGGACCCAGAGGCCAGTTGGCTATCCCTGCTCCAAACATCACAACTTTAACAACGATATATAAAACAATGGGCCTGAACTGAATGCCTGAACAGTACCTCAACTAGGGCTGGGCGATATGGCCTAAAAATCATCTTGTTTTTTTCACATTTATGGGCGATTCACAATATACAGTACCAGTCAAACGTTTGGACACCTACTCATTCAAGGATTTACAATTTTTTTTACATTGTAGAATAATAGTGAAGACATCAAAACTATGAAATAACACATATGGAATCATTTAGTAAGCAAAAAAGTGTTAAACAAATCAAAATATATTTTATATTTGAGATTCTTCAATGTAGCCTTGATGACAGCTTTGCACACTCTTTGCATTCTCTCAACCAGCTTCACCTGTAATGGTTTTCCAACAGTCTTGAAGGAGTTACTACATATGCTGAGCACTTGTTGGCTGCTTTTCCTTTACTCTGCAGTCCAACTCATCCCAAACCATCTCAATTAGGTTGAGGTCGGGTGATTGTGGAGGCCAGGTCATCTGATGCAGCACTCCATCACTCTCCTTCTGGGTCAAATAGCCCTTACACAGCCTGGAGGTGTGTTGGGTCATTGTCCTGTTGAAAAACAAATGATAGTCCTACTAAGCGCAAACCAGATGGGATAGCGTATCGCTGCAGGTTGCTGTGGTAGCCATGCTGTCTGAATCACAGACAGTGTCACCAGCAAAGCACCCCCACACCATCTCACCTCCTCCTTCATGCTTCAAAGTGAGAACCACACATGCAGAGACCAGACCAAAAGGACAGATTTCCACCGGTCTAATGTTCTTGCTCGTGCCCAAGCAAGTCTCTTCTTCTTATTGGTGTCCTTTAGTAGTGGTTTCTTTACAGCAATTCGACCATGAAGGCCTGATTCACAAAGTCTCCTCTGAACAGTTGATGTTGAGATGTGTCTGTGAAGTATTTATTTGGGCTGCAATTGCTGAGGCTGGTAACTCTAATGAACTTATCCTCTGCAGCAGAAGTAACTCTGGGTCTTTCTTTCCTGTGGCGGTCCTCATGAGAGCCAGTTTCATCATAGCGCTTGATGGTTTTTGCAACTGCACTTGAAGAAACTTAAAAAGTTCTTGAAATTTTCCGGGTTGACTGAACTTCATGTCTTAATGATGGACTGTCATTTCTCTTTGCTTATTTGGGCTGTTCTTGCCATAATATGGACTTGGTCTTTTATCTTCTGTATACCCCCCTTACCTTGTCACAACACAACTGATTGGCTCAAATGCATTAAGAAGGAAAGAAATTAAACAAATTAACAAGGCACCCATGTTAATTGAAATGTATGGCTACTTTGAAGGAATATTTTGATGAAACACTTTTATGGTTACTACATGATTCCATATGTGTTATTTCATAGTTTTGATGTCTTCACGATTATTCTACAATTTAGAAAATAGTAAAAATAATGAAAAACTTCCTTGAGTAAGTAGGTGTGTCCAAACTTTTGACTAGTACTGTATATCTCAATTATTTTATCTGTTTTCTCTAAATAATTGTTGTTGTACAATTAAAGGTAAAATACTCTGCATTTAAAAGAGTCAGCAATAATCTAATGAATTCAGGGCTTGTGAAGATATACCTAGGCTAAATATATATAAGCCGTCCACAACCATAAGACCCAATAATAATGTAATTTTGTTGCAATAAATCGCTGATCTGGCTTTCAAGTCTATCTATGAAAATGCCCTTTTTTGTTTCAAATTTAACTAGAACCATGCATAATGTACATTCACTCTTGTAGCAGGCATTAGGCTATAGAAAATGAACACAGGTCTCATCAACAATCTCTCAAGCCCACGTGCTAGTGATTAGCCAGCTAATCTTTATATTTCAAGATTTGCCAACTTGGATTAATCTGCTAGCTAACAAAGTTGAACAGTTGAATTGTTATTAAAACACCCTTGCATCTGTCTCCAACTGTTTGAAAAGCATGTTAGCCTCAATGTGTGTCAATGGTTGTGTCCATATGTCCGATTCTGTTGTATTGTTTTGTGTTGTGTTGTGTAGTGGCTTTGCTGGCATGCATCCCACCAAGATTTACATGCTAAAATCCCCACTGACCAAACCTCAAATGTGTCTTAAAACCGGTTGTCAGAGAGGTTGATGTGATCTGTCAACTTGTTGGCGTGAGAGGCAGGGGGAGGGGCTTGGTGTGTGTGTAAACCATAGAGGAAGAGGCGAAGTGAGAGGTTTCACTCTTGCTAAAATATGTCCAAAATAAGGCCAATGTGTTTCTATTTTGGATCTAAACTTGTTGCCTGCCTTCTAGCCTTTGGGACGACTCCCATTATTAGGGCGGAGACGTGCATCTCGTCATTATATACAGATATCTGGTGTAAATGGGAAGGTGCACACAGCACAGAGGAGCGAAGGAGACGAGACCAAGAATACAACATGAGAACAAGCGGACATAAACGCTTATAAAAACGAAAAAATAACAAAACCTCGATTTTTGCAATACATGCATTTGGAAAATCGTGCAAAAACATACATTTGAATTAATCAAATGAATTCGATATAATCGCCCAGCCCTAACCTCAACTCCCACTGGTGCCGGACCAGAGCCATAATCAAACATGTAGACAATTAGAATATGCAATATGAATCAATCGGTTAGCATAAACAATATGTATTTATGCAAGCTGTGTGTCATGTTCGGACTATGGTACATCCAAACACAGACTGTGCAGTCTTCCTGCAATTTTAGTGAACTGGAATCATAATTTTGATTCCTTTAGAGGCCATGGTATGATAGCTTATTAATTTTCAAGAATAGCCCTAGGTATGATTTAAATGAGAGGATTACAAGTGTAGCAGAGACTTTATCTACAGGTAGTACTTGTAATGGGGTGGTTGCCAGCCCGTCCAACTTCCAGACTCAATATTTAGCTGAACATTTTCATTTTTGGACACAGCAACCAGGAATGAAGCACTGGAGGAAAACAAAGTTCCTCAGAGAGTCATCCCTCATTAACCAGAGGTAGAGAAGAGAGAGTGCATGAGTCAGAGAGAGTAAGGGAGAGAGGGACAGACATATAATAAAATGAGAGACAGAAAGAGAAAGGAAGTGAGTATGAAAGACAGAAAACAAAAAGGAGACCTTTCAGACAGAAAGTAAGAGCGGCAGTCTCAAAGTCAAAAGCTGCTACTTGTCATTTCAGCTTGAGAGCACAAGAGCCTCTTGAAAAGGAAACCAGGAAATATTTCACTGCCGCTCTCAGCTTGGAGACCGGAGTCTCGAGTCTGCCCCCCTAGAGTTTCTGCATCATGTAATTCTATTCATGAGCCACGAAAACACAGCTAGTGTCCACCTACTGAGCTCTCTGACAGCACTTGGCTCAGGAGTAGCTACACTGAACTACCAGACACATAACCAAGGCTCCCATTGCTGGAGGACAGTGGAGGTTACTTACCATGCCAGACAAATGACTCCAAAAACCTCTGAGAAAACATTTCCAGTAATTGTAATCGCAAAGTTAGGCCTTTTAGCTGCCATACACTTCTCGGGTGGTGAAAGCTCCTAACTCTGTGTTTACTGAGTAAATACAAAGCCTTGTGGATTGTCCATTTAGACGACCACTTACTATATATGTTTTAATGTGAGGCGTCACCACAATGGGAACAGTGGCGACTGTTTAAGAGCCTTCGACCTCATATAGTAATTGTATGTTCTTTAGGACTTGAGAATTTGCAACATTGCTTTTTAATCTTGCAGAGTCAAACCTTAATATGGGTTTACTTTGACACATTTATGATGACATACCATGGAACAACACATTGTTCATGCTTCATCATTACAGGGCATAGCAAACCGTTACCACACTTCCTACATGTACAAATCAATGTCTACAGTACATAATGTCCTGGCCTGATAACTGACAAACATATGTAATTGTATGGATAATCATCCTATGAATCATCCTGTAGTTCATAACAGATTATAACTGCTGCCCATGAACATGTGCTGTATGTAACTGTCACTGCTGAATAGAGGCTGCAGAATGCTGTGATATTTGCACTCTGTCTGGCTGTTTGCCTGACTACACCAACAACATCCACAATATTTGATGTTCAAATACCCTCTCCACATCCCATTTCTGAATTCAAATGAGATTTGATGAAATTAACAAACACAACCGACAAACAAAAACACACAAACAAACAAAAACAACATAAGATAGATGTTTATTCACTGCTCATGAAGCAGCATTATGCCCAGTAAATGTGTAGTTATACAATGTCCTGACGTCATATCAATAATACAGTGTGAGGAGTGTTCTTGAGTTGATCTGCATCAGGGTAATATTCCCACAGCCCACACACAGACTGGACACAGAGAGAGACTAAGTGAGCCATCTGTAGCCAGCCCAGCCCACTGCCCACACCCAGAGGAACCCAAGTCCACTGTGCAAGGCCCAGACTCAGAGCTAGCCAAGTCCCCTGGCCAGAGGCAGTGTTGTGAAGGAGCTGTCAGGTAATTGAGAGGGTGTAGTGTAGTTTCCTGTGGCTCTCCTGACAGTATCTTCTGGGCCAATGTCATCAGATCCCCTCTGCTTTATTTACCCTGAGACCTGAGCTGCCTCCACACAGACAGCCAGAGCACATCTATCAATCAGAGAATATCAGGGACGCTGTTATAGGACTGTGTGTGTGTGTGTGTGTGTGTGTGTGTGTGTGTGTGTGTGTGTGTGTGTGTGTGTGTGAGATGGGGGGGTGAGGTGCTGCCTGTCAGATTCCCTGGTGAACACCAAGCCTGACATCTGATGACACCCAGCTTCTTTAGGGGCGTCTGGGAGCAGAGTCCGATGAAGGTCAAACCACAGATGGAAGGGCCGTTTGATCAGGGTCCCGGGCACCGGCCGTCAGCTTGCCCTAATGTGCACGCTTACATAAATATTGACCGGCTTTTGAGAACCATGTAAATCAGGGGTGTCAAACCTAAGGCCCGCAGGCCTGCGAGGGGGTTCAATCCGGCCCACGGGTGGTTCAAGCTAAAATAAATATATATATATTTTTTACAAACTCAATATACTTTATATACTTTATTCTTGACTGTGTCCAGCTCACTAGTAAATCACATAAATTAAAGCTAGACTGTCAGGGAGCATAGAAAATTCCAAAAACGACTTGTTTTTACAAACTTTTAAGGCGAGGAAATATAACACATTTTCAGTGCGGCCCTCGTTGCGGCCCCCGGGGTTAAATAAGATTGACACCCTTGGGAGAAAAGGGAGCGTGATAGTCGAAACATGCTCCATGGACTCCCCTTAGTCTTAGTCTGAACGTGTTTGAAAGTGTTAACAATCAGCATTTGACGAATGACCCGATCTTCAAAGAGATATGTACATAATGGAAATGTTTGTCCAGTTTCAGTGCAGTGATGGCTGAAATGGAAGTAACAACTAATTATTAGCTTTATGAAATAAAGTCACTGATGAATTGTTAGATACTACTGCACTGTTGGAACTAGGAACACAAGCATTTCACCACACCCACAATAACATCTGCTAAATATGTGTAGCGACAAATAGAATTTGAACACAATCCATTAATTCTAAACATATTTTAGAAGTGTTTTGTTTTCAAAAGCTGGGCTCAAGCATGTGTATATTTTTCTAAAACCTGCCTGCTGACTACCTGACATAAAAGTTGTGTCAATAAACCAGTGTGGATAAAGCAAGGTCTGTTATATGTGCAGAGATGTTATTACCCAAGGAATGTTTTATAGCAACATTCGCTGAGGAAGAGCTTAGGGAAGGAAGGCAACTATGAAAAATTCCTTTCGTGCTGCTAGGTAATGCTTTCAACAAAAGGTTGGAAAGCAAGGCACATTTGGTTCAGATCAGTGGGGTCACGACCTACACAGGGTTTATTTGGACCTTTACACCAAAATAATCACAGGGCTTCGTTTCTCCTGTGATAGACAATCTGGAACCACTTCTCTCTGACTAAATTAAGTGACATTGTGTTTGGCCGTACTGTGGTGGCTGCAGGCCACAGAGGTACTGTTCACGCTGCACACAGTCAAACTCCCAAAATCAGATACAGGCCATGCCTGGATGTGCCAAGGGACAGCTGGGAGAGGACAGCTGCTTGTATTTGTCCGATTTGTCCTATTACACAAGTGTGTAATGGAAATATGTTTTTTTGCATATCCCAACGTCCACTGAGACACCTACAGGGAGTGGATTCAAGACCATTGTACAACGCCCCATGGAGCAATTAGGGTTAACTGCCTTGCTCTAGGGGCACAGCGACATATTATAATATATTTTTCTCACCTTGTAAGCGCCAGTATTCGAACCCGCAACCTTTCGATTACTGGCACAATGCTCTAATCTTGAGGCTACCTGCCGCCCCTAGAGTTTACATTTCTTTGGCTCCAGGAATTTGAGTGTAGAACACAGAGTACGCCGCCTGGTGTTCTGTAACTTTTATCTGAAAGACCTTCCTTCTCTAAACCCAAAACTCCTGTGTCACTGTGGCCAACTATCCAAAATCCATTTAGACACCAAGGCCTCTCATCATGACAGACACAAATAAATGTTTTCATATTTCCCAGCTAATAAACATTGAGCAAGGTCTGGTTGTTATCATAAAAAGGGCCATAATCCCCAAAATAAAGGGCCTTGTGTAAGATTCAGTGTAGTGTGTGTGGAAACCTAGCCCAGCCCAGGCAGCCATGCAGCATGCCTTAGCAGAGAGACAGCAGCTGCTGGCCTGATATAGCGCGGCTGGTAAGGAGAGCAAAGCAGAGAGGGCAGACAGACCGTTAAAATCTGTCTTTGTGTTCTTTTAGGGTCTCTCTTTCTCTCTCTCTCAGCCTATTCTGTCTCATGCCATGGTCTTCTGAGTCCAGAGGAACAGTGGGGAATTATTACTTGACACCATATGACTTCAGAACAAAATAGTCACAGTAGACATGCCTACAGTCGTGGCCAAAAGTTTTGAGAATGACACAAGTATTGGTCTCCACAAAGTTTGCTGCCTCAGTGTTGATGATGGCAATTTGCATATACTCCAGAATGTCATGAAGAGTGATCAGATGAATTGCAATTAATTTGCCATGAAAATGAACTTAATCCCCCAAAAACATTTCCACTGCATTTCAGTCCTGCCACAAAAGGACCAGCTGCCATCATGTCAGTGATTGTCTCGCTAACACAGGTGAGAGTGTTGACGAGGACAAGGCTGGAGATCACTCTGTCATGCTGATTGAGTCAGAATAATAGACTGGAAGCTTTAAAAGGAGGGTGGTGCTTGAAATCATTGTTCTTCCTCTGTCAACCATGGTTACCTGCAAGGAAACACGTGCCGTCATCATTGCTTTGCACAAAAAGGGCTTCACAGGCAAGGATATTGCTGTTGGTAAGATTGCACCTAAATCAACCATTTATCGGATCATCAAGAACTTCAAGGAGAGAGGTTCAATTGTTGTGAAGAAGGCGTCAGGGCGCCCAAGAAATCCCCTTTCCAATTGTTTGGGCCATCCGGAAAACACCTTGTCCGGAGAAGACAAGGTGAGCGCTACCATCAGTCCTGTGTCATGCCAACAGTAAAGCATCCTGAGACCATTCATGTGTGGGGTTGCTTCTCAGCCAAGGGAGTGGGCTCACTCACAATTTTGCCATAGAACACAGCCATGAATAAAGAATGGTATTTTCCTTCCTCATGATGCCATCTATTTTGTGAAGTGCACCAGTCCCTCCTGCAGCAAAGCAGCCCCACAACATGATGCTGCCACTCCTGTGCTTCACGGTTGGGATGGTGTTCTTCGGCTTGCAAGCCTCCCCCTTTTTCCTCCAAACATAATGATGGTTGTTATGGCTAAAACAGTTCTATTTTTGTTTAATCAGACCAGAGGACATTTCTCCAAAAAGTATGATATTTGTCCCCATGTGCAGTTGCAAACCGTAGTCTGGCTTTTTTATAGGACTCGTTTTACTGTGGATATAGATACTTTTGTACCTGTTTCCTCCAGCATCTTTACAAGGGCCTTTGCTGTAGTTCTGGGATTGATTTGCACTTTTCGCACACCAAAGTACATTAATCTCTATGAGACAGAATGAGTCTCCTTCCTGAGCGGTATGACAGCTGTGTGGTCCCATGGTGTTTATACTTGCGTACTATTGTTTGTACAGATGAACGTGGTACCTTCAGTCGTTTGGAAATTGCTCCCAAGGATGAACCAGACTTGTAGTGTACTTAGTGTATGTAAACTTAGTGATTGTAAACTGGAATTGTGATATAGTGAATTATAAGTGAAATAATCTGTCTGTAAACAATTGTTGGAAGAATGACTTGTGTCATGCACAAAGTAGATATCCTAACCGACTTGCCAAAACTATAGTTTGTTAACATGAAATCTGTGGAGTGGTTGAAAAAATGACTTAACCACGTCAACCTAAGTGTTTAAAACCTTCTGACTTCAACTGTATGTATGTATATATATATATATATATTTCACCTTTATTTAACCAGGTAGGCCTGTTGATAACAAGTTCTCATTTACACCTGCGACCTGGCCAAGACAAAGCAAAGCAGTGCGACAAAAACAACACAGAGCTACACATGGGATAAACAAACGTACAGTCAATAACACAATAGAAAATCTATGTACAATGTGTGCAAATGTAGTAAGATTAGGAAGGTAGGGCAATAAATAGGCCATAGTGGCGAAATAATTACAAATTAGCATTAACACTGGAATGATAGATGTGCAGATGATGATGTGCAAATAGTAGATACTGGGGTGCAAATGAGCATAAATCATAATATGGGGATGAGGTAGTAGGGTGGGCTATTTAATGATGGGCTGTATACAGGTGCAATGATCGTAAAGTTCCAGCTTCAATGATTTTTGCAATTCGTTCCAGTAATTGCCAGCATGATCACTTAAACACCGCAGCACGGCCTAGTTCTACTTGATACTTTCCTCCTGAATCTCAGATTCTTTGCATGTTGTTTCTTTCCTCTTAAAATGGTTCTTGTCCCTGGGAGTACGTGTCCTGACAGAATACGGCTAGATGATGGCAGCAGATAGGACAACAAAGGAAAACAAGATATCTGGCATCAATCTAGATGACATTGGAGAGACTGATTCTGTGCTTAGCTATCCTAGTCAGCCAGGGAGGAGAGGAATAGCAAGATAAAGAGAAAGACAAACAGAGAAAAAAGAGACAGGGAGAGAGTCACACACACACACACACACACACACAAAGGAGTGGTTGGTTGTCAGACTGCCAGCAGCACTGTCAGTAACTGGAGGCAAACTGCAGATGTGGGGAAATGTATTTAATATAACCTACCTTGTCCAACAACAGGACACTCCCTAAATCTGTCCCTCCGTCGGCTGTCGCTCCCTTCACATGCCAACTCTACCCTCTGCTCTCCCGGGGTGATAAACGACCTTTCCTCTTCCTGAGGTCCGTTTAATCTCTGACCCTGCCTCTCTAGGTCTCAGTCTCTGATCGGAGGTAGTCTCCAGCTCTGAGCCTCCTGCTGTGAGTGCAGGGCATGGAGCCTGACTGTATTAGATACCCCTGTCTTTAGATTCCATGGGAACCCAGAAAGTTAGGCTCAAGAGAGCACTCGGACACCCACCAAAACCCATGTAATCTGGGTCAACTCACCCCACCGAAGAACATACTTTATACTATTTCTTTAACCCTTTACACTAGTGGGAATTGGCCAATATGAATAGAGCTAAATTGAAATGCTTCTTACAGATGAAATATGAACAGCATATCCTTAACCATGGTAGCAATTGAAAGGGAACCGTTTGGAGATAATGGCAAAAGTATTATACCAAATGTGAGTACACAACAGTTCACCTGACAAGACTGAATCCAAATATTAAACTGTTGATTTTAATGTGCATTTTATATTTAAATGTACTTTTCACCGCATTTGTTAATAATGAAATCTGAAAAAACTCTGGATGCATTCAGTAACAAATGTGGGGTAGATGCAGGGTTTGAGTGACAGGTCTACCTGGTGACTCCAAGTGGCCACACACCTCTTCAAAGTGTGCACAGTTCCTAAGCAATTTCAATGTACTTTAATGACTCAAAAGAAGTCTTCAACTAGAAGGTACTTTTTTTGAGCAATCCTAGCTGTGCCGTTGAATAATTAGAGGAAGTACACTTGTAGGTGTTTTGTTTGGAACACAGCCCTGCATCCCCGCCATCACACAATTTCTATTGTTGTTCATGCAATCCAAAAACGGTCCATTATAAATCGCAATCTGGGTTAGGTGGGAATCGTTTCAAAGAGTGTTCGATTGCCAACATGTCTAGCTAAGTTATAAAAAGTCATGATTTCATTCCTGTGCGTGTTCTGCGACAAAGTTTCTTCACAATAAACAAACAGATGCTTATTCTGTTCAGAACAACACATGCCATCTTGTAACTGTACATCAAACAAAGTGATCATAGATGTTGACACTGTATATGACATGAGTTTTATGATTTGGAAATATGAAGTACACATTTGGACACGGGCAGTATTTATTATAATCCTCAACGTCTCATCTTTCAAAATACATAGAGTCATCTGCATTTACACCATTTCCCTCCCTCAGACAACAACACAGTAAAAGAAAGAGCAGTCTTTTGAAAGTAAAACTGAGCAGGACTTGCTAGCCGTGCCTTAGCTGATTGACATAAGGTGCAAAACGTAGTAGTTCAGTCCACAATGGCTCATTGTCCAACTTGGACAGGCATGGCGTTAAACAATGTGCTTGAATTACACCATATCACCAAATTAATTTCCTGAACTATCGACACTGTATGCGTGTGATTGTGAAATAGACATGTAGGGAGAGATAGTGAGATTCAGAAAAATAGGGACAGACGTCATATGGTTGCACTAAATCAAGTTCAGAAAGGAATGTTTCTAAGTAGTTGTGCCAAGAACATATTCAGTAAATAATTATCAGTGTAATTTTGCCTAAAGTAAATACTTTGTGCTGTACATATATTTGAAACAGCAGATGTTTAATCAAAGACTAATTTGTGACACCCTGGAAGCTTTTCACTAACACTGTATGACAGTTAGCAGCTGGTTTAACACAACCCCACAACACTGACCATTCAAAACACACACACACCAGACTAGTGTGTGGTTACATTGACAATGACAGTGGCTTTGCTTCAATTATGTTCTCCAACATCTCATAATGACTAACAGATATGTTTCTTGATTAAGCAACGATACATGACAAGTAGCAAACACATGCTCTCCTTCACTAGTGCACGAGAGAGAGAGAGCAGCTGAATAGTTCTACCCTACATTGACAGTGAAGGAGAACATTGATTCCTGCTTCAGGCCTCCTCACCCGCGTACAGAAGAGACATGAGCAGAGCAAGGAGGTATTTTGAGTGTGTGTGTGTTCCTCCACTGCATCTTCAATGTGGCAGTTCTGGCAATTATTGCCCTACCTTCCAATCTCTAAGTCTCTTTTTAAAGAAAGAGGAAGTTTTGAATCAGACAGAAAGGTACAACTTGAAAGTGAAACATCTCTCACAGGGGAGCGAGAGAAAGGCAAAACCAGCATAACACAGACTATGAAGCAAGCTGACGAACAATGTTTTTTTATATTTGGACACATTTGCATCAGAAAGGCGCGCAGCGGCCACCGGTTCTACTTTGTTGGCAAGTGAAAGGGAGGCTATCTAAAACCCTTGTGAAGAGACGCTGGCGAGGACGGGAGCAGTAGAATTCTAAAGCGGTCCATGCTGTCAGGATTAGCGATTGGATGGAAGAGAGTGTTTTACAATGGAGGCCAGGCTGCCACCGTGAAGCCTTGAATCATCACTGTCTGCCTGTCCAACCTCCCTGCCACCCTTTGAGCCGCGCCAAAGCATCTTGGGATACCGTTTTAGCCTCCAACGGCACGTTGTGACCCGTCCACTGTCTAGACAGAGTACAGCCTAATGGGATGTAAAAGCAGGTGCACGTCTCTTTGAGATGTACTGTAAATGGTAGAACATGTTCTGTATGAATTGTACAGTAGTTTATTTCTGTAGAGAAACATCTGCAAGGTGATGTACAGTATTCCAATTAGCTCAGATACCCCCCAACATGTGCCAGTCAGAAGAGTACAGTACACTGATGTCAACCCTTTGTGTTCTTCTGCATAAATAAAATCGGTAAAGGATGTTACAAAGCAAAATAAACTATACAGTAACATCCATTGTCACTAACCAGGGAAGGTTTAGAGTAACCAAGCACTTTAGACAGAGGTCTGACTTCAGTACAGGTACTGTAAGTAGACAAAGAGCTTTTATGGGGTGTTTGTGATATGTCACTCCGCAAGAAGAGTTTACTGCCATGAATTTCAGCATATACAGTATAGTTCAACAGTATAATGTACCTGATTAAAGCGCTGATGAAGAATGGAAAATGAATTCAACACTCACAGCTCACAAGAGCTTGGTTATAAAGTTTCCATTTGATGAGAACACACTCAAACTGTATATGATAGGAAATGAGCCGTCTGTAGAGCTGGACGTCTCTAGATACAGCCTGCTGAAGGGACTGATGTTGGAACATGAAGTCACGTATTTTAATAGGAACAGCCACACACACACACACACACACACACACACACGAACACACACACACGAGCACACACACGCACACTGTCTAAAGCAAACTTTAGAAAAGATGATCCAGGAAATATCCAGGAAGTAAAGCAGGAAAGTACTACCATGTATCACCCTAATGCTGGACTGTGTCATAAAAACTCATCATAAAAATATACTTATCTTGTTCCATCTGTTAAACTCCATAGTCAGAAATCTCCAGTCCCATAAAATGGTGATTATTTTACAAATAAAAAGCCTACACCCAAACTGTCCAGCCCAAACCACATGCATGTCAGCATTATGTGTGATTTATCCTAAAGTGTACAGCTGTGGGTTAGCAACACTAGCAGCCTCTGTCCCATAATTGATTTTACTGCATGGATCAGTCCTCCCTGACTTTTTTATTTGACATAATACACAGATGAAATCATAGAAACAACTGTTTAGACTCTGGGCTTTTTTTGTAAGGAAATCAATCACGGTGGAATGAGCTGGAGGACAGTGGAGCGTGAAGCTGGCCAAGATGGTCTCTACCGAGCCCAGAGAGAGCACTACGAATGGGCAGTGATTAACGTGCAGCAGTCAGGAAACATTTCAGAGGGGCACCAGGAGGAAACAACGGGCCATTACAGCACAAACAAGGGTCTGTTAATAAGCCTATTAGCGTTTAATTGAGGGTAGTTAATTAGGGAGACAGTGGGCAGTCCACAGGGGGAGGAGGGGTTGGGGTCAGGGGCTGACAGGGAGAGCAGCTGGTTCAGGGCAACCTCAGCCTATTGTTACTGAGCCATTTAGACAAGCCCAGTGATTGATTGGAAGGAAAATGTGCCTTAATTACACCGGTCTATTTCTGCCCCTAAAACCTCTTAGGGCCCATAAATGAACAGAGAGAATGGGTTCTATGAATACATATGAACAAAGAGAGACTGTTGTCAGAGCAAAAAGCAAACACATTTACAGTACGTCAAACAGTGGGTCTCCATGAAAATCATCAACCGCCGGCTCTGCTTTCAGGAAGGGATGCTGTTTAGACGGAGTGGAAAATGCTATATTTTTGTGTGTGGCATTGGCTTACAGTGGCAGTGCAGATGAAGAGAACCGGCTGGCCCCAGCAAGGTGACAGTTCACCTCATACCGTCTCAGGGTTGTATATGTAGCCACTCCACAGCTTCAAAAAAACTCTACCCCTCTTTTTTCCATATGAAGAAGAAAATAAACTAAGATGTGCCTTGTGCTTGTTCCAATCGGTTGCCTTACTGTGCGCCCTGCACAGCGCAGCGGCCACTACCAGAAGCTGATTATGGCCTCTTTAAAAGTTAGATTTGATTTAATGTCCTGCCTTAACTGAGCCAGCGCCTCGGAATGTGCCTCCCTGTGCTGGGCGACATGGGGCTGAGACTGGCCTGTCTGCCGGGCCTTTAGACTAGTGCTCTCTGGTAGGGAAGTCTGAGCACTGAGCAGGGAGAAAGTGACTAAGAGAGAAAGAGAGCGAGAGACAGAGACAGAGAGAGAACGAGGAGCTGGCCGACTGCACGGGGGCCTGAATCCAATAAAGGTCTTGACAAAAGCCTGCTTCTTGTCCCAGGATGCCAAACAACATGTGAGCCCCCTTAGGGAAATAACTGCCATTTCTGTTCCTCATAGCCTCTGGGTCAGAAACAACACCTGGGAACTTGTGACACATGTCCTGTCCAAGATGCCAAGTGCTGTGACAACTTATTAATGACAGTCGGGATCGACCGCCCACGCCATGCTGTCGGACCTGGCATTCTGTTCCTCTGAGGGGAATGGAAGGAGAGGGGTAGAGTGCATCTCATTCTAGTCAATGAGTTCACATTGAATACTGAATCAAAACATTTAAGCTGTAATACAAGTGACGAACATCCCTAAATCCTTTTAACCCAAGTCTGAAAGGTTCACTCATGACTGAAATGCAATTTCAGGTAACATCTATTCCTGTCTAAGGGATTGAGTTATATTTTGGAGAGAACTTTTTTACATTAGCCATACAGAAACGTGGGGGATCACCATGTTTTTTTATAGTAACAGTGCCAGTAACCAAAAGCTTGCAGTTTCGAATCCCTGAGCCGAATAGGTGAAAAATCTGTCAATGTGCCCTTGAGCAAGGCACTTAAACCAAATTTCTCCTGTTTCTCTCTGGATAAGTGTCTGCTAAATGACAAATGTAAAATGTAAGTTGGAAGTATACTAACAGGACTTCAGACAGAATTAGGCCTCATCAACATGCATGCTTTGTTCCTCCCACAACTCACTAAACAATTCTCCCAGCCACCATTCACAACTCCTGGCCAGGCGGGCAGGCTGCCATTTAGCACCGAGAAGGTCTGGCTGGTGAGACGCCACTAAAATAACTCCGGGGAGGTATGGGGTGTTAAGTGGTGCACCGTGAGTAACTCTACAGCAAAGCGGTCACAGGGAGATAAGAAAGGACTGCTCTGGCATGGCGCACAAAATTCCAGACCTTGAACGATGATGGCACCTCCCCCTCCTCACCGGAGGCCACAATATTGTCAAAATGAATAGTATTCTGTTTTCTTGCCACCTATCCTTCAAACAATCCTGATACGGGATTTTATGGGGGTACAACATGGCAGTCAGTAGATAGCCAAAGCAAAATGTTACCTTGATGTCTTGGCAATTGTCAGCCGTAGCAGTTAACAAACATATTTCAACAGTCTTGTGATAAACATTTCAAAGTTAATAAAAATAAGGGGATGGGTGAGGGTAAGTCAAAATATTGTTCTTTCAGACGACATGTGGTTGTTAGCGGATACATTTTTCAAACACTTTTTCAAACACTCCTTCCCAGTCCCCATGCACTTCCAAGCAGGTTAGAAAAACAAGTCATTTCCAGTGAATTCATATTACGCCATATGTTATGATAGGTATATTTGTGTTGTGTAGAAACAAATTGCATGCTTTTACGTTCTATTCAGGGTGGCTAGTCAACACACCATGGAACTGTAGAGTCACTCTTGTAACAACAAGGCTACATTATGCCTGAAGGAGAACATCACATGCATTTCTGGGGAAAAACTCAAAGGCACATTCCTTAAATCAGTACCATACGACAGTGACCTAAATAAAAATAAAACACAGTTGATTACACCATAGGATGAACATTTACGAGAGATGCGGCACAAAGTTGTTTTATTCCTGCTCTATCAATCACAGCCTTGGCTTAAGGCTTCACTTCATGCTACAGAAGAAACATGGCTATGGAGAGAGAGAGAGTCACCAAGCAAGTAAAAACAATGACAACACTAAAGAGGATTCTATTATTCTGACATTAGACAGGCTTTACCGTGACACCACAGCCCAGTGGGAGTTCTTGACTACAGCTTACATAGCTGCCACAATTAAGTTGGACACATATCTGCTGGCAATAAAAATGGCCTCCCAAGACTACAACTCCTCAACATCAGTTTATTTTAAAGTAGTTTGTTGTTGTTCGACCTCCATGACCTGAGAGTGTTTGCAGAGGATTTACAAAGTGACATTTACAACTGAAGCCTCAGCGTCCTCGTTCTCTTCCCCTTATTGCACTTGCACTCGTACAAAAACAACAACTCCATTCCCTGAGAAATCAGGCAGTCATTCTGGGATTGTGACATTGGTTTAGTCCAGCAGACGATGATGCTAAGATTCATCATAACACTTGAGACACGAGTAAACACCCGGAGACATTTCCTGGAGACAAAAACAGCAAAGAACACATTTCCTTTTATAAGCACTAACAACATTTCAGTCAGTGTAGTGTCATACACACACACACACACACCAAATGTGTGGTTTGTCAATGTGAAGAACTTAGCAATGCCTGAGAGACTAGGGCTAGATGAGATGTACAGGCAGACGGCTAGTAAAATGTAAAATAAAAAAAGAAAGGAAAACCTCGAGAGTTAAACATGTTTAAAAACAATTTCTTACATCTACAGTATCTCATTTCAAGACAAATGTGAAAACATTGACTAAACCAAAGTCCCCCTGTCGAGATAAGCTACACAACACAGAGCTTGCTCTGCCTACACCCAGCCACATGAGTTTAATTTAAAATCAAACCTATTTATTAAATCTTCTCAGGCAAACACATCTACTCCGAACTAGATTTTCAGCTTGCGGAGAGAGAGCGAGAGAGAAAGCACACAGATCCAGGTTATGAGAAAACGTGTGTGCTGAACAAGGAGGCATTCATGAGCTGATTCATACCAGGCTGAAGTATTAGCAGCACTGCAGAGGAGGGACATCTGCCATCACACTCCCCCATGAAGAGGCTGTTACCAAGGAACAAGCCAGGATCATTTTAGTCATTTAGCAGACACTCTTATCCAGAGCGACTAGGGTTAAGTGCCTTGCTCAAGGGCATATTGGCAGATTTTTTAATTAGTCGGCTCAGGGATTCAAACCGGCAACCTTTCAGTTACTGGTCAACGGTCTTAACCGCTAGCCTACCTGCCGCCCCATCCATGTATACTTACTGGAACTCCAAACCTTCACAGGGGGAAGATAGAACACCACACCATGTGTTTAAGTATGACAGAATTGACCCCAGTGCTTTTGCCTCCTCAGTGGAACTTGTTATTCTGTCTTAGTTCCACATGTTATGTAAATGGCTCCATATAGGCCAGCTGATCCCCGCAGCAAGGCAATGCACTGGAACTTTTTTGTGACGCATGAATGGTGATCCACATGATCTGCTTTCACATGATCTACTTTCATATGGTGTTCATTTAAAAAAGGGCTTTAATTTCCAAAGGCAATAGAAATGTTGGGGGTGATGAGTAAGCATGATGAGTGACACCCTGATGGCTGTCAGGTCAGGCAGGTCAGGCAGTCCTTTATTGAGAATCTGAGCAATACAACCAGAAAGCTACATACCATGTCTGTGATCCACAACATGTGGATTTGGACGAATACAGTCCTGACTTAAACGCGATCTTCAACTTTCACATAGCCTACATATCAATATGCCAGGAACTTAATAAAAATGTGCCACATCCACAAACAACCATTCAAAATGAATCACGGTGGATCCAACCTCAAAGTAGAGAAAAGCTGGAGTCGTATGAGCAGCGCTAAAGAAAGAAAAAGGGCTGACAGAAGAGATGTGGGAGAGACGAGGCAGTACTGGGAGGGTTCCGGTGGCACAGGTTTAAAAATGCATGCTCCAGCTGTGCACAGGGCCCCGCATAGTGAGTGGAGCAGGATGAGGCTACAGGCTGTTGGTTTAGCCACACAGGGTTGGGAGTACAGTACACGGAACTGCCGGTGGGTTCTTGGTATTCATTTTCCCCCTCAGTTCATCTCGGTCCCACTGAGACCTCCATCACTGAACTCAATTACACAGCTCTCTAAAACCAAGGAACAAATCAGTATTGTGCCTTATAAAATATGACAGGGTACTTTGTTCTGCTTAGCTGTAAACAGAGAGGATTGCTGAGATTGAGAAACTTAAACCACCTCTGATATCAGATTCCCTATCAAATGAAAAGCACCCTGGGATACAGCAACCATGCGCCGTCAGTGTACACGATGAGTGTTATTAATTGGTTAGGTTTCGTTTCCCATCTTGAGAGAGGGTCTTGAGAGAGGGTCCCTAGCTCTGTCCTGAGGTTCTACATGTCTTTGTTCTCCTGATGCTCTCCACACTCCTCTCTGTGACTTCTCCCCCACTACGTCAAAGACAATACAGAGACAAAAACACCAATGTGGGTCCACTATCGTCATTAAGCTAAATCTGCTTTCTTTTAATTGATAAAAGATGAATGGCTATTAACTGAGCATAGCATGATCCTATAGAGGTGTTCTCAAATGACCCAGTACACTGATTTCACCTGGTAACACCATCACACAGCCCTTCTCCCTACCACACATCAGTGTAACACACACACACACACACACACACACACACACACACACACACACACACACACACACCTTCTCCCAGTAAGTCACACTGACATCCACACAGCATGTTAACTAATATCTCCTTACAGAATAGGCAACAAGGCCACTTGGAGGTACCACAGGTCTTAAGTCACTAGGCGCCAACTGAACTGCTGCTGGTTTTGGAGGCTTAAATCGGTCTATTGTCAAGGGAGCTTATGATATATCTGAACGAACAGTGGGATTTCCGCCACTTGTTACTGCTGCTTGAAGTGGTTACTGTTGAGGGCTAGGGTGTTGTAGAGTATCTGTCTCTCTGGTGCTAACATTACAACTTTTGCATGTCAATACCGAGAATCAAGATATGGTTAGAGGGACGCATGGTAACTTAAAATCCGAGCATGTAACTTACATTTTCGCGCAAATCTCCCATCTATCAAGCATCAATGCTTACTTAATGCAAAAGTATGATGCATGCTCTGAACTCAAGGATTTATCTTAGAGTAAGTGGAAGAACTACAGGACAGATAAACTACTATTATCAATCTAGTCTTGATGCATACGTTTTCTAAAACAACATTTCAACGGATAAACAAACATCTAGTCATTGCTCTGAGAATATGTAGCTGAGGTTTGACAATGACGGCTGTAGGGAAACATTTGTCATCTTGCGGCTTACAGTAATGCACAGTTGCACTTAACATCGGAGTTCCATGTATCCTTTGTGAGAACCTCTGGTTCACACTAGAACTATAAAATAAACCTTGTTGGATGTTGGTTTTCTGTGCACCCTTAAAATGGACCTGCGGGAGCACATGGCCTTTACACAGTGAGATTTTGTATGAAGGCGAGAGGATGCTACTCCACAGCAGGTCTGTCAGAAGGAATTCGTCAGCTAGTCAGTAAACGAGTGCCTCTTTTGAGCAGCTATAGCAAAATAGAGGTTGGTCTAATTCTATTTACAGTGCTGTCTCATTAAAAGTCTTAAAATGCTTAAGTAATGATTACCATTAGAGACATTTGCTCCATGTAACTTCTGCAAATATAGTCAAAGTTGTTTCACAATGTTTATGTGTTACTGTCGTGTCTGTATTTTCACCATCAGACTCTCTGTTGCTTTATTTCTTACCATGGAGAAAGTCGACACATGCTAAGTGGCGTGCTAAATGCCCCAGAAGCCCCCTCACCTCATAGTTCCTCCTAAGGTCAGTCACATACCTCCATTATTCTGTCGTGGATCTGAAGGCCTCCCTCCTTGTCTGTTGGTCCCTTCTCAACGATCTTGGATACAAAAATTCCTTCATTCAAAGTGCCATTATGATCGTCCTGTGGGGAAAAAATTGCCATGTTAACGACCCATTTGCTGATAATCTCAGATAACACACTGATCAAAATGGTTAAGAAATAGTTGTAACCATTGAATATGATTACATTAAATGTTTTAATTACAATACATGGTAATTTACTTTAAACTATTCAGCAAAAAATGATATATTAAAAATATTAAACAAGTCTCTTGCTAAAACTGCCTAACCTACTTTCAAAAGTCCTGAGGATATTATGCATACAATTCAAAACAGTTTTCCCATTACCCATTCCCACCAATCAGGGTCAGAGACACCCTGTGGTCTTTGTCAACACAACTGCAGTCATCAACGCAGCCTTGTTAACCCAGCGATTAACTGCAGGGCTCAACAGCCCGCAGTGACTGGCAAGTGGTTGCAGGTGCACATTACACAGGGCTTAATATTGGGCTTCACAGAGCCCCAGTGCCAAAATGGCCTGCCAGTTGATATGTTTCTTATGGCTGGATAATGCGACTGCGAGGACTCTTAAAACCACATCAAACCAACCCTGTGCCTCTGCACTACCAACATCCCTCTCAGCTCTCTCTTAAAACCACATCAAACCAACCCTGTGCCTCTGCACTACCAACATCCCTCTCAGCTCTCTCTTAAAACCACATCAAACCAACCCTGTGCCTCTGCACTACCAACATCCCTCTCAGCTCTCTCTTAAAACCACATCAAACCAACCCCGTGCCTCTGCCAAGTCGTGCTACCTTTATATGGAATACTTAAATAAACCTCAGAAGTCAAGCTGTGAATGGTGCAATTCATTGTTTCAGGTCTGCTTCCTCTTTTCTCCGAGCTCATCACAGCACAGTGTTAACTGTGAAACCAACACTTTTTCCCCCAAAATGGCCCGGATTGCCAAGGGAATGTCACAACAGGAGTGTGAGAGGCCTGATGCTTTGCCATGTATCCCCCTGCCCTGGGGCCACAGTGCGGACAAACTCCAGGACTTAGACCCTACATTGTTCTATGAAGGCCAACCTTTAATCATAGTCAGCCTGGTGCCCAACCCAACTCTGCCTCTGAATCGCATCAACCCTAGTCATGGGTGACAACACCATGGATCAATAGTTTCTTTTGGAGGATTTGGTGATCTCATTCTAGACTTAAAAATACTTCAAGGAAAAGTTGAGTGTATGGGACCCCCTTTTGTAGCATTGTGGAGGACGGGCTCATAGTAATGGCTGGAATGGCGTAAATGGAATGGAATCAAACATATGGTTTACAACATTCCAGATATTATGTAGGTCCGCGGATCAATTCCCCAGATGTAAAAATAAAAACTGAGCTCTTTCATTTGATAGCAAAGTGCATATTTCAATGTACATAGTGAGCGATAATTTAACCATTTTCTCATCGCTGTCAAAACTCTCTTTGGGTTGATGCATGGTTCTGTCAAGTGAACCAGAAAGGTTACAAATCTACAAGACCATGGAATAAAAAAAAAATGTTTGGTCCTTTTTATAGTTTCCTGCTGTAAAACGTTTTACTGTAATAATCCATGTCGCTACAGCAAAGTGCGTCACTATAGCAATTTAAATGAACCACAGAACAACAATACTCAACAGCCCAGAATATTTTTCTCAGTGAAAAAGATACTGCGATCACCATTTCACTGGGACCAGCTTACTCCGTACAGAGACTGAGATGCTCCAAGTATAGGAGACACAGTTCTAACTGAGCCCGAATTTATCTGAGTTTCTGAGTAGCAGTACCAATCTTGGATCAGGTCCCCCCTTTCCATAGAATTGTATTCATTATTAGGATCCGAGGACCCATTTCACACCTCGTCTGTTTTTACCATGTTATCTGTTTTTACCATGCTAAACCTAACCATTATACAAACACAACGCAATCCATCCACATAGGCTCAAGAAGGATAATTGCACTGTGTGTGCAAGCAATGTCAGTATAGAGGTAAAACACAAAACTGTAGTTCAAGTATGTGCCTCCATTCCTGATTTCCCATACGACACTTGGCTGACCATCAATGAGATAAAACAGTAACCCAGAGATGCCACTTGTAACCTACCGCACATGGCCGTCCTCCCACGATATTGAAGCCCAGAGAACCTCCTTCCCGATGAAGGATGGCTGTGACGTTATTAGTCTCCCCGCCCTGTGGACAGACATACAGGAAGAGGACAGGAAGTCATTAACAACCCAAATAACAAATATCACTGAATAACATAAATGATTGAACAAATCATAAAACAATAAACTTCCTGCAGACAGACATAGAGACAGGCACACAAAGGGCAGATGCTGATTTTCACTTAAAACACAAAAATAACTTGCAACGATGTAGTACAAAGTACTGAACAAATCTATTAAATTTACCTAGAAGTCAATGGCATGTTTGAGGTATGACACAAATAGCCTGAGGTAAAAAAAGGACAGAACCCCAAGCTACTCCACATACAGTAAATGGATATGTAAAAGGTATCAGCGTAACCAACATGGCTGGTAGCACTGGGGGAATATCCATCTGTTCTGACATCTTAGTACATCACTGGTGTGGACCTATCATGATTCTCTGTGGCTTAGCTAGCTCTCTGGGAAAGAGCTGTCGAGTGACTGGTTCAAATAAGGCTTTTTCCTTCGCTCTCCTTCTCTTGCTCCAAAAGCTATTTGCTATGTGTATTAATACACCAGTAGACTGCTCTGTCAATGGAGGGGATGACAAGTGGAACGCTGGGAAACCAGTGCAGTCAGCCCTCTTAATCCACTTTTTTTAAAGGGGACAGTTAGGGGGTGGGGCTGGGACCATCATATCAGTGGTCATCCCAGTATGGAGTATGCCATAGCATACAGGGACTAAATATAAAAGCAGATATTAACAGTATGTACAGTGTCATGACTGAGTCTGGCTACCATATAGGCTACAGGATAAGGTGCAGAGTACTAGCTTATACTGTACAGTATGTCTGCCATGGAAGAATGTGCACTGTTGTGTGTAGGTGCATGTGTACAGAGTTCTATGTTTAAAAACAACTATTGGCTATTTCCTGAAATGAAAATGGCATATCTAAGAACATGACAAATATGGAAAGAGTTTTTGACTCATAACTGAAAGTAGAAGGGTAGGCAAGTTAGTCTTATGCATTCAGCATTGTCCCTACCTTTAATATGTTGTAAGGATAGCTGAGAAATCAGTTTCCTTATTCTGTTCAATTCTGAACATCAGGAGCCAGGTGTATAGTAGTACTGGAAAACTGGCCTATGCCATGTTTTCCTGTACATTTTTCAATGTGGCTGAGATTACGTGCTCCAAACCCAGCAGTCAAAGGAGGTTACCTGTCACCCTTGATATTTCTCCTGTTATGGTAGTGGATTGGGGAGAAAATATGTCAGCCTGAATCTGAAGTAAGTCATACATTTCAGAAGATCTGATAACACGTGACCTGAACTAGCCCAAGTAAAAACACAGACGCTGGCTCTCTGAGATTTGCAATGCAGCATCCGTCTACAAATCGCCCCCCTCCAACAGTTAATCCCACTTGTGTCTTTCCGTTTGATACTGCCACAGATACTGCCACATGTGCACTGACGTTACCCGCCAAGCAATCCTGTTCATACTGCTTGACTGAAGAAAAAAATTGGAAGAGAAAAAGCCTTTAAACTAACCACATCATGCCACTGTATCTCAGTCCAATGCCGCCCTGACATATATGTACAGTATATATTCTCAATCCATTCCTTACTTAGATTTATGTGAATTTGGATATATGTTGTGAAAATGTTAGCTTTTACTTGTTAGATATTACTGCACTTTCGGAGCTAGAAACACAAGCATTTCGCTACACCCGCAATAACATCTGCTAACCACGTGTATGTGACACATCAAATTTGATTTGATTTGACATAATTATTTTTTTCTGGCTTCCTCTTTCATGGATAGTTTGAGAAATTATTCCTTTGTTGATGTTTTCCAGGGATTAGAGCTTCAAGGAGGAGAACCACTTTCTTTGTTCATCCACTTTAACGGAGTTTGTACAGTGCAGCCATTTCAGAGGATTGAATAGACAGTATTAAATAAGAAACCTGAATCTGCTAAATGTTTTGAAAGTGTAATCTTAATCTCTTTCCTCTTTCTGGTACCAGGCTCAAAAAATATGTAAATCGTCAAAGCTGATTGTGGCATCTAGTAATTCTGTGGTAATGAGGTGCAGCACACATTTTAAAAGACTGCAAAAGCAAGGGGAGAAAACCCCAATAACACTAGGTAATGGTCTAAACAAGTCCCACTATTAACATGTCTGTCCAACCTGGACTCAAGGGTAGACGCAACATAATAAATGTAAATCCGGAACTAATTAGATAGATAAAAGTTGTCCATGATTTGATTTGAACACGCAACTTATTGGTTGCTAGACGTTCGCGTTACTAAGTAAACTGCAGTCTTATTTAACCATAGCAAACGTAACATATCATACTAATTTGAGTGTCCCGGATTTACATTTACTATGCTATGTCTAATCTCTGAGACCAGGCTGGTGTGTCTATTCTCTTATATTCAGAATACTTGTAGCCTTGTACTGTACCTTTTTTTATTGTATTTTTATTTAACCTTTATTTAACTAGGCAAGTCAGTTCAGAACAAATTCTTATTTACCTTACCTTGCCTGTTCTTCCACTATGGGTTGATATGGACTTATACAAGATCATAAACATTTCAACCTCTCCCTAGATTACCAGAAGGGAGGCCTCTTTCCTTTATGTCCACTGTGTTGACTATAGATATATGCGATATACACAGAGTGTACAAAACATTAAGGACACCTAGACATGACTGACCAGGTGAATCTAGGTGAAAGCTAGGATCCCTTATTGATGTCACTTGTTAAATCCATTACAAATCAGTATAGATGAAGGGGAGGAGGCAGGTTTTAAAAAGCCTTAAGACAATTGAGACATGGATTGTGTATGTGTGCCATTCAGAGGGTGAATGGGCAAGACAAAATATTTAAGTGCCTTTGAATGGAGTATGGTAGCAGGTGCGAGGCTCACCAGTTTGTGTCAAGACCTGCAACACTGCTGGGTTTTTTCAAGCTCTTGAGTGTATTAAGAATGGTCCACCACCCAAAGGACATCCAGCCAACTTGACACAACTGTGAGAAGCACTGTGGAGACAACATGGGCCAGCATCCCTGAGGAACGTTTCCTACACCTTGTAGAGGTCATGCCCCGACAAAATGAGGCTGTTCTGAGTGCAAAGGGGAGGGAGGTGAGGGTGCAACTCAATATAGTTTTGTACACTCAATGTATATTTAAGATATAAATTAATGAATATGTTTAATGATAAAAAATAAATAAAATACAATACTAGTCATACTAATACAAAATTATTAAATAACGTATTAGTATTATTATTACTAATACATCACGTTTATTATGCAATTACAACTGAATGTTATATTGCAATGGCTGCAGACAGAAAGTCCCAATTAACCCTGAAGAGGTTGGCGGATCCGTGTAGAGGTAAAGGCGGATCCGTGTAGAGGTAATTGTGACTGGGGTCTCGCTGTCTACAGAACACCAGTAAACATTTGCCCCTCCCCTAGATTGGCAGCTGGCTGTAAATGCAGCTGACAGACATGTAGGCCTATGTATGGCAAGCTGAGGAAAATAAACAAACTTCTGACCATTACTTGGCACCTACAAGTAGCCTAATTCGTCGTTAGAAATCAGATTAAACGCCATTAAGTAGTACCCTAGGCCTAATGCAACAGTGTTTGACCACAGGAGACTCGAAGTCTATCTGGCAGACATCGGACGACAAAAGTTGTCAATTGGCTAATACAAGCATCTCATAAATAACGGAAAATGCAACAAAGTAGCGCTCGAAGAGCAGACGTGGAAAAAAATGACATTACGCGCGCTCTATAGATAAAAAGTAACACAGAACGATGGATAATCACAAACAACGTAACTATTTGGAATAGCCACACTTTAAAACTTTCTTACCTTGCACGGGGGAGCAAGAGTCTTAGTCAGCGAATCGATCCTTGCACTGTATTCAGTGAATTTCTTCTGATACTTCAGCGCTGTCATTTGTAGCTCATTGTGCACAGCGGAGAGTTGAGCAAGAAGTGATTTCTCTCTTTTACTTGATTTCAAAGATTGCTTCTTGAACTCTTTGTCCAAACTGACCACCTTCCCGTGCAATGCACTATTATGAGCTTTCATGGCTTTCAAACAGCAATGGGTGTCTAGTTTTTGCTCTTTGTGGGTGAGCATCAAGCCACATCCACTGTCGCATATCCCGATCGGTCTGTAATCACACGATTCACGCATATGGGCATCCATGTCCTTCAGATTGAGCACCTCGTTGCATCCTTTATTCCTGCATTTGGCCGGTGAGTAATCGCACATCTCGGCGTGCTCTGTTAGATGTTGCAGCTTTACCACTTTTTCACAGCCTCTGGCATGGTTGTCACACTTTATGTCCAGCTTCAGAATCAAGTTTTTCAGAGGGAGAACGTGGTTCAGCTCTTTCGTGGAGATCCTTTGACATTTGACAGGGCAGCTGCTTTGCTGGACAACCCAAGGCAGCACACAGCTTGCGCAAAAGACGTGACCACACGGAGTAGTGAGCGGGTCTTCTAGAACTTTATTACACAAGTTGCATTTAAAATCTGGGTCCACAGACCCTTTAAACCGATCCAACTCAAATCCCATGTTAAATAAATCCTAAATTCCGCCGGGATTCCCACAGATCGAAGTAAGAGTAATGGGTGTTTTAATTTGTCATTGGAGGAGTAGCATACAGACTGACTTCAAGCTCTCCTGACTGTCTAAACTAATTGACCTAGACTTCTTCGGAAAAAAAAAAAGAGTGGAGGAATTCTCTACCGTAACTGCCATAATACTTGCGCAGCAGACTGAAAAGCAATCATCAATTGGCCTAATTTACGAATAATAAAAAGTGTTTGCGCTTTTTAAATTGTAACTCAATCGAGGAAACGTTTAATGCAATTATTACATACAAAAAAAAGTCTGTGCGTCATCCACCCAATAAATCTGAGGGGACACGATGTACAGTCGTGGTGATTCCAGGTGAAAGCTATGATCCCCTGTTGAGGTCACTTGTTAAATCCACTTCAAACAGTGTAGATGAAGGGGAGGAGACATGTTAAAACATGATTGTTAAGCCTTGAGACATGGATTGTGTATGTGTGCAAGACAAAAAAAGTGACACAACCTGGGATCAAACCCCAGGCTGTGGTGGCGCCACCGCAACACTGCGACGCAGTTCCTTAGACAGCTGCGCCGCTCAGGAAGCCCCTATGTTTTTAATGTTTTGTACACAGTGTATAAAAAAAATGCTGTGTGCTGATAACCATGGTCTGCATGACATGTCACTAGGACATTGGAGACATCACACACTAACCGCTGAAGGCTCAGACGGGCAGAGCACTTGTGAAAACAAATGTGTGGAAGAACACTTAATAACAAGTGACCTTTTTATTTCCCCCTGAAACACACACTTAAAATCCCAGAAGACAGAGAACAAGCAAAGAGGATATTCTTAAGTGTTTTGGCTGGCATGTAGGCTATACTGCAGCTTCTACACACATATTGACAATGACAGGCTGTCTTCCTATAACACAGTGCAGTGAGTACACTAGGGCAAAACTGTAACCTAGATACAGAAATGTAACCTAGATACAGGCAATATCATACAGAACAATAATATAACATTTATGTGAAGCATGAAAAATATGTCAAACATGTACATACCTTAGGCTGGAATAGAATCAGAGAGACAGTCTGCAAATATCTATATACAGTATAATACACACTACCGTTCAAAAGTTTGGACACACCTACTCATTCAAGGGTTTTTCTTTATGTTACCTTTTTATTTAACCTTTATTTTACTAGGCAAGTCAGTTAAGAATTCTTACTTACAATGACAGCCTAGGAACAGTGGGTTAACTGCCTTGTTCAGGGGCAGAACAACAGATTTATACCTTGTCAGCTCAGGGATTCGATCCTGCAACCTTTCAGTTACGGGCCCAACACTCTAACCACTAGGGTACCTGCCGCATTTCTACATTGTAGAATAATAGTGAAGATATCAAAACTATGAAATTACACATATGGAATCATGTAGTAACCAAAAAAATCTAATCAAAATATATTTGAGATTCTTCAAATAGCCACCCTTTGCACCATTTTAAACACTCTTGGCATTCTCTCAACCAGCTTCATGAGGTAATCACCTGGAATGCATTTCAATTAACTTTAAGATTTCTATTTGCCATATATTTTTCAACTGTGCAATGATGTTTCACAAAAGTTCTGAACCTTTCTATTCTTATAGTTTCTACAGATTTTAAATTAAAGATAAACGTTTTTGCTAAAAGTATTGTTATATTATTGATCAAATGACTATGACTTTTCAAATCACTCAGTAGTGCTATTGTCACGGTGCGCATTATATAAGGGACGGTAGACAGAGCGCTGGTGAAGTGTCATCCTTTTTATTGGAAATGAGATGTTCTCACGAAGCATTTAACAAATAAAAAGGAGAGTGAAAAAATATAACTATAACAAACGAAAACACAGTGACTTACTTGCTAGGCTACAGGCAGTGCAGACAAGCAGGAACAATGATCCACACACAGGTGGATTTGGGCAGATCCTAAATACTATCCCCAATCAGAGACAACGCTAGACAGCTGTCTCTGATTGGGGATGATAATCTCCCTAATAAGTGTGTGAGGACTTGGTTGTGTGCCTCTCTCCTCCCCTAGGTGGGAGTAAGAGGCCTTACCACAATCAAGCCCTCACAGCTATCTGCAGAGTTAAATCAGGTAAATGTTGCAATTCTTCAGCCATTCCTGGACCTGTGACCAAAAACAAGCTACATATGAACAGTACCAAAATAAATGATCTAATGACTCTGTCTATTCAAGAGTGTTTTTACATGTACAGTATGTGGCTGTTTCTCTGTCAAGTTATTCTCTGCATAAAGACAAAATAACCTCTGTTTAAGCTCTCACGTTTCGGTGCATTTTCCATCTCGGCAGGAAGTGTTACAGTCATAAAAGACTCACAGGGCACGCCAGTTATCCTCATTGACAAGACAAGAATGACCAGCACACTGGCAGCTTAACTATCTTTCGTGTGGAGAGTCCATCTTTGTTCATCATCAGACTCCTTAATATTGCTGATGGGAAACACATATCTATTGGTTGTCTACTCTCTGGGAAACCCAATTACATGTGATGCTGTGCTTTATAAATCCATTCCACATGTGTTACTATCAAAGACTAAAACCAAAGGCTCATCAATGGCTCTGGGGGACACAGTGACAGAAAGAGAATGCACACTAGCAGTCAATTATAGACTGAGGTAATGTGTCAACTCTTCCACATGATAAATGGGTATCTCATGAGTAAAATGTGATGTAATTTCTTTGCAGATTTATGGTATTATTTCTGACTATGTCGTGAGTAATGCAATATCCTTCTTGTATCTTTCAAAAGTACACAATCATCCGTTTTGTATAATATCCACAGAAGCATGTGATTGGACGGGAGAAACACAGACACATAGTAGATTAGGTCATAACAACTGGAAACATTGAATTGTGACATATAATTTTGTTCTATTATACCCCTTTGCCCGCACAATGATACTTCAATTTCTAGTAGTGTGTTGCTGTGATTGATGAGATTTGAATGCGCTAGACAGCTAAAGTACTGTCTGTTTGTGTTTCCTTGCTGCTTGATTTGATTTTTCTCATAATGATTTATTATTTCTTACTGTCAGGTCCTGACGGTAGGGATGCCTAGAGGCATCTCTATGGTTGGGTTTGGTTAACTGCCGGAGCCTGACAGGTAGGGTTGTCTGGGCAACTCTATGTTTGAGTTTTGTTGGTCCCCAATTAGAGGCAGCTGCCATACGTTGTCTCTAATTGGGGATCCCATTTTAGTTCATTATTTTGCCCACTTGTGTGTGGATCTTTGTTTGTTGCTTTAGGCACATCAGTTCGTGGTTTCGTTCTCTCCTTTGATGTTTTTGATTACAAATAAAAGGAATGTATGCATACTACTGCTAAGAGCCTCGGGTCCTATCTTCGAACCATGACACTTACCATGGAATAACAGGCTCCAGTTGTTTATTCTGGGGCAGAGCTGTGGAGTCTTCCTCTAAGCGTCAAACTAAATTAAATATGTATATTTCAGAATGGATAAGAACATGAAAATAAATTTCAACAGTACCCAGCTATACCCAAATGTTGATTTGACCATTAGCCGTTTTGAGAATATCGGCCATCGATTATTCTTATTTAGGAATGGTATCTCAATTTAAAAAGGAGAGAGATTCATAGCGTTCTAGGCTATTCACTCTGCTTTTGAATTCTCTGCAGATGACATCAGAATGTTTTCCATGAACTGGGATGAGGTGGTAACAGGGGGCTCAGACAACTCTATGTTAGGTCCAGCAGCACAAAGACAGACTGGGTCCTAGTAGAGATAAGAGTTAATCCCAACTCTCCAGCTCAAGACTGCTAATGAAGTATCTAGAAGGACTCTGGGAATGTGTCCTCTCCCACCACTCAGTACATATCCCAGTGTCACCCCAAACGACATACTGAACTTCTGCTTGAGCCCCATTCAATGGCAAAGGCAATTCACATACTGGCATACCACACACCCCCACGGGCCTCCCCTCCCCAGATAGCATATGAACACGTCATAAACCATGGCAAAACATTTTTGAATTACTGGAAATTAGCCTCATGGCAAAATGTGTAGCATAGCATGATATTAGCTAGAGAACTGCATTTTTAAAAGGTTTATTGAACTGATCCTATGTCATCAAATTGCACAGATGTTGCACAACTGAGCTATTTTCATTTGATAGCAAAGTGCATATTTCAATGTACATAGTGAGCGATTTCGAAAGAAGGCTATTGGACTTCATCACTGAAACCCTCTCACTCTGTTCCATTGTAGCTAGTAAAGCTACAGCAATCTGGATTTCAGCCATATGATGAGGGTGTTCTATGAGGCTTTATATCTGGGTTTCAGCCATGTGATGAGGGTGTTCTATGAGGCTTTATATCTGGGTTTCAGCCATGTGATGAGGGTGTTCTGTGAGGCTTTGGAGCCAGGACATAGTAATCATCACCAGACTCCTTTTGATAGGTAAGAAAAATGAGGGCCATGTGGGAGACTGTGAAGATGAGTTATTGCTTTTTGGGGGTGTGTTTTGATGTGGCGTTGTACTGTAACCTGGTGTACTTACAAAATAAATACTTAAATCTATCTAAATCATTCAGTTCCCTTTGTTCGTACTGCTTTTGTTTCATGGCCAACTAGTGTGTAATGTGAACTTTGCAAACCTTGCTGAAATGGCATACTGTACAGTACATTCATTTTGTGTCTACTGTGTCTATGGCTGAACGAAATGTTCCTAGGGTTCCCTGTTAGAGAACAGTAGGTAAGGGTGGGGTCCAAACTGGGACCAGGCAAAGCAAGGCCACACTTGTCTTCCAGAAGATGCTGATGACAGAGTGTGAGAACTAAACAACCACCCAGCACCTCTCCAGGTGTTATGACAGTGGACAGCAGCTCAACTGTCACAATATAATCTGAGGCATAAACATGTGGGAATGGGACTGGTAATGTTCTCACGTCACAAGTTCGGGCCTCAAATGAGTGTGATGAAATGTGTTTAGATAGATAGACAGAAAGGTACTTTATTGATCCCCGTGGGGAAATTACTTTGTCAAGCAGCTACAAAAAACACAGGGCAGGTGCAAAATGCCAGAACGAAATACACAAAAGCAGTATGAAAAAGTATAAAAATACACAAAGTATGGAGTGCAAAAAGCTATAGAAAGGCATTGCATAGTATGAGTGAATGACTGAATATGTACACTATACATTGTTATAGTGTTAGGTGAAAAAAATCATACAATTATTGCACGTTGATATCAATAAAAAATATATTTGCATGGTTAACTATACAGTCTGGTAACAACTGTACATGAATATGTACATACAGTCCTGAATGAATGAGTGCTGAATGAATAAGTCCAGAGTGAATGAGTGATTACAGACCAGAGAGTTACTCAAGGATGGATGGATGCCTAATTGTTAAACTAGGTCCTAACACCCCAACAGTTCCAGGTCTATGTTGCCGACGGCATGGCACCCCAGTGAGGCATTAAATAGTCTAATAGCCGTCGGCAGGAAGGATCTCCTGTAGCGCTCTCTGGCACACCGTGGTGGGATCAGTCAGTGCTCCTCTGCATCATAACCATGGCATGCAGAGGGTGGGTGACGTTGTCCATGATGGCCAGTAGTTTGGCCAGGATCCTTCTGTCCGCCACCTCCTCTAGAGTGTCAAGGTTAATACCCAGAACAGAGCTCCTCCTCCTGCCCACCCCTGATGCACCCTACAATTGCGGAGTCATCCGAGAACTTCTGTAGGTGGCATGTTTCAGAGTTATATTTGAGGTTGAACAGGAAGGGGGACAGGGCCGTTCCCTGGGGGGCCCCTGTGTTGCTCACTGCCCGTTCTGACACCCAACTCTGTAGCCGCACAAATTGTTGCCTACCGGTCAGGTAGTCCGTAACCCAGGTGACTGAAGGTGCTTCCACTTTCATCCTCCTCATCTTCTCACCCAGTAGCAGGGGCTGAAGGGTGTTGAAGGCACTGGAGAAGTAAAAAAACATTACCTCACAGTGCAACCTGCGTTGTCCAGGTGAAAGTAGGCCCTCTGCAGAAGGTAGATGATTGCATTATCCACCCCGATGTTGTGCTGGTATGCGAACTGCAGGGGGTCCAGTGATGTACACACCAGGGGTCTGAGGTGAGCGAGGACTAACCTTTCCAGGGTCTTCATGATGTGGGATGTTAGCGCTACAGTTCTGAAGTCATTCAGGACAGTGGGGTGCGCCTTCTTGGGCACTGGGACCAGGCAGGATGATTTTCACTGCACAGGGACCCTTAGCTCAAGCTAAGGTTGAAGAGGCGCTGGAGTATTCCACACAGTTGGTCAGCACAGGGGCCCACTGCTTTCCACTGATGTAGTCTCTCCAGCTCTCTCTTCACTTGGTTGGTGGTGAAAGCCAGCCCAGGTGGGGAGGTGGGGGGACGGGGGGTGTTGAAGATCAGTCCAGAGGTGGTGGGAAGGGAGGTGTTGCAGAACAGTCCAGAGGGAGCAGAGAGGGGGTCGCTGATTGTCTCAACGGAGGTGTCGTGTGCAAAGGGGGGGTGGGACAGCCGTGAGGGTGTGTGGGCTGGAGAGCTGGATGGGAGGTGGACAGAGCTAATATCGTATCTGTTAAAAAATTGGTTCAGCTCATTGGCTCTGTCCTGGGTCCCCTCCGTTTGCCCACTGTTTGACTTTTTGAAGCCAGTGATATTTCTCATACCCTTCCACACCTCTCTCACCTGGCTCTGCCTCAGCTTGTCCTCCATCTTCTCCTTATACACTCTCTTCCCCTCAGAAATCCGCAACTTCAGCTCCCTTTGGACGCATTTCAATTTGTCCTTGTCCCCCTCTTTGAAGGCCCTCTTCTTCTCATCCAGCAGGGCCTTCAGGTCGCTGGTGACCCAGGGTTTATTTTTTGGAAAACAGTGTACCTTCCTAGTGGGTACGGTGTTGTCTACACAAAAATGTATATGCAGTCTGTAAGTCTATCAGTGTCCTCCCCATGAGCCTCACAGAGCACATCCCAGTCTGTTGTCTCAAAGCAGTTTGTCAGGTTATGGAATTCTTTATTGCCTCAAAAACAAAGTGCAGTCTATGCATACACTGAGTAAACCAAACATTAGGAATACCTTCCCAATACTGAGTTGCAACCCCACCCTTTTCCCCCCAGAACAGCCTCAATTTGTCGGGACATGGACTACTAGGTGTCGAAAGCATTCCACAGGGGTGCTGGCCCATGTTGACTGGTGGTTGGGTGGTGGACCATTCTTGATACACACGGGGAACTGTTGAGGGTGAAAAACCTAGCAGCGTTGCAGTTCTTGACACAAACCGGTGCGCCTGGCACCTACTACCATACCCTGTTCAAAGGCACTTACATATTTTGTCTTGCCCATTCACCAACTGAATGGCACACATACACAATCCATGTTTCAATTGTCTTAAGGCTTAAAAATCCTTCTTTAAACAATCTCCTCTCCTTCATCTACACTGATTGAAGTGGATTTAACAAGTGACAGCAATAAGGGATCATAGCTTTCACCTGGATTCAACTGGTCAGTTTATGTCATGGGAAGAGCATGTTCTTAATGTTTTGTATACTCAGTCTATAGTACTACTTTGAAAGCAATTCGACTATGAGCTATGCAATATTGATGTATTTTCACCCTCAGAGGACAGAGAGCAGAGATGTTGCTCACATAACAGACTTCAGAATGTAGTGAAAACGCTTTGGGAGGTGGAGAGAAAGGATTTGGGTCAGAGAGGAACCTGGAAGGATAAGCACCAAAGCACAACTACACAAGAAGGGTAATACCCATTTTATATGAACTGAGTAAAGGTCTGAGAACAAAATATGACCTAAATCTATAGCCTAACACACAGTAGGCCTTTACTATGTATAGTCCTTTGTTGCCATATTCAGGATTGCAGTATGTAAAGGGTTGACAACAGCTGATTCAAGGTTCTTCACATCATTGTGAGTCAGTGCAGCTTGGGAAAAAATATAGGAATCCGAAAAATACGAGGCGGTATTTGCTGAGTGTCTTTCCAATGTTTCTATGGTGATGGCTTAAGAGTTTAAGTCAAAAGGATGAATGGCATTGGTTAAATTAAATGCAAAGCTGGTTTCTATGGAATCGAGAGAGGGGATAAATCTACCTGAAAAATAAGCTATTAACTGTGATCTGCTGTAAATCTTGCGTAAAGCTCTCAGCATTCTGGCAAATGGACTAAAGTAATGCTTTAGTTACAGAGGTTTCCAAGGGACAAGTGTGGAATATTAGAAACAGATGATTCCTTTTGCAAAGGGACACCCGAGACTGTTCAAAACAGGATGGAGAAAAGTAATCCAAAGTTCCATGCTGAAGCCTAAGTGTCACCACACATTTTCTGGAAGCTCTCTTTTTTATTTCAATTTTTATTGACCTTTATTTAACTAGGCAAGTCAGTTAAGAACAAATTCATATTTGACGGCCTACCCCAGCCAAACCCAGATGATGCTGGGCCAATTGTGCGCTGCCCTGTGGGACTCCTAATCACAGCCAGATTGTAATACAGCCTGGAATCAAACCAGGGTCTGTAGTGACACCTCTAGCACTGAGCTGCAGTGCCTTAGACTGCTGCGCCACTTGGGAGGCACTCTACACGGGGTAAATAAATTAGATACTAAGTCAACTTGGCTCTTATATTTCCTTATCACTTATTAAGAACTGTTACAATTAAGAAGTAGAAAAAGATTAATGCAAATCCAGAGATAATGCCAGACCATTTAAAACCACGTTTCTGTTTTTTATGGCTTCAACAACTTAATGTTGATCAGAAATTAAAGAACACGTGCGCTTTGCAATGTAACGTTTTTTTTTTTAAACAAGCAGGATTGTGAGGTGCATTTCACGTGTAACACCTTCAACTCCTGAATACTGCAGTCCAATCCCTCTGCACACCAGTCTACTACGGCATCTACAGAATTAGAGCGACATGCTGAAATGCGTGAGTGTTGCAGTTCACTAGTCTTCCTGTTTCACTATCTGAGGGAGTCATTATAGGAGTCATTATGGCTTATACAGTGGGGAGAACAAGTATCTGATACAATGCCGATTTTGCAGGTTTTCCTACTTACAAAGCATGTAGAAGTCTGTAATTTGGTCATAGGTACTCTTCAACTGTGAGAGACGGAATCTAAAACAAAAAAATCCAGACAATCACATTGTATGATTTTTAAATAATTAATTTGCATTTTATTGCATGACATAAGTATCCTGTTCTCCACTCATTACCTGTATTAACTGCACCTGTTTGAACTCGTTACCTGTATAAAAGACACTTGTCCACACACTCAATCAAACAGACTCCAACCTCTCCACAATGGCCAAGACCAGAGAGCTGTGTAAGGACATCAGGGATAAAATTGTAGACCTGCACAAGGCTGGGATGGGCTACAGGACAATAGGCAAGCAGCTTGGTGAGAAGGCAACAACTGTTGGCGCAATTATTAGAAAATGGAAGAAGTTCAAGATGACGGTCAATCTCCCTCGGTCTGGGGCACCATGCAAGATGTCACCTCGTGGGGCATCAATGATCATGAGGAAGGTGAGGGATCAGCCCAGAACTACACGGCAGGACCTGGTCAATGACCTGAAGAGAGCTGGGACCACAGTCTCAAAGAAAACCATTAGTAACACTACGCCGTCATGGATTAAAATCCTGCAGCGCACGCAAGGTCCCCTTGCTCAAGCCAGCGCATGTCCAGGCCCGTCTGAAGTTTGCCAATGACCATCTGGATGATCCAGAGGAGGAATGGGAGAAGGTCATGTGGTCTGATGAGACAAAAATAGAGCTTTTTGGTCTAAACTCTAAACTCCACTCGCCGTGTTTGGAGGAAGAAGAAGGATGAGTACAACCCCAAGAACACCAACCCAACCGTGAAGCATGGAGGTGGAAACATCATTCTTTGGGGATGCTTTTCTGCAAAGAGGACAGGACGACTGCACTGTATTGAGGGGAGGATGGATGGGGCCATGTATCGCGAGATCTTGGCCAACAACCTCCTTCCCTCAGTAAGAGCATTGAAGATGGGTCGTGGCTGGGTCTTCCAGCATGACAACGACCTGAAACACACAGCCAGGGCAACTAAGGAGTGGCTCCGTAAGAAGCATCTCAAGGTCCTGGAGTGGCCTAGCCAGTCTCCAGACCTGAACCCAATAGAAAATCTTTGGAGGGAGCTGAAAGTCCGTATTGCCCAGCGACAGCCCCGAAACCTGAAGGATCTGTATGGAGGAGTGGGCCAAAATCCCTGCTGCAGTGTGTGAAAACCTGGTCAAGAACTACAGGAAACGTATGATCTCGGTAATTGCAAACAAAGGTTTCTGTACCAAATATTAAGTTCTGCTTTTCTGATGTATCAAATACTTATGTCATGCAATAAAATGCAAATTAATTACTTAAAAATCATACAATGTGATTTTCTGGATTTTTGTTTTAGATTCCGTCACTCACAGTTGAAGAGTACCTATGATACAAATTACAGACTTCTACATGCTTTGTAAGTGGGAAAACCTGCAAAATCGGCAGTGTATCAAATACTTGTTCTCCCCACTGTATAAGGTTTAGTATTTATTTTAAAGAGTATAATGTGTGCAGAGAGGAAAGGGGAAAAATGTGAAGTTCCAAGTTTAAAAGTTCATTAGTCGTATGTACAGGATGCACGTGGTATTCACCGTCCAATGAAATGCTTACTTGCAGGTTCCTTCTCGACAATGCAACAACAATAAGAAATAATAAAATATAAGAATACGAACATAAATTAAATTGCTCTTCAGAATAGATTAATATTTTAGCATGAGCATAATACAGGAAGGCACCTTGAAGTGTGCTGTATGTGTAAACATGGGTTTAGAGAGAAAGGGATTGAGTGCTATACATACAGTATATATTTACAGTACACAGTTTACATGCATTGGTAAAGAATGGGGTTTTAACAGCACAGAAAACCCATCATGCTCTCCTTCATGCACTGTACTAGCAGGCTGTGAGCTTGGAGCACCTTCTCTCGTCAGCCTTGCGAGGCGGTGAGCTCTCTGCTGAGTGAGTCTCTAAGCAGGTGTGAAGTGGCTACATTCCTTGGACCTGGCTTTGTGTACAGCCGGGGAACAAATACTAATAACACCAAACACTTGTTTTCATGGTTTTACTCCAACAAAAAACCTGCAGCATGAATCCTCCAATTTCGGAGGGAGGGGGTTAAAACAAATTGCGAACCCTTACCAGTAACCTTCCAGGTGTTTCCTCTTTTCCATCTGACACAGAGATGGCAAGCAGAACAGGGTTGACTCTGTGTCACAGTCAATGTAGTATGCTGTGTTCACAATCAAAACACAGACTGATGCTAGCTACCTCCGCTCTCCCCCATTTGTCCTTAAGATGTCAAAGGAAATGTTCACCGTTGGTGAGACACAATGTTTCAAAAGGTTTACAAACCTTGTAGCTGTTGTCTGTCGATCACACTTCAACATAACAAAAGTGACTTGTCAGTGCGTCATTATGTCTCAATCTGTGAACCAGGGTTGGTAAACATCGGACACCTGAGAGACATCAGTATTAATTCCAGAGTTTGACTCTGCATAATCAAAACAAAACAAATAATGTTGCTATAACCGCTGCCACTGTGTGCCAGAGTTTAATACATTATTCTTTTATTATGCAATACTAAAAGGTTCTCATATGCATATCTGTATGTACAGTGCCATTGGAAAGTATTAATTTGTTACGTTACAGCCTTATTATTAAATAAATCTATCAATCAATCTAAACACAATACCCCGTAATGACAAAGCAAAAACAGGTTTTCAGAAATCTTTGCAAATGTGTTAAAAATATAAAACATAAATACCTTATTTACATAAGTACTCAGACCCTTTGCTATGAGACTCAGGTTCTGTTTCCATTGATCATCCTTGAGATGTTTCTACAACTTGATTGGAGTCCACCTATGGTAAATGTAATTGATTGGACATGATTTGGAAAGGCAAACCTGTTTATATTATGTCCCACAGTTGACAGTTCATGTCAGAGCAAAAAAAAAGGCATGAGGTTGAAGGAATTGTCCGTAGAGCTCCAAGACAGGATTTTGTCGAGGCACAGATCTGGGGAAGGGTACCAACACCTTTCTGCAGCATTGAAGGTCCCCAAGAACACATTGGCCTCTATCATTCTTAAAAGGAAGAAGTTTGGAACCACCAAGACACTTCCTAGAGCTGGCCACCCAGCCAAACTGAGCAATCGGGGGAGAAGTCTCTTGGTCAGGGAGGTGACCAAGAACCCGATGGTCACTCTGACAGAGCTCTAGAGTTCCTCTGTGGAGATGGGAGAACTTTCCAGAAGGACAACCATCTCTGCAGCACTCCAACAATCAGGCCTTTATGGTAGAGTGGCCAGATGGAAGCCACTCCTCAGTAAAAGGCACATGACAGCCCGCTTGGAGTTTGCCAAAAGGATCCTACCATGAGAAACAAGATTCTCTGGTCTGATGAACCCAAGATTGAACTGTTTGGCCTGAATGCCAAGCGTCACGTCTGTAGGAAATCTGGCACCATCCCTACGGTGAAGCATGGTGGTGGGAGCATCATGTACATCCTTACTGACAGTTGTGGCTGCTTCACGTGATGTATTGTTGTCTCTACCTTCTTGCCCTATTTGCAAATACAGGTGCTTCAAGCTCGTAGCGTCATGCCCAAGAAGACCTGATGCTGTAATTACTGCCTAAGGTGCTTCAACAAAGTAGTGAGTAAAGGTCCTGAATACATATGTAAATGTGACATTACATTTTTTTATTTGTAATAATTTACCAAAAATTTAAAATAAACTGTTTTTGCTTTGGCATTATGTGGTATTGTGTGTAGGTTGATGAGGGAAAACAACTATTTAATACATTTTAGAATAAGGCTGTAACGTAACAAAATGTGGCAAAAGTCAAGGGATCTGAATACTTTCCGAAGGCACTGTATGTGGATTACTGCACAAAATATGAAGATAATTAAAACCTTGTGCTACGCATGAGAGATAGGCTACTTACTGACCCTCCCTTAACTACAGACTGTACTGGTAGACTATGCTGGGTTTTATCCACATTTGTCCCATCCCAGAAGGTGTGTAATTTAGTGTTCTTAAAAATAAGTCAAAGCTGGAGAAAGATTTGGAAATAGGACAGTGTGCACAGCAGTTTTCCGCTGGGTTGAGAAGCTGTTGGTTTTATATGGTTGGAAATGCAGTCGTCCGGTTTAATACATCCCAGTCTAATCCTGGATGTTCACAGAGTAAGTCCAATTTAAACAAAGCAATGTGAAGTAACCGCTGGGATGGAGGGGCACCATAACACCTCTTTAGAGCTACACTGTGGGTATTTAGGAGACAATCAGGCATAACAAAAACACACTTATAGGATAGTGATGATTGAACTACAATTTCTCTATGAATTTATACCCAACGTGCCCTAAAACCAAGCAGGCCATGAATAGATTACATGTGCAAAAAGGAAGGAGGAGCACTAGTAAGACAGTATTTTTAGCACCTAGCCTACTATTACTATTTCCTGCCTTGATTGTAAATGTTTTGTTTTTATTAACACTGTAATATAAATGTATTATTATTATTCATAATAAATAAATACAGAGATATCCCTCTCACAGACATTCAACCAATAGCTTGGCTGTGTTTAGACTTTTTCCATCCAGACTTGGCTTCATAACCTACTTATGGGCCTTCCTTTTTGGAACATTTAACATGATGCAACAATAATTCAAGTGTAGAGTGTTGTAGATATGTGCTAGTAGAGTAGGGGCCTGAGGGCACACACTTAATGTGTTGTGAAATCTGTTGTAATTGTAATGTTTTTAAAATTGTATAACTGCCTTGATTTTGCTGGAGCCCAGGAAGAGGAACTGGTGCCTTGGCAGGAACTAATGGGGATCCATAATAAATACAAAATACAAAACATTTGTTTAGTTCCACCTGAACTGTTGCCTCACCACAACAGCTGGCTGGGTTTGGGAACACACATCCCAAGGAGAAATGAACCCGACACATGACATAGATGTTTGAGTGATCCTGGACAAAAACAAACAACCACATTATATCTCGAACAAAATAGGCAGTAGTACCAGGTAAAATGTCCAGCAGTGCACCATTGAGAGGGGTTTGTTGCAAGATAATTTAATAAACACGGAAACAAGGCAATGGTCTGTGTAAGTAACATTAGGAGCAAATCGGAAACAAGCCCTCGCTAATTACCCAATTAGGAAAATAACAGACTGAGGTCATAGTTACTGCTATCCCTTGTGGGAAGCTAGGGAGTACCACACTGGACTTTACATTAAGCTGCAACTCGAGTGATGTATATTTATACTCTGAGTTCAAAGATATACCGTCACAACCCGGCTCGTGGGAAGTGACAAAGAGCTCTTCTAGGACCAGGGCATAAATAATAATAGAATAATAATAAATAGATTTGCTCTTTATTTAGCCAATGTTACAAATACAACCTTATTTGTTCATCAAAAATTGTGAATAACTCACCACAGATTCAGATCATTCAGGCGAGAAAAAACATCACCCAGATAGGCCAGTCGTGTGAGAAACTCGTCATCATGCAAACGGTCAGACAAGAGAAAATTATGGTCAGTAAAGAAAACTTTAAGTTTGTCTCTCAATTAAAAAAAATGTGTCAATACTTTGCCCCTTGATAACCACTTCTGTATGTTGTCAAAGCGTTACATGGTCGCTGCCCATATCATTGCATAATGCATAAAAAACACAAGAGTTCAGGGGCCTTGCTTTAACAAAGTTAACCATATTCACTGTAGTGTCCAAAATGTCATTCAAGCTGTCAGGCATTCCCTTGGCAGCAAGAGCAACTGCTTGCACGCGTGTTACCACTCCACTATGTCTCCCTGTCATGGCTTTTGCCCCATCAGTACAGATACCAACACATCTTGACCACCAAAGTCCATTTGATGTCACAAATCTGTAAAGTACTTAAAAAATATCCTCTCCTGTTGTCCTGGTTTCCAGTGGTTTGCAGAAGAGGATGTCTTCCTTAATTGACCACCCATAAACCCAATGGACATATACCAGGAGCTGTGCCAGGCCCACCACGTCTGTTGAATCATCCAGCTGTAACACATAGAATTCACTGGCATGTATGCGAAGCAGTAATTGTTTCAAAACATCTCCTGCCATGTCACTGATGCGTCGTGAAACAGTGTTGTTTGATGAAGGCACTGTCTGTATAGTTTTTTGGGCCTTTTCCCCCAGCATTGTCCCAGCCATATCCGCGGCAGCAGGAAGAATTACGTTTTCCACAATAGTATGGGTCTTGCCTGTCCTAGCCACTCGGTAACTCACCATATAAGACGCTTCTAGACCCTTTTTATTAAATGGTGTCTGTTGCTTTTATACATGTCTTACTCCTCGAAAGTCGTCTTAATTCTTGCAAAAAACCCTCTATTTTTCAATGTAGTACTTTTGTACATATAACACACTTTGGCTGAGGAAAGGCACTACTCCCAAAATAAGTGAACCCCAAATCAATGTAGTTCTCATCATATTTGTGCCTCTTCGATGGTCCAACGTCTCTGTCTGTTGTTCAGTGCTTTCCCGGGTAAGGGGGCAGTAGCTCTTTGGCCTCATCAGATTCACAACTGTCAGTGTCCATGCTAGCTGGGATAGCAACACATTTAGAATTACTGATGCTAGCATTGGATGTGCTCGTGGAAACAGAACAACTTGTGTCGTCGACAGGTGCACGTGTAGTACTGCTGGTAGAAAAACAGATCACCCAAATATATAGCCGCTTTGGAAAATCTAAATGTCCCGACGGCATTGCACGTACCCCAGTTTGGGAATACCCGATCTAAGACACAGTTCACCACATCTTGACTTCTGAGTTGTATGAATGGGTTGCCCATTCTTTCCACAGCAGACCCGAGGTTTGGGGAGCTGCTTACTGAATCAAATCATCCAAAGCAGCATCCTCTTTCAGTAGCGTGACACATCAGAGGCAAATACCTGCCCTGCTCCCCTGACACAGTCTTCACTTGCCAAAGCTCTTGTTTGCTGGACCAGATGGGAGTGGAGATAGTTGCTATGGTGATACACTCAGGACAAGTGCAGAAACAAAATTCCACACCCTGTCCTTGTCCTTAAAAGGACTTCCTTTCTCGGCTAGGGATTGCAACCACTTACAAAACAAAAAACAAATGCAAGGATGGATGATGCAGATGATGACGAGGAGAAACAGGAAGAAGAGGAGGCGGAAGAGGCAGAGTGATGAGCTTTGATAAAAGTGTGAGGTTTAGGGTGGAAAAGGCATGTCAACCACAGGTGGTTGGTGGCACCTTAATTGGGGAGGACAGGCTCTTAATAATGACTGGAACGGAATACATTGAATGGTATGACAAACAACACACACCATGTGCTTGATACCATTCGATTTACTCCATTCCAGCCATTATTATGAGCCGTCCTCCACTCACCAGCCTCCTGTGATATCAACATTGTGTAAACCTCGAGGATCCTCTCAAGCTCTGTCAGGTTGGATGGGGAGTGTTGCTGTACAGCTATTTTCAGGTCTCTCCAGAGATGTTCGATCAGGTTCAAGTCCGGGCTCTGGCTGGGCCACTTAAGGACATTCAGAGACTTGTCCCAAAGCCACTCTTGCGTTGTCTTGGCTGTGTGCTTAGGGTCGTTGTCCTGTTTGAAGGTGAAACGTCGCCCCAGTCTGAGGTCCTGAGCGCTCTGGAGCAGGTTATTAAGGATCTCTCTGTACTTTGCTCCATTCATCTTTGCCTCGATCCTGACTAGTCTCCCAGTCCCTGCCACTGAAAAACATCCCCACAGCATGATGATGCCACCACCATGCTTCACTGTAGGGATGGTGCCAGTTTTCCTCCAGACGTGACGCTTGGCATTCAGGCCAAATAGTTAAACCTTGGATTCATCAGACCAGAAAATCTTGTTTCTCATGGTCTGAGAGTCTTTAGGTGCCTTTTGGCAAACTCCAAGCGGGCTGTCATGTGTCTTTTACTGAGGAGTGGCTTCCGTCTGGCCACTCTACTATAAAAGCCTGATTGGTGGAGTGCTGCAGAGATGGTTGTCCTTCTGGAAGTTCTCCCATCTCCACAAAGGATTGGATTCTTGGTCACCTCCATGACCAAGGCCTTTCTCCCCCGATTGCTCAGTTTGGCCGAGCGGCCAGCTCTAGGAAGAGTCTTGGTGGTTCCAAACTTCTTCCATTTAAGAATAATGGAGGCCACTATGTTCTTGGGAACCTTCAATGCTGCAGACATGTTTTGGTACCCTTCCCTTCCCTTCACTGTGCCTCGACACAATCCTGTCTCGGAGCTCTACGGACAATTCCTCCTCATGGCTTGTTTTTCGCACTGACATGCACTGTCAACTGTGGAAGCTTATAAAGACAGGTGTGTGCCTTTCCAAATCATGGCCAATCAATAGAATTTACCACATGTGGACTGCAATCACGTAGTAGAAACATCTCAAGGATGATCAATGGAAAGTGCAATTTCGAGTCCCATACAAAGGGTCTGAATACTTATGTAAATAAGGTATTTCAGTTTTACAAAAATAGGTTATTGTGTGTAGATTGATGAGGATTTTTAAAATTGATTTAATCAATTTTAGAATAAGGCTGTAACGTAGCAAAATGTGGAAAGTCAAGGCGTCTGAATACTTTCTGAATGCACTGTACATGTCAGACTCTCCTATACCATTATGTCCAACATGTTTTATCCCAGAGGTTGTGAAAAAAAAACTTTTTAAAGTTATATAACTTGTATCATTGTTATAGGGCTGTGAAACCCATATCCGAATGGCTTCAGACAGAGCATTTCTCACTGGAAATTGCTGTTGACATTGAATATAGCTCAAGGTTAGGGTATTTAATTAATTAATTCACTAGGCCATAATCAAAGTGGCGTTGCATGGGGGTGGAGATGGAGATGGGTGGTTTTCCCTGCTAGTGTCTCCGGACCAGCCATGTCTTTGTCCTGGTGTGTTATGCTACATACAGAAGGCCTTTATGATCACATAATGAACTCTTCAGTGCAGACAGTTGAGAACAGACTCAAGTGAATCACACACAGTATTTTGCCATTTGCATATCTGGAGATTTTCTAGTGTGGAACTAAGCTACAATCATGCCAGACATGACAACCTAGAAAGTACAGAGCGCCAAGTTGTAAGAAAAATATCCATCAGGACTTTTAATTCCTGAAATAGAACCAAACCACAAGAAAGGTACGGCTTTGACATAACACAAGGTTTTTACAAAGTAGTACAGTTCCTTACTCCCACTCAATCTGGTCTGTACAAATCTGCTCCATTTCGTTGCCGTGGATGGTCTTTTTAATGTAACAACACAGAACCATATGGCATGCTCACCGAACCATGACATCTGTGGTGGATTCAAACTGTTCAGACTTCAGATTTTAAATTGTGAGCTGATGCAAATGATTCAAGAGAGAGAGAGAGAGAGAGAGAGAGAGAGAGAGAGAGAGAGAGAGAGAGAGAGAGGAGGCATGATACACTGCATTTGTGTACTCTGATGCAAAGGGAAGAGGTGTGGTTCTTACCACTATTAAATGTGACAAAATACATCACAATTTGTTACCATCTCCACTATCTCAACTACACATAAATGTAGTCTACTTGAATCCGCTGAATTGGCATCATTTAGATCCATCACTTACTTTTGGGGTTATGGAGGTGAACATAACTGCTCCCTTTCATATAAAAACACACAGAAAAGTAAATAATCTGAAATATTCTTTAGAGATATGTATCCATAATGATACAGTAGCTGACCAAATTTAACCATCTGTATTTAAAATGGATTGCACATTCGGTAAGCAAACATTTCGGTAAGATTATATGATACAATTATTCAGAGTTATCGAAGTCAGAAGCTTTTGATTTCTTTATTTCTAATGATGGGTTCAGGCTTTTGTGTTCGCTCTCAGGCAAACTGAGCACTGCTGTAATTCAGTACACTCACATTACTCCTGGGCATAAAATACTACATTCACAGTAAGCTCCTTTTAAAGACTTACTCTACATTCCACTTCAGTGTAGGATAGTATACCTACTGTATGTCAGCACATTCATATGTAACAAACTGTGTGTGCTGAACAGAAAGCAGTTAGCACTATGAACTATGCCATTAGTTTTCTTGACGGAAACTGGACAAAATTACTTTTTAAAGCTTGAAGCATCCCTGAAATACCATAGAATCCTTTGCAACAGAAATGTACTTTTTATTCCTTAAATTATGTCTCTCCTCTCCCCAATCCTTTTATATCTAATCTAAAATCTCAATTAATGAAGTATTATTCAGCCACTTTACCGTTTCAGTTATCTCAATTAATGAAGTATTATTCAGTCACTTTAACATTTCAGTTTCTATGAGAGAGATCAAGGAAAAATAAAACGCTCTTCGATGCGGACAGCCTCTGCAACTAGTGTTTGAAATTTGTCAATTGTATGGCTGTATATTTTCCCTAGTACTTTAATCTGCTTGCACATGCTAAAACCACGTCAGCATTAAACCACGGAGGACAAGCATGAAAAACTGGGCGTCCCAGCGGCCAAAACCTCATCATCAACCTTCTGGATGCGTACCGGCACAAACTGAACATGGCCACTGTTGCTTAGCAATGGATTATCAACTAGACAAAACAGACACACAATCATTAGGGCCTTGTAAGATGTTTGAGCCGTATTTCAAACAAGGAGACTTCCATATAGAGGACATTTCATGAATAGTGCACTTCCACATATCCCTTTTCGTGCATTAGAGGATTCTATCAGGAGAATGAGACCGTTGTTGAGATCCACTTGAGTGTCTGCCAGACCCGCCCACGGTTTTCCTAGCTAACTGGGCTGATGGGAGGACTATCCTCCTGACCAACCAGTTTGTAAACTATCCCAACCACACGTGTGGCACTCAACTGTGCAGAAATGGTGACTGTGTCATGTGCAAACGCTAAACCCAGGGGTGATAGGATAATGAAAGGCCTCATCTGAAGGCCTGCCATACAGGGCTCAGAGCAGGAGACCACCATCCCTCACAAGTCTGCTCTGGGAAAATAGACAAGCACAAGCAGTCAGTGGATGTACAGACCTTTTCTTCATCCCAGTCAGTTCCTTGACTTCACTTCCTTATTTTTCCACCTTCTAGCAGAGAGCAGTATGGGATAACTCTGTCCCAGAGGCCTTCGTAGCATGACATATGTGTTCCATTACGGACCGTTTCAACAATTTCTCCAGTATTTGTGGCTTCACAGTCTGCTTCAGATGAGGATTAGGTCTTCCTGAAATTGATTTATTTCCGCACCATAACTGTTTATTAAATATAATTGACCATCAAAGTTGTAAGAAAGAGAAAGACAAAAATAGAACCGTAACCATTAACCACAAAAATGAGAACTTTGTGAAATAAAGCCATTTAGGCTATCACTTTTATTTTTTTAAAGTAGGAGGTACTGTGTCAACCCCAAACACCACCATCTTTGGTCTCTGTTTTATTAATTAGATCCAAAGTAATGGTTAAGTTAGATACATCTTAAGCATTAGGAAATTAACTGAAAAGCCCAAAGGTAATTTGTTAATATGGGTTTATTGTATAATATACTAAAATTATATTTTCATAAGAGCAACACTAAGAACATCATGAGATAAAATGCATTTATCTCAAAACTATTTCATAGTTTTTTCCATGTGTGGGATATATTCTAATAGTCCAGTCTCTAGTCAAAACTAGCTGCCTTTGCAAACTTACCCCCCTTTTTATTTTTTATTTAACTAGGCAAGTCAGTTAAGAACAAATTCTTATTTACAATGACGGCCTACACCGGCCAAACTCGGACGACGCTGGGCCAATTGTGCACCGAACCAGGTTGTCTGTAGTGACGTCTCTAGCTCCGAGATGCAGTATCTTAGACCACTGCGCCACTTGGGAGCCCCAATGTCTGTCCCCCTTTTCCAGCACTATCAGTAGTCAGCCAACGTGTCAAACCTTTCAACAGACTAGCAAATCAGCAGAAAGCATTAACACAAGCTTGGCTTTGAGAGACCCTGGCCTGTCGGACATCAGAGCGTGATTATCAGAGAGAGAGAGAGAGGGGGGGGGGGGGGGGGTGAACTTTAGGGGGTCCAGTGATGTACACACCAGGGGTCTGAGGTGAGCGAGGACTAACCTTTCCAGGGTCTTCATGATGTGGGATGTTAGCGCTACAGGTCTGAAGTCATTCAGGACAGTGGGGTGCGCCTTCTTGGGCACTGGGACGAGGCAGGATGTTTTCCACAGCACAGGGACCCTTTCCAGGCTCAGGCTAAGGTTGAAGGGTTGCTGGAGTATTCCACACAGCTGGTCAGCACAGACCCTAAGCACTCTAAGAGAGAGAGAGGAGAAACAAAAGAGAAAGAGGGAGAGAGAGAAAAAGAGATTGAGAGAAAGAGAAAGAGAGAGAGAGAGAGAGAGAAAGAAAGAGAGAAAGAGAGAGAGAAAGAAAGATTGAGAGCGAGAGAAAAAAAAGATAGAGAAAAAGAGAGCGCGAGGGAGAGGGAGATGGGAGAGAGTGAGAGAAACAGAAAGAGAAAGAGAGAGGGAGAGAGAAAAAGAGCGAAAAAGAGAGAGAGAGTGAGAGAGTGAAAGCGAGAGCGAGAGAGAGAGAGAGAGAGAGAGAGTGAGAGTGAAAGCGAGAGCGAGAGCGAGAGAGAGAGAGAGAGAGAGAAATAGGTCATGTCTGTGATTTTGCCTTAATTTCTCATCTCATTCTTGATTTTTCATTATCACACATGAAAGAATGTGTCCTTCTTTTGGTGTCAGTTTATCTAATGACATCACTTGATAATGAGCTGCTTCTTTCATCAGTAGTGGGGTGCTTGAAGAGGTGAGACGTGCACAGAATCTTCGTAATTTAGCAGAAATTCAGTGTCATGCTTAGAGAAAAAATTCCAACCTGTAAAAGCATTGGCCCCACTTAAATGAAACATGGCCGCAAAAATGTTAGACGAGCTTCTTTATGAAACACTAGAGTAGTTAGTCAAACATACATTGTTATGCTGAGCTGTTTATGTGAGTTTGAACGCAACATCTATGAGAAACATTACACTTTACACAAGCTGGGTAGTGGAATCCTCGGTCGCTCTTGAATCCGTGGCTCCTCCAGGAATGCGGCGACGACATTATCACGAGGCCTTATCAAGCCAGAGGTTTGAGAAACATCAGCACTTGCTTGATCCCAACAGACGCAGGCAGGCAGGGATGGATGCAAACGTGACAATTGGGGCACGTGTGCTCATGCAGTCTGAAGGCTGCTCGTCAGGTTGAGCGATGGTAGAGAGTAGGAACTGTCAGTCAGGTCCTAACCTGTCTAATGGGCTGTGTCTGGTGCAGACAGGTGTCAATGATCATATGCTGGAGGAGGAGGAAAGTTAGATGAACTTCACCTACAACTAGGGTTGCAAAATGAATTCTCTGGTTTTCCCGAAATCCCTTGTTGGATTGTTCCTGGAATCAGGAGGGAATAAGCAGGAAACCTCCAACCAGGATTTCTGGAAAACCAGGGAATTTGTTGAAAGTTCAATGAATTTTGCAACCCTACCTACATGCCTCGGCCTAAACTTTGTCCTGAAAGTGGACCTGAAGAAATATGACTGTTGAGGCCTTTCCGATTTCATAGCACCTGCTAAATTATACCAGTAATGGGTTCCTATTGAATTGTATATACTGTATATTTAGTAATTTATGGAATGTCTTCAAAGATAAGTTATTGTCCAACATTTTTATTGACTGTGATTACGGAGCAGTTTCACACAGACGAGAGAGACAAATGATTATTGACTTTTATCTAATTGATAAAACATGAACAAAGACTAGTAATTCTGGCGTAGAACAACCATTATTAAACATGTATAAATAATTTTTCATGTCCCAGTTCAGTTGTTTTCCTCATACTGTCTGCCTATGTGGCACTGATGGATGATGATTTATATGTGCTTTTATGATCTACAACCTCATTTTAATCACTGAGGTTAACTGAACACGAGACATACATCTTTGTTTTGTAAATAATGAAAACCTCCATTTTCACCCGAACAAGGTTTTACACATTATGTTATTTTTAACAAAACATAAATCCATGTAATTGCCAGAATTTATCATGGATGAATGGAAGCACTTTGAACCTCTATAAATGTATTATATACTGTATATATATATATATATATATATATATATATATATATATATATAAAACATGGAATAACTACACTGAAGAGACATAAAGTTACATCATCCTTGTCGTATTTTCATTTATAGCTGACAGCTTGGCTTGATAACCATTTCAAACAGTTTTCCACTATTTTCCATTTCAGATCTTCTTAAACTCTCCCAATACATAAATAAAAAAGCAGCTTTACAACATTTATGCAAACCGCTTTCTGTGTCAAAAAGAGAGCAACTGATAAAGATTGATAAGAAACAGCTGGATAGCTTGTATGAGAGTAGAAAGAGTCTGTGCTTTCAACTAGCTGTATGTTAAATATAAACACATGGTTCCACATTGCTTTTGATCATGCCCTCGATTTGAAAAGTGACATTAATAATCAACAACCTGGCGATGTAATCTATTACAGATGTCCTGTAATACCTTGTCACATCCTGTAATACCTTGTCACATCTCACAGCCAGAAGACAATCCCTCTTTGCACCATCTGTTGACACTTTGACAAGTGATAATGGAATATTCTCTCCAGCAGAGGGTCTGGATCAGAAGGCACCCTCCCCTACCCCAGATGCTGGATCTATTTGATAATGCCCAGTTACGTTGGATAGAGCTGGGTGATGGGACGTTCTCCCCTGAGTTTGACACCAGAGTGCATCTGCTTCCTGTGTCAGATCATCTGGCAACAGCTGCTCCTGCTCAGAGTCAGCACATACAGAACCATCTGTCTGTCTGTCCGTCCGTCCGTCCGTCCGCTACCTCTAATCCTTTGCAGGGATGGGACTATCACATCACAGTGGGAAGCATAGAGTAGCTTGGAGGCAATTTTCAACTTATTATTAAATTAAATTCAAACAGGGTCAGTCAAAGTATTTTTACTAGTGTACTAGTCACCATTGTTGTTATAACCGTTTCAATACAGCCTCCTTAAAAAAGGTTCTTGCCTTTTCACAAAATAAGTCTCAATCGAGGTTAATCTGACCTAACACAACACGCCACAGGCCAGTCCACATACTCTGAAAGAATAGAGACATGAACGAACCTCAGGGAAATGTTCAAAAATCTTTTGGACTTGACTTTAGGGTTTCTGTTCTTGTTGATTCACTCTGTCACGCTAACAAGTCTCATGAGGTAAAGCTCAAAGCAGTGACTACTCTGCTGTTCTTTCTCACAGACCACCTGGACAGTGTCCTTATGGACACTCTGGCCTCTGGCTACACTACAGACACAGAGACAGAGACAGAGACAGAGACAGAGACAGAGACAGAGACAGGGACAGACACAGACACAGACACAGACACAGCAAGGCCAGGGATGTGGAGCTTGCCATGTTAACTGCATGCTTATCTACAGATGTAGGATCTTAATTTGATCACCCTTTTGTTGCTGAGAATTTTCCTGCAAATACAAACTTGTAGTGTATTTAACGTTTAAAAAGGCTTCTAAAGTTTGTAATTTCCACTTTAAAATGTGATTTTCCCTAACAAAAAAATTGTCAAGCCTTACAAAACATGTACATTAATTATAATCCACATAACAATTCACATTTCCTGTTGCTGCAGGATCATTTTTCTGCTGTAGCAAACTGGCTCAAATTTGGATATGGCATTTCTAACATAAGCTGCTGCATTACGAAATTGAACTCAATCTGTACTCTATAACATGTTGCCTATTTAATGTCTGGAGTCTGTGAATTTACAGGGATTGAAAGTCTGGTTGAAAATAGCAACATTCTTCACATTCTTCACAAACCCATCAATAAACTTTTTGTAGCAGTCTTATAATGCCGAGAGAGGCTTATTCAAAGAAGCTTTGGTGTTCCTCTACAGAAGCCTGTATGTACTTGGACATCCAGGCCAAGTTTTTACGTCAACCAGGCCACCTCCTCTGTGCCACTAGCATGCAAACGAACAGAGATTGGATGGACTACAGACAGCTTAATTAGATGCTGTAGATAGCGTCAAAGGGACTTTCCTGGGAATCAGCAGCAGGGAAAGGAGTAGTCAGAGAGTCAGATGGTAGTGATACAGAAGCACGCATGGCCAGCGAAGAATGTTCCTCTGATGATAATGAGTCTAGCAGGGCGTTCTACTGCACCCTCTCAATCATCCTGGCCATTCATGATGTTACACTCAAGGTATTGACTGAGGCATATGGTGACCAAAATCATATCCTTCAGGAGTCACACTGTCTCTCCTCCCTCCCCGTGTCACAAATATTTCTGTACTCAGTTGCAGCCAGTGAGCGAGCGAGCAAACAGGCAGACAGGCAGACAACCGACCGAGCTCAAAGATCACTTTGTTTCTCAGTGTACTGCTGTTCAAGCACGACAGTGAAGGGATTGACAGCATCAGTGCAAGTCTGAGAGAGCCCACAATCAGATGAGATTGTAAATCTCAATCGGAACAGAGAGAGAACACACAATATAATGTTGCACGTGGAGTTTATTATCATTTAGTATAGAGAGTTTAGTATAATCTAGTACAGAGAGTTTAGCATCATATGGTACAGAGAGTTTATCATCTAGTACAGAGATTTTTTATCATCTAGTACAGAGAGTTTAGCATCATCTAGTACAGAGAGTTTAGTATCTTCCCCTGCTCAGATGTGCTCTGATTTGGACAGAAGCCATTCCCTCTCTCAAAATAAACATTAATTGACCTTAAAACTTCTCCCTCCTCCCTAGATATCAGATAGCACAATCCACCAGTCCACAGACCATACAATTACATTGCTAATATTCCTCTACCCACCAGGCTGTTCAATGGGAATGTGTTGTAAATGTAAAAAACTGCAAAAAAGTTCAGTCTGAGACATACAGGCACCAGATAATTGAGTGTTAACATTCAGTTCAATGTCCAAGACCTGTCAGTGGAGTTCAGTAGTGAGTGAAACTACAGTAAAGTTTAATAGAAAAAGTGTAGACATCTGGAATAACCATCTCTCCTGATTTACATAAGTTTCTATTTGTAGCTTCTGAGCTCTTCAGATGAATGTTCATGTATACTGTTTAGTGCATGGAGTGTATCAGCATTGCCCCTTATAACCTCGGCCTCTGTTTTGTTGTTTACAAGCCTGTGCCAAAGTAACGATGGTAGGGGTTGCGCAAGTCAGCATGAGTGTGCAAGCCCTGTAATTACCAAATGACCGAAAGAGGAAATGTAATCATTTACAGAATACTAATTAGGTAACAGCATGAACAAATTAAAGTGCTGTGAAAACGGAAGGATTAGTTCAATTACACTCATAAAACAACATCCATCTTTCTGACCTGACTGACTGAGAACACTCAAAACCGGAGGGACGGTGGGCATGCAAAAACCAGCAGCAAAAAGGAGGGTTGTGGGGAATGTTGGAATCCCATATGTTTTGGAGTGAGAAGAATGTTGTTAATGCATCAATTCAGATCCAAGGCAGAAAATAGAAGCATGTCTGAACAACAGGGAGTGGAAGCTAGCGTACAGTACACGGCACCTCTAAACACACAGTTGGGGTGTCATTCCTCTTTTGGCTGCAGGGCTGGCATAGAGTGGTATAATTGATATGCAGAACATTACAGACTTTATGTGGACATGCTAGGCCACATGGTGATGTTTTGGATGATAAATTGCACAAGGAAACAGCTGGTTTATTGACTGGTTTGTGAAACACAAAAGGTTTCTAAATTGTATCAGTTATTAATTCAATGGTGTATACCAGGTCACTACTTTCATTCACACAAATCCATAGTATCTCACTCTCCTGTGGTAAGCTAGTCTCTCTAGACAGATGGGTTGAGGGATGCTCCCTATGGCTGCCTACGTATTGATCATAATACAGTAGGCAGGCGTCTTACTGGTCAGTTCCCATTACATGGAGAATCTCATAGTGGTTCTGCCTACTGATAACTCAGAGGGCGATGCCTGCACGGATAAAATCCCAATCGAATGCTCGCTTTGTTGGTTGACTAATTCCACATTGTGTGGGTGGGTGGGGGGTCAAAAGAAAACAACCAGGACGCTGCCTTGAATTAAAGTCTCAGTCTGGGGCTATGGTAGATCTGCTGTAGAGACGCATAACACTCTATTCAACTGCCATTTTGGAGTCGAGGGATTTCTTGTTCCTCTGAATTCTGATGGATTATGTTCAGTGAAATGACTCCAGACAAAAACATGTATAATAACATCATGGGTTCTGTTCTTCAATTAATGATGATATGATTTGGTTGTAATAAAATCATTTGATCATTTATGCTCTATGTATTTGCACAAAATTGTTAATATGCAGCAGTAACATTCTCCATAAACTATAGTGGTAATGTAATGATTTAGGTGTTTTTAGACAATATTGAAGAAGCCATCAAGGTAAGTTATTGCTGTGTGAAAAAATACATATGTCAGGGGAGGGGTCACCTCTGAAAACCAGGCTAGGTTTACAAGAGTTAATGTTACATTAAGATTTCCATTATATGCTTCTCCAGACCATAACACTATCTAACATTTATGGTGACATAATCATTATGTCCAATGGACAAGAAATCAAGGGAATATTAGCAAAAGAAAGGGTTGATTTGATTGTATTTACAAAGGGGGAGATTTCCGCCACGGGGAATAGTAAAAGAAAACCTAAAAGAAATCTGCAATGCTGTTGCCACAGTGATCAAAACATTGAATATCTGGGGTACAGTGTCTTCATATCCCTTCATTTATTCCACATTTTGTTGTGTTACAGCCTAAATTCAAATCAATTTCTGCACCTCTCCATACCCCATAATGACAAAGTGAAAACATGTTTTTGAATTTTTTACAGAAATATCTCATTTACATAAGTATTCACAGTCCATACTTTGTAGAAGCACCTTTGGTGGCAATTACAGCTTTGAGTCTTGGGTATGGCTGTATCAGCTTTGCACATCTGGATTTGGGGATTTTCTCCCATTTTTCTTTGCACATTTTCTCAAGCTCTGTTAAGTTAGATGGGGAGCGACAGTGAACAGCAATCTTCAAGTCTTTCCACAGATTTTCAGTGGGATTCAAGTGTGGGCTTTGGCTGGGCAGGTTCTCATCAAGGATTTGACTGTATTTGGTTCCATTCATTGTTCCCTCTGTCCTTACCAGTTCCCTCTGTCTCCCAGTCCCTGCTGCTGAAAATAATCCCCATTGCGTGATGCTGCCACCACCATGCTTTGCGGTAGGGATTGCGTTAGACGGATGATGAGCTGTGCCTGGTTTTCTCCAGCGCTTTGCATTTAGGCCAAATAGTTACATTTTTGTCTTATCAGACCAGTCTTTCACGTGCCTTTTAGCAAACTCCAAGCGTGTTGTCATGTGCCTTTTTCAGGAGTGGCTTCCGTCTGGCCACTCTCCTATAAAGCCAAAATTGGTGTGCTGTAGAGACTGTTGTCCTTCTGGCAGGTTCTTCCATCTCAGCCAAGGAATGATGTAGTTCTGTCAGAGTGGTCATTGGGTTCTTGGTTACCTCCCTGACAAAGGTCCTTCATGCCCAGTTGCTCAGTTTGGTCGGATGGCCAGCTCTAGGCAGAGTCTGGGTAGTTCCAATTTTTTTCAATTTCCCAATGATGGAGACCACTGTGCTCTTGTAAACTTTCAACACTCTATAATTTGTTTTATACCCTTCCCCAGATATATGCCTCATCACAATTCTATCTCGGAGATCTACGGACAGTTCCTTGGACTTTATGGTATAGTTTCTGCTCTTTTTATTTTATTTTTTATTTTATTTTTAATTTTTAAATGTATTTAACTAGGCAAATCAGAAACCACAACACTACATAAAGAGAGAGACCACAAAACTACATAAAGAGAGACCTAAGACAACAACATAGCATGGCAGCAACACATGACAACACAGCATGGTAGCAACACAACATCAGAACAACATGGTAGCAACACAACATGGCAGCAGCACAACATGGTAGCAGCATAAAACATTGTACAAAAATGATTGGGCACAGACAACAGCACAAAGGACAAGAAGGTAGAGACAACAATACATCACGCAAAGCATTCACAACTGTCAGTAAGTGTGTCCATGATTGAGTCTTTGAATGAAGAGATTGAGATGTCCAGTTTGAGTGTTTGTTGCAGCTCGTTCCAGTCGCTAGCTGCAGCGAACTGAAAAGAGGAGCGACCCAGGGATGTGTGTGCTTTGGGGACCTTTAACATAACGTGACTGGAAGAATGGGTGTTGTATGAGGAGAATGAAGGCAGGATGTACAGTGGGGAGAACAAGTATTTGATACACTGCCGATTTTGCAGGTTTTCCCACTTACAAAGCATGTAGAAGTCTGTAATTTTTATCATAGGTACTCTTCAACTGTGAGTCTAGGAATCTAAAACAAAAATCCAGAAAATCACATTGTATGATTTTTAAGTAATTAATTTGCATTTTATTCCATGACCTAAGTATTTGATACATCAGAAAAGCAGAATAATATTTGGTACAGAAAGCTTTGTTTGCAATTACAGAGATCATCTGTTTCCTGTAGTTCTTGACCAGGTTTGCACACACTGCAGCAGGGATTTTGGCCCACTCATCCATACAGACCTTCTCCAGATCTGTCAGGTTTCGGGGCTGTAGCTGGGCAATACGGACTTTCAGCTCCCTCCAAAGATTTTCTATTGGGTTCAGGTCTGGAGACTGGCTAGGCCACTCCAGGACCTTGAGATGCTTCTTACGGAGCCACTCCTTAGTTGCCCTGGATGTGTGTTTCGGGTCGTTGTCATGCTGGAAGACCCAGCCACGACCCATCTTCAATGCTCTTACTGAGGGAAGGAGGTTGTTGGCCAAGATCTCGCGATACATGGCCCCATCCATCCTCCCCTCAATACGGTGCAGTCGTCCTGTCCCCTTTGCAGAAAAGCATCCCCAAAGAATGATGTTTCCACCTACATGCTTCACGGTTGGGATGGTGTTCTTGGGGTTGTACTCATCCTTCTTCTTCCTCCAAACACGGCGAGTGGAGTTTAGACCAAAAAGCTCTATTTTTGTCTCATCAGACCACATGACCTTCTCCCATTCCTCCTCTGGATCACCCAGATGGTCATTGGCAAACTTCAGACGGGCCTGGACATGCGCTGGCTTGAGCGGGGGACCTTGCATGTTCTGCAGGATTTTAATCCATGACGGCGTGGTGTGTTACTAATGGTTTTCTTTGAGACTGTGGTCCCAGCTCTCTTCAGGTCATTGACCAGGTCCTGCCGTGTAGTTCTGGGCTGATCCCTCACCTTCCTCATGATCATTGATGCCCCACGAGGTGAGATCTTGCATGGTGCCCCAGACCGAGGGACATCTTGAACTTCTTCCATTTTCTAATAATTGCGCCAACAGTTGTTGCCTTCTCACCAAGCTGCTTGCCTATTGTCCTGTAGCCCATCCCAGCCTTGTGCAGGTCTACAATTGTATCCCTGATGTCCTTACACAGCTCTCTGGTCTTGGCCATTGTGGAGAGGTTGGAGTCTGTTTGATTGAGTGTGTGGACAGGTGTCTTTTATACAGGTAACGAGTTCAAACAGGTGCAGTTAATACAGGTAATGAGTGGAGAACAGGAGGGCTTCTTAAAGAAAAACTAACAGGTCTGTGAGAGCCGGAATTCTTACTGGTTGGTAGGTGATCAAATACTTATGTCATGCAATAAAATGCAAATACATTTTTTAAAAATCATACAATGTGATTTTCTGGATTTTTGTTTTAGATTCCGTCTCTCACAGTTGAAGTGTACCTATGATAAAAATTACAGACCTCTACATGCTTTTAAGTAGGAAAACCTGCAAAATCGGCAGTGTATCAAATACTTGTTCTCCCCACTGTAGGTATCTCAGATAGGGGGGAATGAGGCCTAAGAGGGTTTTATAAATTAGCATCAACCAGTGGGTCTTGCGACGGGTATACAGAGATGACCAGTTTACAAAGGAGTATAGAGTGCAGTGATGTGTCCTATAAGGAGCATTGGTGGCAAATCTGATGGCCGAATCATAAAGAACATCTAGCTGCTCAAGAGCACGCTTACCTGCTGATCTATAGATTACATCTCCGTAATCTAGCATGGGTAGGATGGTCATCTGAATCAGGGTTAGTTTGGCAGCTGGGGTGAAAGAGGAGCGATTACGATAGAGGAAACCAAGATTTAACCAAAGCCTGCAGCTTTGATGAAATTGAAATTACTTTGTCAAGCAGCCACGAAAAACACAAGGCAGGTGCAAAATGCCAGAACGAAATACACAAAAGACAGATACACGATACATGATACATAGTGCGGCAGTATGAAAAAGTATAAAAATACACAAAGTCTGGTGTGCAAAAAGCTATAGAAACACATTGCATAGTATGAGTGAATGACTGAATATGTACACTATACACTGTTATAGTGTTAGGTGAAAAAGTTGTATGTGCTGAGAGAAGGACAGTATACCATCTAGCCATACTCCCAAGTACTTGTATGAGGTGACTACCTCAAGCTCTAAACCCTCAGAGGTAATAATCACACCGGTGGGGAGAGGGGTGTTCTTCTTAACAAACCACATTACCTTTGTTTTGGAGGTGTTCAGAACAAGGTTAAGGGCAGAGAAAGCTTGTTGGACAATAAGAAAGCTTTGATGTAGTGCATTTAACACAAATCCGGGGAGAGGCCAGCTGAGTATAGGACTGTATCATCTGCATATAAATGGATGAGAGCGCTTCCTACTGCCTGAGCTATGTTGTTGATGTAAATTGAGAAGAGTGTGGGGCCTAGGATTGAGTCTTCGGGTACTCCCTTGGTGACAGGCAGTGGCTGAGACAGCAGATGTTCTGACTTTATGCACTGCACTCTTTGAGAGAGGTATACTCCTTTGCCGGCCCACAAGAATGGAATGGTCTACTCTATCAAAATGTCAATAAAAATAGCAGCAAAACATTGCTTAGAATCAAGGGCAATGGTGACATAATTTAGGACCTTTAAGGTTGCAGTGACACATCCATAACCTGAGCAGAAACCAGATTGCATCCCAGAAAGAATACGATAGATATCAAGAAAGCCAGTCAGTTGATTATTGACAAGTTTTTACAACACTTTTGATAAACAGGGCAAAATAGAAATTGGCCTATAACAGTTAGGTTCAGCTTGATCTCCCCCTTTAAAGAAAGGATGCACCGTGGCTGCCTTACAAGCACTGTGAACCTCCCTAGAGAGGAGAGACAGGTAAAATAGGTCAGAGATAGGCCTGGCGATGATAGGGGCAGCAACCTTAAAGAAGAAAGGGTCTAAACCATCTGACCCAGATGTTTTTTTTTTGGGTCAAGTTTAAGGAGCTCATTAGCACCTCATTACAGAAAACACCAGACTGATACCTATCAGGATTATTTGTGAGGATAACATCAAGGAGAGTAGCCTTTTCTGGGTGTTTGGAGTCATACCTGGTAATAATCTGAGAAAGATTTAGGGAGACCCATTGCTTTAGGACTTGGTCAGGTGGTTTAAGCAAGGGGCCAGGAGAGAGCTTAGGGCATTTAGGGTACAGGCCGGTGCTGATGGTAGCAATAACACCCAGGAACAGTCAACAAAGAGCTATCTGAAAGTTTAGTGCTTAAAACCAGCAAATCAAATTGTTATTCAAAAGTTATGTTTTTGTTCTTAACTGACTTGACTAGTAAAATTAAGGTAAAAAAAAAATACACAAAAAAAGGTCTGTAGGTATTTCACAGTTGAAGGCAAGTGAAAAAAGAGAGGTTGTTTTATGTTATGATAATCTCATATGGGCCTACTATGATCTAGAGGAATGGTTGTCTCTCATGTCTTTGTGTGTTTATGAGAAATACTTTTATCAGATAATGGAGGTGATGTTTACTTGCATCAGAGTCAGATCACCCCCTGATAAGAGAGAAGGCAAGCAGGTACAGCCGATTATGCACCAACACCCTCATTCATGAACTGACAATATCCAGACACAGGGACTACTGGGAGAATGACTTGACTCTTCTACTTGCAATATTAGTAGTAGTTGTATTTGTAGTAGTAGTAGTAGTAGTAGTAGTAGTAGTAGTAGTTGTAGTAGTAGCAGTAGAAGTAGCAGTAGCAGCAGTAGCAATAATCATATTATTATTATTATTAGTAGTAGTAGTAGTAGTAGAAGTAGAAGTAGAAGTAGAAGTAGAAGTAGTAGTAGTAGTAGTAGTAGTAGTAGTAGTAGTAGTAGTAGCAGTAGAAGTAGCAGTAGCAGCAGTAGTAATAATATTATTAGTAGTAGTAGTCATTGTCGTAGTAGCAGAAGCAGTTGCAGAAGTAGCAGTAGCATCAGTAGTAGTAGAAGTAGTATTAGTAGTAACGGTAGTAGTAGTAGAAAGTAGTAGTAGTAGTAGTAGTAACAGTAGCAGTAGTAGTAGTTGTAGTAGTAGTAGTAGTATCATTGGTAGTAGTAGTAGTAGTAGCAGTAGCAGCAGTAGTAGTAGTAGTACCAGGACTAGGACTAGCAGTAGTAGTAGTAGTAGTAGTAGTAGTAGTAGTAGTAGTAGTAGTAGCAGTAGTAGTATTAGTAATAGCAGTAGTAGTAGCAGTAGTAATAGTAGTAGTAGTAGTAGCAGTAGTAGTAGTTAGTAGCAGAAGTGGTAGTAGCAGTAGTAGTAGTAGTAGTAGTAGTAGTAGTAGTAGCAGTATCTCCTTTTATGTGGAGCGCAGAGCAAGGCAGAACGCATGGTCCCTTTACAGGTTGTCTTGGCAGTACTCAGACGAGAGAGAGAGAGAACTGTCTCCTACCAGTTAATTCACATTGTGTGGGGAGAGAAGAGAACACACTCATCTCTCAACAGAACCCCTGCTGTCGCCTGTAATCAACACAACTCTTGACACCACATTTCTGCACCTCTCCATCTCTCTGGCTCGCAAGATGACAAATCTGTCAGGGATAATGTTTAAACGGCTTTCCAATGGGCCCCATGCCAAAGGACTGCATTGTCGGCCAGACGTTTTTTTTGAAGTCCCTTTTTTTGCAAATGCCATGCTGTCATGCTGCTGCTATTTGAATCACCTAAACCTGTATACTGTAACTACTTTTCATGTAGTGACCCTCCTCAACCAGAGACACACCACAAGTTCATGGTAGGAAGATTTAAAGGAAATCTGAAAACATGACCCTCTAAAAGGATACGCGTCAACTGTCCCTTTGTGTCTGCTTCGCTTGACAGAGACCAGGTGCAGCAAAAATTCTCCTGAAAGAGGAACGGCATTTAGATTGCAAAAGCTCTGAGATGGGAGAATGGTTTCAGTTTGAAGCCAGCACTGCGTAATGTCAGCAACACATGTATTTTTGTATAGGTTACCAAAACACTGTCTGTACCGCACAAAGTAAGAAATTAACTCTGGAAAGTTGAGATAGAGTTGAACGTTAAATGTTAATTTACTTTGAAAGTAGTCATAGCAAATACACAAATACTGCCAAAATGAATTGAGTCGTAATTTTTTTGTACGTTACAATACTTGCACACATGGGTGTACAGTAGGGTGGCACATATTCGCATGCACACGCACACACACACCTCTGAGTGAGAAGAGGGACTACTGTGAGATTATGGATTCTGGTTCACCTAGTGAACCTTAAAATCAGTGGAGAGAGAAAAGGGGAGAAGGAGAGAGGGATGACATTCTCCAGGCCTGTACCAGAGATTATGGCCTGTACCAGAGATTATGGCCTGTACCAGAGATTATGGCCAGTACCAGAGATTATGGCCAGTACCAGAGATTATGGCCTATACCAGAGAATATGGCCTGTATCAGATATTATGGCCTGTACCAGATATTATGGCCTTTACCAGATATTATGGCTTGTACCAGAGATTATGGCCTGTACCAGAGATTATGGCCTGTACCAGAGATTATGGCCTGTACCAGAGATTATGGCCTGTACCAGAGATTATGGCCTGTACCAGATATTATGGCCTTTACCAGATATTATGGCCTTTACCAGATATTATGGCTTGTACCAGAGATTATGGCCTGTACCAGAGATTATGGCTTGTACCAGATACTATGGCCTGTACCAGAGATTATGGCCTGTACCAGATACTCGGGAAAACAGTGTAAGAATGACAAGTCATCTAATTAAACTTTGAGATAAATAAATGAACTGGATTTGAGTGGAGATATGAATAACCAGTTGATGTATGAAAATGGATTGAATGTTTTCTCTAATGGGAAAGCCACTTTTGGAAATGTTGAATAAATCTTTTAATCATTGGGTTGGTCAATTGGAATTCTAACCAGATAATATTGTTTTGGCAACAGCTGTTGCATTTATAGGTTGGCTCTGTGTGTATGTCTTCTGTATGTAGGCCTACGTGTGTGTGTGAGTGTGTGTGTGTGTGTCAGCAACCACACTCGTTAAATGGAACGGCATATATAATCAATGTTTAAGATGATTTTGCTAAATTCTGAAGTGTAGAGGATATGGTTAAACTGACCAAAATACTTTCCCCTCAAGTTTCTCTGTTCTGTGTCCAGAGTCAGAAAATGTATTTCAATTCCTTGTGCCTAAACATCAGGCGGATTTGAAACTTGAAAGGGCCAGTGTGATTTGAATGTGGAATTATAACAAACAAACTTCAGAGGAAATAAAGCAGTCCTCTTCGCTAATAAGTCTCAGTGTTATTTTGGGTCCTGGGCTCAATCTGATTCGCTGCGGTACAGGAGCAGCCAGTGAAGGGAGAGTGATGAGATTGCAGAATGTCTTTCTGCTCTGGCTGTGTGTCTGGAGAGGCAACATTGCCCCCTGCTGACTCTGTAAGCCACAGCTTCTCTCTCAGAAGGCCCCTCCCTGGCCCCCTCAGTCGCTCTGCGCTGCAGGCTGCAGCAGGGGTGGTGTGTGACCCAAAGACTCATCCACTGTTCATGTAGACATTCAGTATAATGAACCCCTCAACCCCTTGACCCTCTCTTCCTCACCACACATACTTTCGCTCTCAGAAGCAGCCAGTCAGAGCCGTACATTCCTTAAGGTGTGGTTTGGAAAGGCAGATGAAACCACATCTGGTTTTGCTTAGCAAGAATCTTTCCCCACTTTCAATTACATCTTAAAAATAGGTTTCAGATAATAAATGCAGGGTTATTCAAATGATCTGTGTATCATATTCTTAAATGACATGGGTTGGTAACTGGTTACTTCCATATTAACATTTAATGTCATTTATTGAGTGGTGCAGGGAGGGACACCAGTTCAAATAAACTTAGTATTACTGAAGTCGATCAACCACACACCCATATGAATCTTCTCAGCCACTGGAGGGCAGTGGAAGATCTCCTCATAGCTCGGTGGGTCATTACTGTACACGTACATGTAGACTCAGTCAACAATCAGCAAGGTCACACATCACTGACCTAGAAACTCAAATAACTGTCCTATTTCTCCTTGTCTCCTTCCCTCTGCTTTTTCATCTACACACATTCCTACAAGCAACTATCTCTGGAGTGATCTCCCTGGAGGCCTATGGTATCTGAACACTAAAAGCCCACAGAGAGCAGACACACATGCCTGGATAAGGCCACCTTATAGCAGAAATTAATGGAGCCTACGCTTATTACACCACTGAGTACCTTGGCTTCACTGCAAATTCCCACATAATAATAGAATATAACATAACCACTCATTCATTCCAGGCTGTATCACAACCGGCCGTGATTGGGAGTCCCATAACGCGGCACACAATTGGCCCAGTGTCATCCAAGTTTGGCTGGTGTAGGCCGTTATTGTAAATAAGAATTGGTTCTTAATTGACTTGCCTATTTAAATAAAGGTTAAATAAAATTTAAACCAAAAACAATTTCAATGGGGAAAAGAAGGAGTAAGAGTCTGTGACTTGTTTGTCCGATGGTTCCAGGGAAAATATGTGTCATGCTGTGTGGTCTGTGTACCTAGTGTGGCTCAGGTTTAAGCTTAAGAATGGGGATTCAGTCTTTTTTATTTATTTAAATTAAACCAGACAATGTTGACTTGCAATCAGACCTTAATGGATTATCTATATGGTAATAACCAAATATGGCTACTAGATTGGCACATGCACAACCATCTTGTTGAGTATTTCTTTCATCAAGCCAGTATCCCTCTCTGTCCAAACTCCATCTCTTCAATATAATCCTCTTTACAGACATATTTCTGATTGGCATTCAGACAAAACAGACATTGATAATTGCATTATTTCCATTGCCCTCACTAAGAGTACGGGCAAAGATATTGAAGTAGAAAATCAGCTGCAGGCAGGCAAACCTCTCAATAATCATGTCCTTAAGTTCTATGGAATGGCAGGGTCATGCTGTTAAAATGTCCCTGAATGAAGTTAAAAGAAGCCTAGCAAGAATTTCTCAGTTTGAAAAATAACCCGTCTCTTAACAATGCCCTTTGAAAATTAGGGCAAAAGGGGTTTTTAGTTAGTGCCAAATTGCATTCCACAAAGTTCATTAGACTGCACTTACTGAGAGCACAAAGGTATCCCTTTATAATAAACATTCAAGGCTGCCGAGATTAAATTCCATTTAAGAGTCATGGCGTGAGTCTCACGAGCTACGGGCTACTGGGAGCCAGGCTGGAGTGATGTTTGAACCTTCAGAGCTAAAGCTTTCAGGAAGTAGGGGAATGGAGACTAACATTGTATTGGTCTCTTCAATAAAAACACAGCTTTTTAGTATAACTCATAGTGCCCAACACAACTCTTCTCTCCAGGCAGGTGATAGTAGGCTCAAAGGTCATTTTCTGAGACAACCTCAACTTCCTGAGGTGAAACTTTCACTCCAAAAGGACTGGATATACTGGGGATTTGGATAGAAATCACTTAATGTTCGTCCTTTTAACATTCAGCCAATAGCAACATCCACTTGCCAGCATTCTGTGTCCAAAAAGAGTAACTTCCCTTGGGGTTAAATCACAAGCGTGACAGATAAAATGTCTCCACATCAGAGATTTCCCCTGAGTGCTAGTGTAATGCTGCCCTTCAACTCTGTTTGCATTGATTGTCTCTTACAGGATGTCTGTTTTATTGTTTATTGTATAAAAGCCCAGATGTCCTTCAATACGCCTGTCCCCGGTCTTTTCAGTGTTTAACTGTACTAGGTAAAGTGCAGAATGGTGCTATGATACAGAGGATTAGGTGGAGATGGTTGGACACAGAGCCATGTATTTATAGAGCTGGGCCAATGAGGTTTCTGAATGTATTTACATGACACCTCAACAATTTTTTTTTTTACCTTTATTTAACTAGGCAAGTCAGTTAAGAACAAATTCTTATTTACAATGATGGCCTACCTTCAGGGTCAGACCCTGGAGCAAATTTAGGTGAAGTGCTTTGCTCAAGGACACATTGGCTCAGGTATTCGAACTAGAAACCTTTTGGTTACTGGCCCAATGCTCTAACCGCAAGGCTACCTGGCACCCATGTTAGCTCCACATTAACATTACATGGGGAATATTTTAACCATAGAAGTAGGAATTAGAATACTAGTAATTTCTTAATTTTATAGGATCTCTATGATTCAAACAATGCTACGTAACTGAATGTCTAGAATTAGAACAATATTCAAAATTCTAAAAGTTGGTGTAACTCTCTAAATACATATCTCTGGTTACACATACTGCCAGAGGGTCAGCGAGTTGTAAGCCAGCATGAGGCATCGCTAAGCCACCATTACACTGTCCATATCCAGAGATTAAATCAGATTTGTAGGGTTTTTTCTTTATACTGTATGCATACAGAAGAGTGCTGATCCTGGCCCAACTCCAATGGCTACAGGTCAACTATAGGATCGACTTCAAAATCCTCATGCTTGTATTTAAAGCCTTGAATGGATTGAGCCCCACCTACATCAGCGACCTCATCTCAATCAGAGAGCCACCTCACACTCTTCGCTCCAGCAACTCACCACTGCTTCAAGTCCCCAAGACACGTCTCCGTAATATGGGGGACTGAGCCTTCTACTCCCTTGCCCATAGCCTATGGAATGCTCTCCCTGACTATCTGAGAGCTGCTCCATCACTCAGAACTTTTAAAACGGGCCTTAAAAAACACTTCTATTGACTATCATTTTCATCGTCCTAGTCTCAATCTAAAATGTATTTACCACCAAGCCCACTATTGCTATTTTACCTGCCTTGATTCTAAATGTATATTGTTTTTATTGTATATATTTTTTTCCCTCAGTAGAGCTTTGTGATAACTCTGTAATAAAAAGCACTATACAAATGAAATGTATTATTATTATTAAAAAAAACATATTGATTGAAATCTCCATGTGTTCTATATTAAAGGGCACTTAATTTCATATAACAGGATTTTAAAATGCAATATTTGTGCACAATGTCTACTTAAATGTTCAAAAGGATTCAAAAGGCAGTAATTTCGTGGTACTTACATAACATATTCAAATCATCATTTGAATAGTAGGTTATACACGTGTAATGTAAGAAATTTCCCCTTCGGGGATCAATAAAGTATCTATCTATCTATCTATCTATCTATCTATCTATCTATCTATCTATCTATCTATCTATCTATCTATCTATCTATCTATCTATCTATCTATCTATCTATCTATCTATCTATCTATCTATCTATCTATCTATCTATCTATCTATCTATCTATCTATCTATCTATCTATCTATCTATCTATCTATCTATCTATCTATCTATCTATCTATCTATCTATCTATCATCAGAGCATCAAAATGGAAATGGCAAGACATTTGAAATATCACATGTATAACTTAGAGTGGATATGATTATTAATGCCATGGTAATGAAACTCCCATTCAGGAAGTGTAAACCTAAAGCCCTGTCTGTCCCTATCCCAACCCACCACCCTCTGATGCTCCTGTCAGGAGCGAAGCAAACCTTTCGGGCACTCAGACTTTCAGTTGAAGATGGTCTTTCTTCACTGCTTCTAGCAGGTCTCAAACAGCCTAAATGGCTCTGTTTAGTGAATGCGAGCTAACGGTAGTAATGGTGTTCTTTTCTGTCAGTATCACACAAAGAAATGGTACTGTGGTGTGCAATGTGTATCACATGGAGCCTGAGGAGATCAACAAAAATGGATTGACAATGGGGCCAGAGGGATGTCTGAGGGCCAATTTGCTGAAGAAAGATACAGACTGTGAGCAGCTGATTCGTTCAGATAGATAAGAGCAGAAGATTCACTCTCAGCTCCTAACATAGCCAGATGTTCCCCTCGCCGCAAGCTTTGTACTTTTCACATTACCACTCAGGGGTTGATGATTGGATAGTCTTTTGTTCAACTTGTCACTTAAAGCTTTAGCGGAAAAGGCTATCCAAAATCCATTGTTATTGGATGCAACACTCACAGAGTTCTGTTTTTATTCTAGTAGTTATAAAAGTTTGTTCTCAAGGGACACTGCATCACTAAAGCAGTAACTAGTGTGCCATATATGTGACTATACAACAAAGTGGGAAGTTATTTGGAAGATGCTTCATTCCCTTCACAAGTCCATGATTATCCCAGGGAACATAAATACGTAAACATAAACATTCACTAACATTCCAGGGGTAATAAGCAGCACATCATTGATACTGAGATGATCTAGTTTTCCTTTAGTGTACTGCCATTTGAAGTCACTCACTACTTCACCCCCCAACATCCCTTAGAGAGTACTTGGAGAGGACACTGATGAAAAAGAAAAACTTAACAGAATTCCTCTCTTTTGAGCCTGTCCACTGTGCATACAGATGAGAGAGATGGATGGAGAGAGAGAGAGAGAGAGAGAGAGAGAGAGAGAGAGAGAGAGAGAGAGAGAGAGAGAGAGAGAGAGAGAGAGAGAGAGAGAGAGAGAGAGAGAGAGAGAGAGAGAGAGAGAGAGAGAGAGAGAGAGAGAGAGAGAGAGAGAGAGAGAGAGAGAGAGAGAGAGAGAGAGAGAGACTGGCATGTTTGGTTTGCCCAGTGAGGAAGAGGCACCCAGGACCACATAGCCACGCTGTTTGTTGAGGTCTGAGGATGATACTTTATCAATTCTCTTTGAACAGCTGAGACATGAGCGAGCACAGGAAGCACACAGTATCCTCTCTCTCTTTCTATCCCTCCCTCCCTCTGTGTGAAATGGGCTTTTGACACTCATCTGTGCAGTCTCAGGGACTGTCTGAGAGAGAGAGAGAGAGAGAGAGAGAGAGAGAGAGAGAGGAGAGAGAGAGAGGAGAGAGAGAGAGAGAGAGAGAGAGAGAGAGAGAGAGAGAGAGAGAGAGAGAGAGAGAGAGAAAGTGTGAGTGAGTGAGTGAGTGAGTGAGTGAGTGAGTGAGTGAGTGAGTGAGTGAGTGAGTGAGTGAGTGAGTGAGTGAGTGAGTGAGTGAGTGAGTGAGTGAGTGAGTTGTGTTCCTGTTTGTATGTGTATGATAATGTAATGTCTCAATAATGTAATGTGACTGTCTCTAAATTTGCAGTCCAATAAGATTTTAGGGTAGAAATGTAGGACACAGGCACCGGCACAGCACACTTCCCCCTCAGTTAGATTTCTTATCGGACTGAGCTGGAATGCAGCTGCTCTGTTGTTCTGCAGGATGGCTACAGTGCCACCTTTGGATGCAATGTATTTCTCGTTAGGATCAACCATGGAAATAGGAATTAGAATACTTCAATAGGACCTCTATAGGATCCTCACCACATCTCTACCTTATGGTACCATCCTTTTTTTGTTGTTGCCCAGACCGTTGAGATAGATCAAAAGGAAGTTGAAAAAATCTCCACTGTGGTCCCCCCTTCAAGGATTCATCAAATTGTATAGATGACATCTTCAAAGGAGGATATATAGCATCCTGGGTAGAAGTGACCGATGGAATGTTGAGCACTCCAGTCACCAGCTGGACTGCTCAATAACACAGCTCTCGCTTCTTCCCCCTCAGGAGGTTGAAAAGATTTGGCATGGGCCCTCAGAACATCAAAAAGTTCTACAGCTGCACCATTGAGAGCATCTTGACTGGCTGCATCACCGCTTGTTATGGCAACTGCTCGGCATCCTACCGCAAGGCGCTACAGAGGGAAGTGTGTACGGTCCAGTACATATCCAGGACCTCTATACCAGGCAGTGTCAGAGGAAGGGCCTAAAAATTGTCAAAGACTCCAGTCAAAGTCAAAGTCTGTTCTCACTGTTACCTCACGGCAAGTGGTACCGGAGCGCAAAGTCTGGGAACAAAAGGCTCCTGAACCGCTTCTACCCCAAAGCCATAAGACTACTGGAACATTAATGAAACGGCTACCTGGACTTTCTACTTTTCACCCCCATCCTACAGTACATGTACATAGTACTTCAATCAATCACCTAACCAAACCTACATGTAGATTTTACCTCAATCAATCACCCCAACTATCTCGTACCCCAGTACACTGACTCGGTACCGGTACTGCTTGTATATAGCCTCATTATTGTTATTTATTGTGTTATTTTATTGTGTTACAATTTTAATTTTATTTATTTGTTAATTTTCTTACTTTTTAACTGCATTATTAGGATAGGGCTCGTACAGTAATTATGCATTTCATGGTAAAGTCTACACTTGTTGTATTCGGCGCATGTGACAAATACAATTTGATTTGATTTTGACACTATAGCCTTCAGTGCCCTGGACCAGTTAGCACCATGCAATGTGATGACGGTGGTGGCGGTGATAGGGGTAACTGTGACAGCTGGTCCTGATTCCCCCATCCTTCCGCTCATTGTCCCGGAGCTCCTAGATACGGTGCCGTCAAGCCATGCAAGTCAATCCTATCCCAGGCTTTCATCTTCAGACTGCTGACAGCCTGTGTTCCTCGGCAGATGCTCGTTTTCACTAATCATAAATCATTCATAAAGACTACATCCTGTCATCGTTTAAGATATTAGTGTGCTTTCAAACAACGTCAAGGAGTCCTTTCCTTTCCCCTCTCGCCACCAGAAGGAGCGGATGGTTGTGGCTTCTGCCTCACCTCGTTCATTAGTCACACAGAGGTTATTTCCATGGTCGCTGCTAGTTCCATCAGCTGTAATGCAGATATGACACAGTGCACCTAAGCCTGATGAAGCCCTGCTCACAGTGATATGCTGAGGGGCTCAGTGAGATTGCCTGCTGCAGAGTCAGAGGTCTTTAGTGGTTTCCACTTGATTAAACCAGGCTCAATGCACTCAATACTTGCTTTAATTTAAAACTGGAAGAAGAAAAAAATTCATGAGAAAATAAAATTCATAGATATGATGTAATTGACTTTGCCGACCATCGAGGAATCGGAAAGAGTTTGATTAGTGGAACCTAATCGTAGTTTAATTAGTAGATTAAGACTTTCCTTCCTTCCTCTGAGGAATCTATGGGGATGTTCTAACCAGAAGAGGGCAGTAGATAGGGAATGAGGTGTTGGATGTTATGTCGAACTAACAAAATAAAATGGAGCTAGTCCAGACAAGAATTCATGCAAATTTGCTCAATTAGTATATAAGCCTTGCACATCTAGTATCCAGTGATATGAGATAACTTACTATACTCTACTGTACTCATCAGTGTACCATCCAAATGACCTTGTTACATTTCTCATGGACAGAGCTATTGGGAGGCAATTCTGTTTTTGTCTATTAATTGTGTAGCCTAGTTGTCATGAGTAAGCAATAGCCATATTAAGCAAATCATCAAAGCGCAACTGAGGCACTATGCAATCCTGCAAATAATTGGTATGATGAGCTGCAAGTCCAAACACCAGATATATCTTTAACACAGGAGGTTGGTGGCACCTTAATTGGGGAAACCGGGCTCATGGTAATGACTGGAGAGGGATTAGTGGAATGGATTCCAGGTGTTTGATGCCATTCCATTAGTTCCGTTACAGACATTATTATGAGCTGTTCTCACCTCAGCAGCCTCCTGTGGTCTTTAAACAACTTTAGACTGTATATCATTGATGTTGGGTATACCAACAGTGTGTTTATTTTACATTAATACAGTCTGTCCAGAGGGAAAGGGTTAGAGACAGACTCTGAAATATATATGTCTAATTGTAATGAATGATAGTCATTGATGATTCCCAAGGGGGGAATTGGTAGAGACAGATTCTGAAATATATATTGCTAATTGTAATGAATGATATTCATTGATGATTCCCAAGGGGGAGTTGGTTTTGTGGCAGAGTCATTCATAAAAACAAAACAGATATTTCAAGGGATGTAGGATACTTGTGATGACACTTGTTTACTTGTTGTAAAATCATGTTTGGAGGATAGCAAGAGCAGTGAGGACTGTAAAACCACGAAACACGTGACACGTGTATAACCTACTAATCAGTGTTTAAAAGTTAAACATTAGGCATTTATATTTGCCAATAACTGTTCTCATCTTAAAAAACAGGTGTTTATGATAGTCAGCTTTTTCCCGTTTCCAACCAAGAGAACACTTCGTAAATTCACTCTGTCTGTCTACTCCGATTTCAGTGTGCCAGAGCGCAGAATAACTGACGAATTTACGAACGCTCAACACTCGTTGAATATGGCCGGTGTCAGTAAACGTCGGCAAAAAGGCGTAATTAAAATGTTGCCAGCAACACAGTTACAGTCAACAACGCTTGGGATAACATGAAAACAGCATAACCAGCTCTGCTGGTAAAACGGTCAGAGTGAGGTGTTCTCTAATTTATGTCTGGAAGTAGCTACCAACGTTAGCCAGTTAGCTTGGGTATTTGGCTGCCGTTGTGAGGCGGCCAGAACGCTCGGATCAACCACTCCTCGGCCAGAGCGTCCAGTGCGCGCGCTCTGAACGCTCCGAGAGCGAAACGCCCAGAATTTACAAACGGACAATCTGACAACGCTCTGAATGTCCGAACGTCCAGAGGACACATAATAGCACATTTGTTTCATTTGAGTTAATTTCCGTTACCTCGCTCAGAATAAAACAAAGTTGTGCGAGGGGCAATTCCCCAGCATGCTTTGTTGCAGGTAGATTCTTTAAAATTGTATATTTTAATCTCTGTTTCCTCATACACATTGATTAATTGATCTAATACTGTAACTTGCATTTTTCTAAACTATTTTTCAGACCACTGTCGAGGATAACTAGGACATAGCCAAAGGCCTCATGAAATGTATTGTGGCGAGCTCGGCCAGAAGAAGATGGCATGAGACAGAGATTGATTTTATTTGAGAGTTCCTGTGTCCCATACAGCGCACGACTCCAGGAACCGTCACACTTTATTTATCCTAGCCTTCAGTTTTTTAACAACGAACCTAACCTCCGGCCATGCAAGGCTCGGTTATGGTAGGCACTCTAACATCCCCCTGCCTCCATAACCTGAACTCAAACTTAAAACCACATAACCACATAACATTAGCTGGACTACTAAAAGCATAAACACATAACATAACCATTTTATTGTGGAACATTAAACTACTTACAATACCTTGCGCTCTTCGGCTACCACGCAACGTGTGGCTAGCGTATGCCTTCCAGATCGCTACAGTATAATAACTGGTCACCAAGGGTTTACTTTTAATTGAAACACCTTCACTTAAGCAGTCTTCAGGAATATGTTATTGAATGCAACAACCATGTCTATGTCACTAACAAACACAGTCATGGGTGGGTATCTCTCACATTCACTCATGCTGGGAAATATGCAAATACTTTACACCCCAGTGTTTAGTGTTTAAAACCTAAATGGCTTGTGGCAATTAAACATGTTCTGGTGTTTAAAATCTGAACACTGTGGCGCATTTCCATTGGAATTCTAAATGCCGTTAGGCATTAAAAAAGTGTTCCAGAAAAGTGTTAATTTATGTGTTCAGATCCTAAACACTTGGTTTTACAGTGTAGAACAGCAGCACCACAGGTTAAAAGATGAATCTCCCACCTGTTCAGAAGGTTACAGCAAGTAATAAATATATGCGGGATGCATAATGGAGGCTAGGGACAACTCCTCAAGTGATTAATCCATAGTCCCCTGCTTCTCTCCAGATGGCATTTCACTAAGGGACATCCATTAAACTCTATGGACCTTAATCTTATTGCAGATAGTCTAGTGTCACAGCACAGTGTGTGCCTGCAGAGATTCTTCCTTCCCTATGCCCCTATGCTGTGATTACTGGCCACTCCACTCTACCAGGTTTATGCGTTTATAAAGGAGGAATTGACATTTACTTCCAACTGAGACAGATTAGACTCTATGATGACAGCAGACAGCTGCTGCTGTAGATAGAAACTTACATTCATAAAAATTAGACAGACATTATAGACACTCATCGGTTAATGTTTGCATGTTAAAAATATCTCTCTTTCATTGTTTTCTGAAAGAATCTTGGTGTGTGACATCACTTCAACATGAAGCAATTTCTTTCTTGTTGCTCATACCTTCAACCTTCAAACCTGAATGCAGCAAAGGGATGCCGTAACCAGGTTGTAAATGAAGGTAAACCATTCACGGAATTGTTTATTTCTGTGTGCGTGAAGAATCAGTTCCCCACCTAGCTGAATTCCATGCACGTTGACATTTGTTGTGGGTGTGAGGTCCATATTTGAAAACTGATCATTGGCATTCTGGCGTGTTCTTATGAAATTGCTTTTCCATCCAGGTGTAGTCTATGTATGCTGTATATAAGCTGTATAGTGCAGGACAAACTGGGTTATGTAATCCTCTAAATCCCCACTGACATGGAATCTGGCTGCACAGTCTCTCCATCATTTGTCTCTGTGACAAATTTCAGTTTGAAGGCAAACCATCTGGACATCCAGACAACCAGTCCAAACAGTCATGTCCTCTCTCTTGGAATCCATGGTACTGCTTAGTGCCATCCACTATATCAATATGCACATATGTGACATTGAGAAAAACTATTTTACTGTGGGTTACTGTTAGTATTTGCTATAGCTTTTACTCAATTTTCTCAATGAAACAGTGAGCCAGGCATTCAATACCACACTCTTTTGATATCACTATGGAGAAGTCAACAATTCAAGTGTTGAAGAGGCTCGGGCGTTTAAAGGGGCACATCTAACAGTCTTATTTGTTGTTGTTGTTGTTGTTGTTGTGTGTCTTAGCGGAAAACACAGGTACGACTGAGTATACTATAACATCACAGGAGAGCACATCTGTCCTGGGTCACAGTTCTGTCAAACAGACAGACCATATGGGCTGTTCACATTCAGAACCAGCACTATCTCAGCACGACAAATCTGACAGGAACCATACCTCCAGAGATGCTGTGAGCGACGTTTTAATTAATACTGTACGTCATTAAAATCATCACGTCTGCTAAATCTCCCAGCACTCAATCAGTTCTCCTCAACATAGACAGTCTGAATGTTCCAGTAAATGGTCATTCATATAATCTTGGGGGCACATACTGTAGTAGCCTCAACTAATTTATATTCTGTAAGTAGGTCTAAGCGTTATATGCAAATATTGTTATATGCCAAATACTGTAGGGAGTTTGATGAAAACTAAAATGTCCTATGCTTACATCAACCATCTGATCATTGTCAAACTCTCTTGTGAGCTGGCCATGCATACATATAGCCTATCTATGAGTCAAATAAATAATTACAAATAAAATATTATCAGTCTTGACAGACAGGAAGCATTTGTTGACATGTTTAGATTTTCTTCCTGTAAGTGGAGCCTTGTAATTATCTTTGCAAATTAAAGAACATTAGCAAGTGCCTTGCCTTGGAGGTTATACTCGGGATAATACAGTGCCTTTAGAAAGTATTCAGACCCCTTTACTTTTTCCACATGTTGTTACATTACAGCCTTATTATAAAATGGATTAAACAAATATATATCCTCAGCAATCTACACATAATACCCCATAATGACAAAGCAAACACTGGTTTTTAATTTTTTTTTCAAATGTATTAAAAATTAAAACAGAAGAAGTATTCAGACCCTTTGCTATGACACTCGAAATTGAGCTCAGGTGCATGCTGTTTCCACTGACCATTCTTGAGATGTTTCTACAACTTGATTGGAGTCCACCTGTGGTAAATTCAATTGATTGGACAGGATTTGGAAAGACACACACCTGTCTATATAAAGGTCCCACAGTTGACAGTGCGTGTCAGAGCAAAAACCAAACTGAGCAATCGGGGGAGAAGGGCCTTGGTCAGGGAGGTGACCAAGAACCCGATGGTCACTCAGACAGAGCTCTAGAGTTCCTCTTGGGAGATTGGAGAACCTTCCAGAAGCACAACCATCTCTGCAGCACTCCACCAATCAGACCTTATGGTAGAGTGGCCAGACGGAAGCCACTCCTCAGTAAAAGGCACATAACAGCCCACTTGGAGTTTGCCAAAAGGCACCTAAAGATTCTCAGACATAAGAAACAAGACTCTCTGGTCTGATGAAACCAAGACCTGGCACCATCCCTACGGTGAAGCATGGTCGTGGCAGAATCATGCTGTAGGGATGTTTTTCAGTGGCAGGGACTGGGAGACTAGTCATGATTGAGGCAAAGATGAACAGAGCAAAGTACAGAGAGATCCTTGATGAAAACCTGCTTCAGATCAGACCTCAGAATGGCGTGAAGGTTCACCTTCCAACAGGACTATGACCCTAAGCACACAGCCAAGACAACGCAGGAGTGGCTTCGGGACAAGTCTCTGAATGTCCTTGAGTGGCCCAGCCAGACAGAGCTTTTAGAGGATCTGCAGAGAAGAATGATAGAAACTCCCCTAATACAGGCAGGGTTGGGGAGTAACGGATTACATGTAAAAACAGTAACTGTAATTTGTTAAGTTACCAGCTAAAATATTGTAATCAGATACTTTTGAAAAACTAGATGATTAGTTCAAGGATTACTTTTAAATTCAGAAAGGATGTTTGCAAAATAAAATCTTTGACAGTTCTCTCAATGACATTCAAATCAGCATTGAAAAAGGCACAAGTTTAATTTATTTCCACCTGAGCGAGTCTGACCACAAGTCAGAGACCACTATGATGACACACCAAATGGGTTTGATAGATCGTGGGAAAAGAGCAAGAATAGGCTTTTGTAGGCTACAGTCCAAGTTGTCGGCATCCAAAGATTATCCAACTGGATTAAATGCTTGGAGTTAATGATGACAGCAGTGGTATAGTCTACGGTGATACTGATATCACTTATTATTATTATCTACATAGCGCATTGATGTGAATCACACTGCTGCTCTCTCATTTAGCTATTTGCGCCTTACGGATTGTGGTTGTTGTGGATGACTGTTCACAAATCAAAATGTGTATTTGAACCCAATAATGGTTAAATTCAAGAAGTTTAAGCTACCAATCAATCATTGCTTTCGAAACCAGTTGACAGCCAGTGAAAAATGCGCTCTTGCAACAACTGCATAGTGCGGATCCCAGCCTATGGAATAAAGGGGGGCTTTTATTGCTCAATCTAATTCAGGCTGATAAAAAAATCCATAGGTCTAATGGACACATGTGCAAACTCGCACACCTTTGATAGACTTAAAGGGGCAGTATGTTGTTGCAACATCCATTTCTGAATGATTCTTGAAGAATATAGCTTATAAATGCCTCATAAGCTTAGTTCAACTGTCACACTCCATCAGAACCCAAAATATAAGCTTGTCTTTCTTCAATGTTTGTAAACATTGTAAATGTAAACAAAAACTGTATAGCCTCATAACATGGTTAAAACAATAATTTTGATATCATGGATGGTCAGTCCTTGCATCCATAGCCCTGTCTAATAATCTGAGAGTGGTTACATTTCTCCAGGACCATCCCTCAGGCGGGGTGTCCGTTTTGTTATTGTCTCATCTGTGGATTGGCCCTTTAAAGAGCTGCATATTATCAATATATCAAAGTGTCACCAACAGGCCTATAGCAAATACAGCATATGGCATTCATTTTTCACATGTAAATGGCACTTTTCATGTAATTCCATGAGCACAGCAATGAGCCCAATCAGTCCTCCATGATAACAAAACAACAGAGTAGGGCTGGCTAATAAGCCCTTAGTTTTGGGGTCATGCTCAGGGAAAACAATTGGGCTAAACTATGCATCCATATTTCCAAGTCCTATTCTTGAAGATCAAGGCAAATAACATTTATTGGAATGACTGGAATTCTGACAGACTTTGGTTTTTAATGTAAAGATATAATTTAATTGTATTATTATATTAGAAGAAGTCTACATAACCAACTCATAAAGTACAATTTTACATACATATATGGCCAGCTATGTAAACTTTAACATTGATTTATCGTGCAATAGATGTCGTTAAATTGGTAACATACATTTTTATCTTTTTCTAATGCCTCTTAAGGGAAAAGTAATCTAAAAGTAACTGAATGTAATCAGATTAAATTACTGAGTTTGGGTAATCCAAAAGTTACGTTACTGATTACAATTTTGGACAGGTAACTAGTAACTGTAACAGATTACATTTAGAAAGTGATCTACCTAACCCTGAATACAGGTGTGCCAAGCTTGTCACGTCATACCCAAGAAGACTAGGCTGTAATCACTGCCAAAGGTGCTTCAACAAAATACTGAGTAAAGGGTCTGAATACTTACGTAAATGTAATATTTCTGTTTTTTCTTTGTCATTATGGGGTATTGTTGAGGAAAAGGCTGTAACCTAACAAAATGTAGAAAATGTCAAGAGGTCTGAATATTTTCCGAAGGCACTGTAACTTCATTAGCCCAAATGAGAGTGTCAAACATTACTTAGATGTAATTTGCTGTGATGGAGATTTCAGCAGTCGTTTAGATTTTAACAACCCCTTCTATGGATGTGTACAGATTTCTAGAGCAAGACAATAATCCTGCAGCAACAGGAAATGTTAATTATTATGTGGATTATAATTAAAGGACATTTATAAGGTAAGTCAGTTAATAAATTAACAAAATCTTATTTACAATGACAGCCTATGAAACATGGGTTAACTACCTTGTTCAGGGGCAGAACAACAGATTTTTACCTTGTCAACTCAGGGATTCAATCCAGCAACCTTTCGGTAACAGGCCCAACACTCTAACCACTTGGCTACCTGCCACCCTGAGGGGTTGATCGATTTTTTGTAGGTGTTGATCGATTTTTTGTAAGGGAAAATCAAGTCTGAAATTTCAAAGTGGAATTTACAAACTTCAGAAGGCTTTCTTAACCTCAAATACAATACACATTTTACATTTCCTGCAGTTCTATTGCAACAGGGTGATACAATTATGATTCTACATTTATATTGCTTTATTAATAGCGAGAGACTCCAGTCTGAAAGAGAGAAATGGATCTTGCCCTATACAGTACCATCATAAATTTAAAATTGATTAAATTGAGATGTTGTGTCACTGATCTACACAGAATACCCCATAATGTCAAAGTGGAATTATGTTTTTAGAAATGTTTATACATTTATAAAAAATGAAAAGCTGAAATGTCTTGAGTCAATAAGTGTTCAACCCTTTTGTTACAGCAAGCCTAAACAAGTTCAGGAGTTAAAATGTGCTTAACAAGACATAATAAGTTGCATGGACTCTGTGTAAAAATTACAAATCATTAATAACATGATTTTAACATGATTTTTAAATGACTACCTCTGTACCATACAATTATCTGTAAGGTCCCTAGGTCAGGCAGAGAATTTCAAGCACAGATTTAACCACAAAGACTAGGGCAGTTTTCCTATATTTTGCAAAGAAGGGCACCACATCGGTAAAAAAAATAAACAGACATTGAATATCCCTTTGAGCATGGTGCAGTAATTAATTTGACACTTTGGATGCTGTATCAATAGACCCAGTCACTACAAAGATACAGGAGTCCTTCCTAAATCATTGCGAGAGAGGAAGGAAACACCCCTCAGGGATTTCACCATGAGGCTAATGGTGATTTTAAAACAGTTGCATATTTTAATGGCTGTGATAGGAGAAAACTGAGGATGGATCAACAACATTGTAGTTACTCCACAATACTAACATAAATTAGAGTGAAAAGAAGGAAGCTTGTACAGAATACAAATATTCCCAAACAGTCATACTGCTTGCAATAAGGCAATAAAGTTATTCTGCAAAAATGTAAAGAAATTAACTTTTTGTCCTGAATACAAAGCGTTATGTTTGGGGCAAATCCAACACAACACATCACTGAGTACCCCTCTTCATATTTTCAAGAATGGTGGTGGCTGCATCATGTCCCATGTAGCTCAGTTGGTAGGGCATGGGTTTGAATCCCATAGGGGACCAGTACTAAAAAAGTATTAAAATGTCTGGATAAATGCCTAAAATGTAAATGTTATGGGTATGCTTGTCATCGGCAAGCAAGTTTTCTTTGAATAAAAAGAAACGGAATAGAGCTAAGCACAGGCAACATCCTAGAGGAAAACCGGGTTCAATCTGCTTTACAACAGACACTGGGAGACAAATGTACCTTTCAGGTGGACAATAACCTAAAACACAAGGCCAAACATACACTAGAGTTGCTTACCAAGATGACATTGAATGTCCCTGACTTGAAAATGGCTCTCTAGCGATGATCAACAACCAACTTGACTTGTACAATCCAAGTGTGTAAAGCTCTGAGAGACTTACCCAGAAAGGCTCAGCTTTAACCGTTGCCAATGGTGATTCTAACAAGTATTGACTCAGGGTGTTGAATACTTACATATTACTGTTTTATTTTCCATTAATGCAAAAATAAGTAGAATTTGTCTTCCACTTTGACATTACAGATTTAATGACAATTAAATACATTTTAATCCCACTTTGTAACACAACAAAAGTCAAGGGGTGTGAATACATTCTGTAGGCACAGTATATTATACCGTAAATTAAGCAACATTTACATAACTCATCAAGCATACAATACCAAGACACTCTGTGAAGGGCATTGGGAAGTACCATTGTTGCTTCAGTCCTCTTTTATAAGTTATGTTGATTTACTCACTTCTATAAACTGAAGGCTTTGCAGTTGTAAATTTAAGCTTTTAAATATATTATTTACATAACTCTGAAGTACTAAACTGTGGCATTTGACAATGTTGAGAAAATTAAACAGAGACAAAGTTAAATAATTAACCCAGGCACTTGCTAAGCTTTTTTTTTTTGTATGTGCATTTAATAGGATCCCCATTACTCTTCCCTGGGTCTAAACAGGATTAAAACAATTACATCACAACAAAAATGCAACAACAGCCCACATCATAAATAAAGCAATACATCATACAATACATTATTACATCTTTACTCTAATTTAAAAAATGTACAATACAAAATGTACAATAATGCAATACAACAATATTACAATGTGTGTGTGTGTGTGTAGAGTGTGTGTTAGTATGTCAAATCAAATCAATTATTTGTTGCATACTCAGATTAGCAGATGTTAAAGCAGGTGCAGTGAAATGCTGTTTCTAGGACCAGCAATGCAGTAAGGGACCGATTCAGACATAAGAAAATGACACCTTTCCTATGCACGCCTTTCCTACGCACTTCTCAGTAGTTGGTATTCAGACTTACCCAATGCAGCGCTTAATGTGCTCTACATGTGTGGCTACCCACTGAATCAATTTCATTCAACCACTGAAAACACTCCCACTTGCTGGCCAATAGATTTTCTTGTGGAGTTTTTGTCAATAGGGTTTTCAGTAAATGTATCTTAAGCCATCCCTTTAAATACGGTGTACCTTGAATTAGAATTTTGTTGACAGACTCACTAGAACACATTAAGAGAATGTGTTCAGAATATAGGGATCAATGAAAGAAAGCCATCTAAATGTTTATATTATTGATTTATTGACTATAACTTTTCAATTCACCCAGCAGTGCTATTTGCAGAGTTAGCTCCAGGTAAATGTTCCAATTCTTCAGCCATTCCTGAACCTGTGACCAAAAACAAGCTACATAAGGGCAGTACCAAAACAAGTGATCTAATGATTCTGTCTCTTCGCATCAAAAGGGTTAGGGTTAAAGAAAACTGTGATGAATAAAATACCAGTTTCATTAAAGGACCAAAAAACAACGCCGGATTCAAAACTTGAAGTTTTTCAATTTAAATTATTAGACATAAATCCTGTTTTATAATATACTACACTTGATCTTTCTTGAATATCTATCTATCTAATACGTTCCTCCAGTTTTTCCTCAAACTTATTCTGTGCCTCTATAGAACACTTGTCATTGCTGTCTGTCTGTCTGTCTGTCTGTCTGTCTGTCTGTCTGTCTGTCTGTCTGTCTGTCTGTCTGTCTGTCTGTCTGTCTGTCTGTCTGTCTGTCTGTCTGTCTGTCAATAAAATGTCCAATACTCTCGCCCTCGTGGACATTTTAAATAGTAATGTATATGCCATTTATTTCATGTTCTGACATCATTATGTCCCCCATCAACACTTTTTAAAGTTTTGGTGCCAATGGAATGACATAAGAAAGTAATCAAGACGACTAGCTTGATTCAGCCTCAGCCATGTACAGTGCATTCGGAAAGTATTCAGATCCCTTACCTTTTTCCAAATGTTGTTACTTTACAGCCTTATTCTAAAATGTATTAAATCGTTTCCCACCCTCATCAATCTACACACAATAACCCATTATGACAAAGCAAAAACAGGTTAAGACATTTTTGTAAATGTTTTTTGTTTTCTTTACGGAAATATCACACATATATACAGTGGCAAGAAAAAGTATGTGAACCCTTTGTAATTACCTGAACTTCTGCATAGATTGGTCCTAAAAATATTTCTGATCTTTATCCAAGTCACAAAAATAGACAAACACAGTCTGCTTAAACTAATAACACACAAAACATTATTAGTTTTCATGACTTTATTGAAAACACTGTGTAAACGTTCACAGTGCAGGGTGGATTTAATAACTGGTTGACCCTTCTTTGTCAGCAATAACCTCAACCAAACGTTTACTCTAGTTGCACCTTGTTCTGGGAGAAGGGATAGGTAAGATACTCCGGAGTATACACTTGCACGTAGCTGACCCTCTGTTATATACACTAGGTTAGATGCGAGCGGTGTCACCCATGTAGCATCTTACCTATCCCTTCTCCCAGAACAAGGTACAGTGGGGAGAACAAGTATTTGATACACTGCCGATTTTGCAGGTTTTCCTACTTACAAAGCATGTAGAGGTCTGTCATTTTTATCATAGGTACACTTCAACTGTGAGAGACGGAATCTAAAACAAAAATCCAGAAACTCACATTGTATGATTTTTAAATAATTAATTTGCATTTTATTGCATGACATAAGTATTTGATCACCTACCAACCAGTAAGAATTCCGGCTCTCACAGACCTGTTAGTTTTCTTTAAGAAGCCCTCCTGTTCTCCACTCATTACCTGTATTAACTGCACCTGTTTGAACTCGTTACCTGTATAAAAGACACCTGTCCACACACTCAATCAAACAGACTCCAACCTCTCCACAATGGCCAAGACCAGAGAGCTGTGTAAGGACATCAGGGATAAAATTGTAGACCTGCACAAGGCTGGGATGGGCTACAGGACAATAGGCAAGCTGCTTGGTGAGAAGGCAAAAACTGTTGGCGCAATTATTAGAAAATTGAAGAAGTTCAAGATGACGGTCAATCTCCTTCGGTCTGGGGCACCATGCAAGATCTCACCTCGTGGGGCATCAATGATCATGAGGAAGGTGAGGGATCAGCCCAGAACTACACGGCAGGACCTGTTCAATGACCTGAAGAGAGCTGGGACCACAGTCTCAAAGAAAACCATTAGTAACACACTACGCCGTCATGGTCCCCCTGCTCAAGCCAGCGCATGTCCAGGCCCGTCTGAAGTTTGCCAATGACCATCTGGATGATCCAGAGGAGGAATGGGAGAAGGTCATGTGGTCTGATGAGACAAAATAGAGCTTTTTGGTCTAAACTCCACTCGCCGTGTTTGGAGGAAGAAGAAGCATGAGTACAACCCCAAGAATACCATCCCAACCGTGAAGCATGGAGGTGGAAACATAATTCTTTGGGGATGCTTTTCTACAAAGGGGACAGGATGACTGCACCGTATTGAGGGGAGGATGGATGGGGCCATGTATCGCGAGATCTTGGCCAACAACCTCCTTCCCTCAGTAAGAGCATTGAAGATGGGTCGTGAATGGGTCTTCCAGCATGACAACAACCCGAAACACACAGCCAGGGCAATTAAGGAGTGGCTCCGTAAGAAGCATCTCAAGGTCCTGGAGTGGCCTAGCCAGTCTCCAGACCTGAACCCAATAGAAAATCTTTGGAGGGAGCTGAAAGTCCGTATTGCCCAGAGACAGCCCCGAAACCTGAAGGATCTGGATGGAGGAGTGGGCCAAAATCCCTGCTGCACTGTGTGCAAACCTGGTCAAGAACTACAGGAAACATGTGATTTCTGTAATTGCAAACAAAGGTTTCTGTACCAAATATTAAGTTCTGCTTTTCTGATGTATCAAATACTTATGTCATGCAAGAAAATGCAAATTAATTACTTAAAAATCATACAATGTGAATTTCTGGATTTTTGTTTTAGATTGCGTCAATCACAGTTTAAGAGTACCTATGATAAAAATTACAGACTTCTACATGCTTTGTAAGTGGGAAAACCAGCAAAATCGGCAGTGTATCAAATACTTGTTCTCCCCACTGTAAGTGGGTGGAACCCACAGGTTGCAAAACAAACTGCAAAAAGGTATCTCCAAAACAAATTAAAGTTGGGAGCAGAGCAAAACACTATCTCAAAACAACATACCCCAACCTCCAAAAATCTCTCTCCCCAGCAAACCAAAATAACACACATTTATTCAGTTGAGCTTGATGGGAGAACGCTGTTGATTGGTCTCCCAGGACAGGTGACACGCCCACCCTCGTTACCGGCAACTCACAGCACCTGTTAAGAGCCAGAGAGAAGAAACCAGCCAACAGAAAATCACAACATACCCAAAAGGGGAAAAAATAATACATTATACGTAACAATTGTCTATGTTGTCTATTCAAATTGTATGACTAATTTATTTAGAAATCCATGTAATTACAAAGGGTTCACATACTTCTCTTGCCACTGTAAGAATTCAGATCCTTTACTCGGCTTGTCGCACCTGTATTTGGGGAGTTTCTCCCATTCTTCTCTGCAGATCCTCTCAAGCTCTTTCAGAATGATGGGGAGCGTCCCTGCACAGCTATTTTCAGGTCTCTCAAGAGATGTTAGATCTGGCTGGGTCACTCAAGGACATTCAGAGACTTGTTCCGAAGCCACTCCTGCGTTGTATTGACTATGTGCTTAGGGTCGTTGTCCTGTTGGAAGGTGAACCTTCGCCATAGTCTGAGGTCCTGAGCCCTCTGGAGAAAATGTTCATCAAGGATCTCTCTGTACTGCTCCGTTCATCTTTCCCTCAATCCTGACAAGTCTCCTAGTCCCTGCCTCTGAAAAACATCACCACAGCATGATGCTGCCACCATCATGCTTCACTGTAGGGATAGTGCCAGGTTTCCTCCAGACGTGACGCCAAAGAGTTCATTCTTGGTTTCATCAGACCAGAGAATCTTGTTTCTCATGGTCTGAGAGTCCTTTAGGTGCATTTTGGCAAACTCCAAGTGGGCTGTTATGTGCCTTTTTTTTACTGAGGAGTGGCTTCCGTCTGGCCACTCTACCATAAGGTCTGATTGGTGGAGTGCTGCAGAGATGGTTGTGCTTCTGGAAGGTTCTCCCATATCTACAGAGGAACTCTGGAGCTCTGTCAGAGTGACCGTTGGGTTCTTGGTCACCTCCCTGACCAAGGCCCTTCTCCCCCGATTGTTCAGTTTGATCGGACACCCAGTTCTAGGAAGAGACTTGGTGGTTCCAAACTTCTTCCATTTAAGAATGATGGAGGCCACTGTGTTCTTGGGGAACTTCCCCAGATCTGTGCCTCGACACAATCCTGACTCAGAGCTCTACGGACAATTCCTTCGACCACATGGCTAGGTTTTTGCTCTGACATGCACTGTGGAACCTTATATAGACAGGTGTTTACCTTTACAAATCATGTCCAATCAGTTGAATTTACCACAGGTCGACTCCAATCAAGTTGTAGAAACATCTCAAGGATGGTCAATGGAAACAGGATGCACTGGAGCTCAATTTCGAGTTTCATAGCAAAGGGTCTGAATACACAAAGACAGATACACGAAACATGATATATAGAGCGGCAGATTTACTTATGTAAATCAGGTAAAACATAAAATAATAAGCTGTTTTGCTTTGTCATTATGGGGTATTGTGTGTAGATTGATGAGAAAAAAAAACAATTTAATCCATTTGAGAATAAGGCTCTAACGTAACAAAATGTGTAAAAAGTCAAGGGGTCTAATTTTCAAAGCTGCTAATGAGAACCTTGACGACCTCGTACCTAGACGGTGGGAATTCCAGTGGTGTACCCCCACCCAGGCAGTGGCAGTGCTGACAACACTGGCTGCAGTAACCGATGTGGAGGAGGTCACACTCTTGGAATCAGATAGTTGTGGCCCTGTAGGCACAAAATAATAAAATGGTCGGACTGCAAAGTGGTGCTTAGGAATAATGGTTACAACGGGGGACCAGCGTGTGTGTGTGTTTGGGGGAAGGAGGGTATCCAAGCTTCCACCAGCTAGGACTAGACATTGATTAATCAAATCTCCCCATTCCTGCTTAATTTGGCATGCCTTCACAAACAGCTACAACTGTGTACTCATTCACACATCAAGTCTTCTCTTGAGTTGGACTTGGGTATGGAACTACTTTTGAACATCTGGTAGAGTGTGTAAGGGAGTGAGTGTGTGTGTGTGTGTGTGGGGGAGTGGAGGGGTTGAAGTCGGTCTAGGGGTGGAAGGGGAGAGAGGGGTAGATGTGTTTGTGGGGAGGGCTGGGGGAGAGCATCCCACATCTGTTGCTATAGGGTAATGATGTGAAGGACAGTATCAGTATCGGATGAAACAATAATTGCTTGCCAAAAATGTAGATTTTATACTTCCAGTCCTGGTTATAGGTAACAATCCTTTGTAGGAAATGCCTACGTTATTACACATATTTTTTGTCAAATAAATTAAGATTTGCAATTTTTTTTATATACAGTACAGTATATACTTTATATACAGTATATATACTATCAACAAAACAAGTCCTACAGAACCTAGTTTTATCAAAGACAGACCTCTCCCAATCTTAGCTATCGTTGCATCAATATGTTTTGACTGTAGACATTAAAACTAGTAGATAGTGAAAGAGCTGACATCATGCGCGTTTTCCTATGGAAAACTCCAGATGGCGCATGAAGCCGGAAGTATTTGAATTTGAAGCGCACCATATTGCAGAATGGGTCTGAATGGTACAAAAAAAATCACTAAGGATCATGGTGAAAGTGGCCATAACCAGCAAAGGATCATGGTCGATGTTGTTGTTTTCATCCTGCCTAACAGACATGTGCAAAGAGCGTACATGAGGAAGCCTCCTTGTAGCTTGCCGGCCTGTGATTGGTCTGTGTCAGCACGTGGTCCTGTGTGACGACAAATGTAGTAGTCAGAATGGATCACTATTTAATGAAATATCGCGATTTCAAGCGAACTTTAAAATAATTCACCGTGGGGATCGAACTTGATCATAATAAATACATTTTAGAGCCCAAAACGTACGTTTTGGATATTCTGGCGATTGTAATTTACATAGGCTTTCTAGGGCAGACCAGGGCTTTTGGCACCACTAGGTTGCTACGCAAAAGCCGACCAGCGGAGTTCATGATTTCACGCTCCAGACCGGACACTAAGGGCCTTGTTTAGACCATGTAATTTTACAATCTAGCGTTACGTGAAGCCGTTTAGTCTCCTGAACTTGCTCAATTACCACATTCATTACAATATTTACTTGAGGTGTAAGGTTAAGCAAATGATTTGTCGTAAAGAAAATCCTTTTAGTTTTTGATATATTTAGGACTAGCTTATTACTTGCCACCCATTCTAAAACTGTCTGCAGCTATTTTTTAAGTGTTGCAGTGATTTCACTTGATGTGGTAGCTAACATGTATAATGTTGAGATATCAGCCTACATATAGACACACTGGCTTTACTCAGTGCTAGTGCTAAGTCATTAGTAAATAGAAAAAATTAAGGGGCCAAGACAGCTGCCTTGAGGTATGCCATCTGGTTTATGTTAGATAGGCTTCTATTAAAGAACACCCTCTGTATTCTCCCACAATTATTCTTATTATCAATTTCTTTCAGCCAATCATCAGTAATTTGTGTTAGTGCTGTACATGTTGAGTGCTCTTCCCTATAAGTGTGCTGAAAGTCAGTTGTTAAGCGTTGGGCCAGTAACTGAAAGGTTGCTGGTTCGAATACTCGAGCCGACAAGGTGAAAAACCTGTCAGGGGCTGACCCTGTAGGTAGGCCGTCATTGTACATAAGAATTTGTTCTTAACTGACTTGCCTAGTTAAATAAAGGTTCAATAAAAAAAATACAAATAATAAATACTGTGAAATAGCATTGTATCTAGTCAACAATTTTCTTTCAAAAAGTTTACTAAGGGTCAATAGCAGGCTGATTGGTCGGCTATTTGAACGATTAAAGGGTTTTTGCTATTCTTGGGTAGTGGAATGACTTTTGCTTCCCTCCTGGCCTGAGAGCACACACTTTCCTGTAGGCTTAGATTAAAAAGATGGCAAATAGGAGTGGCAATATAGTTCGCTACCATCCACAGTAATTTTCCAAGTCAGCACTAGGTGGTTTGTCATTACTGACAGACATGAATACTTTTTTAATCTCTTCCACACTCACAGAATTCAAAATTACAATGCTTGTTTTCATAATTTGGTCAGTTATGCATGGATGTGACGGTTCAGAGTTTGTTGTTGGCATATCATGCCTAAATTTGTTAATCTTCACTTTAGAACAGTTCTGATTTCATTACAGTCAATCCTGGTATATTGACTGATAACCTGAAACAGGTCGCAGATATTGTTTTCACAGTTTGAAGCTTTTTCTTGAGTGGACAGCTTGATGAAAACCAGTTAATATTTACGTCACCCAGAAAATATACCTCTCTGTTGATATCACATACTCTACAAGCATTTTACACATATTATCCAGATACTGACTGTTAGCACTTGGTGGTCTAAAGAAGGGGTGCACAAACCTTTTGTCTCAAGGAACACGTTCAGCTTTTGAAACCAAGTGCCACATACTAAATGCGTGACAAAACGTAAAGACAATTCTCACTGCAATAACTGTCACCATAAAAAAAAAACATAGTCTAAGACCATTGAAAACAGGGAAATAAAAAAACAGGGAAATAAAAAATGATCAAGGCCTACCCCACTCTTGGTGGTTTTGGTCTTAATGTGAGCAATGGGTCTGTTCACCTCTCTTGAAAAGGGCATCAAAGACTGGTGTCATTTTTGAAGTAAAGATCCTCAGAATAGCTGACAAGTGGTAATTTGTTCAATTTTACCTGTGATGGGATTTGTTGTAGTTCATGACAAAGAAAGTTTGTTCACACACTTGTGGATCCGAATAAAACCAGCATTCTCTGGGCGTGCTTTTTCATGTTTGGAAACTGTGTTTCATTCAGTGAGCCATACAATTGGTATATTGTGGCTGTGTTGTACTTCTCCTTCAAAACACTGTCACACTGGATGTCGATGAGCTCCAGTTGTGTGTCTGGTGGTGCTTTCTCACTGTCGAAAGACAGGATGATAAAAGCTCCAGCTCAGTCTCAATCTTGCCAAAGTCTGAGAAGCGGTGGGAGAACTCAGCATGCAAGTCGCTCAATATGCTACTGTATGTCACAGTGCGGCGCAGTGGTGTGAGCGTGTTTAGTGCTGCCACTGTTGGGAAATGAGCGAGAAACCTTTACTCATTTGTCTGGAGAACAACATAAGTTTGTCCCACTATGTCCGCACCGAAAGCAAAGTCAGCCAGCCAGTCTGCGTCTTGTAATTCGAGGAAGTCGTCAGCTTTCCCAACCATAACCATAAGGTACCAATCTCCCCTCTCAGCTCCCACACACAGTGGAAGACTTTCTCCAGGCTTAGCCAGCGCACATTTGAGTGATATATCAAGTCCTGTTGCTCTGCCTCTGTGTCATTGAGCAGCTGAATAAACTGACAATGGTTAAGCCCCCTTGCCCGTGTAAAGTTCTTTCATGACAACTTTGACAACATGTTCGAGCTTCAACACACTTTTACACAGGGCTTCCTGATGAATGATACAGTGGAGAAATATAAATTCCTCTGAGTTCGGGCTGACTTTACTTTGTCTTGTAATCTTCAAATAAAATGTTATTGGCCACATACACATATTTACCAGATGTTATTGCGGGTGTAGCAAAATGCTTTTAAGTAGCCCTATGTTCTTACCGGTTAGATTTGGGGATTCATCAGTTAATTCATTTTTTCCAAGCAGGCAGACACACTGTCGTATGAGTCACAGCCCCTGGTTGCCCCATCATCGATTATATTGTAAGAAGTTCCTCTGTTATTTCAAAGTTATCTTGTTGAGCAGTGTCTTTGATGTCAGTACAGTATTTTGTTTTCTTTTTCAGCTCGGAGGTTAGCTCCTCACCTATCAGTTCCACATGACTGGTGATGGTTTAGCGTGATAAACACATTTTCTCGAATTGGCTTTTACTGCATGGACAAAGTATGCTTGCAGTCTCCGCCATACAGTATTTTACAAACTCTCCTTCGGCGATAGGCTTTTTATGCTTTGCAAAGTTATGTACCACTATGTACCATTATGTAACTTGCCTTAGTTACTGATTCTTGAGTAGGGGACTGTTTGGTAAAAATATTTTGTTGGACTTGCAAGTTCTTGGGAAGTTTAGAGGCCTTGCTAGCCTTTTCCTGAGAGGACAGATTGCTAGCGTAGTTAGCATGTTTGCTTAAAGAATGACGACTGAGGTTGTATTCCTTCAAACCTACGCTATTTCCTTGGCATATCAGACATAACACCTTCTGTCCCATGTTAGTGAAAAACTTTTTTGGTGTCTATTCTTTATTAAACAACATTCAGAGTCCACTTTTCTCTTTTTCGCAGCACACATTTTTCATTTTAACGTTTAAGCATGGACGGTGAACGTAGATTCAAATTGAGAGTGTGAACACAGAGTGACTTTGCCCTCCCTCTGGTCTATAGCAACTTACCACAGGAATATGGTTTAGGAATATGGTTTAGGTGAGGGAGGTGAACCTGTAGCCATATTACTTCAACAGCATTTGACATGAGATCCTCTCTAATATATGTAGCAACACTTCCCCCATTGGCATTCCTGTATCTTCTGTAGATGTTAAAACCATGTATTGCTATCACTGTATCATCAAACGAATTATCTAAGGGAGTTTCAGAGATATATATATATATGAATTTTATCTTATTCTAGGAAGTTATCGATTTCATGAATCTTGTTTCTCAAGCTACATGTGTTAACTTGGGCTATCTTTTGACTCTGTAACTGACTTGCCTAGTTAAATAAAGGTTAAATAAAATAAAAAAAACAAGTTTCAGTGTTTAATGTGTTGCATTACTGTAAGCTAGGCCTAAAATAACATTAACATTGCTAGTGCATTATCCGTTGTCTTCCATCTCATACTCTGGTTATCTGCAGTTTGGTCTGATTTTCTGTATTCATTACTGTACTATGATAAGTTAGAAGTGCCTTTTTTGCATATCCATGATAGAGTTTGGCATCCCTGTAAAGCAGGAGGTAGTTGGTCTAGTGTGAACAGCTGCCCTGCTCCTGTGTGGGCTGAGGAGCTGCCTGCCTGGGGTGAAGGAGTGAAAGAAAGAGGGAGGGAGAGGAGGGGGCAGGGAATTGAGGAGGCTGTCTCCTCAGATGGACGGTGGAGACGTGCCGAGTAGAGGAGCATTGAAGGAGCAGCATGCTCCAGAGCACTGGGGCGCCATGCTGCTGGAAGAGACAGTATAATGGAGGGCCTCTCTGAAGACTAGACACAGTCGATTTGCATGAACCTGGTCAGGACCTCTCTTCATAGCATAATTAAGCGCAGGTGCAATGTCAAATCAGAACAAGGGGGATTTTGTACTTGCAAATTGATAGTTACTAATTAACGGAAGATACATACAGTATTTAATTAGCTTGAAGTGGTATCCTCTACCACACTTCCTGTGCGGATGTCAGTGTGCTGCCCCTGCCACAATAATTATTGTCAGAGGTAGAAAGATAGATGGAGATGGAGAGAGTGATAGAGACAGAGAGAAAGAGAGAGAGAGAGAGAGAGAGCACAGAGAGAACAACACCCTTTTTTTTATTTTTTTCGCCGCAAAGCCCAGTGGAATCGATCCAAGCTTTGACATAAGCCATTATTGTGTGAGGTGCTTAGAATGTAGGACACATACCAGAGCAGTAACCTCGGAATATCGGGAGAAAATAAAAGTAATTCAAAACATGACCATTGCATAAACAGAAAATTCATCTCACAGGAACACATAAATCATAATCATTGAAAATGAAAAGTGGAAGTTTAGGAAAAGTCTATAGTTTTTTTGTGGAAAGTCATTTCAAAAGTGTCAAAATGTATATCCTTCCAAAGATAATACAGTGAAATATCCTTGGTCAAACCTCAATAATCTCTTTGTGACAGTTGGCACAAAGTGACCATGTGGCAACAAAGGCAGAACAAATGCAGCTCCTCATGAAGCTCTAGCATTGTAGAGGACTACACAGTTGATTTAAGTTATTAAAGATGACGTTCTGTATAGACAGTGGGGCAGTGATAACTTCAAACATTTATGCATTTAATCAGGACTTTTACCTGGGAGCAGTTACAGTTTGGATCTTAGACAGAACACATTGTTAATGTAATGAAGGTAATATACAGTGTTAACCTATACAGCAGTGTCAGGCGCTGACCATAGGGAGGCCTCTGGCATTCTCTATGTTGGTATGGTCAGAGGCTGACAGGTGTTATCTATGTGATTCTATGTTTGGTTTTGTGTTGGTCCCCAATTAGAGGCAGCTGCTAGTCATTGTCTCTAATTGGGGGCCATATTTAAGTTAATGTTTTCCTCCTGTGCTTTGTGGTTCATTGTTTGGTGTTTGTGCCTGTGAGCACACCGGTAGTTACGTTTGTGTCTTTCTGTTTGTTGTTTTCCCGTGTTTCAAGTTCGCTATTAATAAAGTCATGTCGAACTACCACTACGCTGCGTCTTGGTCTGCCACTCACCACGATTGTGACAAGAAGTGCTGGCTCTGTAGAGGTAGTGAAGGTCAGGCTCTCATTCCCTTACATGGCTGTAGTGGGCTCATTAGCAGTAAACTGTTACCAAGTCAACTGCTTTCTAAAAGAAACAGTCTTCCAACTTAAACCCATAGAGTGCTGATGAGGAGTTGAGGACTGCAGGACTACTGCCTACTGAGAGCTCTGGCCAGGGGTACATTCCACCAAACCACTAGTCATTACACTCCAATAGGGATAATACTGTATGATTCATACTGGAGGGGTGAGTGTTTTCAGTTGTAAATGGCTTGTTAACACCAACAAAACATCCAGTGCTATTTTCAAATCAATCATCAAATAGACAGTGTCAAAAAACGTGGGTGTCTGACTCTCAATCTTCGTCATTGTTTAGTGCACATGCTGCTAAGTGCAATATGTTTACAGTTTAGATTAACATTTTCCATGGAAACGGAGGTCAATACATTATGTGTTTGACATTAAAGAGGTGCTTGGGGAGAATAAACCAAATCAATCCCAGAAAGGGAATGCGAGAGAAGTGCTCAGCTATTCTGACTGGAATCCCAAGTGAATAGCACTGTTAGTAATGAGATATAATATCTAGTGCCCTGGGAGAATCCTATTCATATAACGCCTGGGGAGACCCAGTTTCTGTGGCATTTCAAATCTAATTGGAAACACTTTCATAATGCATAAGGGGGACATTTGGAACTCTCATCATGCGGGACCAGGAGACACAATGAAGCATAACAAAACTATTAAACTGGTTCCAAATATTCCACACCACAGGTACAATTCATTACACAACCAAAACAAAGCCAGCTGTTGAAATGTATAAAGGAGCCCTGCATGTTCATTAGTGGGGGTGAGTGTTCTGTCAGCAGATTTCAATGGCATCTCATGTATCATCGTTAATTATCATCAGGTTAAATTGTGAGTTCCAGCACCTTAGGGTGGGAGACAGCATGCAGTGTGAGTTTCAATAGTTTTCTGTAAAAAATGATAATGGGAAGACAATCCATTTTGGCAGTGCCCCCACATACAAGACACACATTTTACCTCTGATTAATATCGGTCATTATTTGGTGTGGAAATGTTACATTACTCAAGAGACTGAGTTTGTCCAAAGACATACATCTTAAAGTCTAATTTCGCATTTCTATTGATATCATATTCAATTCGTTTTATGAACTGAGTTGTAAATGCTGCATTATATTGTTGTTGCCAAAATGGACTATTGATTGAGATTAAATATTTTGGGAGATTGCAATTATCAAAGAGCAAATACAAGGGGCATGTGTTCTTTTCAAAGTAACCCCCAAGAGAACAGAGACAGTTGCCCTTCCATATATCCCTGTCCTTTGAGACAGCCCTATAAGGAAAAACTACAAAGCCATGGTGAACTATGTTACTCTAGTAATTGAGTCTCTGAGTGCTGAGAGACCTAGCAGTTTTTTTTTCTCTCTCTAATGCCCATGGCACTTCACTTGGCATCTCTTCCCCATTATAAACAGCATAGCACATCGCAGGCACCGTGGGGATTTCTGTTCCAATCAATTTATCTTTATTTGCTTCTGTCGAGCCACTGGCAGAACGCTACAGACATCTCTCAGATGTTATGTCTCACACTGCATCTCCTAAGCAGCACCTACTATATTTTATACCATCCGTGTCTGTGGCTCTGAGTTTCATCTGCCTTGCCGAAGTCTCTCTGGCTATATTTATATCCATATCATATATTTTTCTATTTTCTTTTATAACTGTCACTGCATTATATTCAGCTCAGTTGGAATAGAGAAAGACTGAAACTCAGTCGGATCCAGAATGGCTATTTTGTGTTGGACAGAATGATGGGCTGAATGGACTCTGCTGTTGCTCTGTGGGGTAGTTTGATGGTCTGTGTGCCTGTCTCATGGCTCTTCAGAGGTTGAAATGCGTAGTGCGTACTGACTGAGTGGAGTGTGGGGGTGGATGGGATGATGCTGCATTGGGACTGACGTATGCCGTCCCAAATGTTTACACCAGGCTAGGTGTCTGCCTCGGTTAACATACACTGGCCATGCTACAGTAAGTCCCAGCAGCACACTTGGGGAGTGCTGCACTACTAATAATAATAATAATAATAATAATACAGTTATATAGTGCCTTTCATTAGCTGTGTAAATATCAAAGAAAAACATCCCACATTTAGAATCTAGGCAGGAAATAGGAATAGTAGGCTAGGTGCTAAAATGACTTCCAGATTAGGTTCTAAAAATTCAGATTGATGGAGTGGCTCTCAGATGGTCAGGGAGAGCATTCCATAGGCGAGGCGCAAGGCAGCAGAATTCTCGGTCCCCCATAGTATTTTTTTATTTTTATTTTTCTAGGCAAGTCAGTTAAGAACAAATTCTTATTTTCAATGACGGCCTAGGAACAGTGGGTTAACTGCCTTGTTCAGGGGCAGAACGACAGATTTTTACCTTGTCAGCTCGGGGATTCGATCCACACTCTAACCACTGGGCTACCTGCCGTATGGAGACATGTCTTGGGGACTTTAATGGTGAGTTGCTGGAGAGAAGAGTGCGAGTGGTAGATACCTTGCCTGGTGGAAGGTCATCCTGGTAAACAACAGCTGATTTAGCCCTGGTCACAGAGCAGAGGAACACATCTGGTTATCAAGACAGCTGTCTTATATGGTCAGATATATCATGAATACGTTTCTGTCTTGACATGGACTGAATGTACTGTGTTGTCAGAATATTATCTTATACCATCAATCAATGAATTATACGCTTTTAACTTGAGTAGCTTTTTCACTCATGCACCTGCCACTTTCAACCATAACTGTAACCTTAATCCTAACCCTAACCTTAATCCTAACCCTATCCATAACCTTAGCTCTAATCATAACCTTAATCCTAACCTTAACCTTAGCCCTAACCATAACCGTAGCCCTAACCACAACGTTAGCACTAACCTTAACCTTGCAACATTTCTATATAATGTTTTACTGCCAATAAAACATTATATACAGTTATTATTTTACATTTTGTGAGAAATGCATCTGCATTATTTTACATTAAAAGCAGGGGTAAATCAGCATGGATAAATTAATTGAATCTTTGACCAGCAAATATGAGTCTTTTTTAAGTCTTAACTCTCAGCATGACACATTTGTCATGAATGCATAATCCTTTAAACTTATGAAGAACATTAAACACAATTTTGAATAACCTGAATAGCCTTCCTCTGCATTCATGTCAAGCCACACAGATGCAGAGTTTGCCAATGCCACTTAAGAGACGATAATTGGTGAAATCCTGGGCTCAGGAAGCATAAAAGTGCTCGGCTTGTTTGATAAATGGATGTTCCGGTTGAACTTTATTTATGTTGAGTGGGCTGAGGTCAAAGCAATATTTCACAAGCTTGAGCATGAAAATCAGCATTGACAAGGAATTTTGAGAGGGGTGCACTTTGCATGGAGGCTGTGCCATTTTATAGTCTAAGATGCACACTGAATGTAAATGTGTGCTTGTGATAGCAGCCTCGAGAAACCTTGAGAGCAAAAAAAGTGCTCTCTATCTGAAAGATATCTTTGGTCTGGAATACAAAATTCCTCAGTGATTGCAATGGAACAATGCTTGAAATCTACCCAAATTTACAGCTTTCCAATCTTCATCATTTTACGCATAAGTCAACAACATATTTTCGTCTGTAAATGCTTGTTGCCTTCTCGTAGAAGAGATATGTTTTGACATGTTCTGTCAAAGCCTGAACTCTGGACACAAACAAAATGTGAGTCTATGACTCAAACAACCGACGCACACACACGCACACACACACATACACATACACAAGAACACATACACTCACACCTACAGTACACTCACACCTACAGTACACACACGATGGCACACACACACACACACACAAACACACACACACACACACACACACACACACACACACACACACACACACACACACACACACACACCAATCACATCTTAGAAAGGGTACTATAGATGGGCAGATCGAGCACATAGTTGTTATCACGTGGACATTTAAAATGCATTCAGCCCTCTTCAAGCTGAGTCCCACAGAGATTTGTCTATTGACGGCAAATGCCAGCAAGGACTTCCAAGGCCTCTGCAGTATAATGGAAAAAATATCAAATGCATCTTCACATGGAAATGCCTGCCAAATATGTTGAAAACTAGCAGCATGAGTTAAAGTGTAATATGTATATTAAACAGAGTGAGAAGGTTCCCTGTGTGGTAAAGGTCAGATAGCAGTGAGTCTAGAGGCCAACACCATGACAGAATTCTAATTCTATTGTAGCTACTAGCACTGCTACTGGAACACTGCTCATATAGCATGGGGGACATCACTGCACTCACATAAAAGGAATAAGCACTGTCCTAATTGTAGTCTGGGTCATATCATTTTATCTAATTGCAACAACAGCAGGAGGATAAACCTGCAAGGTGCAACACCACCAGAGATCAGGATCAAGAGAAGACAAAGGACCATGATGCAACTCTCTCAGACACTCTCTCAGACACACAGCAGGATAACGTACTGCCTGTTCATTTCCCCACTGGTTGGTGCCTAAGGGGCGCAGCAGCAGCATTTGTGTAGCCTGCTCTAAAGCCATGACCTGGGCCCCAGCTAAGCTCTTGGGCAGAGCAGGAATAGGCAGGCTAAACAGCCTCTGCATGCCAAGAGAGACACATTCCTATTCTGACTACAGCAGGGAGCCTGATAATGGCAGGCTGGAGCAGGTCTGCTGGGTCCGACCTGCTCCTCTGTTTACTTTCTCCTGAGCACCTGCTGTCTCCCCGCCTGTAAATTAGGTGGTGAAGCAGAGGTGCCAAACCGGAGGAGCTGGGAATGTGTGGGAGCTCAAACCACTAGGATTAATCGGCAGGGTTGTGATAAGAGTCTGCAACTCTCTCTTTCTCCTTCCTGCATGCCACATCAGCAACACTTCACACATCCCTCCCTCCCCCTGTCCCTGTCTCCCCGCCGTGAGAAAGCAGGCCCTAAAAATAGACGAGCAGAAACGTGTGACGACAGAAACTAAGAACAGCTCATCATTCCCTCCTCTTTATTTATCTATCAATTGGACATCTGCTCCCTAATTCCACACAAAGAGAAATGGGCAGACGAATTGAGGATGGGATGGCTACAGGGGGATGAATGAAAAAAGAGCGACGGACAAACACACAGATCCCTACCTCTGTGAAGACTTGTCATCGTCCACTCTCAGGGGATTGAACGTTCAAATCTTTGTTGGCTTTATTTCACCACTCACCAAGCCATCAAAACAACCAAAAGGTGATTTCTCAGATGCACACGTTATGAATAATGGGGAAGTCATTACCGCGTGAAACAAAGAAGAGCAATCCGTAACTATGATGTTTAATGTTGAACAATAGAATACTCATATTCAGTGATATCTCTCCTAGTTACTCAAAATAACCCCCTAGTCAATCTGCCTTTGTATTTCATTAGACAATCATTTGGTGAAGGGACCAATTGACCATTTGATTACAACCTTTCAGAGAATTGTCAGTCGAAAGACTCCCTCTCATCTTCTCCCTCAAACAAGGCCATGCATCCCTTCAGTGTGTAGCCACTTAATATGAATGGAGTTACTCAGCCTGAAAATGTATACCAGGACTAATATTTACAAAATGCCAGTTATCTGTAATGCATGCTGCATCTAGCAAAATAATGTCTGAACATTGGGCTTATGACTGTCTCTGCATTGCAAATATGCATTTGTGTTCCACATGCGCTTTAGTATTCCCAGCTATGCCTGATGAATTTACCAGTCTCAATGGAGATACAATGTTTGGGAATGGACACTCAACCATGTTTGACAGTAATCAAATTAAGCTGTCATAATGGTGTAATTGAAGCCAATATTTCTGCCTATTGGATCCGTTCCAAGATAATGTCAAATATACCTAATAGGTCATGGCCACCCAACAGTAATACTCTGTTGCTGTGGTTATTTGGCTACCGTGAACATCAATATACTAATACAGTATATTGATGTTCACGGTAGCCAAATAACCACAGCAACAGAGTATTACTGTTGGGTGGCCATGACCTATTAGGTATATTTGACATTATCTTGGAACGGATCCAATAGGAATAAATGCACATAAATATTATTTTATTGCACATCATCTCAAGGGTAAGACTGATATGTCTTTCCAAATAATAAACACTAGCAATACTTCTGGCACGCAACTGAACAAGGTCAATGACAAATAATCGTATAAATGAACTTCGCATTTTTCTCTTATTGTTGCACTGTAAAACCCCACAGAGAATTCCACTGTGACAATCTGTTGGTGTACGGGCAGACCTTTGTTGCTATACTGGTACATTAGTAGCAGTGATTTCTCTGGTGGTGAGGACAGGCTCATAGAGATCCCGATGGTGATATAGTGACCCAATGCTCATACCATAATGAATTATTTACAGCCAAAAGCAATCAGGTTTCAAAGGCAGCGGGTGAAATCAACTCTCTTTGTCTGCTTTGCTCTTCAAAAAAGTATACTCTCCCCTAATGTTTGCTCAATGTGCTGTGTGAACCTCTTCAAAGTCACATAAATATAAATCGAGTGATTTGGTGCAGACATGTTGATGTGTTTACAGAGATAGATGGCTATGAACAGAGAGAGGGGTCATGTCTGTAGAGCCTTATTAGACAAATCTGTCATTTAACCCGAGGCGGCAGGTAGCCTATTGTTTAAGAGCATTGTGCCAGTAAGCGAAAGGTTGCTGTTTGAATACCGAAGCCGACTAGGTGAAAGATCTTTTGATGTGTCCTTGAGCAAGGCACTTAACCCAAGTTGCTCTGGATAAGAGTGTCTGCTAAATGATTAAAACGTAAACTTTAATTAACCATGAAGAGCAAACTGCTCGGCAATTTGAACGAAAACTAACTCAGTAAAACAATTTCACTAGCAAACATAGTCTAACCATTAAGTTGCAATAATATGGAGTGGACTACACTGCATTGTTTTGGTAGAGACACTGTGTCTTGTCATATAGTAAGCGTTTTAATTTTCTAAACAAATATCCACAGTTATGAATGTAGATCAACATGTCGTTGATTGTATCTGCATGTGTGGGGGAGCCAGGCTCTAATTAACTAATTAATTAACCAAGCTCGTCTCTTAACTCAGTGCTTTAATTAGCAGTGAATTACACAATGCAGCCCTATGTGATTTATGTCTGATCAGTGGAATAGATTTCAGCAATTAAAGCACCCTCCAATCAGGAGGGAAGAGTAAATGCACGCTTCAGACACTGTTATAAATCCTTGTATTGATTTGGAGAGGGGCTCATGGTGATTCAACAAGGCAGTCCTGGCTCATTCTACTGGCACTGCTCAAACTAAGGAGGTTTTCACACTTGGGGGATGGGGAATGGGGGGGGGGGGGGTAGTAGTTGGACAGGGTTGGGTGGCGGGGTGGAGCGTGCAGATATTGAACTGTTATTTTAATGGATATATAAGCCCACACAGAATCAAATAGGCATAATATAGCTTTTGTGCTTTATGAGCACATGGGAAGGACTGGGAGAGGAAGTGTTAAAGAAACACCTCAGGCTTTTGAACTTGTACTGCACTCTTCAGATCTCTACAGAAGAACAACAAAGCTGTTTCTAAAGGATAATGAAGATTTTTAAAGAAGGAAGAGGGTGTGGTTCAAAGTGAATATATGCTGTCCAGTCAGCACCACAGCTTCTAGTATATCAGACCATGGACAAAGTCAATCCAGTCCATTGCTCTGTTCGCACTATTGTCCATACTCTATCTGCAGTAAGCTCTTCAGTGAGACAAAATAATTCTAGCTCCTTTAAAATGGTGCCAGACTGCCGTGCCAAATTCCAGACAGTGGGTTGTTAGTGGGAGGTGTTACCTTCCACCTGGAACATTTTCTGGACACCTCTGTAGCTCACCAGCCACATGCTATTTAATGCATAATTTTCAACATAATTTGACAACTGCCACTTCAGTCTGTTTTGCCTCCAGGCACTCAAACTGGGGAACAAGTGTTGCATGCATTCCGTACTGTTAAGATCAGAGTGGACATTCCCTGCTGATGGAGAATATGTTTAATTCTAAGCCTTCCTCTGAAAGCTGATGAAGCATTTTGTTTTGAGGCATTGCCTGGTTATTGTCTGATATGTAGATATACAGTATGTAGTATCACTCTGTACATGTGATGCTTTTTTTGCTCATTGAAGTGGGGTTTAAATTTTAGGTCAGTATTGTGTTATTAAAAAATCTGGAGAATAGGGATAAATAGGACAAAATGTAGGTTGTGCCACAGAATTCTGGGTCTGTAGTTCACTCAAACATTTAGTTACATAAAATGGGAAAACATGACAATGCTCAGAATAATCCTTCATAAGCTTTTCATTCAAAAATGTCTGTCTCTTGTGAGTTGCCTTACTTGAAGGAAACATTCTTCAATCTCTACATTGTAAGCCCTGACTAGACCGGTAAGTGGTGGCTAAATGCTAAACCCTGGAATTAGCGTCTAATAAAAGGTCCTTATTCGTCTGCCTGATCTGCAGTCATAGCTAGCACTCTGGAGGTTGAGACTATGTCCATACCCACCGTGGTGAGCCATTTACCAGCAAACAATGATTCTGTGGTCTACCACAAGCTGCCCTTCTTACACATCAAGTGGAGTGATATTAGAGACTGGGGGGCTGGCGAGAGCTGGGGAGAGGGGAGTCTGCTAGCTGCAGAAATAGTGCTGACAAACCCTTTTGATAGACAGGCCATGTCTCTGGTCAGACCTCAGGGAAGCTCAGTGACCCCATGTGATAGCAGTACTGTTTGCCCAGGAAAAGGCCACAGCAAAACCAAACCCATTGCCTTGCTGCCTCACTTACTGCCTTACTAGAACCTGGGAACAGTCCCTGCATCGAGACGACGTCCCCTTGATCACATTTCACGTTTTGTGAGGAAAGATGAAATAGGGTTTGGCTAAAGAAAATAAGAAAATGCATGGGCAATTGACCTCCCAGAAAAATATTATTTATCAGGACATATTTCTCATGGCTCCATTTTCACTCTCATTTTATCTGTCTAGTAGGCTGAAGTTTTACTCTTGACAACAACATTTAAGCATGAAATATGAAATAGATTGGAGTGTAGAGGAAACCTTTGAAGTACCATTCAGACAGACAGACATACATCATGTCACTTACAGACAGAGCAGTGTCTGAGAGCAGTGTCTGACTGTGGGCATATAGACTCATCTGTGGTGAAAACTGACATTTTGCCAGGAGACCAAAAAAGGCCCAATCTTCCTCTCTGGCCTATTACCCAAGAATGACTTGTCAGTGATCTGTCTGCTTTTCTATCAAAACTCTCAATACAACGTGTCACCTAACTAAATCTCACACTGCCATATCTCTGCGTTAAATGTTGGAAATAATAATGAAAATGATGGGTAGGCTTACAAATCTCCGCACCAATAAAACAGCATTATGCACAACTATAGTTCATACGTATCTAATCTGCAGTAGGTCACCTACCATCTGCACTGTACTGTTCCAAAAAAGAGTATTCACCAAACTTCCTACACTTGGTCCACGTGTCGGTCTACATCGCATAGTATGTGTATTCATTAAAGATCTCTGTTGGGAGTGACATTGTGTCAGTTCACAGCAGCACACTGAACTGGATAGCTGCTGAGTTAATCAGTCCTCGTAAGAAAAAAATGTGTACATTCATACCTCCCACGGAAGAAAAACAAAAAAACGTTTTCAGAAGACTGTGGATGTGGGTCATTGTATAACACAGTACCTGGTAGACTTAGACGACCTGCAACACACACTGCTTCCCTCAAAGGTTATATTGTCTTAGTGACGGTTGGTATTACCTGGGGAAAGAGCATACCTTCTGGGTAAAACAGCACTTATCAACACCACTCACACTCCTAGCAGACACTGCCATTGGGAAAAATGTTCCACTCCTAGGGACAATTGCTATTGTATAGAGTCTGACAAAACAAAGTACCCATAAAACTTCAACTAATAGCTGGGTCGTTTATTTGCCTCAATCACTGAACACAGCTTGCGCTTATTAGAGACTATTAGTCCCGTGTGGCTTCGTTGGTAGAGCATGGCGCTTGTCATGGCTGTGGGTTCGATTCCAACGGGGGACCAGTATGGAGAAAAAAAAAGTATGAAATGTACGCACTCACACTGCAAGTCGCTCTGGATAAGAGCGTCTGCTAAATGACTAAAATGTAAATGTATTAGAGACTATGTTACAAATAAACGCAGGGAGTCAGGAAGGAAGTGCAGTTGGTGAGTTTAATAACAAATAACATGAAGACATACAAAACAAGAGAAGCGTACTGGGCATAAAAAAACAATAGTGCCTGAAGACTGAGGCTACTGAGAGCTAAATAACAGGGAAGTAACCAAGGTACTGATGAAGTCCAGGTGTGCATAACGATGGGGAGCAGGTGTGCGTAATGATGGTTGCCAGGTGTGCGTAATGTGGGTTGCCATGACCGGTGGTTGAGAGCGGGACACTATTTCCTTAATGCACACAGCTTTTGCACAATAAAATGTTGAAAAGACTATCACAGTTTATTGTGACCAGTATGACCAGTATAAACATTACAATAGCAAATTCATCTTAGATCATACTTGCAAAGACTAGGCTGCCTATCATACACCCCTGATTGCACACTTCAGCACCATGGAGAGTGGTACCAGTACTCACTGAAGTTTAGTTTAGCCTTGGGCAGCCTGGTTCCTTATGTCCTGATGTTACAGTACATGTTTGTTTTCTTGTAATATCAGAGCTGTGTCCATGGTAACCTCGTAAAAACAGTATTTAGACCCCGCCTTTATTTGAAAGGCGTTTATTTGCTGAAATGTGTGCTGATGCCCGGCTATTATAAGGGACTGGTGGCTATTTGAGACTGTGTTTGATTTAAGTTTTACGGTACTCTAAAATGCACCATTTTTTTTATGCTTCAAATGTTCCTTGACTAGCCAAGTGGAAAGACTTGGCATCTCTTTTTGCCAGTGGATACAATAGAGCAATTTGTTAGTTTCTCCACATTATTGTCTCAATAAGTATTTCCATTACAACAACCAAGTAGGCTAGATCATGTATTATAATATTGTAGGCTAATTAGGCTAACTCATTCAAACTAGCATGGATGACATAGATAGTGGACATCACATGTTCAAATCAGATATATTTGGGTCGTTCCACAAAATTAGTTCCTTTTTACAATTACATTTTAGTAAAATTTTTGTAATTTACATTTGAGTAATTTAGCAGACGCTCTTATCCAGAGCTAATTACGTTTAGTGCGTTCATCTTAAGATAGCTAGGTGGGACAACCTCATATCACAGTAAGTACATTTTCCCCTAATAAAGTAGCTATCAGCAAAGTCAGAGATTGTAAGGGGGAGAAAAAGTCAAGTGCGAGTGTTAGTTCACGAAAGGCTTTGTCCCCCAAAAAGGATTTCATCTAATTTTAACATTCTGGCATAAAGACCACGTTCAACTAAATAAAAACATGTTTTCCCATCTAAAGAGGTAAAAAAGAGGGAGTGGAAGCTTGTTGTGTGCATCAGGGAGTGGCAATTGAAGGCTATCTTCACAAAAACATTACAATTATTAAAATATTTCTATCCTATGTATCTATGGGTAAAATGGTAAACGTGTTATGCTCAACCCCCTTAGTTTTCCACCACAAAACATCAGCAAATTGCCAAAAAGAGTAGAACCAGCTCACCTGCTTTTACACTATGATTTGACTATAAGATGCTCAATGTTTCTTTATAATAATAATAAAAAAGGAATAGTTTCACCAGTTCACATAACAGGACTGATCTTAAAATGAAAGACTGACATTTCATGTGATTAGATTAATCACTAATCACAATAAATAAATAATAATCTTCAGAAATGACTTTGTCAAAGCAACAACAATTTTTGAGAAATGATGGGATTAAGTGGGTTAATATCGTCCTAGAAGTCACAGAGGGTATTTGGCAGATGTCAAAATGCAAAATTTGGCACTTTAGAAAGTCTTTATTCACATAAAAAATATGATGCATTGAATTTCCCATGTGGTCTGTATTAAAGGGCACTTCATTTAATATAACAGGGTTTTAAAATTCAATATTGGTGCACAATGTCTACTTAAAATATCAAAGGTACTCTTTTCTTGGAACGGCCCATTTGCCTTTTGCTTTTGTGGTCTGCTTAAAAAAAAACTTTGGGGTTAGTATGTAAGACCAAATAAATTCAGTGTAGTATGTAGCCTAACAATTCTTTAAATATATTCTGGCATTTCATATCTTCTTCTTCTCACATTTGTTCAGTGACTATATTCATTAGAGCGGTTTGGTGTGTGTGTTTGTGTTGGACTATGCTCTGTATTTCTGACCATGTCTGTGATTGCCGTTAATAATTAATTGCAGCTCCATGTTTCCAACCCAGCAGATTTACTAAAGCCAACATATTAAGATCATGTATACGTAGCTCTAGGGCCAGTGAATTCGGTGTCAGTGAGTCATGTGTGGTGGCTAGGGTCTGTTTCACATACATAATGCCAGTCCTCCTGAATCCCATGGCTCTCTCTCTGGCAGGGCAGTAGATTTCAGACATACATATTGACAGTGATTGAATAATTTAAGATATTTATGAGTTGGGGGGGAGTCAAAGTAGTGTGGGGTAATGAAAGTTGATGCTGCTTCTCTGTCAAAACAGAAAACTGTTGAGATGAATAATGTTACTAACTTACTTGAAGTAGCCTAATCTAGTTCTATGAAATAGAATACATATGGATAAAAAAACAAAAACCGGATCAATCTGGTAGATATACTATCTATTACATTTTGTGATAGATATCCATCTTAGGGGGAAGTTAATTCAATTTTCCAGAGGTCAAGTCATGATGATGTGAAATGAAAAAGGGTAGACAGTCAGGAGGCTGGAGATCTTATCCTTACTGGCAGCCAAGGAGGAGAGCTTCCAGAGGACAGAACCACACAATGGCTTGGATAAATCCCAGGACTCAGTATCTCTCCTGGACATAGGACAAGCATGTGCCGGACAGATTGTGTAAATTGCCTCCACAGCAGTTGTTCATCAGTACATTTAATTTTACTAGCAGATTTTTCAATCTGAAAATATTTTCAATTTTTATCAGCCCAGTGTCATAGGTAGAGTAGATTAACCATATACAATAATTTATACACTGACTTGGAATAACAGCAACATGTTCGAATTAAATGATAGTACAACTGAAAATCAATGTGGTATTCGTCTCATTTTAAAAGTATCCCACAACTTATATAATATAAGAATCTCAGAACATAAAATCAATTGTAACCTTCATTAGTGTGCAGCAAAGACGTCTGTGCCACTTTCCCAGTAAATGTAGATCACACTGTATTGGATTGGCTCCATATTATATCTGTGTGGGGGTGTCTGCCTCGAACAACATGCCAATAGTAGAGACTCGTGTTTCTAACTAATGAGATTAGAGCATATCCGCTACAGGCATACTGTTCTCACCCCTCTACCTCCACAGGGCTCTCAGAGCAATCCTGATAAGTTGCAGTAGGATAGATAGCATTCTCTCTATCACATGTATTCTCACTCCCCCTCCTCTACCTCGCTTTCTATCTCTGTATCTTGTGTAATGCACACACACACGTACACTCATTAATGTGCAGTAAACTGCCTTTCAACAGACAGCATTTACAATAAGCGACACGGATGACTACTCTTGCAATTGATGTTACTACATGATGAGCACTATATAGTGGGCATGTGCTAAGCTGGCCCATTCCCATTCAAACAACTAGACCTGCATGAACACGTTGTGGAACTTTAATCCAAGAAATGTTAACCATGACCTGTTGGAACCTCTTTATAAATGTGTACTGTAATAGAAGCACTCTAAATGCTACGTACCTTAATGCTACAAAATAGTATCCATTTAGTACACATGTAATACAAGGAGAAAAACAGCAACTGAAAGCAAGTAGCCTACACTATCTCTTCAATACGGATTTGAGCTGGGTCTGTCAAGGACTGGTGCTTCTTTTCTATTTCCACCTTTAGTCGTAGCAGTTTGGTATACGGTGTGGGGCTCTGTTGGCAGTGGATTGGTGTTTGTGTGGGCATGTGAACTTGGTAGGGCATGAGGTAAGAGAATGCACAGCTACATTCCATTTTCTTTTCAGTCCCAAGACTGTGCTCGGCAGTTCAGCTTGGGTGGTATGTGTTTCTAAGCTCTGCTGTGTACTTATCATCCAAAGGCAGGATTACAGAGGAACATGCAACAGGATTTGGATTTCCTTTGAATGGCTCAGTTTTCCTATCTCTTAGACCAAGACAACAGTCTCAGGGTTAAAGACGAGGCACCGATCACACATGCACACATTGATTTCTGGGGACTTTCAAAATATATATTCATTTTGCACTGTAGCCTATATACAACAATAGTTTTCAAAGAAGTGTGTTTTCAACATGCCGATACTCTACAGCCATTGATTTATGACCTACTAGAAACATCCTTCAAATGTATTCACACTTAGAGAAATATGACACGGCTATAAAACATGCATGGACTAGAAACAATACCGAGGGCAGAACTTGGGTTCATTACCCCCATCACGTCTCCTGTTAGTTTTTTCTTACAATGGTGTGTCAGCCAGCCAACTACACAGAGGTAACCTACGTACTGCATGACAACTCTTTGGTCTAACCTGCCTCTGGGATAGACCAGGGGCAAGGAGGTGGGGGCAGCTGATGCTGCATGAGGCTCCTTCAGGTCTCCATAATTCACATTGTCAGCTGAACCCAGCACCAACCCAGAGCTGTGTCATCATCACACACAGTCAAGGGCCTGGCCTGTCGCTGCAGATGAAGCCACCAGCTCACTACTGTCCAGGAACATTGAGCCCTTTTTCACATTCTCATGTAGAGACAGGGCTTACTAAAGCCTTGTTCACATTGGCAGTTTGAAATATATATTTTTTGCATATCAGATTCTAATCTGTTCTTTTTCCTGCAGTCTGAACAGCCAAACAGCAAATGGAATTGGACATTTCAAGTCACATTTATGAAGTCAGATACAAATCTGATTCCTGGCCATGCAAACGGTCAAATACCCTCAAGTGGTATTTAGACTGTTATTTGGCATATCTTGTTGCTTGCTAGCTACTATGTTAACAATCTGACAACAACATGTGGTAACTAACTGGCTTGTTAAAAGGTTTACAAACAAATTAGTGAATGTGCTAGAAAGTTTAACAGCTACCTAGCTAGCTAGTTGACTGCTGTGGTTAGCCAAAAAGGATTTGTTTTGAAAGTTGGAACATCTTATCATCTTATCTTATCATTTGAAGCTTTAACAGTTAAATGTTCTTACACTATGATTTTTTTAAAGTTAAGTGTTCATACACTATGATTTTGAACATTCAAAGCAACCGCGAAATGTCTATGGCAGGCATTGTTGTCACCTAGCTTGCTACATAACTCCTGAGTGAATCATGAAGACCACCACCAATCAGCCTACACCACTGCTCACACACCCGATGTTACTATGACAACTAAGTCACTAAGTCAACAAATTAATTTTGTCAGAACACACACAAATCTGATTTGCTGTTTGGACAGACAGTATTCCAAAAATGATTTGAGCTTTAAGGCCTGCAGCGTGAACAAGGCTGAAGTCCAGGCCCTGCCACAGAGCATGTACACTGGATTAGGGGATACTACATACAAGCCTATTAAATAATCCACCAAATAACAAGCTTGATTAGCAATGATCAACTGCATTTATTGGCAGGGTTTTCGTAATAATTCAAATGTAAGGCATATTTCAGTATGCATTATGTATACATTCTCTCAAAAATATTTGGCTACAGTATTCTTATTTCTTAGCTACAGTACACATATCTCCCTGGCATATTACATCATTTATGCAGCAGCATATAAGACATTTTTGGGCTCAACTTGTTGTGATGTGCTCACTTGGCACGGTGCCCCCTGGATCAACCAAAGATTCTACAGCTGAATCCTCGTGAGCATCTTGACTGGCTGCATCACTTGGTATTGAAAATACACCCCTCTTCACCGCAAAGCGCTACAGAGGGTGATGTGGACAGCCCAGTACATCAGCAGGATCTGAGCTCCCTGCCATCCAGGAACTCTATTTCAGGCGGTGTCATTGCCAAAGACCTCAGCCACCCAAGCCATAGACTGTTCACTCTGCTACCGTCTGGTAAACGGTACCGGCGCATCGGCTCACAGACCAACAGTCCCCGGGACAGCTTCTACCCCCAAGCCATAAGACTGCTAAATAAGACTGCTAAATAGTTAATGGTTACCTGGACTATCTGCATTGACCCTATCTTGCACAGACTCCATGCACACTCACTTGACTATATATACACACACACACACACACACACACACAACACACACACACACACACACACACACACACACACACACACACACACACACACACACACACACACACACACACACACACACACACACACACACACACACACACACACACACTACACTGACACAAAACCCACACACATTCACATACACTACACATGCACACACAGGCACAGCACGCACAGTGACTCAACACAAACACACGCACGCGTACACACACTTTTGCATTCATCATATGCTGCTACTCTGTTTATGTTTTACTCTTATTATTATCTATCCTGATACCTAGTCACTTTACCATGTACATAATGTATCTACCTCAAATACCTCATACCCCTGCACATTGATCTGTTACTGGTTCTCCCTGTGTATACCCAGCTAACAATTCTAGGGATGGATAACATTTTTGTAATATTACCCATAATGTTATCCTAATGTTTGAGTGTCCAGTTCTCCATTAAGGGAAAATTCTATCTATCTTAGCAAAAACCTTCAGAGAACCTTTTTAGCATGTTTTGGTGTTAAAGTTAATGTCAAACAGAACTTGTCTAGAACGTCGTTACAATGTTATCAGACTATACAACAATGTTCTAGAGACCTTTTATGGGACAATGCAAGAACATTCATGTGTCCAATTGTCTGAGGGTTATGACAAGATTCCAGCAACGTCACATTAAACATACACAGAACATGGTTGCCATGCTCTCAGAATGTAAGATATTAAAGATCTACACACGTTTCATGGGAACGTTGCAATAACATTTCTGTGTATCAGTTGTCAGGACGTCGACTGATGGTGCTAAAGAAACTTTCTCCACCCCTTATTACTGTTGCCAAGCTCATCAAGACATTGATTGGTGAACCACTGATTTGTTCACAGCTCTTTTTGTCAGTTGGCAAGGTTAGGGATACTCACACACAGTGCTTTTAACATAGCGTTTTTCAACGTCCATATTTGACACACTTTGACATGATTACATTACAAAAGATAATGTGTGTTGTAACTGTTGGCAAACAATGACATTCACATATATTGCTAAGAATGTGAGATTAGTGTGACTCCCCTAGTGGGTCTCGAACCCAGGCCACCAGCACCAATAATGAACACACAAACCACTGTCCCAATAAGAGATATCTCATGTGCTTATTGGGCCAGTATACCATTTTTTTTCAGAGTGTAGTTTGAGAAAGGGACACGACAGCAGCCAAACTTTTACTTAATTTCCATTCAAGGCTCCATTACAAAAGATAATGTTGTTGAAAGCTTTACAGAAGTAGAGATGGATCAGACTGAAGTGTGGACGTTTGGTCTGTACATTTATGGTCCTGAGAGAACCCGGGCATAATAAATTTATGATTGAATCTGCAGCATAATCTAGCAGCCATTAAAGCATTTAAATAAATGATTTATTAGACAACTATACAGAAAGCACTTAAATTGCTGAAATAAGTCAATAAAATCAATGATGACAGAATAGTCAGACACGGACAAGGTGGCGTAGCAGGAAGATTAGAGTACCGTAAACCAAGAGGTTGTGAGTTCAAATAATAATGACTGTGTAAATGAACATGCACAATGTAATCATGTATGTCAAAGTGTGTAAATTACCTAAGTTGAAAACACTGGTTGTTAAAAGTACTGAGTGTGAGTATCCCTAACCTTGCCAACAGACACAGAGCTATCAGTGGTTCACCAATCAGGACCTTGATTGGCACAGTGATGTGTAATTCATTTTTTGGGGGATACAATGTTCTTGCAACGTTCCCATGAAACTTGTCTAAAACATGAATATCTTATTCTGAGAACATGGCAACCATATTCTGTGTATGCCTGGTGGGACATTGATGGAATATTCTTCTAACCTACAGAAAACTGGACACATTTATGTTCTTGCATTGTTCCCATGAAATGTGTGTAGAACAATAACATCTTAAGTTCTGAAAACATTTTAACCACATTTTGGGTAAGTTCTATTTCACATTAAGGGAATGGTCTCCTGGAAACATTCCCTGCACATCATGAGAACATTCCTATGAAAATGTTAGTTAATGACCTAATGAGACTCTTGAAGGAACGTTCTCTAATACTGTGGGAACGTTTGTTGTTAGCAGTGGTGGAAAAAGTATCCAATGTCATACTTGAGTAAAAGTAAAGATACCTTAACAGAAAATGTCTCAAGTAAAAGTGAAAGTCACCTGGTAAAACACTACTTGAGTAAAGGTCTAGAAGTATTTGGTTTTAAATATACTTAGGTATCAAAAGTAAATGTAATAGCTAAAATATACTTAAGTATCATTCATTTCACATTTCTTATATTATGGAATGATTTTCTTGATTTTTTTTTATTTACGAATAGCCATGGCACACTCCAACACTCTAAACATTTGTATTTAGTGAGTCCGCCAGATCATAGGCTGTAGGGATGACCAGGGATGTTCTCTCGATAAGTGTGTGAATTGAACAATTTTCCTGTCCTACTAAGCATTTGAAATGTAACTTTTGGGTGTCAGGGAAAATGTATGGAGTAAAAAGTACATTATTTTCTTTGGGAACGTAGTGAAGTAAAAGTTGTCAAAAATATAAATAGTCAAGTAAAGTACAGATACCCCCCCAAAACGACTTACGTAGTACTTTAAAGTATTTTTACTTTAACATTTTGTTAGAATGTTTCAACTCAGCATCGTTGTGAAGCAACAAGCATTTCACGGTTAAGGCTACTCCCATTGTATTCGGCGCCTTTTGACAAATAAAATTAGATTTTGATTTGATAAAAAAATGAAGACATTTTTGTTCCAAATCAAATTGTATTGGTCACATACACGTCTTTAGCAGACGTTATTGCGGGTGTAGCGAAATGCTTATGCTTCTAGCTCCGACAGTGCAGTAATATCTAACAAGTAATGTATAACAGTTTCACAACATAAATCCAAATCTACATACCTCTAAGTAATGGATGAGTAAAGAATATACAGTATATACATATATGATGAGCGATGTAAGAGCGTCATTGGATTAAGATACAGTGGCGTAGTATAGAATACAGTATATACATATGAGATGGGTGATGCAATATGTAAACACAATTAAAGTGACTAAGATACCGTAGAATAGTATAGAGTGCAGTTTATACATATGAGATGAGTAATGCAAAACACGGAAACATTATTAAAGTGGCTAGTTTTCCATTTCTTAAAGTGGCCCTCGATTTCTAATCTAGTTTAGCAGTCTGATGGCCTTGAGATAGAAGATGTTTTTCAGTCTCTCGGTCCTAGCTTTGATGCGCCTGTACTGACCTCGCCTTCTGGATGATAGCGGGTGAACAGGCAGTGACTCGGGTGGTTGATGTCCTTGATGATCTTTTTGGCCTTCCTATGGCATCGGGTGCTGTAGGTGTCCAGGAGGGTGGGAAGTTGGCCCCCGGTAATGCGTTGGGCAGATCGCACCCAACGTTCCAATGCAGTAGTTCCGATGCATAGTCTCCCCTGCAATACATGTTAGTGGCAAATAATGTCACTCTCATCTGCTCACTCTCATGCAAACCATCTTTAGATTTCTTCAGATAAAAGTCCATGGATGGACTGTGAAAAAAAACAAAAATAAAACAATACGGAGCATAACACATGGTAGAATGTTCTCCACGGTCTACAGTGGCACGAGGTCATGTGTCGCTGAATCTCAGCACAATCATCTACATCACTAGCTTGGTGTGAGGACCCAGCAAAGCACCAAGCACCCCATACTGCCTGAAGTCCTGTGAGTATGTTTAATTCAGAATACCAGTCCACAGTGGTAGCTGGCTACATCGTTGTGATCAGTTTTGAGGGGCTTCATGAAGCCATAACAAAGGGGCTTCCATGCAACATCCAGCCCAGAGAGTCATGGTGCCCAGAGTCACACAACTCATTTACACCGCTGAGCTCCAGCTCCTCCATATGACTGGCACATCACACTGTACTGTAGGCACAGCTTGTCACTACATGGGCACAAGGACATTACCACCACCATCAGACAAAATAAATCTAATCTCTGACAGATGTTTTTTTTTTTTCCTGTGACACATGATCGAGAGAGGGTCCCTAACTACACAACATTAACAGAAAAACATGGAATGGCCCTCTGTCAGATTATGGTCATGTGACACTGACGACATTTTGTGTTAGAGAACAGTACAATGGAATGGTGTTCGTGCTATTCAAAGTGTAACGCTGCGGTTGATGACTCCATGTGGCAGTGAGACATGAATGTTAATAACCTCACAATTCATTGCTTTATTTTTCTCATAGTGCACATTTATATTTCAAGTACACTTTAATTTACTTGAGGCTTATGTGCAGATCAGCAAGAGTTATTAACATACAGTATGTCATCCCCTAGGCCCTAGGTTTTATGCTATTCATTTAAATGCTGTGGCCAAGCACTCCCTTCAATTCACAGCCAACAATATTGTATTTCCTGTTTACATCCCTTAGACACTGTAAATGTATCTATAACATTTAGTCATGTTTAGCACATACTGGTCCAAAGAGGTAGATCATTACATTTTGGAGCACTCCAATTGAGCTATTTTAGAAGTATACTGCTATGGGCGAATTCATGGAATTACATATTTCTCTTGGACAGCACCAAGTTCCTCTAATTCTTAATTAACTGCCAGCAATGCCATAGGGATGTATAAGAATGACTGTGAACTTTTAAATTAAAAAAGATTTGCTGAAATGCCATCTAGTATAAAACCTCTCCCCTGTTGCAAAAGCCTAAAATAGATTGTTAGGAATGGCTGTTTTTTTTTTTTACCACAACTCTCTATTAGAGGGAAGAGAACAGCTGGTGTTGCTAACACTGAAGTCCTGCCTGGATACTGGGCGCGTTCCTCTGCCCAGGAGTTGCTGACACCTGCCATATCTTACAACGCCTGAATAGGTATTTTAAGCATCAGCTTACCACATCATATGTTATAGCAATCTGTAAGTCCATGACACAGTCGAAGACACAGTCGATGACGCAGTCGATGACACTGTCGATGATGTGGCACGCAACCATTGGATGATGCATGCATGTCTGAGCAGGGGAACGCGACCATAGCCTCCACTTGGACTGAAACAAAAAAGGTGGACTTTTAACAGAATATTTAAAAGCGTGTGCTAAGCAATCTAAAATGCAAGCAGCTAAGTCAAACCTGCTTGGTTGAAATTGAATTCAAGATATTGGTTTGTGGTGTTTGAATGACACGTTTAAATATTATTTCTAATTGTGGAGAATTAACTGTATCAACACAACTGTTGTTGTACATCTCAAGGACATCATGCTGCTTGCTTAGTGAATACCGTTTCGTCCTGATTCGGCTCATACAGAGGCTCGAACCCGGGATCTCTGCCTCGCAAACACATGTGACCGCTTTACTGAAGGGCCATACCCAGTTGCGCCACCTAAAAGCTAGCTATTATGGCAAAGTAAGTGGAGAGAATTCAGGGTGAGGTTTTACCTTTCCCCATCACTGTTCCCCATAAGGTCATCAGCTGATGTTTAACACAAAGCTGGTTGATTGTTTTACATAAGCTCACAAAGATATAAAGTATTTGTTTTGGAGTATCTTCAAACAAAAAATGCTGTAACTATCAGTGAAAAAAAGCTTTCAAGAAGGCATATTGAAAGAGTTGCGTCTGTTGATGCTACCCCCATGACAATGCCTGTTGTAACTCCATATTATTAAGAATTGTGGGAAATTGTGTTATTATTATTGAATGCTCCCAGACACAACACTTCAAAGCAGACAGATAAATACCAACTGCTGTGAATAAGGTGTGTGGTGGTAGTTTTCTGTATTATCAAATGAGGAGACACAAACTAATCACACAAGTCAGAGTGTCTACTTAAACTAAACCTTTATTTACTTATAAGTAAATAAAGCAGGTCACACCAGAAACGGAAGTAACTGATGTGAGTGCTTTGCAATAAGGATGGCGGGTTACACATCATTACACAGACCCTTTCACACCCCTTGAATGTTCATGACAAACAACAGATGTATATGTATGGAATAGGTCACAAGGTTAAGCTTGATATATGAGAAAGGGATATCACCCCTAGGTCGAGACCCCTCCCGTGCCTGGTACCTTGTCTTAACACAAACATTAACTCATTCTATCTCAGACCTTGTCCCCCCAAGGCCGAAGGAGGGAGTGATTAGCGCCCAGACCTGTGGAGGCAAGGAATTAACCCCTACCTTCACATGGTTTGCCATAAGCCTATTCCCACAGAATAGGGATATGTAATATACAGGCTAAAAGCATACATTCTAATAACAAAAGGTCACAGTCAATCATATAAGCATATTATGCAGATAAGACAATTATCTTAATTATCTATGTTACCAATGTAATTCAGATTTTCCCCCAACAGGTGATACTACCTTCTACTAAACAGACTTCTTCTAAATTCCCAACTGAACAGCTACTGTACATTATATAGGCTGTTTTTATATTACTGAAGTAATCATGTTGTCTATCTTTAAACCATTGTTAACTGGCAGAGGACTTTCATAATATCAATGACTCAAGAAGTGTTAATGTGAACCCACTAACCAATGAAGAAAAACTGTATTGCAAATCATTATTTGTAAAGAGATGATCCATCTCCCCTTTGGCTTGACAAAAAGAGGAATACTGCTCTTAGCAACGAGAGGCACAGGTGCATTTGAAATTATTCACTGTCAAAAACAAATAGCAAAACAATAATGAAGTTGGAAAACATGGCTACTCCTCAGGGCTCCTGCATTTTTGAGGCCGATCCAATTTGTGGCTTATCGATGTACAAGTTCCCTCTCTGCCACAATGCTCTCATTTTTATCGATCCAAGATCTGGAAACATTCCCTTAAGGTCATATAAATGTAAAATATTGCCATAGTTTGACCTGTAGCCCACGACTCAATATTCATTGTCAAAAGCTTCTTTGTTACAGATTACATTTTTGATACAGATTACAATGGTTTTGTTGAAGAGAAGCAGTAAAAATGAATGCTAATGCTAGTATAGAGCCAACATAAAACTGTAATTAATTTGTCTCGTCATAGAGGATCAGAGAAGTTCTTTGTTATCCTGCAAACTTAATTTATATCGTATAATACTATAGTTCACATTATAACACAAGAACAAGCTGTATGTACAGTCATGTGAAAAAGTAAGTACACCCCCCTTTTTTCTTTACATATTTGGACAGATGTATATGTAATCTTCACTTCAACACTATTGACAGATAAAGTTGACCTAACTTAACAAATCACACAAAAAATATATACTTTGAAAATGTACATTATTCTTTATTCTTTAAAGAATTATTCAACCTCAATTCAACCTGATAGACAGCCATTTTCAAGTCTTGCCATAGATTTTCATGCCGATTTAAGTCATTTCAGGAACATTCAATGTCATCTTGGTAAGCAACTCCAGTGAATATTTGGCCTTGTGTTTTGGGTTATTGTCCTGTTGAAAGGTGAATTTGTCTCCCCGTCTGTTGGAAAGCAGATGGAACCAGGTTTTCTTCCAGGATTTTGACTGTGCTTAGCTCTATTCCATTTATTTTTTATCTTAAACATCTCCCTAGTCTTTGCCGATTCCAAGCATACCCATAACATGATGCAGCCACCACCATGCTTGAAAATATGAAGAGTGGTATTCAGTGATGTGTTGTGTTGGATTTGCCCCAAACATAACACTTTGTATTCAGGAAAAAAAGTACATTTCTTTGCAACATGTTTTGCAGTTAAGTCCCTTATTGAAAACAGGATACATGTTTTGGAATATTTATATTCTGTACAGGCTTCCTTCTTTTCACTCTGTCATTTAGGTTAGTATTGTGGAATGAATACAATGTTGTTGAGACATCCTCAGTTTTCTCCCATCACAGCCATTAAACTCTGTAACTGTTTTAAAGTCACCATTGTCCTCATGGTGAAATCCCTGAGCGATGTCCTTCCTCTCCAGCAACTGAGTTAGGAAGGAAGCCTGTATCTTTGTAGTGACTGGATGTTTTTCACCTTTATTTAACCAGGTAAGTCAGTTGAGAACAAGTTCTCATTTGCAACTGCGACCTGGCCAAGACAAAGCAAAGCAGTGCGACAAAAAAAACAACACAGAGTTACACAGTAAACAAACAGTCAAAAACACAATAGAAGAAATCTATATACAGAGTGCAAAATGTAGTGCAAAATGCAATAAGGTTAAGAGGTAGGACAATAAATAGACCGTAGTGGTGTATTGATGTATTGATACACCATCCAAAGTGTAATTAATAACTTCACCATGGTCAAAGGGATATTCAACATCTGCCTTTTTTATTTTTCCATCTACCAATACAGTTGAAGTCGGAAGTTTACATACACCTTAGCCAAATACATTTAAACTCAGTAATTCACAATTCCTGAAATGTAACCCTCATAAAAATTCCCTGTCTTAGGTCAGTTAGGATCACCACTTTATTTTAAGAATGTGAAATGTCAGAATAATAGTAGAGAGAATGATTTATTTAAGCTTTTATTTCTTTCATCACATTCCCAGTGGGTCAAAAGTTTACATAGACTCAATTAGTATTTAGTAGCATTGCCTTTAAATTGTTTAACTTGGGTCAAACGTTTCGGGTAGCCTTCCACAAGCTTCCCAGAATAAGTTGGGTGAATTTTGGCCCATTCCTCCTGACAGAACTAGTGTAACTGAGTCAGATTTGTAGGCCTCCTTGCTCACACACGCTTTTTCAGTTCTGCCCACAAATCTTCTATAGGATTGAGGTCAGGGCTTTGTGATGGCCACTCCAATACCTTGACTTTGTTGTCCTTAAACCATTTTGCCACAACTTTGGAAGTATGCTTGAGGTCATTGTCCATTTGGAAGACCCATTTGTGACCAAGCTTTAACTTCCTGACTGATGTCTTGAGATGTTGTTTCAATATATCCACATAATTTTCCTTCCTCATGATGCAATCTATTTTGTGAAGTGCTCCAGCCCCTCCTGCAGCAAAGCACCCCCACAACATGATGCTGTCACCCCCGTGCTTCACGGTTGGGATGGTGTTCTTCCGCTTGCAAGCCTCCCCCTTTTTCCTCCAAACATAACGATGGTCATTTTGGCCAAACAGTTCTATTTTTGTTTCATCAGACCAGAGGATATTTCTCCAAAAAGTATGATCTTTGTCTCCATGTGCAGTTGCAAACCGTAGTCTGGGTTTTTTATGGCGGTTTTGGAGCAGTGACTTCTTCCTTGATGAGCGGCCTTTCAGATTATGTCGATATAGGACTTGTTTTACTGTGGATATAGATACTTTTGTTCCTGTTTCCTCCAGCATTTTCACAAGGTTCTTTGCTGTTGTTCTGGGATTGATTTGCACTTTTCGCACCAAAGTACGTTCATCTCTAGGAGACAGAACACGTTTCCTTCCTGAGTGGTATGACGGCTGCGTGGTCCCATGGTGTTTATACTTGCGTACGTTGTTTTTACAGATGAACGTGGTACCTTCAGGCATTTGGAAATTGCTCCCAAGGATGAACCAGACTTGTGGAGGTCTACCATTTTTTTTCTGAGGTCTTGGCTGATATATTTTTATTTTCCCATGATGTCGAGCAAAGGGGCACTGAGTTTGATTTTTTAAAAATTATAATAAAAAGAAACAATAAAATAATTCCACTTTGACGTTATGTGGTATTGGGTGTAGGCCAGTGACATAAAATCTCAATTTAAATTCAGGCTGTAACACAATTCAGGCTGTGAATACCTTCTGAAGGCAAAGCCAAGTTATTGTTTTACTCATCGTGTATTTTTTCTTCATTATTGTTTTTCTATTATTTTTCAATTTTTCTCTCTGCATTTTTCATAGGTAAGTAAGCATTTCACTGTTGTTTACGAAGCATGTAAGAAAAACATTTGATTTGATTTTAACAATAGTATTAGGTTTCAATTTGAAGCGATTCTTATGGTCTACATGACCCAAAGACCTTTGCTCAACATGGGATTAACTTTTACAGTCACACTATGAGACACATCATTCATGATGACTGATTCAGTTGGAATACCAGATTCATACAATCATTGTTTGTTGCACGCGCTCATATCTATCAGTTTTGTCATGCCCCCCAAGAGCTGGGTTTAACTTATCTCCCATGAGACTTCGGGACCTGAACAATCAAACACATTCATCATGGGTTTACTGGAAGACCCACAACACTACCTAAGAGGAGAATTCTAAAGACAACAGTATGCCTGCCTTACAAGAGACATAGATAAGATCACTGAGCCACAGTCATCGCTCAGAGCTACTTACTGTAAAATGAGCAGTCTGCTAGAATGATCAAGGTATTCAGTCCCTTACACACAAACTACCTATTCAGCTTAGACATGTCCGTGGAATATTTTATTGAGTTAAATCTTTGTATGTCATTGGTAAAGACTGGAGATTCAAGGCAATCCATATGTACCCATATTCAAAGTGACTATTTGCTCTGCAGTTGGTTCAGATAAAGAAGAAATAACAATTTTATTTTAGATTATAATTTGACGTTGTACTTGTTTCTTCTCTGCTGAAAAAGACATTATATAAGTGTTGCCTGCTGTATAATTACCATATTTCCTTTCTCCGTCGAGTATCGCAATCAGAACATTATATTTTCCGAACATTAAATGAGGACTGGCACATATTCACAAAATGACACAGTCACAAAAATATCTAGATCATTAGATGTTTATTAGATGTTGCAGCATGTTGTTGCAGGATGTCAGATTCGACTGCTGTTGAGTTTGGAAATGCGTGAAATATTAGAATAGTCACAGGATTTGTCAACCTTATCGATGTAGTTATGGTGTAAAAGAAAATGAAGCTGTATTGATTTAATAGTGCCTGGATGCTGTAAGCGGGCAGCAGAATCAGGAGTGTAGTGGCAATCTCAGACATAATTATCCTGGTGGGAAGTTACATCCTACTCAGTATGGTAAACTGTCTACACAAGTCAGGAGAAATCACAAGCCTATGCACAGAAAAAGTGTTTACTCCACGATAATGGTATTCAAGGAGGGACACATGCTCATCCTGTATGTCAGAAAACTATTTTATATGGTATTATTATCTTTAATAATAGCTAGGCCTATGTTTAATTGAACAACTAGTTTAGGTTTGTAGTTAGTCATGCATACATTTGGTGAAAGTTAGTTTGCATGAAAATATAGTTGACGTCACCTATAGATGAGTGAGCTGACAATGTCATAAAAACAATGCATACGCTTCAATGGGGCAGAAGTCTGTGTGTTGTTGTGATTCTATGATATCCAGATAGCTAGCAGCAATGAAAAGAAGCTACCATGTGGAGAATCTTAAGTGACTCATTTCAGCTTGTTATATCTTGTTATTGATGCCATGTCTAATTTTAAGATGTTTTGCTAATATGGCTAAAACAACAACTGTAACAATGTATTAGAGAAACAACAAGTGCTCATTGTGCAAATGTATTTGTTTTCAATAAACATTGGAGACGAAAAGTATACTTAACAAAAATATAAACGCAACATGCAACATTTTCAAAGATTTTACTAAGTTACAGTTCATATAAGGAAATCAGTCCGATTAGGCCCTAATCTATGGATTTCACATGATTGGGAATACAAATACTGTATGCATCTGTTGCTCAAAGATACCTTAAAAAAAGGTAGGGGCGTGTATCAGAAAACCAGTCAGTATCTGGTATGACCACTATTGGCCTCATGCAGTACAACACATCTCCTTCGCATAAAGTTGATCAGGTTGTTGATCATGGCCTGTGGAATGTTGTCCCACTCCTCTTCAATGGCTGAGCGAAGTTGCTGGATATTGGCGGGAACTGTAACACGCTGTCGTACACGTCGATCCAGAGCATTCCAAACATGCTCAAAGGGTGACATGTCTGATGAGTATGCAGGCCATGGAAGAACTGGTACATTTTCAGCTTCCAGGAATTGTGTACAGATCCTTGCGACATGGGGCCGTGCATTACTATGCTGAAACATGAGGTGATGGCAGAGGATGAATGGCACCACAATGGTCCTCAGGATCTCATCACGGTATGCCTAATACCTACCTTAGGCATACCTAATTGAGTTCCTTAACCAACTTCCATGTCTATTCCACTCTTCAGTTCCCACAAATAAAGATGCTTTCCAAAAGCTGGGCCCAATTGATGTCTACAGTTTAGCCAGTGATTGATGGAGCTAACCTCCGATAGTTCACATCTCATATTGTCGTCTGGCGATTCAGAGCAGATACCCTATTAATAAACCTGAGTGATTAATTGCAAAACCTCCCTCCTGTCTCCCCTCCCTTGTCATGTGTTGAAAAGGTGCACTCCTAATTAGTAAAGCCTGATTGAGTGTCCGTCCTCCCAGGGTCAAAACCAACGATTCATATTCAGCCTTTTGTGTTGGGAAAATTAGATATTCACACTAGAAGAGATATGCAGTAAACTCAGCAGCCACACTGAAATAGAGGATGAAGCTGTTCTTCAGTAATGATGCGGTCCTTGCACATGGACTCCCACAGGTTGGAACATTTCATATGTAGAGGGATCATAACATGTCTTTATCCATCTATGACTAGCTAGGGAATACTATTGAATACTTCCATGTCCACTGAGACTACATTCTCAATCATGCATAAATCAGATTTGTCATATACTGTAGCTAGTTTAAGTTATAACTAGTATAATACCGCTAGCTAGTGTTATAACAACCTAGCTACCTAGTAATATGCTGGGAAAGTCCTGCCTGTTCACGAAGACACATTCATTTAAGATATGTACATTATATTCATATTTGTGGATATGGATCTTTTTGTTAATCGAAAACCTTCATAAAAGTCATTGGGTAGAAGTAAATTAAACCATGAATACGACTATTTTTTTTTACCTACAGCGCCTTCAGAACGTATTAATACCCCTTTATGTTTTCCCCAATTTGTTGTGTTAGAGCCTAAATAAAAAAATTATGGAATTTTGTTTGTAGAAAACCTTCTAAATTAATAAAAATGAATCAATAAGTAAATATTCAACCCCTTTGTTATGGTAAGCCCAAATCACATAATAAGTTGAATGGACTCATTCTGTGTTCAATAACAGTGGTTAAGATAATTTTTTTATGACTACCCCATCTCTGTACCCCACACATAGAATTAGATTTAAGGTCCCTCAACTGAGTAGTGGATTTTAAGCACAGATTCAACCACAAAGACCAGGTGTTTTTTCAATGCCTCGTAAAGAAGGGCACCAATTTGTAGAAATCACTTTGAGCATGGTAAAGTTAATAAATAAGCTTTGGATGGTGTATCAACACACCTAGTCACTACAAAGATACAGGTGTCCTTCCTAACTCAGTTGCCGGAGAGAAAGGAAACTGTTCAGGGATTTCACTATGAGGACAATGGTGATTTTATAAACGGTCACAGAGTTCAATGGTTGTAATATGACAAAACTGAGGCTGGATCAACGACATTGTAGTTACTTCACAATACTAACCTAAATTACAGAGTGGAAAGACTGAAGCCTGTACAGAATTTAAATATTCCAAAACATGCATCCTGTTTGCAACAAGGCACTTAAGTAATACTGCAAAACATTTGGCAAATAAATATATATATATACAAATAAAGATACAAGCGTTATGTTTGGGGCAAATCCAACACAAACAATCATTGAGTGCCACTCTTCATATTTTCAAGCATGGTGGTGGCTGCATCATGTTATGGGTTTGCTTGTCATCGGCAAGGACTAGGGAGTTTTTTTTAGGATAAAAAGAAACGGAATACAGCTAAGCACAGGCAAATTCTTGCTTTCCAACAAATACTGGGAGACGACTTCACCTTTTAGCAGGACAATGACCTAAAACACAAGGCCAAATCTACTCTGGAGTTGCTTACCAAGATGACATTGAATGTTTCTGAGTGGCCTAGTTACAGTTTTGACTGAAATCAGCTTAAGAACCTATGGTAAGACTTGAAAATGGCTTCTAGCAATGATCAACCTTAAAAAATGAATAATGTGCCAAATATTGTACAATCCAGGTGTGCAAAGCTCTAAGAAACGTACCCAGAAAGACTCACAGCTGTAATCACTGCCAAAGGTGTTTCTAACATGTATTGTCTTAAGGGGGTGAATACTTATCTAATTAAGATATATTAGTGTTTTATTTTCCATTATTTTTTATAAACATTATAATTTCTCTTACACTTTGACATTACAGAGTATTTTGTGTAAATCATTGACCAAAAATTATAATTAAATCCATTTGAATCCCACTTTGTAACACAGGGGTGTAACACAATACTTTATGAAGGCCCTTTATATCTTAAAAGGACTTTCCCAGCGTATTACTCTTAGATTTTAATTTAAATTTAAATTTAACTTAAGCAGACATCTATAAGAAAATGTTACATACAACTTTGCTAGCTAGCTATATTAAGATGCTAAAACGCTAGATAGCTAGCTAAATACATGTGTGTACATTAGTCAGTCTTACATCAGGACGAGTAGGAGTGATGCCATTTCACCTAAGACAATGTTGAGCTCCCTCAGGCGGTGTGTGATGATGTCACAGCTCCATGTTATTGGTCAATAGACCAATCAATCAAACATAAAGCGCAGATGATGGTAGCCTACCTTATACACATGTAGCATAAAAAGTATCAAACAGTACCATGGAAGATCATACAGTGCATTCGGAATGTATTCAGACACCTTCCCTTTTTCCACATTTTGTTACGTTACAGACTTATTCTAAAATTGATTAAATAAATAAAAAATCCTCATCAATCTACACAAAATACCCCATAATGACACACCTGTCTATATAAGGTCCCACAGTTGACAATGCATGTCAGAGCAAAAACCAAGCCATGAGGTCGAAGGAATTGTATGTTGAGCTCCGAGACAGGGTTGCAATCTGGCGAAGGGTTCCAAAATATGTCTGCAGCATTGAAGGTCCCCAAAAACACAATGGACTCCATCATTCATAAATGGAAGACGTTTGGCAGCACCAAGACTCTTCCTAGAGATGGCCGCCCAGCCAAACTGAGCAATCGGGGGAGAAGTGCCTTGGTCAGGGAGGTGACCAAGAACCCGATGGTCACTCTGACAGAGCTCTAGAGTTCCTCTGTGGAGATGGGAGAACCTTCCAGAAGGACAACCATCTCTGCAGCACTCCACCAATCAGGCCTTTATTGTAGAGTGGCCAGACTGAAGCCACTCCTCAGTAAAGGCACATGACAGCCCACTTGGAGTTTGCCAAAATGCAAGACTCTCCATCCAAACTGACAGAGCTTGAGAGGATCTGCAGAGAAGAATGGGAGAAACTCCCCAAATACAGGTGTGCTAAGCTTGTAGCATCATACCCAAGAAGACTTGAGGCTGTAATCGCTGTCAAAGGTGCTTCAACAAAGTACTTAGTAAAGGGTCTGAATACTAACAGTATGTAAATGTGATATTTCAGTTTTTTATTTGTAATAAAATAGCAAAAATGTCTAAACCTGTTTTAACTTTGTCATTATGGCCATTCTGTGTAGATTGATGGGATTTTTTTTAAAATCAATAACGTAACAAAATGTGGCAAAAGTCAAGGGGTCTGAATACTTTCTGAATGCAGTGTATGTATACCTCTGAAGGTACATTGTGTACCTTCGCCCTGGAGAACAAAACTGTGCCCTTAATTTTGAACGTGTAAGAGCAAACTATTTCAACCTTTTGGGTAGGCTTCTACTTTTAATTATTACTTCAAGACCGAATAAGTCAATCAAGACTGAGTTTTTTCACCACACTAAATGTTGTGCATTTACTTAAGAGAAATGCATAACATTAAGTTAAGCTAAAACAGAAACATTATAAATACATTTATGCAATAAGCAAAAGCTAAAGTGAAAGCTGTGAACGTGTATGTCTAGAGTAAGGACAGACCTACTTTACTGACATATATATAAATAGCTGCAGTGGTTGGCATTCAGACGCTGTGTTGGCCACTGTCTGACGAGCTTGGCATTTCTATTTAATTAGGAAAATGCTCAGTGCTGCTCAACCCCTAATTACACAGTATTCAGAAAGTCAGACACTGATGTGGTTTTCCAACAGAAGGGCTCAGTGCAACATGTTAGTGTTGCCATTTTTTAAATAAAAGTTGTTCTTTATAATGTCGAAATAAACATGTCTCCAACACCAATATCACACACTCACAAACTGAAGATACATGTGTGTATATTGTACAATCAATAAATTGTGTCAAAGTTGTGCTTTGTTGCTGCAGTCACTTGGGTTAAACAAAAACACCCTAATGATGATAATAGAGCCTCCCACAATGCAGGTAAAGGCTGGAGGAGGAAGTTGGAGAAGTGCTGTAGAAACTTGTAGTCGACTGCAATCAAAATTTGTATCCCCATAATGCAACACAATTTGAAAGGCGGTGAGCAAAGATGGTCACCAGCTATACAAAAGTGATCCGTCTCAAAATTATTTGTAATCTCCCAAAGCCCTCGAAATGTCACATGAAAAAATTATGCACCAACCTTAAATCAATATTCAGCATCCACCTGTTGAGTGTTTAGAAAATAAGAAAATATGTAATTATGTGAAGAGACTCCAAAATATACTGTATACTGTACCCACTTAACATACAGGTAACTGCCAAAATAAAGGAAACACTTGAGTAAATGAAGGATATAATGTATATTGAAGTCAGGTTCTTCTACACAGGTGCGATACCTGAGTTAATTAAGCAATTAACATCCCATGCTTAGAGTTATGTATAAAAATACTGTGCAGGCCATTGTTTTTTTGCCATTATTTTGGCTACCATGGCTATGCCCACATAGGATGACAATGCCCCTATCCACAGTGCACGAGTGTTCACTGAATGGTTTGATGAGCATGAAAACGATGTAAACCATATGCCATGGCCATCTCAGTCACCAGATCTCAACCCAATTGAACACTTTTGGGAGATTCTGGAGCGGCGACTGAGTTGACAATTTTTCATCGAAGAATGGTGTCGCATCCCTCCAATAGAGTTCCAGTTTCTATGCCATGGTGCATTGTAGGTATTCTGACTTGTGGTGGCCCAAAGGCCCTATTAAGACACTTCTCAACATTGTTTCCACACATTGAAATGGTGTGGAAACAATGTTGATTCAACCAGTGTGTGCCCCGTGGGTTTATGTTGGTGTTCCTTTATTTTGGCAGTTACTTGTATGTCTGCATAGATTCTATTCCACTTTGTATCGCCATGTTATGCTCATTAGGTTAGGATCTTCTAAAAAGAAGGCTTGAGCATGCATACAGTAGACTGCATGAATTGTATGCACTGGTTCATATTTATAATACAAACAAATTAAGATTAAGGAATATATTGGGCATGTGTGTGTGTGTGTGTTTGTGTGTGCGTGTGATAGGCTAGTTAATATGGGCAGCAGTGAAAGCTCTTGAACACTGTACTCTCTCTCTCTCTGATGTTGAAAAGTGATTACACGCAGAAGCAGTACTTTGTTCTACAAACTGATATAGCAAAAAGTAATCCTATCTGAATCCCACTGACTAAAAAGCCTTGCTTATCATTGACGTGTGAATCCCTGGAGCACAGCTTTCCCGAGGCGTATTGAACTTTGCATTCCCTGCATTAGATTACATGAGGGAACTGTCTTCGAACCAATTAGGCATTACCATGTGTTACCCATGCATGTAAAAAAAAAAAAACACACTGCATAATACAGCACTTACGTATCTGTAATTCTGTCACCCCTCTCTGAAATTATGCCAAGTCGTCAAATTGATTTACAATGGGGCTGCAGAGTGGGGCTGCTGAAGACCATCAAAGCTCAAATGGGTGTCAACAGAATAAATCCCAGCCTGTAGGCTGCTTTTTTTTATATACTACATGTGCCTTATTAAGAATATTAACATCTTAAGGATCGGACCCTTTTTTTCAATTTTCGCCTAAAATGACATACCTAAATCTAACTGCCTGTAGCTCAGGACCTGAAGCAAGGATATGCATATGCTTGATACCATTTGAAAGGAAACACTTTGAAGATTGTGGAAATGTGAAATGTAGGAGAATATAACACATTAGATCTGGTGAAAGATAATAGAAAGAAAAAAAACAGGCTGTTTTTGTGTGGGGGGGGGGGGTCGGTGGGGTTTGTCACATCATCTTTGAAATGCAAGAGAAAGGCCATAATATTACTTAGGAGTCCAGGCGCAATTTAGATGTTGTCCACTAGATGGCAGCAGTGTATGTACAAAGTTTGAGATATATCAAATGAACCTTTGCATTACTGTTCAAAATGTTGTATCAAGTCTGCCCAAATCTGCCTATCGGTTTATTGATACATTTTCAAGTACAAAACTGTGCACTCTCCTCAAACAATAGCATGGTATTCTTTCACTGTAATAGCTTCTGTAAATTGGACAGTGCAGTTACATTAACAATAATTTAAGGTTTCTGCCCATATAAGATATGTCTATGTCCTGGGAAATGTTCTTGTTACTTACAACGTCATGCTAATCACATTAGCGCACGTTCGCTCAAGCGTCCCGAGGACGGGACACTATCCTGTAGAGGTTAAACCTTTTAACTGTCTGATGTGGCAGTTGAAAAGACCATACTGTAGGTCATTGTGTGTGAAGAGAGAGAAAAAGAAGGTTCTCTTTAAAGCAAACAACTTGCTGCAGTTAACGTTTTATTAAGTTACAGTTTTAGAAAATTCAACACAAACGCACAAAACATTGATTCACATGCACAATTTTAGTATACAAGACAAAACAGTTACTTTTCAATATGAAACGCAGTTCTATAGGTCAGTTATCTCATGGAGATCATGGATTAATACATCAGTATTAAAATCAATGGCCACAAGTTGTATAAAATATCAGTAGGTTGTCTTTGTAGGCCATCTTTAAAAATATATATGCAAGCTATTTACATTTGACCAAGCACATTTGTCAGAACTAAAGCGCAATCCTTAAGTAACCAAGATCAGGGATTATCATGTCATGTTGTAAAATGTAAACTCAAACGCAGCTGACCTGATGGCTACAATCATTTTCTTGGATTGCATTTTGTAGTAATTCACAAAGTACGAGCCTAAAAAAGGTACAGCATTTCTCCTATATTTTACAGTCAGCAGCTATAGCTACATCAATTATAGGATAGTCTGGTCAAGTTTGATAAAGGCCTTATTTATAAATCCACATACTCTAGCGCTGTGTGATGTGAAGGATGTGTACTGGTAAGTATACACTATTCTACTAACCAGCATACAGAAATAATGATCAGGTGATGGGCATAGGAATCAGGAATAAGGTCTAAGAGTTATTCTATTTCAATTAAACACTGTCTTACTATGTTTTATCCTTTAATTTTTGTTACACGGCGCTGTACTTTTTTTTTTTTTTACAGTAGTATTATTACACAGTCTAAGTCCCCAGACAATTTGACACCTAAAAAGCCATTGTTCATCATTTTTAGAAAAAGAAAAGGACATCACTGATATATCAATGTATCTCTTCAGCCTCAGATTAGAGTTTTTCAAAAAAGAGCTGAACAGTCAAAAATACATTACGACAAAGGAACATGACAATTTCCCTCTCTTACCCAACTCATGACCTTTAACGATTAACAAAAATGCTGTGAAGTTCAGTAAGAGAATTTATAAATGTGGAGCAGTATAAATCTGTTAAAAGTACTCTAAACTAGTAGGGGGGTGTGACCTAATACATCAGTTTGTCATAGTAGCTCTTATTAAAAAAACAACATGTAATGTATATTACATTGTATTATTATGATGTTGACTTATCTCCTCTGGATGGCGTGGACACAGAGACAGAGAGAAAGAGTAGGGGTGGACAGTAACCAACAAAACATGCTCAACAGGAAGCCCCAGCATCAGTCAATCAGGCAGCTGAATTGTGACAGCTGCAATAATGGGGCAGGGAAATCAATATCCCATTGACTGGGCTGCAGCAGTCTAATCAATGAGCACAGGCCTTTATGAAACCACTGTAGGAACAGATAGGACAGGCTGATTGCGTCCACTGTTTGGGCTTTACGGGCCTCTGGGGCCTGCACATCTGTTCTGGTGGCTGTGCAGGGACAGAGTCACACAGTTACCTTCGACTTTGGGAAATAAGTGCAAACGCAGACGACGGGAACAGTCCCACAACAATGTGACCATAGATCAGCCAGCCCTAGTCAGTCCCAAGTTCAGTGAAGGCACAATTCCTTATAGCATTAGCCGTCCAAACTTACACCAGTGGCCCCAGACGGTGGACCCTTCGTACAATAACATGAACAGGAAACAGTTTCTCCCTCGCCATCAGGCAAGTCGCAGTTCTTTAAAAGAGTACTGTAAATGTTCTCTAGTCTTGCAGCTCAGGACGTATTTTATACACTCTTAAAAAAGGTGCTATCTAGAACCTAAAATGCTTATTTGGCTGTCCCCATAGGAGAACCCATTGAAGAACCCTTTTGGGTTCTGTGTAAAACCCTTTCCACAGAAGGTTCTACATGGAACCCGAAAGAGTTCTTCCTGGAACCAAAAAGGGTTCTTCTATGGGGACAGCTGAAGAACAATTTTTTTTCAGTGTGTAGTTTGAGAAAGGGACATGACAGCAGCCAAACTTTTCCTTAATTTTCAGTCAAGGCTCCATTACCATGACATCATTTATTTAAATGCTTTAATGGCTGCTAGATTATGCTGCAGATTCAATCATAAATTTATTATGCCCGGGTTCTCTCAGGACCATAAATGTACAGACAAAACGTCCACACTTCAGTCTAATCCATCTCTACTTCTATGAAGCTTTCAACCCTTTTTTATATCCAGTGTGTCAGTATAGCTATAGAACTTTAATCCACTTTCATTAATGGATTACCACTCAGTTATATCATTTCCCCACCTCTGCTAATTCATTTTCCAAAAACTGATCCAGAAAGAGTGGATATGTCCCTCAATTTGTAAGATGTTCCAGTGAAGGCACTCATATATGTCCTATACTTAAACATGTATGATTTATATATATTTTGCAGACTGGTAATCGGAATTCTGAATAACCAGGAGTTCATAAATGATAGACGTAATTTAAATGCAGAACATGACGTGGGATTTGCTTGACACAGTAACTCCACATGATTATATTATCGGGAACCTTAACATTTCACTGCGTGCAGAATGCAGAGTGTGATAGGCATCAATTATTAAGAGAAGCATACGATACAGAACAAAATGCCAAGTCCCATCAGCTTGTTGTAGAGAGGTTTCTAATACCATCACTATGCAGAGATGAGTGGCTTAGAGGCACAGGTGTCCAAACTGGTATTCAGCCCTGGTCCTTATGAGATAACGCAGCTCAAACACAAAGCATACAAGGTAATGGTATAGTTGCAGCTACAAAATCACTTGATAAAATATTATATGATTCAAAGGGTTATAATGTAAAACTGGTTTTATCTGCTATAGTGGCCTATTTGACATTAGTCTGGGCATGTTGTCAGTTAGATAATTAGTGGTACTTCATTAACCTAATAATTAGAACCCAAGATGCCATGTACAGTTAGTTATATCAAAGGACATCCAACGCAAAAAAAAAAAAACACATCTCTTCATTGAGCAGCTGACCCCACAATTATGTGAACATACCTTCATTTGGTAAAACCATTTCTTAAAACCTCAGATTACTTTTGGAAACACAAGAAATCAATTAAATAAAAATAACTCAACCTTTTTTTGTCAACTACTTTGGTATGTAATGAGTTTAAGGCATTAGTAATCGTCAAGGATCAGTGTCAAACATACTGTATACACTACCGTTCAAAAGTTTGGGGTCACTTATTTTCCATGAAAACATACATGAAATGAGTTGCAAAATGAATAGGAAATATAGTCAAGACGTTGACAAGGTTATAAATAATGATTTTTAATTGAAATAATCATTGTGTCCTTCAAACTTTGTTTTCGTCAAAGAATCCTCCATTTGCAGCAATTACAGCCTTGCAGACCTTTGGCATTCTAGTTGTCAATTTGTTGAGGTAATCTGAAGAGATTTCACTTCCTGAAGCAACTCCCACAAGTTGGATTGGTATGATGGGCACTTCTTACGTACCATATTGTCAAGCTGCTCCCACAACAGCTCAATAGGGTTGAGATCCGGTGACTGTGCTGGCCACTCCATTATAGACAGAACACCAGCTGACTGCTTCTTCCCTAAATAGTTATTGCATAGTTTGGAGCTGTGCTTTGGGTCATTGTCCTGTTGTAGGAGGAAATTGGCTCCAATTAAGCGCCGCCCACAGGGTATGGAATGGCGTTGCAAAATGGAATGATAGCCTTCCTTCTTCAAGATCCCTTTTACCCTGTACAAATATCCCACTTTACCACCACCACCAAAGAACCCCCAGAACCAGATCACATTGCCTCCATCATGCTTGACAGATGGCGTCAAGCACTCCTCCAGCATCTTTCATTTGATCTGCGTCTCACAAATGTTCTTTGTGATCCGAAGACCTCAAACTTAGATTTGTCTGTCCATAACACTTTTTTCCAATCTTCCTCTGTCCAGTGTTCTTTTGCCCATCTTAATCTTTTCTTTTTATTGGCCAGTCCGAGATATGGCTTTTTCTTTGCAACTTTGCCTAGAAGGCCAGCATCCCGGAGTCGCCTCTTCACTGTTGACGTTGAGACTGTGTTTTGGGGGTACTATTTAATGAAGCTGCCAGTTGAGGACTTGTGAGGTGTCTGTTTCTCAAACTAGACACTCTAATGTACTTGTCCTCTTGCTCAGTTGTGTACCGGGGCCTCCCACTCCTCTTTCTATTCTGGTTAGAGCCAGTTTGTGCTGTTCTGTGAAATGAGTAGTACACAGCGTTGTACGAGATCTTCAGTTTCTTGCCAATTTCTCGCATGGAATAGCCTTCATTTCTCTGAACAAGAATATACGGACAAGTTTCAGAAGAAAGTTATTTGTTTCTGTTCCAGATACTCAACTAGTCTAATTAGCCTTTTAAAATTATAAACCTGGATTAGCTAGCACAACGTGCCATTGGAACACAGGAGTGATGGTTGCTGATAAGGGGCATCTGTGCGCCTATGTAGATATTCCATAAAAAAATCTGCCGAAATCAGCCGAAATAGTCATTTACAACATTAACAATGCCTACACTGTATTTCTGATCAATTTGATGTTATTTTAATTGACAAAAAATGTGATTTTCTTTCAATAACAAGGACATTTCTAAGTGACCCCAAACCTTTGAACGGTAGTGTATATAGAGTTGAAGTCGGAAGTTTACACACACTTAGGTTGAAGTCATTAAAACTCATTTTTCAACCACTCCACAGATTTCATGTTAACAAACTATAGTTTTGGCATGTCGGGTAGAACATCTACTTTGTGCATGACACAAGTAATTCTTCCAACAATTGTTTACAGACAGATTATTTCACGTATAATTCACGATATCACAATTCCAGTGGGTCAGACGTTTACATACACTAAGTTGACCGTGCCTTTAAATAGCTTGGAAATTATGTAATGGCTTTGGAAGTTTCTGATAGGCTAATTGACATCATTTGAGTCAATTGGAGGTGTACCTGTGGATGTATTTTAAGGCCTACCTTCAAACTCAGTGCCTCTGTCCTCGACATCAAGGGAAAATCAAAAGAAATCAGCCAAGACCTCAGAAAAAGAATTGTAGACCTCCACAAGTCTGGTTCATCCTTGGGAACAATTTCCAAACGCCTGAAGGTACCACGTTCATCTGTACAAACAATAGTACGCAAGTATAAACACCATGAGACGCGTTCTGTCTTCTAGAGATGAACGTATTTTGGTGCGAAAAGTGCAAATCAATCCCAGAACAACAGCAGAGGACGTTGTGAAGATGCTGGAGGAAACAGGTACAAAAGTATCTAAATCCACAGTAAAACGAATCCTATATCGACATAATCTGAAAGGCCGCTCAGCAAGGAAGAAGCCACAGCTCCAAAACCGCCATAAAAAATCCAGACTACGGTTTGCAACTGCACATGGGGACAATCACCGTACTTTTTGGAGAAATGTCATCTGGTCTGATAAAACAAAAATAGAACTGTTTGGCCATAATGACCATTGTTATGTTTGGAGGAAAAAGGGGGAGGCTTGCAAGTCGAAGAACACCATCCCAACCGTGAAGCACGGGGGTGGCAGCATCATGTTGTGGAGGTGCTTTGCTGCAGGAGGGACTGGTGCACTTCACAAAATAGATCACATCATGAGGAAGGAAAATTATGTGGATATATTGAAGCAACATCTCAAGACATCAGTCAGGAAGTTAAAGCTTGGTCGCAAATGGGTCTTCCAAATGGACAATGACCCCAAGCATACTTCCTTAAGGACAACAAAGTCAAGGTATTGGAGTGGCCATCACAAAGCCCTGACCTCAATCCTATAGAACATTTGTGTGCAGAACTGAAAAAGCCTGTGCGAGCAAGGTGTATGTAAACTTCCGACTTCAACTGTATATAGAATGTAGACATCAGTACTCCCAAATGGAAGTACATTTACAAAATGGTTTTACAGCATGACAGCACTTATGACATGATAGGATAGGAAACTGTGAAATATCATGCACACAAATTCATGATTTCTACCAGACCGTCATTTAAATCCTCAACGCATGGCCCCTTTTCTGTCCATCACTGCCACAGAGGGTTGCACCCATGACCATCTGAATGCAGGAGCAGGCTGCAAGAGGAGAGGGAGAGGGAGAGAGGAGGGCCAGTAGGAGGGCTGTGCCTGTGACCAGACATCACCAGGAGGAGTTGAGGAGGAGGAGAGCGCTGATGAGGAATGCAGAGATATGAGACAGCGATAGCGGATTGAGACTAGATGCTCCCGAGCCCCGTGCGCCCATGCCTGAAACCACAAAGCAGTCAAAGAACAGAAAATTCCACTTTTCAAAAAGAGCAAGAAATGCAAGTCAGTTTCTGTCTCTATATGTTAAATTTGATGACAAGTCGTCGTAAATCAAAGGGCAACTGAATTACATAGTGCCTTCCATATCTACATTATTAATGGCTTTCAACAGGATAGGCCATTAAAGTATACAGAGATTATGAGGTTTATATGACATCAGAGAGCAGATCTCTTTAGAACGGGTGGGGGGGGGGGGGGGGGGGGGGGGGGGGGGGGGGGGGGCATTGTACTATTTTATATGCCCCAGAGCTGGGCAGTCAACAAGGACTAATAACCCAATGGCAGACATGGATTGCACCGCACATGCATTTCTAAAAAGGTTGCATTCCTTACACCTGAAGGAAAGGGATGCAAGAGCCCAAAATAAATGTTCTGATTGGCTGATTAAATAACCATTAAAGCTTTAATCAAGGGACACAGGAAGAGGAGAGGGGAAAGAGAGTAAATGGCAAACTTACTTAATTTGTGGATGTGGATAGGTTCGCTGCCCACACCTTCACCGCCCTCACTCAGGGCCTTGATCTGGATCAGGTAGTTGTCGTTGGGAGACAGCGTCAGCTCCATCCTGGTTTTGTTTGTTATGATACTGTTTACGTCATTGTAACTGTGCCTTCTCAACAGCACCTAGAAACGGCAATGCAAAACACTCAATAAAAAATTTAAGATTGGCTGAAATAAGCAGTGAGGAGTGAGGGAATTTAAACTCAATTTGGCAGATTGGACGATACGATGGCTCCTAATGCTTGGTGACAGTACAGTGAGGCTGCCTGGTTGGAGCTATGAATATTTTGTCCCTGTGGAAAACCTTACCAATATGATGGAAAAAGTGGGTTTGAGATGGTCAGGTTGTGTTTGACAAAAGAATAGAGCCAGAGTGACATGAGACATACAAGATATCCGATGACGTCTGCCTCCGTCTCCATGGCTATCACAGGACCCCAGTGTAGAGTGAGCAGAGAGCCAATCATGGTCCACTCTACATTCAAAGGAGGCTGGCCTGGTGCTAAGAGGGAGAAGTGATGAGGAAAGACAGAGGAACAGAGAGATGTTCATATAATACTTGTATAGTTTTACAAAATAATGAGTTTCTGTTCCCCCTACATTTGTAAGTTAAAATGTATATACGATCCCCCAAACAGCTGAAGGAAAATGCACTTACTACGACTGTGATAGTTGTAGTTGTCTCTTAAGATGAACACACTAAGACGTTCTGGATAAGAGCAACGACTAAAACGTAAATGTAAATGAGATTCACTCACCGGGCTTCTTGGTGGTGGCGTTGATGGGTGTAGACTGTGGCCCTGTCCCTGCTGTGTTAAAGGCGCACACAGCTAGGTAATAATGTGTGTTAGCGTTCAGTCCAGTCACATTGATCGCTGAGTAGTTTCCAGGGATTCTCACTTTGCCTACTGTGTCAGGCTTGGTGTCATCTTCCCAGTACACCACCTGTTCACCAATGGAAAGAAAACAACAAGAGAGTGAGATATAAGACATGAGCAATTTAATTCTAGCCAAGGGGGCTTTTTTTATTTTTTATTCACTTCATCACATTATTAGAACATCCTCATCATTCAATCAAATCAAATCAAATATTATTTGTCACATGCGCCGAATACAACAGGTGTAGATCTTACAGTGAATTGCTTACTTACAAGCCCTTAACCAACAATGCAGTTTTAAGAAAAAATATTTGTTGAGTAAAACATAGATAAACAAATAATTAAAGAGCAGCAGTAAAATAACAGCAGCGAGGCTATATACAGGGGGTAATGCCATTTGGTGTGCAGTAGGGGACTGGCTTCCCAATGAATGATATCTGGGTCCTCAATTGCTGATACACATCATCTCTGGCCCATGGTCATTCTACAAAGGCACCCAAGAGTAACCCCAAAAGTAAAATGACAAAGGGCTTGTTTGACACAGTATAGGGATATTCTTGTCACAATAATGTGTTTAAGATCCCCTGTTTTTGTTCAATAGAATATATTTCCCTCACAAATCTGTAATTTCAATTATTAAAATACAGTTGCTGTGCTTAGAAATGAACACATCCAGCTACAGCATGGATGAAAATTATATTCTCTTTAACACTAGACAGAGCAATGAATTACTTTCCTTCAGGGTATTAGCTTTCAGTTAACGGTGCCGGTGAAGAGATATTTGATGAAGCAAATGAATTAATCCAATGCTATCTTAGGGTCATTTTCAATATTCATGTTTCTGGTAAAGTCAATAAATAATTAGAGAGGAAATATGAAGTCTGCTCTTGGGACAGGCACATCTATATTCCTGGTATTAGCCATGCAACTAAATTAACCTATTAGATAAAAACATTTCACGCAAAAAAAACTCAACAATATACCGTACTGGAGTAAAAAACTAGATCCATATTGTAGATGATGGGCCTATTATCATGTCTATCAGTTTAGACCTGTCCTGACAGTTTGGCTACTAACACAAACAACACTAACGCATCTGTCTGTGAAAGGTGTCATCTCTTTCAGAATCCTATGACCTCCACTGTACCCAACCTCTAAGGCTCAAGATGCATACTAACAGCTTACCCCCTTAAAAGCCCCTCTCTCTCCAATCCTGTTTGCTGACCTGATAGCACTATTGTATCAACACAATATAGCCAGTGCCATGGTAACCAAAGGGTTTTGTTCCGAGGGGCAGAGGTGAGAAGGATTGAAAGAGCACTGGGAGAAAAGGGAAAGCTCTTCTTGCGTTCTTAAATGGATGGATGAGAGCTTTTCTCACCCGGCTTAAAAAGCTGCTGCATCTAAATGGTGGTGGTCGTTAGAGCAGCTGTGTCTAAGCAATGCTGGGACATATAAAGTGCGTATAGGAGACAACTCCTCATGATATCTTATACAGTGAGATGTTACAGTACACAGCACCCCAGGGGATATTTCAAAAACTGTGTGTTTAAATAGAATAAATAAAGCTACTGATTTACATATAAACACTAGAAATGGCAAAGTGCATGCGTTGTTTTATTGAGGAAATTGAGTGAATCCTACCTCATAACCCAGCACTCTTTCAGGGGTGACAGGGAGGGCTTCCCAGATCACTTCAATTTGAGCTGCCGATACACTCCTGGTCCAAACCCTCTTAGGAGCCTCATTGGGTACTGCAGAAATAGAGAGCTGGTGAAAACCCCACAGACTCATTCAACACCATCAAACACATTAATAGGAAGAGAGGAAAACAGAGAATAGACCTGTAGTTTCACTGGAGAGAGCCTGTGCCTCGGCTTGGTTTTTATTGGGATCTGTGTCTGACATACAGGAAGACTATCTGCATGGCATATTCAATTAACACAGTACCTCACTGACAGCCCAGCGTAGTAAGTATCTGCTAGGATTTCCTGTAATCTACCACTGCAATAACTAATATCAAGTTGACACTCCCAGCTCGAGAGGGGGAAAGTGTCTGAACCAACTTACTTAATCATTACTACAGAAGGTTGTGCCTCCAGAATGAAAAGATTAGTCTGTTTGAGCTCGACTTCCACCGGCAGCCGTTTCCTTTACCTTCCTCTGCAGAGAACACTGTGGCTATGGAACTGAAGGGCCCCTCCCCGCGGTTGTTGTACGCCCCAACCTTCACATCGAACGGCGAGAAAGCTGGGATGGTGTCGTTGCGGAAGATGTATCGGGCCAGCCCGGGCGTGGAGATGACCGCTCGTGTCCAGGTGACGGCACCCAGCGGCCGGAAGGCGATGATGTAACCGAAGCCATCTCCATTCTGCAGTTCCTCAGGCACGGGCTGGGAGCGAAACACAAAACTATAGTGATATTAAAACGCATACAGACAAAAGACACTGATACCCTGGCATTTGTCGTCAAGCACCTGCCAAAAAGGGCTTCAATCGTGGTTTATATAAAAGACTAAAAACACCAGCAAAGTGATTTTAATTTAGGAAAATCTGTTCCAAAGTATTCCTATGCATAATAAAGAAATACAGTATATGTGATCGGATACAAATGTAAGCAAGGTTTGAAATTATTATGTTTTAGTCAAATATTATATCTGTTTGGGCTTCTTGCTGTCAATTTGCAGCCTACAAATGATTTGTAATGATGTTCCGGCCCCCTGTCCATACACTCAAGCCCGCGGCTGAATGTTGTTGATGATCCCTGGCTTACACCTACACCACAGCCCACAGATGTGCAGAAATCACTGATTGTTTCATGTTTTTCTCCCTGCATTAGCACATATTTGTGGATGAAGTGGGCTTCAAAGAAACAAACGCTGTCCCTCAGTTGAATCACATTGGATGGGAGAAATGGCCAGCACAGAAGAGAGGGGCTGGCTCTAGTGCAGATCATAGTGCATGCTCCATTAAATTTGGCACAATTAAATAAATTTGCGATTGCTTACACACTTGTTGCAGAATTGTCTCATTGTGTCAAAACTCTACACACAAGCCAAATAAGACACAAATAGTATCTGCATTGCTTGCTGTTAGGAGTTTTAGGCTGGGTTTCTGTATAGCACTTGGTGACATCGGCTGATGTAAAAAGGGCTTTATAAATAAATGTGATTGAAATTTGATTGACAACACTTGGAGATAAACATCTCACTTCTATGTCAAATTGAATCCGCAATCAAAACATAACAATCCTTTTTCAAAATGGTATTCTTGCAACCAAATTATACACACATGCACCATTTGAATTACTCTTTCAAACCAGCAACAACACACTGATGTTCTTTATACAAAACACTGCTGTCTTTAGTACTTTGTATACCTTTTTAATTTTCTCATACAGGCTTCTGTGAAAGACTGTTCCAGAACATCTACTCACATTTCAATGAACACAAAAACAGAAAGGCTTCAGAAAAAAAACATACAGCTTATATTTTTTGCCATTGCAGGTTTTTACATCAACAAAAAAACATACAGAAGAAAAGTAGAATTACAGTACAGTAATCAATACAATATGTTACTGTAAACTCATGGAAACGAAAATAATTACAGTAAAATTACAGTGCAATGGTAAACAAAACATTTTATTATAAGGGATTGTAAGGGATGGTTTATGGATCCCGCATTCTGGTAGGGTCTGGCCACATCACCTCATCCACATCACAAACAATGTCATCCCTGGCTAGGCAACGAGGAAAATATTGCCTTGCGTATGGCATCCAACCCTGGACTGATCCACCTCAATGTCTCCGCATGCCTCTTCCATTGCTTGCAGAAGCGGCAGGCGGGCATGTGGTTGGCGGTCATGCACTTGCCAACGCCAAGCCGAAAATAATTCCTCAATCGGATTGAGAAATGGGGAGAAAGGGGGCAAGTATACAACTGTGAAGTTATTGTGGTTGGTGAGCCAGTCGCTGACCAGAGCAGCCCGGTGGAAACTAACATTATCCCATGACAACAAACCTGGGCTGCTCTGGTCTGTCCTGTACAACTGCATTATGTAGTGCATCCAGAAATATGATTATGTGTGCAGTGTTGTAGGGACCTACTGTGGCATGGTGATGGAGAACTCCTTGCAGACTAATGGCCACACACAAGGTGATATTTCCCCCGCACTGCCCAGGGACATTCACAACGGCTCTTTGTCCTATAACATTTCGGCCCTGACGCCTGGTTTTAGCAAGATTGAATCCAGCTTCATCAATGAAAAAGAACTCATGAGGCTGTGCAGCTGCAAGTCCAGGACTCTCTGTAACAGAAAATTCAAACACTGTACCGTGAATATGGTGTAACTCAAAACACAGGACTACAATGCCTACATTTTCACACAAGGATGGGGGTGGGGGTGGGTTGGGTCAGACACATTCAGTCAAAACTACAAGCTACAGGCAAGGCAGGTCACATACTGCTTTGTCTGAATGTGTCTATGCAGTGCCAATAGGACACAATCTACTGCCATTACTTCATTACAGTATAGTACAGTGACAATTACATGCACATAGTCATAGTGAAGGTCTTTGACTCTAACGCTGTTCCTCTCAAATGGAACCCTGTACAGCTGCTTCATTGTAAGTTGGTGTTGACGCAAGATGCGGCAGAGTGTCGACATACTGACACGGTTGATATTATGGAATGTTGTGTGATCTGCGATGATTTGCTCTTGTAGTTGATGCAGGCGGATGGTGTTGTTTGCCAACACTAGATTGACAATGGCCAGTTCCTGTTCATGGGTGAACAGACGTTGCCTTCCACCCTCAGGAGGTCGTCTGGCAGTTCTGTAGAAAATGCAAGAATATGATGTCATTGGATAGGTTATTTTTTCATACTGTACACAGTAACATCAAAACTATATTACATGCTCTTCACAGCACTATACCTAGTTTTGATGTTCACTGAGGAGCATAGACCTAATATTGTAGGACTACATTATATTGTACTGTGATGCAGAATGATGTGCAACAGTTACATAGGTACAGTCTAGTGTAGAAAGTTGAAGACGTACCTGTTCTCCTGTCTAAATGTCCGTATTATGGATGCTACCGTGGAGCGACTCATGTTCGTCTGGATTCTCTGCCCAGCCTCCCTCATCGTCAGGCCATGAGTTATGACATGGTCCACCAAAGTGGCCCTAATTCGTCGGAAATATGTCTCTGTCTATTGCCTGGTCCCCTTCTTTGTACTTGTCCTCGTCGTCCTCCTACTCCTCTCTCTCTTTCTCTTCCTCTACCTCTTACTCTTCCTCTCGCTCTCACTGCCTCCATGTTTGCAAAGTCCTCACAAAAGAGGTGAGCTTACCTGAGGTCTATTTGTACTGCTAAGGCTCAGACTAATTGGTGTTCAATTAGTTTTCATGTGTGTGTGTGAGTGTTGCCAATTTCAGGTATGTTTTGCATTTTGAATAGTAGTGTTTTCCCAATGATTGCAAGAGATTTCTTTCTTGAATGAAGTGTCTAATGTAAGAAACAGTGTGTAGTGTTTTGCAAGTGTGTTACAGAATTGCAAACAAAGTGCAAAGCAGAAAGTGTGTTTGTACTTTTGGTGCCTTTGTTTAAGTCATGGTTACAAAAGTTAAGGTTTCGATGCTTTTGTCTAAGCATCCACTTTCAGTGTGTAAGCAATCGGCAAAAACTGTAAGCAAAACCATTATCTGGCTATGGAGAGAACAGTAAAAACATTACCCGGCTATGTAGAGAACAGCAAAACCTGACAGATGACTTACCTCCCAAGTTATAACTAATTCAGATTTTGTGCCTCCTCCGCCTCCAACATCAGTGGGAGCTGTATCAGGCACTGTAAGGCAAAGCCCAGAAGAGAGCAATTATAAGGTGTTTAACAGAGCTGAACTACAGGACTATATGCCACACGTCTAGCCTCATGACACAGCTTTAAAATGCATTCACAATATTGTTTACTATTTTACCCTCCACAAGGAGTATTTGGTCCTACTCAAATGAAAAATGTCACAAAGAATAAACAACTTTTAAAAAATGTAGCTGTTTAGTTTACGGTTGTTTACAATCGCTAGGACCCATTTCTCAATACTTAGCTCACTTTTTCAAAACTCTTCACACATTGAGCCCAACAGCAGTCTATGTGGGCTAAACTGTGGATAATGTTTCATTGCTTTGGCACAAAATGCATTCAATGACTACGTCTTTCAAAATTCATGACATTTTTTCTCACTCAGACACAACCACCACTAAAACTCTATGTACCTACAGGCCAATTTGCACGTTTACATACTCTTTTCAAAACTGTTAAACTTAAGATCAAAACCTAACATAACACAAAATTGAATAAGACAGCGATTTGCTACATTTCAACAGTAATACCGTATTGAAATATATTTTAATTTCATTACCATCTATACAAATCTTAGGAATAATGCTGTACTGTAATGTAAACATGGACCCAGCCAGAGATAGCGAAGTGGCTGATAGAGGAAGAAGAGTGAGAGGGAGAGGGAGAAGGAGAGGGAGAGGTGGAAGAAGACTGAGAGGAAGATCAAGAGCTGTAGTCTCAGATGAGATTAGGACTACTATAATTGATCATGAAATAAATCATGGTCTATCAATGAGAGAGGCTGGTCTGAGAGTGCAGCCAAATCTGCAACGCTCAACGGTGGCATCTATTGTGAGACATTTCCGGCAAAACAACAGGTAAGATGTGCATTCTGCAAGGGCATCTGACTGAACTGCACATTACAGAAGTAAATTGAGCAAAGTCTCCAAACCCACTTGTGTGTAATTGTTTTTGTATTTCATTTTAGGACCCAACTGTTACCAACGGTTACCTCCCACAGGTGGGAGAGGTAGGATTTTCACTGCTGTTCAGGAAACTGCAATCATTGATATGGTCATTAGAAACAAAGGATATTCGGGACAGAGTGTTGTCAGACAACATTACATTTGGAAATATTCACAATGTAAACTATTTCTAGAGTCCTGAAAAAACATGATGTCTGGATGAAGCAGTTGTACACTGTCCCCTTTTTAGTTGAACTCTGAAAGAGTCAAGCAACTCAGGAACCAATATGTCCAGGTAAGACTATAAAATGCAGAACTGGTTTTGAACAAAACCAAACAGGGCAGAGGCACACAATGGCATGTTTTAAGGTATAATGTAAACTACCGTAATAGCCTAACTCTTATGTTGCCTTGTGGATTTATTTTAGAGAGTCATGGAGATTGAAGCCAGGCAAACACCCCACATATTCATCTTTGTGGATGAGGCTGGTTTCAACTTGGCCAAAACACGGCGGTGAGCAAGGAATGTGATTGGGAAAAGAGCCACAGTGGATGTCCCGGGCCTGAGGGGTGCCAACATCACAATATGTGCAGCAATATCCTCTGATGGATTGCTGTTACACAAACCGCTAATTGGGCCATACAACACTGAGCGTCTCATTTCATTCCTGGATGACCTCTATGGAAGGGTTGTACAGGTGAGGAAAGGGTTGCAGTGAGGCGAAATCGGCCAACGTTTGTAATTGTATGGGACAATATGGCATTTCACCACTCCCGTGCAGTCAGAGGGTTTGCAGCCCATCCCAGGATGTTGTCACTTTTCCTCCCACCTTACTCTCCATTCCTCAACCCCATAGAGGAATTATTTTCCTCATGGAGGTGTAAGGTTTATGACCACCATCCACATGATCAAATGTCCCTCCTGGACGCAATGAATGCTGGATGCCTGTACATATCTGCAGAGGATTGCCAGGGATGGACCAGGCATGCCAAAAGATTATTTCCTAGGTGTATTGCCCAAGGTGACATAAAATGTGATGTGGATGAGAACCTGTGGCCAAATGCAGTAGACAGGGTTGACTAGCATTGCTACTGTATCTGTATTGGTAGATGTTGTATATACAAATTATTGTATTTTGGAATCACTCAATGCCAAAAAGTGACATAAAACATATTGAAGCATATTGCATCACGTCTGATTCATTCCTGTAACATATACTGCAGTGAATTCTAAACAGTAGAGAGGTGTCATTATGGTTTTGTAAAGACATTTTACAAAATAAAACATTGTGTAATGCTACCTGTTGTTAGTATTTTCTAGGTTATTGTTTTATTAGTGACAAAGTGTGCTTGTTGGGTGACAACCTTTGCTAGTGTTATGGAATAATGAGTTGATTTGAGACGTATGAAGTGTTTTGGTAGTTTTAGTGCATTTTGGATGTGAAATTAACTTCTGTGCCAAGCTGAAAGTTGGCTAGGAGAGCTGTGTGGAGAGTTTTGTGACCTAAGTGTTGAGAAATGGATCCTAGCGATTGTAAAAAACTGTAATATTCAGAAAATGCTATTTTACTTGACAACCGTTTTTTTGCATTACACTGCGGTGGCACAACAGATTTGTGGACTGCTCAAGTGTATCCTGATGACAGCCCAAAGTAAATGGTCCATCACAAGACATCTGTCACATCAGCAACTGGTTCAAGCAGCATTTCATGTCAGATGTCAGGGGTCTGTGTATATCTACAGTATTTGTGTGTATGTGTGTGTTAGTGTGTGTGTATGTGTGTGTTAGTGTGTGTGTCTGCGTATGTATTTTAGAGAGACTAGAGGAGAGACACTCACTGGTATCCTCTGTCCTGGTCTTGGCTGAGGCTGGACTGGGCTCTCCCATGCCCACACTGTTGCGGGCCACCACCCTGAACTCATACTCCACCCAGGCGTTCAGGCCCACCACAGTGGCTGTCAGTGTGTTGCCATTGATCACCTCAGGAACTGAAGTGGAAAGTAGACCATTATTATCATGCTGGATAAGCATTGTTATGGTGTACTCTGTTTATGTACTGTATGGTAGGTGTATAAGCTACCTGTGTCCACTGCCTGCCAGCCCACAGTGAAGGGGGTCCGGGCCTGGATGATGTAGCCGGTGATGGGGCTGCCGTTGTCCCTGCCGGGGCTCCAGGAGAGCTGGGCCGTGCTATCTGTGATCTCCTCCACCGCTACTGTGTCCGGGGGCCCGGGGGGACCTGACTCAAGCAGACAATTAGCAAAGTGAGCCTCCACACCGCACCACCACCTGACCACCACCATAAACACAACCAACACCATGCCCCCATTCCCAACTCATCATCCTCTTTCTTTTACAGTTGGCCCAATGCAATCACACTCCCTCTAATTAAGGACTGTGTCCTTGGTCCGGCTTCACATGGACCTTTAATGAAGACGTGGGATATGTGAGGCTGAGAAGTGGGACATGGGATCACTAACACCAGACTGGAACATGGGAGGGGACAATTTGTGAAACATATGCATGTGTTAGAAAGATGGACAGCGAGAGGAAGTGAGAGAGAAAGAGAGCGAGCGAGAGAGAGAGACTGCAACATTGAGAGGCAAAGAATGACAGACAGTGTTCATGGGTATCTACTCCAAAGATGGTTTCATGCCTTGATGTTATTGTTTGCTCCACTGTTCCATTATTCAGATGCTTCTATGGTATTTTTCCGATATGTAAATGAGCCAATTAAAGCTATCTCTGTAATACACAATGGCTTTCCAAAACACCTGGGACAGCTATTACGAGGCGTTATGGGCGTGCATACCAATGTAAAAAACTAGAGATAAGCTACAATGATGAAATATGATACACTACTCCAAACACATATCAACTACCATTGTGGAAGCTGTAGTCACAAATGTTCTAGTGCCACAGTGTGTGCCATTTTCAAACTCAGTGATACCAAATATTGTCTTTCAATTATTTAAAAAATATGTCATAAAAATGTTTTCATTACACGAATACCACATATCATTACATTATGTCACATGCCATGCCATGAAATGTAAAAACGAAATATGTAAGATCTTTATAAATATTATGTATATTTGTCTGCACAGTTCTCACCAAAATATGAATAAAGCATCCTATTTGTCATAAAGATAGCTTGACAGCAAGTTTAATTAACCAATATTCTTCATATAGGCCTATAAAATGAAGTATGCCATCTAGATTCCAATTTCAGCTCCAATTTATTGCATGAATCAATTTTAATTCTGTCAAAGTGCTTACAAGATTTTTCATTGCAAGCTCTAAGGTCAAACATGCACAGCCGACACTACATTGTATTTCGACATTCAGACTTTTCTAAAGAAGTTAAAATGCCATCACTTTTGAGAAATGAGTCCCTGTACAAATGTGAATCTCATAGCCAGAGTGAACTGAACATGAATTCCATAGAGGAACCCTTACAACCTTAACCGTCGTTTCTCTTACCTTTCACAACCAAGATGGCCGAAGCGGACAAGCTCTCCACGTCGGTGTCGATAACACAGACATATTTCCCCCCGTGATTCAGCTGGATGCTACGAATCATCAGATCTCCTGAAATGCTCTACAAGGGATAACAATAACACAATAACAAGAATATCTGGTGTAAGATCAGGAAATCTAAAGGAAATACACTCTTAACTGTTTCATCATTCTCTCTGAGCAATTGCATGCGTGATCCTACTGCAGGTTGACTAATAAATACATGTATTACATCAGAACAATAGGAGGTGCCGCACACCACCTTATTTTTCATTCTAAGTGTGACTGTAGCTTTAACATTGAGGAAGCTCTGTGCACACTGAGTCTTGTGACACACAGAAACCAACAAGAACGTCAGCTGTGTTCTAAACAAACAATCCCGTCGGCTACCCTTAAGGCATTGCATGTTCCCCGACTCAGCCTCGCACAGGACCCACAAAACAAACAAACACATTTTGGCTAATTGGCAAGATGATCCTAATTATTCCATAATTACATAAGCCGCAGTAGATAAGAAATGAGTACGTCTCACAGACTAGGAGCTAATATTGTTCTATATAAAACCGTGTGCTCTTTGAGATCCTAAAACTGATAAACTGTTGAAAAACCCAAAGATGAGTGAGATGTGATTAAATGGCTTCTGTACATTTTACCATCTGCCATGGAGGCTTAGTGCAGTTACATAAGTTAATGTGAAAGAGTAATACAAATAAAAAAATCTTCATATTTTAAAGTGAGTGATATGGGATCATATTTACAGAGACTTCAGAATGTAGACTTGACTTATTCCATATTTTTATGTGTTACAACCTGAATAAAAATTGTTTTAAATCCATCTACATCCAATACCCCATAATGACAAAGTGAAAATATGTTTTTGGAAATATTAGCTAATTTATTGAAAATGAAATACAGAAATACCTCATTTACATATAGTTGAAGTCAGAAGTTTAAATACACTTAGGTTGAAGTCATTAACTCATTTTTCAACCCCTCCACAAATTTCATGTTAGCAAACTATAGTTTTGGCAAGTTGGTTAGGACATCTACTTTGCATGACTCAAGTAATTCTTCCAACAGTTGTTTACAGACAGATTATTTAATTTATAATCCTTGACGAGAAGCTTCTTCAGGGTGCAAACAAACTTAGACTAGGGGGAATATTTACGTTCCAACAGGACAATGATCCCAAGCATACAGCCAAAGCAACGCTTAAATGGCTAAAAGACAAATACAGCACTAGTTTGACTTTTCAGCCATTTAAAAAAGTTAGAAAGGAGATGGGGTGTGAAAGTCCTTGAGTGGCCCAGACAAAGCCCACACTTGAATCCCACTGAAAATCTGTGGAAAGACTTGAAGATTGCTGTTCACCGCCGCTCCCCATTTAACTTAACAGAGCTTGAGAAAATTTGCAAGGAAGAATGGGAGAAAATCCCCAAATCCATATGTGTAAAGCTGATACAGACATACCCAATATGACTCAAAGCTGTAATTGCCACCAAAGGTGCTCCTACAAAGTATTGACCCAGGGGGTATGATGTTTTCAATACATTTGCAAAAATGTCTAAAAACATGTTTTCACTTTGTCATCATGTGGTATTGTGTCTAGATGGGTGAGAGAAAAAAAATTAATGCCTTTTCAATTCAGGCTGTAAAACAACAAAATGTGGAATAGGTCAAGGGGTAAGAATACTTTCTGAAGACACAGTATCTACAGTTAATTATTAGGCACATAACAAGGCTAACCATTACTCTGGGGAGTTGGACTCACATTCTAAAAATCCAGATCCAATGTTCACTTGGTAAAGCAGTCTGCCACACATACACAGAATGTCATCCTTCAGGACTCCTTTTAAAATGGAGTGTGATTGTCCAGAGATGATTCACCTGAGGGCTAGCCAGGTTAGACACACTCATGTCATGCCAGATTTCATCAACTCACTGGGCAGTGACCACAGCTCGGCTTGGCTGCAATTGGGTATGAACGCTAGAGGTCTCTATCGGTCCAAAAAGTTGGACCCGTTCAGAAATGGACCTAGGGCTTTCCCACCCGGACACGATATGGATAAAAAACAATTTATATAGAGAACCATTCCAAACGGACCTGAAGACACATACCTGAGACACGTGACAATCATATCAGATCTGACCAAGACCCGTGACATTACTTAGAATTGTGGATCCGGATCTGCTCGGGTCCCGGATCGGGTCTCGGGTATTCGGGTACAGGTGGATCCGTGAAGACCCTCTAATGAACAGCCTGAGGATCCTCACCTCTCGGAGGCAGACCAAGCGGAGCAGAGCGGCACTTATGTGTAGCTAAGGGACGGCAAGGCACTCCTCTCCTCTGAGAGGCTAACATGCTTATGCCATGTCTACCTCTGACATGCCAGCCAGCAGCTGTCTGACTGGAGAACGAGGGGTTAAATCCCATGCCTTGGCAGGCAGGAAGCTATGAGGCAGATCTGGTTTAATTATGTTAATTAATTCATCAGAAGCTGTTGAGAGGAGCTGATATGGAATCTGTGAAAACTGTATCTCATTATATCTCATTATGTGTGTGTCCACATGTCAATGTCATTTGTAATTGCCATTAGTCTATCCACGCAGGAGTGAACTTAGCATGACCACGACATTGGAGATGTTCAACTCCGATATCAACCTCAACTTTGATCCTTTCATTTAGTTTTTTTTCCCAACTATATCCATACAATGACACTTTAATGAGGAACGAATCTATAAAAGTGAAACAAATTTCCTAAAATATAAATTGGCAGAGACATTTGCAAAACAAATTAATATCAAAACATATTTTCAACAAAGAGTAGTGTCTTATCGTTAATTCAAGGAATGAGGAATTGAAATGAACATTTTATAGGTGCCAAGGCTTGCCCTTGGTTAACGCCAGCCAACTCATTATAAAATTATTTCAGGGTACAAGATTCATAAATAGGTATGCAAATTCAATTACAGCAAGAGAGATGATAACAAAATGTTCTCCCTTGAGGTGGAGAAATTAGAAGTTGGAGGGATGAAAAGTAAAAAAGAGTTTTAATTAATCAGGCTTATTCCACCGTTGAAACATCTTACGGATTAGTATGATCTCCTATGAAATACTGTGACTTTTCACCTTTATATTGTCTTACGGATAACATGGTAATTCATATGAGCTGTCCGATAGACAGAGAGACGAAAGATACATGACAGATTAATTGAAAAATAAGAAATATAGCTTGAAACAATGGAAGTTCAATGCTGAGACTGCTGCTAAGATTTGATCCCAACACATTCATCATTAGTACTCTTCTTGAATACACATGAATAAAGTAGCCTACTGTGTGACAATAGGGCTTTTAGATGTTTTAAGAGGTAGCTAACCTATTATACAGAGATTATACAGTTTCCAAATGTGCCATATTATTTAGCATAGTCTGCCAAAAATTATCCCACACACAGAAAAGGGTGCTATCTAGAACCTAAAAGGGTTATTTTGCTTTCCCCATAGGAGAACCCTTTTAAGAAGCCTTTTTGGTTCCAGGTAGAACCCATTTGGGTTCCATGTAGAACCCTTCTACAGAGGGTTTTACATGGAACTTAAAAGCATTCTACCTGGAACCAAAAATAGTTCTACCTGGAACCAAAAAGGGTTCTCCTATGAGGACAGCTGAATAACTTTTCTAAAAGTGTAGAATAGCCTCACAGCAGTCGTCCACTGCTAATGATGACTCACCCCTCCTACTCTGTCGAAATGGTCAGCATCCCTGTGGAAGTCTATGAGTTGCCCGTTGAAGACCCAGGAGAAAGCCACATCCAGGGCTGGATCGCTGGCTATCTGGCAGGGCAGCACCATACTTTCACCAACAATGATCTCCATGTTAGCAGGCCTCTGGGTGATTCTGGTGGGCTCTGTCCAGACAACGACAGTTTAGTATGCTTCTTAATACTCTCCGGGTGGGAACCATTACAATCAAACAACTCTAGTGTTTAAGATTATAACTATATCAAACTATTATCATGACAAGGATCACCATAGCTACATGTATCTTGCTTCTAAAACTTAACTTTCAAACTATTGTTGCCTCACTAACATTTAACAACACTTCTGGTTGACACTTCGTATTTGCATGGTCAATTTGGGAGGAAATGTTTAAAGTAGGATTATGCAAGCAGAATGCATTCCCAATGGTGGCTGCAGTGGAGTACTGGAGCCTTGTAAAACAAAAGTCAGGATAATTAAATTCCATTAGATTAAAGGGTTCAGCTGCTGGCGTATTACCTAAAAAAGCTGATGAGAAAAACAATGGAGGTGGTAACGGACATTTAGTACCCAATGTAGCTCAGTCGGTAGCGCATGGAGCTTGAAAGGACAAGGTTGTGGGTTCAATTCCCATGGGGTACTAGTATGAAAATGTATGCACTCACTACTGTAAGTCACTCTGGATAAGAGTGTCTGCTAAATAACTAAAATGTTTACAATGTACCTGATAACTACACCAACACATTACATTGCAGCATCCATAAATAATGACCTGTACTTAATTGCGGTATAATAACTTATTGCCTACAGTGCCTTCGGAAAGTATTCAGACCCCATGACTATTTCACCAGCTCTGGAGCAGGTTTCATCAAGGATCTCTCTGTACTTTGCTCCTTTCATCTTTGCCTCGATCTAGACTAGTCTCCCAGTCCCTGCCGCTGAAAAAGATCCCCACAGCATGATGCTGCCACCACCATTCTTCACCGTAGGGATGGTGCCAGGTTTCCTCCAGACGTGATGCTTGGCATTCAGGCAAAGAGTTGAATCTTGGTTTCATCAGACCAGAGAATCTTGTTTCTCATGGTCTGAGAGTCTTTAGGTGCCTTTTGGCAAACTCCAAGCGGGCTGTCGTGTGCCTTTTACTGAGGAGTGGCTTCTGTCTGGTCACTAGGCCTGATTGGTGGAGTACTGCAGTGATGGTTGTCCTTCTGGAAGGTTCTCTCATCTCCACAGAGGAACTCTAGAGCTCTATCAGAGTGACCATCGGGTTCTTGGTCACCTCCCTGACCAAGGCCCTTCTCCCCCGATTGCTCAGTTTGGGTGGGCGGCCAGATCTAGGAAGAGTCTTAGTGGTTACAAACTTCTTCCATTTAAGAATGATGGAGGCCACTGTGTTCTTGGGGACCTTCAATGATGCAGACATTTTTGGGTACCCTTCCCCAGATCTGTGCCTCGACACAATCCTGTCTCTGAGCTCTAAGGACAATTCCTTCGACCTCATGGCTTGGTTTTTGCTCTGAGATGCACTGTCAACTGTGGGATTTTATATAGACAGGTGTGTGCTTTTCCAAATCATCTCCAATCAATTGAATTTACCACAGGTGGACTCCAATCAAGTTGTAGAAACATCTCTAGGATGATCAATGGAAACAGGATGCACCTTGGCTAAATTTCGAGTCTCATAGGAAAGGGTCTGAATGCTTATGTAAATAAGGTATTCTGTTTTTGAATTTTTTATACATTTGCAAAAACCTGTTTTCACTTTGGTATTATGGGGTATTGTGTGTAGATTGTTGGGAAAAAATATATTTTAGAATAAGGCTGTAACGTAACAAAATGTGGAAAAAAATGAAGGGGTCTGAATACTTTCTGAAGGCACTGTATATAACCACACTCTCTAGTGAAATCAATTCCAATTGCTTTAATTACAAAATAACAACCTTGACTGTGTACAGACAAAATAGTAACGATCACTTTCATTAGATGCTAGGCTGGAATTATTAGTACAATTATCAGTACAAAAACATATCCTACATTAAGGAAAGCTGTTGATGTAAAAATATGCAACGTTAAAATCATGAACCAAAATGAATCGGTTTTTGGAAGATGCCTCGGGCTTATTGTGAGAACACGTTATGATACCACACCTGTGATAATGAGTCTTCCAGTGGTGCTCGCAGTCCCAAACTGATTCTTAGCGATGCACGTGTAGCTCCCTGCATCCCTCCTGGTTGCGTTGACAATCTTCAGTGTCCCGTTGGGAAGCAGAGTAATCCTAGCGGATAAAGTAACAGTGATTTTGAGCTATTGCTTGGGTAGAGAATAGAAATGATGTTTCTGAATCCAGTCCAAACGCTAGGATGAATAATTGCCTTCATTTCAACATCATTTCAATATTTCCTTGTATTCCAACATAGAAAACTGAAAATCGACTTTGCATTTTGCAATTTCCTGTGAAATTGGTGTCCTAATGCCAATCATTCTACCCAGGCTTGTCATCCAAGAGATGGTTATCTGCATGTGAATTTTTTGTATTTAAACAAAATAAGTCTGACTGAAAGCCTGAATGACTGAAATGTAGGTATTTGCAATTGCTAAGCATTCAATATGCACAGACGCTGCATTCAACATTTACTATCTATATCTGCATTTTTCCAGGGGTTTGTTCTCTTCTCATCAGCCTTTCCTCCTATTCATGCACACATCTGCAAATATTATAATCACACACAACTGCCCTTTATGAATGTGAATGAGTGAGAATGCTGGGTTTCACACTACCTCTCGTTTCTCTGCACGATCTCATTGCCTTTCTTCCACAGGATAATTGCCCGGGGCGAGGATTGGGGCTTGCACTCCAGAGCCACTTCACTGCCTGAGCGAGCTTTCAGCAGGGTCTTCAGTGGATTCTTGGAGAAACTTGGAGGTGATGCTATAGGAGACGGGGGGGGGGTTGCTGAGCTGAGATTGACTGGCATACCCTTCCTCCTTCCCCTATCCTCTGGCATAAAAGCCATGATCTCCATAGGAACTTCTCCAGGGCTTCAGCGATAAAGCCATATCAGCGCTGAAGCCATATCCCCACCCCTCCCCCCATAGAGATCAGTCCTCATTACACACTATTGGCTTCTCTAAACGTTGGGCTTTGTCTGTCATCATCAAGTTTTGTCAGTCATCATCTGAGAACCGCAGTCTCATTAAATATCAGGACAGAGTTTGATTTCTCATCCAGTAGGTCAGATAGAACTCAGCAAAGCTCTCCGAATAAATCGATATGTCATCTACATGAGAAAGCCCTCTGATGCCACTGTGCAATGTGTTTCTAGTATCAAAATCAATATGATGAAATGATTGAAAGTAAAATAAGACACTCCATCAGATTCATATTTTCTTCTCTGGAGCCGAAGTGGCATTAAACGAGGCTGCGAGCGAATGTTGAAAAGGGTAATGGCAGGGTGCTAGTTTTATCTTTTAACAATTTGATCCAACACACAGCAATCTAGCCACACATAAAAAGCAGGGAGGAAAGCTATCTTACCTAACACCATTAGCTCAGCACTGGAATAAATAATGCCATGTTTGTTTTCAGCCACACACTGATACATCCCGGCGTCTGACAGGTTTAATGCTGCTATGGAGAGAGCCCCGTTTTCGATTTGCACCCGGCCCTGTGGACGAGAAAGCAAGCAGATCTGCATATGTATTGCTGGAGCAGTCTATTATGTCCACAGGCGCAAATGCAATTACTTGTGCACTATGAAGAGACAAGAGAGGGGAAGAAAAAACCCTTTATAGCACCCTGTTCTGGTATGTATGCTCAAATTGGGACTAGGATAGGCTGAGGGGGTAGAAAATGCTGACCTGTAGCTTCAATAAAAACAAAGAAAGTGATGTTATCAATAGCAATAGACCACTAACAAGCTATTTATTTCCCATGGCCATCAAGTTGGAAAAGCCCCTAAAACAAGTCAGATACATTATTCTGCTGATGTCTTACTCAGACTGAATTTGAACCCCATCAGAGATCCTGAACCATGGCACACTATGTGGAGATGCTGATGTGGTTTCACATGCAGGACTCCATACATACCTCAGCCATTAGGTTGTCTCCATTCCTCAGCCAACTATAGGAGGGCTTGGGCTTCCCGTTTGCCTTACACTCCCAGAACAGGTTCTCCTCAATGGACAGGGCCCCGTCGATCATTGTCTGGAGCCAATGGGGTTTCGCTATGAAAAGAGGGAATGTGCAGATGTCAGGGACGATAAAGAGGGAAACAGAGCCAAGGCGGACCGCTGACATAATATCAGTCTTGTGCCTTAACAGTTTGAATTCATTTCCATCCTTGAATTCTCCATTCTCCGAGCGGACAAGACAGTAGGCAGAGGTTGGCGCTAGACTAAACTACAGAGCTAACGCACACATGGCAGATAACCCTGAGGCTACGGCTGAGAACAGGAACAAGTACAAGAAGTCTACGACCTCTGCAGTCGTCAAACGAGCAAAAAGACAATATAGGAATAAGGTGGAATCATACTACACAGGCTCTGATGCCCTCAGCATGTGGAAGGGGCTACAATCCATCACAGATTACAAAGGAAGACCCAGCTATGATCTGCCCAGCGATGCCTCTCTTCCAGATGAACTCAATGCACGCTTCAACAATAACAACACCATGCCATGCTTGAGGGGCCCCACCGACCCAGAGGACTGGGTGATCTCGCTCTCCAAGGCCGATGTGAGTAAAGTCTTTAATCAGGTCAACACTCCAGGGCGCGTTCTCAGAGCATGCGCAGATCAGCTAGCAGACATATTCACAATCATTTTCAACCTCTCCTAGTCCCAGTCTGTCATCCCCACGTTTTAAAATGCTTAATTCCTGTTCCCAAGAATTCCACCCTGTAGCACTCACATCTGTAATCATGAAGTACTTTTAAAGGCTGGTTATAGCACACATCAACTCCATCATCCCAAACACCCTAGATCCACTCCAATTTGCATACCGCCCAACAGATCCATATACGATGGAATCGCAATTGCACTCCACACTGCCCTCACCCGCCTAGATAAGAGGAATACCTATATCAGAATGTTGTTCATTGACTACAGCTCAGCGTTCAACAACATTGTTCCCTTCAAGCTCGTCACCAAACCTAGGACCCTGGTACTGAACACGCCCCTCTGCAACTGGATCCTGGATTTCCTGATGGGCCGATCCCAGGTGGTGAGGGAAGGCAACATCATCTCTGCCACGCTGACCCTCAACACGGAGGCCCCACAGTTGTGTGTGCTTAGTCCCCTCCTGTACTATTTTTTCACTTACCAATATGTGGCCACGTATAGCTCCAACACCATTATCAAATTTGCTGATGACACGACGGTGGTAGACCTGATCACCGGAGACGATGAGACAGCCTACAGGGAGGAAGTCAGTGACCTGGTGCTGGGTGGTGCTGGACGTCAGTAAGACCAAGGAGCTGATGGTGCTGCAGTGGAGCGGGTCTAGAGCTTCAAGTTCCTCGGTGTCCAAATCACTAAGGACTTAAAAGGGTTCCCTCACACGTGCACAGTCATGAAGAAGGCGCGGTAGCGATTCTTCCCTCTCAGGAAGTTGAAAGGGTTTGGCAGGGGCCCTCAAATTCTCAAAAAAGTATACAGCTGCACCATTGAGAGCATCTTGACTGGCTGTGCCACTGTTTGCTATAGTAACAGCACCGCCCTCGTTCACATGGCGTGTGAAAGGAAGGCCCGGAAAATCATTAAAGACTCCAGCCACCCAAGCCATAGACTGTTCTCTCTGCTTCCACACGGCAAGCGGTGCATCAATTCTGACACCAACAGGCTCCTGAACAGCTTTTTTCTCCAAGCCATAAGACTGCTAAATAATGTAGCTAACCGAATGGCTACACAGACTATCTGAGTTGACCCTTGTAGAGTATATACACTGACACTCCAACACACACATAACATGCACACACATTCATACTGACTCTAAACACACGCACGCACACACACTCAAATACAATTATCATTTACACTGCCGCTACTCTGTTTATCATATATCCTGATGCCTAGTCACCTTACCCCTAAACTTACCTCTATAAATCCTGTATCCCTGCACATTGTAAATATGGTATTGGAACTGACCCTGTATATAGCTACTGACCCTGTATATAGCTACTGACCCTGGAACTGACACTGTATATAGCTACTGACCCTAGAACTGACCCTGTATATAGCTACTGACCCTGTATATAGCTACTGACCCTGGAACTGACCCTGTATATAGCTACTGACCCTGTATATAGCTACTGACCCTGGAACTGACCCTGTATATAGCCACTGACCCTGGAACTGACCCTGTATATAGCTACTGACCCTGTATATAGCTACTGACCCTGGAACTGACCGTGTATATAGCTACTGACCCTGGAACTGACCCTGTATATAGCTACTGACCCTGGAACTGACCCTGTATATAGCTACTGACCCTGTATATAGCTACTGACCCTGGAACTGACCCTGTATATAGCTACTGACCCTGGAACTGACCCTGTATATAGCTACTGACCCTAGAACTGACCCTGTATATAGCTACTGACCCTAGAACTGACCCTGTATATAGCTACTGACCCTGGAACTGACACTGTATATAGCTACTGACCCTGTATATAGCTACTGACCCTAGAACTGACCCTGTATATAGCTACTGACCCTGGAACTGACCCTGTATATAGCTACTGACCCTGTATATAGCTACTGACCCTAGAACTGACCCTGTATATAGCTACTGACCCTGGAACTGACCCTGTATATAGCTACTGACCCTGTATATAGCTACTGACCCTGGAACTGACACTGTATATAGCTACTGACCCTGTATATAGCTACTGACCCTGTATATAGCTACTGACCCTAGAACTGACCCTGTATATAGCTACTGACCCTGTATATAGCTACTGACCCTGGAACTGACCCTGTATATAGCTACTGACCCTGTATATAGCTACTGACCCTGGAACTGACACTGTATATAGCTACTGACCCTAGAACTGACACTGTATATAGCTACTGACCCTAGAACTGACCCTGTATATAGCTACTGACACTGTATATAGCTACTGACCCTAGAACTGACCCTGTATATAGCTACTGACCCTGTATATAGCTACTGACCCTGGAACTGACCCTGTATATAGCTACTGACCCTGTATATAGCTACTGACCCTGGAACTGACACTGTATATAGCTACTGACCCTAGAACTGACACTGTATATAGCTACTGACCCTAGAACTGACCCTGTATATAGCTACTGACACTGTATATAGCTACTGACCCTAGAACTGACCCTGTATATAGCTACTGACCCTGTATATAGCTACTGACCCTGGAACTGACCCTGTATATAGCTACTGACCCTGTATATAGCTACTGACCCTGGAACTGACACTGTATATAGCTACTGACCCTAGAACTGACCCTGTATATAGCTACTGACCCTGTATATAGCTACTGACCCTGGAACTGACCCTGTATATAGCTACTGACCCTGTATATAGCTACTGACCCTAGAACTGACCCTGTATATAGCTACTGACCCTGTATATAGCTACTGACCCTGGAACTGACCCTGTATATAGCTACTGACCCTGGAACTGACCCTGTATATAGCTACTGACCCTGGAACTGACCCTGTATATAGCTACTGACCCTGGAACTGACCCTGTATATAGCTACTGACCCTGGAACTGACCCTGTATATAGCTACTTACTTGTGCTCCTCTTATTTGTGTTCTACCTTATGTTATTGTATAGTGCTACTGATATTGATTACTGCATTGTTGGGTTTGGAGCTTGCAAGAAAGGCATTCCACAGTACTTGTGCACCTGACATTAAACTTTAAACTTCACACAGCCAGGTTTTCTAACAGATGACCAAGGCCACAGCCAGTATTCAGACTCCAAGTCTCCATTTACAAATGTGTATATCTATTACAACAGTACATTGACTCATAAGTCTCTCTGGATTCCTTCAATGTAAAATGGATAACTTACCGTGGAAGGCGATACGACCTCGGGCAGCATTTTTTCCTCTGCTATTTTCTGCCACACACTCATACGTCCCTGTGTCTTCCTGCTGGAAATGTGGAATTTCAAGGACAGCGTTGGAGTTCTTCATCTTCACCTTACTGGGAAATGGGACACCACTGGTTCTCCTCCAACTGATTTCTGGGACTGGGCTGCAACACAAGGGGGACTGTCTGTCAGTCTGAGGTGAAAACAGTTGATTAACTGTACAGAAGCTTCTACTTTTTAATGGATTACAATTTGTCTCTAAAGAGGAGGCTGCCAAAGCCTTTAGAATTAATGTAACCATACAAATCTGAAAATCTGGCTCTCATCCATTTTCACCGTCTCAAATTCCAACAGCTTTGCCTTCCTGGATGTATGAAAGGACGCTCGATTTTCACATCCTCACAATGTGCTATTGCTTTACGTGAGTCTGTGATATCACTAATATTCTAGCGTCCTAAGAACAGCAACCTCCTAATTACGAAGACCTGCATAACACATGCACTCGCAGAAACACGAGCACATTCACTCCGACTTACTTTCCCAGTGCGAAGCATTCTAGTTTTACCGTGGATCCCTTTGCAGCTGGAAGAGTGTCAGGGAAATGAACTTCTATTTTGGGTTCGTATTCACCCATTCGTCCTATGAAAGGGAGACAATACACAAACAGCATTTTGGCATCAATGATTAATGGCACACACACTTTACACCCTGGAAGACAAGGCTCAACAATCACATGGGCCCAGACTCACAAAGGTATTTGTGTGTGGAACAGAAACGATCACTGAAAAGTTGGTAAGAGGGAGAGAAATGGGAAAGGTTTATTAAAGATTCAAAGAAGAATAGACCTGGGGGAGGGGATGGTAGGGATTCATCTCCTGTGGAGATGTGACTTCTTTTCAGACTGAATCTAATATTCAAGCTGCTAGGAGGGAAACAACTTATTATTTTTCCACTATGGCCTATTTATTGCCCTACCTTCCTAATCTTACTACATTTGCACACACTGTACATAGATTTTTCTATTGTGTTATTGACTGTACGTTTGTTCATCCCATGTGTAACTGGGATGTGTGTTGTTTTTTGTCACACTGCTTTGCTTTGTCTTGGCCAGGTCGCAGTTGTAAATGAGAACTTGTTCTCAACTGGCCTACCTGGTTAAATAAAGGTGAAATAAAAAAATAAAAAAGTAAAAAAAAACTTTACCCATTGACTTTTCCCTTTGAGGTGGTAAGGTTACTTTTTCTCTTTTACCACATACAATTAGCATTATAGAATATCTGGAAAGAATGGTCTATTGTAGACTGTGTATAGTCTGCCAATGCTTTACACGTTGAGTGAGGTAGACTATTGATGTTGTAGCCGACTGTAGAGCCTATCTCTTTATAAGGGGCTTAATCTGGGCAGCTTGTGCAGTCTAGTCAGCATAAAGTCAGTCTGTTAACATAAAGGATGGATCTTACCGTCATTCCTCAGGACCAGTGGTGTAGGAGAGCTGAGGACTTTGCCCTTAGTGATGCTATTGTTGACCACACAGGTGTAGTTGCCCACATCAGAAGGCTCCACTTTAGCAATGTACAGACTTCCTGTCTCCTGGGAGATGAATCGACGACTATCTTGCTGGACAAAGTAGGGGTACTCATTGAAGATCCATGCAAATGTCAGCTCTAGGAAGGAGAGGAATGTGACAGTGGTAAATACAGCAGTAGTAATAAACAGTAATGTGTTTGTAGATGTAGTAGTCTACATTAAAATAAATATAATTTAGCATGTATGCAAAATGTTTCAGTGTAGATATCTCCCATTGATTAAATACTACACTAGAAAACAAAATAAACACAATGTAAGCTGACAATGTCAGCATTTCACACAATTTTCTTTTTTAAGTTTCCTTTCAAGAAGATACCAGGTGAACACAGTAGAACAGCTATTGGTGCACATGAAAGTGCGTCCAAAGGAAAGAGAGCCAAACTAAATGGATCACTGGCACTCTCATGACACATGCCCCTGTCCTCTAACCTGAGTGACTGGGGACAGGGCTTTCTTCTAGGCTTGACTCATGCATGCCGTGCTTCTCCTCAGCCAACAGGCCTAGCATAACTAATAACACAGAGGGCTGCCACACAGCATTACTTAGTCATCTTGAAGAGAGCACAGATTCACATCGCGAGGTACTGTAGCAGTAACCTATCTACCGTGGTGTGGAGGCGAGAGTGTGTAGGGAGGTACAAGGTGTGTACGCAACGTACTGTCACTCATCTCCTGTCCCCCTGGGAGCAGAACGACTTGCAACCTTGGCTGCTGGGATCACGCTTTGGCAGTCGGTTCACTGAAGCCAAAACCAATTAATTCTGATGAAGCAAAGCAAGTCCGGGGATCCCTGACTCTGAGCTATGTGGCCGTAATGAACAGTGATAGCATTTGTCAAGCAAATACAAGTCAAGATGAAAATGAAAATATAGTGCAACAACCTCTTTTCTTACTGAACACAATAGCCATTTATGTAACAAGCACAACGCTACAAACATGCCATAGCTACAACACAAGAAGAAACCGTCCCATAATTGAGCCCTGGAGAATAAACCAATATTTATGATGGAGCAAAGCCCTAATGCAGTCACTAGCTAACAACAATATTTAATGTGTGGCCATGTCTATGTAACATTAGATATAATGTGTCATTTGAGAGAACATCTTATAGTCAGTGGATAACGATGGGCCCAACGAGTTCAAGGTTGTGCGTGACATTCATGCTTCATAATGCAATGAGAGCCGTATTACACTTACTGGGTCTTATTCACTTGATCAAATAGGAAACCCAAACAAAACACAATAGTGCTATGGTGACAACAACACGCCTGGCATAAGATCATTTCTGAGCGAGAGGCTGTCGCATTGTGTTTCACACTGGCTTCATCAGGCCATTATCACCTCCTCCAGCTGTACAGGCCTGTGTACACACACACACACACACACACACACACACAAACCTATTGTAGGCACACAGTGTACTATACAAAAGAGAGGAACCTCTAAAAGGTTTAAAGGGATACTTTGGGATTTTGGCAATGATGCACGTTATCTACTTCCCCTGAGTCAGATCAACTCGTGGATACCATTTTTATGTCTCTGTGTCCAGTATGAAGGAAGTGCTAGTTAGCAATTGCGCTAGAGCTAGTTAGCAACTTCCTTCAAACTACACACATAGACATAAAAATGGTATCCACAAGTTCATCTGACTCGGAGGAAGTAAAAGGGCCTCATTGCCAAAATCCCGAAGTATCCCTTTAAAGTAAGGGGTGGTCCTTTGTAGCTCAGTTGGTAGAGCATGGTGCTTGTAATGCCAGGGTAGTGGGTTTGATTCCCGGGACCACCCTACTTAAAATGTATGTATGTATGCATGCATGCATGACTGTAAGTCGCTTTGGATAAAAGTGTTTGCTAAATGGCATATATTATGGTCCTGCAACAGGGTCAGCCTGTATGTGCAAAGTCTTATTATTCAATGCCAAGGAAAGTTTAATTGAGTAGGGTTGCGATCAGACACACTTCAATAGCAATCTCAAATGTGCAGAGTTGTTCATCTGTACATGTTGAAAGATATATAAGATATCCCAGAAAGTTTCTTGTTTGTTTTTCCTCTTGGGTAATAGAATAAATAAAATAAAAAATCCCTTTGAATTCTGCATTCCATTTGAGTTGGGATAAATTACAATTGATTATGTAATCCAGGTTTTAAAATCACTTTGCTGGGAACGTATTGCCTAAGGATCAAGTTAAGCCTCCAATTTAAGGAACATCTTTTCATTTGCCACCAGATTTGGCACTAATTGAAGGAAATAGTTGAGAATTAAAAACAAACAGAGGCCAAACAAGCACGGCTTTATTCTGCAGACATCTGTGTGCAATAACATTCATTTGAGGTTGCTAGCTAGAATGATTGCTTTGAGGGCTAACAAATAAGATGTTATGAATAAACAGATTGTGAGCACAACGAATAACTTCTTTTTATTCACTAACATACCGCATCACAGATTTCTTATGGGATACAGAGGAGTTGTACATTTTCAGTTTTTCATAGATATCTCTAATAATGAAAAATCATACCTCCAGAATGCATGGGTGGACCACATAACAGAACCACTCCTTGGCCCTCTCGGACATTGACAGCACTCCGTGTCGTTTGGGTCTTGAAGTTGTCTAGGTCTAATGAACACAAAAATCTAGCTTTAGTGTTACTACAGAATGGACGAATATACTTCATAAAGCATAATGGACATTAAGCACTTACCTTAGTAGCATCATGCCTAAATACAGCTGACAACTCAATCAGTATCAGCCAATGAGTTTCCCACTGTGGTTAGAGTTTCACCAACACATGCATCAGTTACATTGGTTTCTTCAAATCTCTAATATCCATGTGTTGCAGGAAACCAATCACAGGTAAAGTGATTGATTGTTTTAGAACACACCCAATGCTATACAATACTTTGAAAGGAAACTGTAACATTGAACCTTATTGATGGACTTGAGTATGTGATGTATAGCTCACAACACACCGTTGTCATGACAGCAGCAGGAGATTAATTTGCAAAGGGATTAAAAAGAGGGCAGGAAGTTGGAAGGAAAAACACAGAGCACATGACGAAAAACAGGATTCAGTGCCTAGAGCAATAACTGAACATCATTATTAAATGCAGTGTAATCTCGCACTTAGCTTCCCCATCGATACTCTGGGCGCAATTTATCCCTGCAAATGAAAGGGGAAAAAGCTGCCAGACTGAGCTTGTACCTGGGATGATGAAACGTTACTCTGTTCCAGTGAGTGATGGGCAAACCACTGTACCCCTGTGCCTACTGACTCCGCACCATCGGGCTGGCAGCCCTGCAGTCAGGCCCCGAACACAAACAAAAGAAAGTAAATGTGACCGTTAAGACAAATTGGGAAAAGAAGAGGATTACAGAGGGGAGTGGGAGAGCGAAGGGAAGATTAATGAGCCAGTCTCTGATGACCGTGGTGAAATCCAACACGGCCAAGTCACAGCAGGATTCTGTCCAGGCCACGAGGTGAGTGGCCATCTTCTAACAGAGCAATAGAAAACTAGAACTCACAGCCATGGTGCTGATTCTAAAGCAGGAGGAGCTAGAACTCACAGCCATGGTGCTGATTCTAAAGCAGGAGGAGCTAGAACTCACAGCCATGGTGCTGATTCTAAAGCAGGAGCTAGAACTCACAGCCATGGTGCTGATTCTAAAGCAGGAGGAGCTAGAACTCACAGCCATGGTGCTGATTCTAAAGCAGGATGAGAGAGAACTCACAGCCATGGTGCTGATTCTAAAGCAGGAGGAGAGAGAACTCACAGCCATGGTGCTGATTCTAAAGCAGGAGGAGAGAGAACTCACAGCCATGGTTCTGATTTTAAAGCAGGAGGAGATAGAACTCACAGCCATGGTGCTGATTCTAAAGCAGGAGGAGCTAGAACTCACAGCCATGGTGCTGATTCTAAAGCAGGAGGAGAGAGAACTCACAGCCATGGTGCTGATTCTAAAGCAGGAGGAGAGAGAACTCACAGCCATGGTGCTGATTCTAAAGCAGGAGGAGAGAGAACTCACAGCCATGGTTCTGATTTTAAAGCAGGAGGAGATAGAACTCACAGCCATGGTGCTGATTCTAAAGCAGGAGGAGCTAGAACTCACAGCCATGGTGCTGATTCTAAAGCAGGAGGAGAGAGAACTCACAGCCATGGTTCTGATTTTAAAGCAGGAGGAGATAGAACTCACAGCCATGGTGCTGATTCTAAAGCAGGAGGAGCTAGAACTCACAGCCATGGTGCTGATTCTAAAGCAGGAGGAGATAGAACTCACAGCCATGGTGCTGATTCTAAAGCAGGAGGAGCTAGGCTAGCTAGGCTATCTACAGACAGGTGGTGCAGGCTGGTTGGAAAGCATAACCACACAGCTGCAGCTGATCATGATGATAATATTCATTTTCAAACAGTGGGGGTTGGAACTAAAAGTTCAAAGGAATCAGTTACGGTAGGGAGAGGAGGCCCTCCTCTACCCCTCTCTCCCTCACACAGAAAGCCAGAGCAGGGACTGGTGCGAAAATGCAGCACTCTGCAGTCTGGCTCTACTCTGTCTGTAGCAGAATGAGTGCTTCCTCTAGGCTAATATGTCTCCTCTGCACAAACTACAACTCTGAGAGCAAATAAGAACGTGTCGGGAGGGAAGCCAGGAAAAACATATAGAGGTATCCTATCCAACACCTTCAGGTTAATTATATTTCTATCACAAAGGAATAGTAACACAAGTCATAAGTACTCCCAGGTGTGGCTTCTACCAGTGTTTGATACACTTGTATTACAGTTGTTCAGAAATTCATTGTAAAGTTAGATGAAGTTGATGGCCATAGCACATCGCAAAAAAAAACACATAATCAAAATCACAGTTGAATTGTGGAGACAGGAAATGGGGGAGGCAAGCCAACCATGTCTATGGCAGCTTCTTCATTACTAGGAAAAGCTAGCAGCCTATGCAGCAATCCCCATATACTGTATCTCCAAGACCTCCTCTGTGCACTCAACTACTAGAGAATAAATATCTAGCAGCTTCACTCCTCACCTAGGACCCAAAAGTGAGATTCATTATCCAGCCCATAAGGATAAAGGCAGTCCATCTCTTAAGGGGAAGGAAAGGCTCTCTATCCCTAGGACATGATCAATAGTGAGACGGCATGATCAGTGAGAGGTGTCTCTACACTATCTGTCTGTCGGCTCTCTATACGGTGGAGAATCACACCAAAGCTTCATATTCACATAAATGATTGTGTCTGGTTTGCAAAGTTTTAAGCTTTATTTGTGTTGTTTTCCTTTGAAGTCCAGATCGCAGACGCCGGCATAGATTGGCAAAGTATCAGTCAATACCGAGTGAGCACAGATGCTGTCAAAGCTGGAAACACAGCGACAAATGAGAATCAATGGAGTCAGAAGCTGCCTTACCCATCTTGTTGCATCTGACATTTCATTCAATTACCTCTTAAAAAATATATATATTTGAAGCAAACCAAACAAGAAATTGGAACGCTAAAGCCACAGCAACACACTCACACAGACGGACATACACAAACATGCAAGCACGCATGCGCACACACACACGCACAGACGTGTTAGGGATAGCTCAATCACTTACATGCAAATTGCAGAGTGGCTCTGCGGCTGAGGATGGTCCCCCATGTGTTGAAGGCAGTGCACTGGTATATCCCTGTGTCTTGGTCCCTGTCCAGACTGTTAATGATCAGGTTGCCTCCAGACATGTGACGCCGGTAGTCACTCCGCAGATCAATGAGAGTTCCGTTAAGCGACCATCTGGAAAGACGCAAACACAATCAGCAACCAGGCCTCTGGAGATGCACACTCACAAACATTTATCACCTGGATCGATTTGATGGGTGCAGGTGGCCATTAACACCATGAGACAGGAAATATCAAAACATTAGTTTGAATCTTGATGATTCCCTCATGATAAAGACAATTGAATCAAATGAAAGAGATTGGATATAATCACGCTGTAATTGTTGGTGTTTTTAGCATGAGACTTTTCATAGCGTATTGGGTTAGCCTAGCTATACTGCAGTATATGTGGTCAAAGAAAGTAAAACATAAAATGTTTTGGACTGTTTACTACTCTAATGATTTGCGGCAATAAACAATTTACAAAACGTTTTTATAAAGTTAGACAGAAACCTAAAAAACAACTTAACGAAGCTGAGAGGCATGATAAGTATGGATTATTTTCCACTTAAGAATGCAAGTAGCAGTGAATGATTAAGATGAGACTTTGAGCCAGCTTTCTTGAACAATGCCATTCGAGGACCGTGAAATGACAATTCCAATTATCTGTTATATTTTTCCCCTTTTCAGTAAACTAACGAGCAGAGAAAATGATTCTTCACACAGCCTTAAAACCAGCCATGACTTTCCCCAGACTCCCGCCTGACAGACTACAAAAGATATAGCTGTCTTTCATGTTGTTGCCTGCATTATTCATCTATCACAGTGTGGTTTTCACTTAATCAGACTTATTTTGTCACCATTCCAGACACCAAAATTATTTTAAAACATTTTGAAGTTACAGTGTGCAATGAAGCCTATGTTTCCTGGGCGCACAAATATGAATACAACAAACAAGGGAGTTTGATGACTCAATTGCCTTTAAAAGAACAGCTTTGTTAGATAGTACTGCACTGTTGGAGCTAGGAACACAAGCATTTCGCTACACCTTCAATAACATCTGCTAAATATGTGTATGTGACCAATACAATTTGATTTGTCTTGATTAATAATAAAGAGGAGGTGGTTATATTCGCAGCCATCCCAGCATATCTGAAGTTAATGGGAGAGAACAGTAGGCAGGCTGAGCAGATCAGACACCCCTGGAGCAGATGGTTGGGCTCTGCCTCTGCTGGGTGTGAGGGTGTCTATGCACGACACAGCCAGTCACTATGCCAGCCACCCCATCTTGCAGCAGCAGCAACACCTCAAACTGCAATCCTCAACTCCATTTGAAGAGTGGGACAAGCTGTCAGAGACACCCCTCACCTGCCACCACTAAGTAGCCACCAGAAAAGAAAGAAACCCCCTGAGGGTGAAGGCTAGGTGATAAAGCATGAGACTCCCGTCACAGGAGTAAAAAAAAAAGCAGCAGTACACAAGGAGGGTGGTAGACCACAGTGTTGCTGCTAGTGTCATCTCACAACACAAGCAGCTGTGGAGTTATTTAAGCTGAGTAAAACTGAAATCACACATTGTCCTCATCACACTGAGACGTTCACTCCACCAATTAAAGCCCATGTGGACATAACTACGCTTTGCTATACACTATCCAAACCATAATTATCCATGTTAGCATAGTCATTGTATTGTATAGTATTTGAGTCGTCACCATCATCATCACCATCATCATCATTTGCAGTGATGTGTATCTCTCTAACAGTCAGTAAAATGGTTCTTATCAGCTGTGAGGTTGTGAGCAAAAACTAAAATATGGAGGCAAAAACATTAAATGCTCTGACCTGTATAACAGTCTGTATAGCAGTCTGTATAGCAGTCTGTATAGCAGTCTGTGCCCTCAAACCTGTTGCCAGCCCCAGACTAATGAGGACTAAAAGGAGCACGACTCCAAACCCATGGGAATCTTTCTCCATTCTAAACAGTAAGGATCTCATCTCCCTCTTCATCGACCCCTCAAGTCTTAACTCAACCACAGATGAGGACGCCAACTTCACAAAAAAAAGGCAAGACAGCACTTTGAAAAGTGACAATCTACCTGGGTCCTTAGCATTAGTGGAACCTTATAGAGTTAAAGTCTCCAAGATAATGGTTCCTTTATTTGCTATGGTTGTCCTAGCCTGTTCCAGCCTCCAGGCCATGGGCTGCTCCTGGTCTGGTCTGGATGAACTCTGGCCGACCTTGAGGTTTACATCAATGTTGCATGATGCCTCTTCATCAAATTCAGGCAGGGAATGGAGCCACGGTTAGAGCTGTCTCCAGTCGCAGACCTCACCCGGTTTCCCCTGAGGCCACACACACAGGCAAAAGCAGGCCCACACACTCACACACACACACAAACACGCACACTCATACACACACTCACACGCACACTCACACTCGCAGACACATACACTACATGACCAAATGTATTGAACATCTCATTCCAAAATCATGGGCATTAATATGGAGTTGGTCTCACCTTTGCTACTGTATAACAGCCTTCACTCTTTCCACTAGATATTGGAACACTGCTGCGGGGACTTGCTTCCATTCAGCCAGAAGTGCATTAGTGAGTTTGGCCACTAATGTTGGGCGATTAGGCCTGACTCGCAGTCGGCATTCCAATTCATCCCAAAGGTGTTTGATGTGGTTGAGGTCTGGGCTCTGTACAGGCCAGTCAAGTTCTTCCACACCGATCTCGACAAAGAATGGTCTAGAATGTCATTGTATGCCAAACCCAGATTTGTCCATTGGACTGCCAGATGGTGAAGCGTGATTAATCACTCCAGAGAACGCGTTTTCACTGCTCCAGAGTCCTGTGGCGACGAGTTTTACACCACTCCAGCCGACGCTTGGCATTGCGCACAGTGATCTTAGGCTTGTGTGTCACGTTGAAAGTCACTGAGCTCAAACCTGGTTGTATTTGAAATGTAAGAATTAATATTTCAGTAGTCGGAGACTTTGTCAGGGCAGGAGATACAGTGGGGAGAACAAGTATTTGATACACTGCCGATTTTGCAGGTTTTCCCACTTACAAAGCATGTAGAAGTATGTAATTTTTATCATAGGTACTCTTCAACTGTGAGTGACGGAATCTAAAACCAAAATCCAGAAAATCACATTGTATGATTTTTAAGTAATACATTTGCATTTTATTGCATGATATAAGTATTTGATACATCAGAAAATCAGAACTTAATATTTGGTACAGAAACCTTTGTTTGCAATTACAGAGATCATACGTTTCCTGTAGTTCTTGACCAGGTTTGCACACACTGCAGCAGGGATTTTGTCCCACTCCCCCATACAGACCTTCTCCAGATCCTTCAGGTTTCAGGGCTGTCGCTGGGCAATACGGACTTTCAGCTCCCTCCAAAGATTTTCTATTGGGTTCAGGTCTGGAGACTGGCTAGGCCACTCCAGGACCTTGAGATGCTTCTTACGGAGCCACTCCTTAGTTGCCCTGGCTGTGTGTTTCGGGTCGGTGTCATGCTGGAAGACCCATCTTCAATGCTCTTACTGAGGGAAGGAGGTTGTTGGCCAAGATCTCGCGATACATGGCCCCATCCATCCTCCCCTCAATACGGTGCAGTCATCCTGTCCCCTTTGCAGAAAAGCATCCCCAAAGAATGATGTTTCCACCTCCATGCTTCACGGTTGAGATGGTGTTCTTGGGGTTGTACTCATCCTTCTTCTTCCTCCAAACACGGTGAGTGGAGTTTAGACCAAAAAGCTCAATTTTTGTCTCATCAGACCACATGACCTTCTCCCATTCCTCCTCTGGATCATCCAGATGGTCATTGGCAAACTTCAGATGGGCCTGGACATGCGCTGGCTTGAGCAGGGGGACCTTGAGTGCGCTGCAGGATTTTTATCCATGACGGCGTAGTGTGTTACTAATGGTTTTCTTTGAGACTGTGGTCCCAGCTCTCTTCAGGTCATTGACCAGGTCCTGCCGTGTAGTTCTGGGCTGATCCCTCACCTTCCTCATGATCATTGATGCCCCACAAGGTGAGATCTTGCATGGTGCCCCAGACCGAGGGAGATTGACCATCATCTTGAACTTCTTCCATTTTCTAATAATTGCGCCAACAGTTGTTGCCTTCTCACCAAGCTGCTTGCCTATTGTCCTGTAGCCCATCCCAGCCTTGTGCAGGTCTACAATTTTATCCCTGATGTCCTTACACAGCTCTCTGGTCTTGGCCATTGTGGAGAGGTTGGAGTCTGTTTGATTGAGTGTGTGGACAGGTGTCTTTTAAACAGGTGCAGTTAATACAGGTAATGAGTGGAGAACAGGAGGGCTTCTTAAAGAAAAACTAACAGGTCTGTGAGAGCCGGAATTCTTACTGGTTGGTAGGCGATCAAATACTTATGTCATGCAATAAAATGCAAATTATTTATTTAAAAATCATACAATGTGATTTTCTGGATTTTAAAATTATAGACCTCTACATGCTTTGTAAGTAGGAAAACCTGCAAAATCGGCAGTGTATCAAATACTTGTTCTCCCCACTGTACATGTTAAGTTTTCTACTCTGGCTTCCAGACTAAATGAGAAACTCAAATTGTGTGACATGTGGGGTGGTGTGACATTTGGAGTGGTGTGACATGTGGGGTGGTGTGACATGTGGGGTGGTGTGATATGTGGAGTGGTGTGACATTAGGGGTGGAGTGACATATGGAGTGGTGTGACGTGGGGTGGTGTGATATTTGGGGTGGAGTGACATGTGGAGTGGTGTGACATGTGGAGTGGTGTGACATTATGGGTGGTGTGACATGTGGGGTTGTGTGACATGTGGGGTGGTTTGACATGTGGGGTGGTGTGACATGTGGGGTGGTTTGACATGTGGGGTGGTGTGACATGTGGGGTGGTGTGAAAAGTGGGGTGGTGTGACATGTGGGGTGGTGTGACATGTGGAGTGGTGTGACATGTGGAGTGGTGTGACATGTGGAGTGGTGGGACATGTGGGGTGGTGTGACATGTTGGGTGGTGTGACAAGTGGAGTGGTGTGACATGTGGAATGGTGGGACATGTGGGGTGGTGTGACATGTGGGGTGGTGTGACATGTGGAGTGGTGTGACATGTGGAGTGGTGTGACATGTGGTGTGGTGTGACATGTGGAGTGGTGTGACATGTGGGGTGGAGTGACATGTGGTGTGGTGTGACATGTGGGGTGGTGTGACATGAGGGGTGGTGTAACAATATGGAGTGGTGTGACATGTGGGGTGGTGTGACATGTTGGGTGGTGTGACAAAGGGGTGGTGTGACATGTGGGGTGATGTGACATTTGGAGTGGTGGGACATGTGGGGTGGTGTGACATGTGGGGTGGTGTGACATGTGGGGTGGTGTGACAAGTGGGGTGGTGTGACATGTGGGGTGGTGTGACATGTGGGGTGGTGTGACATGTGGGGTGGAGTGATATTTGGGGTGGAGTGACATGTGGAGTGGTGTGACATGCGGGGTGGTGTGACATGTTGGGTGGTGTGACATGTGGGGTGGTGTGATATGTGGGGTGGTTTGACATGTGGGGTGGTGTGACATGTGGGGTGGTGTGACATGTGGAGTGGTGGGACATGTGGGGTGGTATGATATGTGGAGTGGTGTGACATGTGGGGTGGAGTGACATGGTGTGTGGTGTGACATGTGGGGTGGTGTGACATGTGGGATAGTGTGAAATGTTGGATGGTGTGACATGACATGGTGTGATATGTGGGGTGGTGTGACATGTGGAGTGGTGTGACATGTGGGGTGGTGTGATATGTGGGGTGGAGTGACATGTGGAGTGGTGTGACATGTGGGGTGGTGTGACCCTATGGGACTCCCAATCACGGCCAGTTGTCATACAGTCTGGATTCAAACCAGGTTGTGTGTATTGACGCCTCTAGCACTGAGATGCTGGGTCTTAGACCACTGCACCACTTGGGAAATGTGAAGAACCAGAAAAAAAAAACGAATCTTACATCTTGTGATTCCAGTATAATTTGAAAAGAAACTGAGTAATATAAGTTGATGCGTTCCTGCAGAATTGTGGGAGGTCCATTTGAGGTCTTGAGTTTTTTGTGTTAGGGAAATGTAGGCCTATTGCAAAAGATTTGTTTCGCTTTTAGTCATCGAGACAAAAGTCCTCTCCTTGCCGGAGGGAACACAAGTCAAGAACAGTCAGTGTCAAACATTCACTCTGGTGCAAACCAAATAAAGCCACAAATGATCCCTTCACATGCAGTGAGTCCAAGGACTAAACGATGCAATGCATTTAAAAGTATTGCCATAAATGTCAATCCCCTGGCATGGGGGTTTGTTTTATTAATAAAGTGACTCACTTCTACTCTATTAAAGCCTGTGCTCTGTGTTAATGTTGTTTTAATACAAATACCTTACGTAAAATGTGGGCTTGAAGTACTGCTTTTCAATTGATTGACTTGGGTTCTGTCCATGTTCACAATGAAAGCTTGGATTGTCTTTCAATTGTCTTGGATTGGATTTTAGAATTGACATTAATCGTGTGAAATACTTAACTGGAGTAAGTTATTAGCCTGCATAAAAACAATCATAATGTTTTTTTATTTCTTATCCATCCAATTTTAAACCAAGGAAAACACATTACTTACTTTACTAATCTAGGAAACTTTGGAGCTGCACTTAAACATCTAAATAGGCTTTTACTCATGCAAGAGCTTTTCCACTTTATCTGTCACAGTTGACCATGCCATATTTTAGCAACACATTCATGATCACAATATATGCTTGTACCTGTGCAGAAACACTTAAGCCTGAATAGTCAGAACAGTACTAAAAGTCACAATTGTTTAGTTTGATAGTGGGAACACATCCACTCAACTTATTTCTCAAGCAGTTCAAGTTGTAATGGTTCAGCTCATCCTTGGATCGCTCAGCTTGCACAACAATTATAATGATACCCCCTGCTGCTGCTCTAAGACCATGTTTTCAGCACAGACACATTAGAGGAAATGTAAGGGTTTAAGAAGGGAATGTCAGTCACAAGGTTATTGCCTCTCTCGACTGCTTGCTGTGCATTTACATGATGCTGACCAAGCTACGAAACAGAATCTACCACAAAACCAGTGCGGGCTGCCATTTTCAGGCAGACTCACCACCGGGGAATAACAGGAGGGATATCAGAGAATCTAGAGTAGAATTAGCCACTGAAATCTCCCTACATTACTAATGATTTCTTAAACAGTGCAGCACATATTAGCTTCAATCCTAAAGCAACCTAAATCAAATCTGTAATAAAGATAACTACACTCACATCTGTGAAGTATTTATAAGCTAATGATTGGCTGACTTCCCTTCTAAATCATAGCTCAACGCGTACATTATTTGACAGTTTCTGTAGGTTTTGGAATGAGTATGCCCTATGAATCATATTCTCTGTCTGGTTAAGTGTCTGGTTAATCTTGTTTCTTGGATGTTATAGTATCCCTATTGCAAATATGGCCAGCCCAATGTTTTTCTCTCTCCTCCAAATCAACACCAATCAATGCTATCAGTATCCTGTTTGATTGACTTGAGAGAGAGACACTGAAGATTTGGTTAAACCTTCATGTTAAATGGCAGCTAATGGCAGTCCCACACTGACTTGTGGAACTATAGTGTAAATGGATGGAATCCATTACCTGTACTGTGGGGAGGGGTTCCCCTCTGCCTCACATGTAATGGTGGCTTCCTGGTCAGGGGAGTTGTTGGGGAGAATGAGGTCACTGGGCTCTGTCCTCCATCTTGGCCCCTGGAACAGGGCATCTTGTGCACGAGCTGGAGAACATAAGAAACACAGGCTGTGATACTCAGGCCTTAAACAACTAGCTTTCGTCAATGTGTGACATTTCAGTAATCTAACATCTAAGGATAACTAATTAGTCTGAACAAACAGGTAGAGGGTGAAAACTCGCGAATCCTGACACGCCAGCACTCGCCAACAGAGGTGACAAAAACTGATGACACATTTCAAAACCATGTCTTTGATTACAAGATGGTAATACACTGTAAAAGAGCGACAAGGCCATTCAAATATTAGATTTTGGCGAGAGATAAGGAAAACATTATTTTATGAAACTATAATAGCTTATCCATGAAAAACCTCAAAATATTTGGGAAGTTTTTATTAATAGCCTAAGAAGTTATGTTTTGGATACTTATGTGTTCATTATTTTGCCACTTAAAGCCTACACCTTAGATTAGTTGTTGGAATGCTGCATCAATCGACAAGAGTGCAGTCCATCAAAAGTGGCCAATCAATAACTCAACACTTTTCAACTTTTTGGCCATCCGAGTGCGATGTCTCCAAACCCTGCTGCATCAATCTCTCCTATATGTGTACTAATTGAAGAACATTGAATTCCCAGTGTGCAGTGGCCCTCACTTCTTAAAATATAAGGAAGGGTTTCAATATGATTTAGACATGTAATACCTAGTGAGGTTAATTTATTTCAATATCCTCTGGACAACCCTGGTGCCTGTAGTGCTGCCTTCCCCAGGAACCATTTTACTGAGTCCCATAGATACAAAAGTCACATGCTAAGTTTGATGGGTATATTAGCTATGCTGATTTAGTCTACACCACCTTCCCTTGAGAAATAGGTGTGAATTACCCATATGCTACTTCAAAACAATTAAAATGACATACATTGGGATTTGCACGACATTTGCACAAGCTAAATTCAACCTCCTCTTTGAGAGAGAGAGAGAGAGAGAGAGAGAGAGAGAGAGATTTTCGTCCCAATCCCAGATGACCACAGGGTCAGTGTGGCAAGTGGTTTGTGATGAAATACAGGCGCAGTTCCATTCCAAGGATCCTGATAAGGATCTCTGACATCTCATACACTGAAATAGGAATGGAATCCCAAATGTCCCTGGAGGTGCAAATGCTGTAGGCTGCTCAAGGTATGGCTGAAGGGCAACAGGGGAAGTAGCCTACCATAAATGAAAAACTGAATTTGAATCAATTTAACCTTGTCAGTATAAAATATAATATGGTTGGTTGCAAATACTGTGCGGGTGTTTCTATCGGTTTCTTATAAACAGCAAAATAAAAGATTAGATCTAGGCTTGGAATCTGCCTACCTTATTTACATTTATGTCATTTAGCAAACGCTCTTATACAGAGCAACTTACGTACATTTATTTTCATACTAGTCCCCGGGGGAATCAAACCCACAACCCTGGCATTGCAAGCACCATGCTCTACCAACTGAGTTACACAAAATACATAATCTGTAGAATTGTTTAGTCAGTGCACAGAATGGTTCATTTACAGTTGAAGTCGGAGGTTTACATACAATTTAGCCAAATACATTTAAACTCAGTTTTTCCCAATTCCTGACATGTAATCCTATAAAAAATTCCCTGTTTTAGGTCATTAAGGATCACCACATTATTTTAAGAATGTGAAATGTCAGAATAATAGTAGAGAGAATGATTTATTTCAGCTTTTATTTCTTTCATCACATTCCCAATGAGCCTATCAGAAGCTTCTAAAGCCAAGACATTTCCAAGCTGTTTAAAGGCACAGTCAACTTAGTGTATGTAAACTTCTGACCCACTGGAATTGTGATATAGTGAATTATAAGTGAAATAATCTGTCTGTAAACAATTGTTGGAAGATTTACTTGTGTCATGCACGAAGTCGATGTCCTAACTGACTTGCCAAAACTATAGTGTGTTAACATGAAATCTGTGGAGTCTTTGAAAAATGTGTTTTAATGACTTCAACATAAGCGTATGTAAACTTCCGACTTCAACTGTAAGTTCATAGCGCGCTGTCAAGCCGAATCTGGAGAATGCATATAGCACTTTAAGATGATGTAGGCAACACCGCAAGCATGAGATCTCTTACTTTTCCATATGAGACCAGAGAGAACATGGGGCACACACATCAGTGTCATACTGTCAACTTCAAACTATCAGTGCTCCATTGAGCGGTATTAAAGTAAACTTGCCAAAAAGGTATACCAGTTTCTCATTTGTAACAGAAAGACCAATAAGGCCTACTAACATTGTACAAGTAACAACATTAATATAAACGTTAATCATCCCACTAATGGAAAATCATATAGGATTAGGAGCTTGTAGGATTATAACAGTAAATACCTCTTCCTGAATAAAATATGTAGTAAAACATCTTACCGGCAAGGCAACCAATGATTGATAGCAGCAAAAGTCGTTTCCATAGTAACATCATCTTCAGTTGCCAAGGGCAAATACGACTCTTTTCCAATTGCTTGTGAATGGAATGTTCTCCCTTGATTACGAGAATCTTAATCTGGGGGGAAAGTAATTATAGAAATAATTAAAATAAGACATTTTAAACCAAATATGACAAGCATTCAACATCAGAACATGATTCCAGTATTGCAAAAGTTGCACTATTCATGTTCTTTATTCTTTAATAGTTTTTAGAAGACTTGAAAGCACTGTAAATTAAATCCATTTGCTAAGGACACCACATGCACATTACGACATTACTGTATGCAATGGTTGATTAATTACATTATTAATTATACTATATGCTCTTTGATGACAAAATATAATGTAAAAAACAAATGTTGACATATTGTGGGTGAGTAAGTACCCGCAATATATATAAATATATATATATTTTATATATTTTTTATAAATAGATATAATATATAAAATGTATATATATGTATATATATATGTATATATAAAAATGAAAATAGGCACGCAACACGTTTCAATAACAGATATAGATGCATAGCCAGCCATCATATGTGACACTTGAACATGCTCTCCATAATACCTGGTCTAGACAAACTCTTAGAAAGATAATATGTGTGGAAAAAGTGTGGATATGATTCAGCTGCAATGAATCAAAGCTTCAAAACAGAACCTATTCTATGGAACTAATGTATATTTTGGATAAAGTGATGGAATAGTGACACAAAGAATTGGTAAGTTTTTCATGACCAAACTATCACAGTGAATTTCTTGTGAATCTGAGCAACAAGCACAAATCTGCTACATCACAGGAAAGAGGGTGGTTGGAAATGATTGACCTCAAAATGTACTTCCCTCAGCCTATTAATAGAATCTGGCAGATGCCATACAGTTAGCAGATACTAATATATAGCCTACTATGCAGCACATAGCTGGTACAACATACAGCGAGATAAACTTAGGTGGTCGTTCAACCTACGCATTTACATACTGTATTTACATTTTCCTTCAAAACACTATCTATTTTTACATACTGTATAGATAGCTAGCTAGGTGAATCTAAGCAACAAGCATACTGTATTTACATTTTCCTTCAAAACACTATCTATTTTTACATACTGTAGATAGCTAGCTAGGTGAATCTGAGCAACAAGCACAAATCTGCTACATCACAGGAAAGAAGGTGGTTGGAAATGATTGACCTCAAAATGTACTTCCCTCAGCCTATTAATAGAATCTGGCAGATGCCATACAGTTAGCAGATACTAATATATAGCCTACTATGCAGCACATAGCTGGTACAACATACAGCGAGATAAACTTAGGTGGTCGTTCAACCTACGCATTTACATACTGTATTTACATTTTCCTTCAAAACACTATCTATTTTTGGTATCTCCTTTGACTGGCAGAAAAAAAGTTTTATTCCCACAATATGCATCCCATTTTTGCAGAAGTGGGATATTGCTTGTCATTTTACCTTTTAATACATGCTCTGATGAATGTCTTGCGACCGAAACCTTAGCCTAATGAAATTAAGTGAGCATTGGTATTTGATATTTGTTCCATTACCTTACAATCCATTGAAATTATACAGTATATTACATGAATTCAATCCTAAATTTTTCTCTTTTTTTTTTGCTTAGACCTGTGTGATGTGTCCCTAAAGCATAGGGTTACTTACTAAAGTTTTCAATATTCCCTTTCAAAAGCTTTGAAACCTGGTTTCACAAACAGAAGCTAGAGGGAAGTTTTTCCATTGAGCCTATGCCATGCTCCCAAAGTCTGAACTGAATTCACAATGCATCATACATATTATTGTCTGACAAGTAATCTAATGGGCCTGTAAAACATTTCTGATCTGGAAGTGTTGCCTATTGTTCTACAATTCCAATTCTAGCATTATTCTAATGGTAAAAGCTTTTTTCCTAAAGCTTTGACCTACATCCCTGTTACCACTGGTAACTGATATGCCTCTCAGGATTAAACATCCTAACCCTTCCCCACATAGAACGTGACACTTTTGTGGATTAACCGAATAGGCTACTACTTCGTTTTGCATTCTTAATATAGCAGTAACATGGTATAAAAACTATAGTTTAATCATCTTAATTTTCTTTTTTACAAACCAAGACAATAGCTAAATTTACAGAATTTTTGTGTGCAATTTAAAGTGAGCAATATAGGCCTAGCTGTTGTTGTACATCCATTGTTATGAGTCTCATTTTGTAAGAAGCACCAGCCTCCTGCAGCCACCTATACTGTCGCCCAGAACACACACTTCAGGTGATCTCATTTGGTTATAGATTACATAATCTTCCGGCCAGTGCTGGTTTAGCACCATGGTCCTGGTGCCAGTAATTGTTACTCATCTGCTGTAATTGCGGGGCACAGTGTGTCTCAGAGTGGATTTCCTGGTGTCTTTCAAGTTTTAGGGGGCATTTTGCCACTGTAAATCGTGTCACATTGGATTACACGCTTTGAGATCGTACTGGGTAGAGATGTGTGCCACATTCCTCAGTTTGTCTGCCATCCCAGTCATCCCACGCTATCCTTTCCAGTCTACTGCAGGGACCCGTATTTATAATGCATTTATAATGCATACCTCTTGTATTTGCAAGATGAGCTCCTTATTTTAACAAACTCAGTGGAGACCAGAGTATGTGAGTGAAGTTGTGCGGTTGGAAATCCCGCCCATCTCTCCAGCTCATGGAGCAGTACTTACGGTGCGTGTTCACTAGCAAGCGGTAAATTGCCACGTGCCGCTTTGGCCGCCGAGAGTGGCTCGCTTGTGGGCGTGCTGGCAGGATATGGCAGCATATAGCAGCCCCTTCGGTTGTGCATCAAGAACTCAGCATAGCAAGTTTGTATGAAGGTCTGGTTATTCACAGGTAAATAGTAATATGCTCTAAACCGCTCTGGTGACAAACAAACTTTGCTGCCCTGTTTCCAATCATCCACAGTAAATACATTTAGAAAATGTAAAATAAACAATGTAGTATTAGCTAACTTAAATGAGTTGCTAACGTAGCTAGCTAGTTGTTTAGCCAACTTTACATACTGTATAGATAGCTAGCTAGGTGAATTACATTTTACCAGCTACCTAACTTCATATTAGCTAGCTATCTTGATATACTGTATGTATCACTGTAAAAAGCAAACTCCAAATGCATTTGTAGGTAGCTAGCTAACAGCCATGGAGGAGGGTGAAAGGATAGCAGGCCCAACTGTTAAAGTGAGACAGTAGGCTATTCTGGATAGGGCAGGTACTTTTGTGTAGTTCCAGTCCCTAGAAGTGAGGGCAGAGAGAACATAATATGTTGTCTAATTTGAGTATAATGAAGTCTATTTCTTGTGAGGTTTTCTGTCCTCAGATACAGAGAGATGTGAAAGCCTGTCGGTAGATGAAGATGTCCCAATGAAGAGCAGTGGTTCTCAGTCCTGGTCCTGGGGACTCAAAGGGGTACACATTTATATTTTTTCCTTAGCACTAAACAGCTGATTCAAATGATCAAGTCATCATCAAGCTTCAAGTGGTATTTATGTATTAATTTGTGATGCTATCCTTGATATGATCCTGCTATTGTCACATGCTACACTATCTATCTATCCAATGTTATCATGATTTGTTATAAGGGATATTATACTTTAGTAATCCACAATGACCTAGTAATGTAAAAGTCTAATAATGACATTATCTTCTATTGTTTGTCCTCATGTGTCTGTGCATGTTTTTCAGTATAAAGTACTCTGCAGCCACTCTTTAAGTACCTTATTTTCTCAATAACAGTATCTCTAATTAACTTAATCCCTCTCCCTTGTTCTCCCTAAATCCTCTAGGTTATATCAGCTGTGTTGGTAAACCCCTCCCACATCTTAACTGGCTACATAGAGGGCACAGCATGATCATAGGTGAGAGATCACTTGGTCGGGTCAACAGGAAGTATTATTAAAGAGATGCTTTACATTGAAATACACAGATCCATACACAGGGTCATACACAGATCTGCTACATAGCTAGCTACACATCCATAGGCATACAGTTATTTGTATACTCCACTACACAATAAGCGGGAAAATAGTTAGCTACCTATGTTTATTCAGCTGCATTGCATGGAAAATATAAGCAAGGCAAGCTTACGCAATTGTACATTCAATTTGCAGTAAATGCTTTGGCTAGCTAGATTCTTTACATCCACTGTTTCACAAGACGACACAAATTAAAATGGCATACTCATGTCATAACACCCATAACGCTAGCTAGCTAGCTAGCTGGCTAGTTAGCTAGCTAGCTAGCTGGCTAGTTAGCTAGTCAGCTAACTTGATAAATAGTGATTTTCGTAAATTAACTTTATGACAAAAAAATATGCATAACCGTTTGTCTCTACATTAATATTCCTCTCAACTGTATATTTTTTGCATGTCTCGTTATGACGTTATAATTACTTACATTTGCATCCACCGTAATGTTTTTGTCAGCCATCTTTGCTGAAGAAAGTCACCAGCGATGGGTCGCATAGCGTCAAATCCATCATGGGAACCACTCGATATGATTGGTCATCGCCCAGTGGTTGCCGCTGGTGACTTCCATAAAGTTGGGACAAGTTTAACTTTTTCCCCGCCTCCCACGCCACGTTCGCACGCCCAACGGTCCCCGCCCCACCACGTTCCTTCCAATGAAAATGAATGGGAAGCGGTGTTTCACCGCGCCCTCGCGTGATAGTGTGCACGGGGCATTACGCTCCATGTCCTTTCCTACCGCTCTGCTAAAAACTGCTCCGCGCTCACAGGAAAGAAAACTCCCGCTCCAAATTTGCTCCATTCATTAAAATCACAATTTAACCAACATCCATCTATTTGTGTGACTACCTGTAACTACCAATAGTTTTTTAAAGTATTGAAACCAAACCATATGGATTTGAATGAAAAGCATTTGAATAAACATGAAAAGGTGAATGTAAGAAGCGCACATCATTTAAAATAGGCTACATGTCATATTAAACAGCATAAACACTCTAAATAGGTCAGGAGCCAGACCGGGAGCCTAAGAATGAACGAAAATGATTTATTTAGGCTATATTATTTCTATTATTTCAAGGCTATAGCCTACAAAGAAATACATTGTGAAGTACTTTACATAAAGCACTCAGCATTTAAACAACATTTAATTGTACTAAATCATTATAGTCTATACATTACACATATAGGCTGTGACTTACTTAGAATTATATACAAATTAAAATTAAAATAATTTATTAGTGCCTTTGAATTCATTTTTAGAATTACGAGTTTGGGCAGTCTGTGGCTTCAGGCTCATTCAATGGTGCCTGGAGAGCCGGCCAGCAGCAGAGAATATCCTCTCCACACTTGCAGAGCCACTGGGTAGGCTAAACACTCTTTTGGCCACTCTTGCCAGGCTGGGCAGACATGCAGAGTTGTTTTTAAATGTTTCTATAGGTAGGCCTAATGGTTTTTAGGCAAAATAACCCAATCAAAACGGAAAGCTCCTTGAATGTGGGAATATGCCAGGCCTATTGGGCCAAAATCAATTATGGCCTATAGCATAGATAATAGAAGAAAAATTAACTAAACATTTAAGAGATCTGATATTTTGTTTATAAATACTTTGCTACAAGGACACACATAGTTATCTACCCACCTCATTCGTTTCTTTCTTTTAGCATGTGCACGTAGTAAGTACAACTTCATACTTTTGGGATACGTGTCTTTTAAGATTCCACAATGACTCTTTAGTTGTGGACCTTACATCACCGCACTCCGTCTCTAGCTCTTGGTCCTCATCTTTGTAAGTAACCTTGATTCAGCACCTGTGTGTTCTATCAGTTTCTTTATGAAAATATTTAGCTAACTCCATGAGAATAGCTAAAGCAAGGGGCTATTTGCAGCACACAAGTTGACTACAAATGCATGCTGGGGCGGGCATGCCCTGAGCTCGTGAAGTGAGCGCTACTGGATCACTACTGGAGCGAATTTGGGCACGCTCCGCTCCAGCTCCGCTCACATACTCTGGTGGAGACATTGCTTGACATGTTGGATCCCCTTCTTGTGAGAGAAGTCAAGCTGGGCAGTCAAGCAAAATATCTCCACTGAGTTCATCAAAAATGAAGAGCTCATACTGCAAATACACTGAGTGTACAAAACATTAAAGACACCTGCTCTTTCCATGACAGGTAAAACCAGGTGAAAGCTATGATCCTTATTGATGCCACTTGTTAAATCCACTTCAATCAGTGTAGATGAAGGGTAGGAGACAGGTTAAAGAAGCATGTATGTATGTGTGCCATTCAGAGGGTGAATGGGCAAGACAAAAAATGTAAGTGCCTTTGAACAGGGAATGGTTTTCACGCTCAACAGTTTCCCGTGTCTATCAATAATGGTCCACCACCAAAAGGAAATCCAGCCAACTTGGTTTACCTGTGGGAAGCATTGGAGTCAACATGGGCGTTGGCACAACTGTGGGAAGCATTGGAGTCAACATGGGCGTTGGCACAACTGTGGGAAGCATTGGAGTCAACATGGGCGTTGGCACAACTGTGGGAAGCATTGGAGTCAACATGGGCGTTGGCACAACTGTGGGAAGCATTGGAGTCAACATGGGCGTTGGCACAACTGTGGGAAGCATTGGAGTCAACATGGGCGTTGGCACAACTGTGGGAAGCATTGGAGTCAACATGGGCGTTGGCACAACTGTGGGAAGCATTGGAGTCAACATGGGCGTTGGCACAACTGTGGGAAGCATTGGAGTCAACATGGGCGTTGGCACAACTGTGGGAAGCATTGGAGTCAACATGGGCGTTGGCACAACTGTGGGAAGCATTGGAGTCAACATGGGCCAGCATCCTTGTGGAACGCTTTCGACACCTTGTCGAGTCCATGCTCCGACGAATTGAGGCTGTTCAGAGGGCAAACGGGGGAGGGGGGGTGCAACTCAATTAGGAAGGTGTCCTTAATGTTTTGTACACTCAGTGTAGGTATGCATTATAATTACAGTCTGTCTTCTATTTGTCCGTGTACTGTAGTGGTAAGGGTGGCTGGATATCATTATGCACTGGCGGAGGTGAAGTGAAATTATGAATACGAGATTGCTCTGCCAAATGTAATGAGGCATAACAGTTTCACCTTCACCATAGCTAAGCCTTATGAAAGTCATTGGCTAAACGTATCCCAGAGTAAATGAGATGACTTCTTGGTTATAGGGGCTGTTGTTTCGCGCATAAATGATAGGAGAGGTGGTTAAAGGCATTTGTTTTCCCCTGAGGGAGCGCATAATTGCAAAGAATCTAATAAGGGCGGGAGTAAAGGAGAGAGGTTCCATCACAACATGAGAGAGAGGGTGAGCTGTTTTCTGATGCAACAAGACCTATGGCAAACAAAGCTGGACCAGCAAGTACTGTAGTGTACATTTCAAAAGGAGACACTGTTACACAGTTAGATTAGAAAAACAGATCACAGGTAGGCTATTCACTGTATGACAAGACAGCCTCATCTAAAACCTCATTCATATTGAATATTGTCTCTTTTTAAGACAGGATACATATAATTGTGCTGTAATCACTTTTATTGCACTTCGCAGGAAAATCTCTGAGGCCAGCATCGACCAGAGACATGATTTCAGTTCGAAGTTCCACCATGAGCTGCGATTTACCAAAAGAAAGTTAATGAGCTCATCGTCATCTGAGTGTGCCTCACTGTTTAGTTTATCCAGCGATCCGGCTGCTGAGTAGACTTAATTTCACATGGGCCAATGAGGATGAATAAATGTTGCATAGCACATGGTCAGCATATCAAAGTTGGGTATTAAAGACTTATCAAATGGAACAAGGGCATTGAAAGAAGTGTTTGAGATTGTTTCACAATGATGGTCTAAACGCTCTGAGCTGAGTAACTGAATGGTGTTTATCCAAGACCAATTCAGTGTAGTGACTTGAAATATGTATGTTGTAACCTCTTACTTTACTGCCTCCCTTCCTCTCCTTACAACTTTGTACCATTTCCATCGAATGAAAGAACGGTTTTACATAAACATATGAATACCTCTCCTGCTGTTTCAAGTGCGGCTGCCATGGAAGCACATTACATAATGCATCAACTGAGACGCTCCATAAAGATGAGTGATTGGCATGTCGTTACGTACATGTGTGCATAAGATAGCATGTGATTAGAACTGACAAACTGGCTGTGGCTAAGACCAAAAATACACAGATCGCATCAATGAGTAATAAACTGTAGACCGAGCTCAAAGACGAGGCAAATGGTATTACATTTCTCACTTCTGTCACTCAGAGAAACATTATAGTATAACAGATAAATGGTGAACTGAAAACGAGAAAGTAACGCCAAACCTCAAAATTGAAAATTATTATTAGATTTTTATCAACAATCTTGCATTTGAAGACATAATCACAAAATGTAATCCATTAAACTACATTTTATATAGCAAGATATTTTCAGGTGGAAAAATAAAATATGTTCACACATTAAGTGAGAGTTTGTTTAACAACAGCAGTGCACAAAGGGCGAGGTGATTTATAATTATCTGGTTGAAAAAAAATGTCACCCAAAGAAGGAAGGTTCTTATAACTGTTCAAAAGACAACAAACAGTATAATCCAGTCATTTCCTCAGATGTTAACCAAGGGGCCAATGCATCGGTGAACCCAACAGCTGCTGCAAACCATGGGGCCAGGCAGACGAGTAAATGCACCTTAAGAAGCAGTCTGTGTTCTTAAGCACTTACAAATGTGCAACATATCGTACGAATTGACGGATGATGTAGTACACAATTGTGCACAATTTTCGGGGACCTGTTTTGGCTCGTGAGCACTACTTTCAAAACTACTGGCTGAAATTATACAAAACCTCTGTAGCATCACTTTAACAGAGAGTGAGACAGGGAGCAGTGATCTGTTCCACAACCCCATCATCTTGGTGTCATATCCCCAGACCCCCATCCCAATAGCTATAGATACATCACTGGGTTGGAGGTGTGGGATGAGTGAGATGAAGCGAGGTAGAGGGACAGATTTTCTCTAGACTAGAGGTCGATCTCTGGATATGTGCATCCATTTACATCACTATATTCAAACCTCATAGATTTTCCCAAACAGAAATGCACTTACTATACCAAGATTGCCACTCTGATGTTCATCAGAAGAGATTTCAAAACCACTTGAGCTCAAATAAAACGGGCACAACCCTTTCCTTTGTAGTAATAGATGTCAGGGGTAATATTGCAATGTTCAGGAATAATTAAACACCATAGGTGCTTATGATGATTTCACCTCTTGCTTGGCTGTGCTTGTTAGCCACAAAATGAGATGAGTAAAGCATGCTAGAGAAATCTATAAATAAACATGAATAGAGGAGAAAGGGATTAAAATCCCCCATGAATAGCACATACTTTGAAGATGTGTATTGGCTGAGCATGTGCAATTCTACTGCAGCTGGTGTGCTGTCTTTTTTAAGGGGTCCATAATATGGTCAAACCAGAAGGTGTGAGTTTTGAAACATTAATATTTGTATTTGTCCAGAGGAAATAGAACAAAATGGGGATGGTGTTGGTCACAAAGGTCTCCCAGAGGGTAGCCTGTAGGCAATCACTCCACACAGTCAGAGGAGTCAAAGCACTTATGAGCAAAAAGACAATAAAAAATACAATGCCAGCAGCATAATTAAATACAAAACAACATCATTAAAAGCATAATTGAATTATGTGTTGGATGACTAATCATAGTTTAAAATTGAAAAACTGCTGTGCCAAAGAGCCACAAGGTGCTTCTGACTGAATTGTATGTGGAGAAAGGGGCTCTGTTGCAACCAACATATGCATTATAGCCTATCTACAGTCAAGAGCTATGAAGACTACTGTACCATCCCTGACCGCACCGCACAAAGCAAAGCAGACCCTTTGTATCCTAGATGAGGAAACTGAGCCTGAGCAGCAAGATAAATCCCAGTAGCCTGGAGCAGCCATTCACGGCTCATGGTGGCATAGACTACTATATCAGCTTTATGCATGAGATGATCATGCACAACCATTATAAATCCCTTAATGTCTGCTTAATGTCTGCTTATTAATATTATTATATATATATAAAAAAAAGCTATTTCTACAATTCGGAAAGATAGGAAGTTCAATACATGGTTGAATCAGGTTTTTGTTTCTATGTTTCACTCTTGCCACTGCCCATAAGTGAAAATGGGAAGCATGAAAAAACAAATATAGCAATGCACTCAAAGGCTATAGGCACTGAGTGGTTTATATCGCAGTTGCCATAACATTGTTAACTATAAAATAATTCACACAGCCTTTTCGATTATTGAAAATGGAAAAAGAAACTACACAGCATGTAAAACATAAAAAAATAATTTAAAAAACTAGTAGGCTACAGCCTATGAGGGATTGTGGAATTGATAGACACTCATGCTCACATGCAATGTATGCACTAATATGAGACATTTAACATATATTTTGGACCTATGTTGAACCGTATCAAGTCAACTAATAAATACTTACCGAGTTGTTAAACAGAATGTGTTTTCCTCTTCGTGAAATTGTATGATCAGTGAAATGAGCCGGACATAAACGATGGTATTTATCGACTGTCTCTATGCCCTTTTCTAAAAAATACACATTTTCATAACAGCTTTGGCTCTCTCATTCTGGATCCCAACGTGAGGTTACGCGTAAACGCTGGTCCACAGAATCCCAGTCCGTACACACTACACTTCTCGTAAAGAGTCCCGCAAGTCCTACTCTCCTCTTGGTTAGGTTGAGATGCACCTCGTTGTAATCCCCGAAGCACCCAAGCAATTAGCTCAGGAGTCACAATGCTACAGCTCCGGCGTCGCCGTCTCACTCACAGGTGCTTTGGTTGTCTTTCAACAACCAAGACACCCCAGAAATGCTACCAGTCTGGAGGAATACTCTGACAGAGTGATCTCTGAGCTGAGATGTATTTACATTCTGCGCATCCCCTTTGCTTCAGCCGTTGTGCAGAGGAAGTGAAGCGCTCACTGGTGACACGTGAAAACACGCGGACAAATGAAATGCACCACTGGTCAGGCCCTCAATACACACCCTGCATGCTCTAATTTCTACATTCAAAGCCAAATTATATTTTTTTTATAACATGGCTCACGGTAATTTATATGCGTATCCCATTTGAAATTAGTCACAGCCATCCAAATGGAGGGAGTTACAGCTGTAGTTTCATTTCACGACTGTCAGGGTAATTTGTGTAATACCTCATGGTAATTGCATAGTGAATGTTATGCGCATCATATCGTCCTGAGATGATTATTCAATTAAGACCAGTATTCAAAGTCAATAGCCCAATCCAAATGTATTCCACGGTAGGGCTAGTGCATCTAGTTATATCTGCTACATATTTTTTAGCTCTAGGCCTATACGCAATATCTTACTAAAATTGTATCACAAATTGTGTTGAAAGCTCAATGGTTTATGAAGCTGTAGGCTAGGCTTCTAACCTAGCCTACGTGCAACGAATAAACAGGACAATCCGAACTTGACAAGTATGAAGACAGCCTAAATTTGAGATGTGTGAAATCTCATTCTATCTACACATTTTCCATTAGGCTGAGAGAAATTGTTGCTGTTTTAAAACGAAACATTTTGTAATGTGGCAGAGAGAAAAATGTGCAGTTGTATAGCTAATTTCATGCTATTCTACACATTTTGCTCATATGCTATATATTTTTTCATGTCTGATATGGAAACAGCTAGTCTAGTCTGTGGGGCTATAACTCGTTATACAATGTAGCAAAATAGTAGGCCTTCACTATGCTTAACATGGCTGATGTGTCAGAGTGTACCTTCTCTCAGGGCCAAGGGAGGAGGCAATCGGTAGGCACAGGAGGAAAGATTTCCAAAAGGTGCCGCCGGATTTATTGAATAAAGGTGCTACCTGATTAGTAGGCCTAATCAGGTGTAGACTATCTGTGAAAGGCTTACTTATGGGTATTTTTCCAACAACGCAGAGTTAAAGATAACAATATAAAAACCAAAATGTAAATAGTGACACGAGGAATAAATACACAGTGAATAACGAATAACAATAAAGAGTAAAAATAACATTGCTATAAAATGGGAGTACCAGTACCGAGTCGATGTGCAGGGGTGTGAGGTAACAGATGTGTAGGTAGATGTATAGGTAGGGGTAAAGGTAGGGTAGGGGTAAAGTGACTAGGAAACAGGATAGATAAGACAGTAGCAGCAGTGTGTGGAAGTGTGTTTGTGTGTGTGTGTGTGTGTGTGTGTGCGTGCGTGCGTGCGTGCGTGCGTGCGTGCGTGCGTGCGTGCGTGCGTGTGTGTGTGTGTTTGAGTGTGTGTGAGTGGGCATATGTTGTGTGTGTGTGTGTGTGTGTGTGTGTGTATGTTGGGGAGTCAGTGTAAGTATCTGTGGGTGTGTGGGTAGAGTCCAGTGTGTGTGCATAGAGTCAGTCCAAGACAGTTTGTGCAAAAATGGGTCAATGCAGGTAGTCTGGGTAGCCATTTGATTAGCTATTTAGCAGTCTTGTTTAGCAGTTTTATGGCTTAGGGGTAGATGATGTTCAGGGTCCTGTTGGTTTCAGACTTGGTGCAGTGGTCCGCTTGCCTTACGGTAGCAGAGAGAACAGTCTATGGGTTGGGTGGTTGGAAATTGGAAAAATGTTTGGGCCTTCCTCTGACACCGACTTGTATAGAGGTCCTGGATGGCAGGGAGCTCGGCCTAAGTGATGTACTGGGCTGTACTCACACCCTCTGTAGCGCCTTGCGGTAGGGTGCCTTGCAGTTGCCATATCAAGCGGTGATGCAGCCAGTCAAGATGCTCTCAATGTTGCAGATGTAGAACATTTTGAGGATCTGAGTGCCCATGCCAAATATTTTCAGCATTCTGAGGGGGAAGATGTGGGTGTGTGTGGGCCATATTAATTCCTTAGTGATGTTGACACAGAGGAACTTGAAGCTCTCGACCGGCTTCACGACAGCCCCATCAATTCGGATGGGGCAAGTTCGCCCCTCCGTTTCCTGTAGTCCACGATCAGCTCCTTTGTTTTTCTGACATTGAGGGAGAGGTTGTTGTTCTGGCACCACACTGCCAGGTCTCTCTCAACCTATAGTCCTCCTCTCTCAACCTATAGTCCTCCTCTCTCAACCTATAGTCCTCCTCCCTATAGGCTGCCTCATCATCGTTGGTGATCAGTGGCCTGCGTGGCCAGGCAGTCTTGGGTGAACAGGGAGTACAGCAGGGGTCTAAACACACACCACTGAGGGACCCCCTGGTTGATGGTCAGTGTGGCGGATATGTTGCTGCCTACCCTCACTGCCCATCAGGAAGTCCAGGATCCAATTGCAGAGGAAGGTGTTCAGTCCCAGTCCTGAGCATGGTGATGAGCTTGGAGAGGAATATGGTGTTGAATGCTGTGCAGTTGTCAATCAACAGCATTCTTACATAGGTATTCCTTTATACCAGGTGGTAGAGAGCAGTGTGCAATAGAGATAGCGTCATCTGTGGATCTGTTGTGCGGTATGCGAATTGGATTGGGTCCAGGGTGTCTGAGATAATGTGGTTGATGTGAGCTATTCAAATCATATCATGGCTATAGATGTCAGTGCTACGGGGCGATGGTCATTTATGCAGGTTACCTTGGTGTTTTTGGGTACATGGACTATGGTGGTCTGCTTGAAACCAGTTGGTATTACAGAACAGGTCAGGCATAGGTTGAAAATGTCAGTGAAGACACTTGCCAGCTTGTCAGTGCATGCTCTGAGTACGCGTTCTGTTATTCCATCTGGCCCTGCGGCCTTGCAAATATTAACCTTTTTAAAAGTCTTACTCACATCAGAACAGCTGGTGCTCTCATGCATGGTTCAATGTTGCTTGCCTCGAAGCGAGCATAGAAGGCAATTAGTTTGTCTTGTAGGCTTGTGTTGCTGGGCAGCTTGCGGCTGGGTTTCCATTTATAATCCATCCATTGAGTGTCAGAGCCGGCGTAGTAGGATCCGATCTTATTGACGTTGTGCCTGTTTGATGTCTCGTCGGAGGTCATAGTAGGATTTCTTATAAGCATCGGATTAGTGTCCCACTCCTTGAAAGCGACAGTTCTAGCCTTTGAGTATGGCCCTATACAGGTGGTGGGGTCCAGTCTTAGTGCCAGCATCAGTTTGTGATGGTAAATATACAGCTACGAAAAATATTGATGAAAACTAAATAGTATGGTCTGCAGCTTATCATGAGCTATTCTAACTCAGGTGAGCAAAAACTTGAGACTTCCTTAGCATTATCGCTTGCGCACCAGCTGTTGTTAGAAAAGAGACACCCTCCTTCCTACGTCTTACCTGAATCTGCCGTCCAGTCTTAACGATACATAGAAAAACCAGTGAGATGCATATTATCCATGTCTCTGTTCAGCTACGACTCAAAGAAAAATGGGATATTACAGTTTTTCAGGTCCCGTTGATAGGATAGTCTCCAACAGAGTTCATCCAGTTTGATCTCCAGTGACTGGAAGTTCGCCAATAGAACATAGGGCAAAGGCTCTCTTTTGATGCTGCTTCCCGGGGTTTAGGGCCTGGTCCAGAATAAGCATAATGTCCAGAGCTTCTGACTTGTTGTAGTAGAAATTTTAATCCAAATCGAGGTTAGTGATTGCTGTTCTGGAAATTATGCTGGACACAATATGTGCAAAAAAAGTAACGATCAGTGTAAAGAGCCCGTAAGACGACTGCTATCCACTGCAGCACCACCACTATAATAAGAACTAGAGACTGCGTGTAAGATGTCCAACAGTTGTTTTCAAGGTAGTCTACTCACTTTCGCATACACCTATTCATGGACCATTTATATTGCATCTGGTTTATAAGGACCAATATATCACATGCGCACTAGCACTAGCACAACATCATCACGTCATCCAAAGCAGACATGGAGGAATGTAAAATGTTAATATCTTTGGCTGTGAGTGATGGGAAAAAAATGTGTTCTCAGCTACAATTATTTGAGTAATTCATTGGATGTTTAGTGCACAAAGATGATAACTAAAATGTCTTATTAGGAATTTTCAAATTTGACTTATGTGGCCGTCTATGTAAATTGTATTTTTGGGCCAGGCGTCAGTTAAACTGCAGTACCGAAGCAAAACTATAGGAGAAGTCGAAAATGTGCTTCAAGACAGGTACCCTGAACTCAAAGGACTGAAACCAAATGAATTAAATACCCTCTATGTCAGGAAGCCTGCGCTTGTGGAATATACTGTACTACCACCATATTATAAACAGGTGGCATCAGGTAAGAGGCCTATGTTGTTATCACAAAATTCCTTTTAGGCCTACATGTTGGAACAAAACGACTAAATGTATGAACATGTACCTGACAAATGATCAAAGGTATGTATAAGGAAGGAAAAACATGACAATAAACAGTTATGAGAATTACAAAGTCTTCTCAAAAGTAAACTCACCTGTCTTCACGTCGACGATGGATAGGCCTACGCCCATTCACAAACTATTACCCACTCTCCCCTGTTTCAGGTATATATTGGAATTATAGCTAACTCAAATTACTCAAAGGCAAAGAAAATAAAGGCTTAGACAAAAACGTAACTGTAATGAGCTACAATCGGGATATGGCTGACATGAATGTTGCTAAATCGCAGTCTGCTCTCACAGACAATAATTGCATTATCAATGCGATGTAATCAACTAGACATTAGTGGAAACAACGGTGTAAAAACATGTTTTCAGTGTGATGTTTTCTGTGTGCGGTGTAAAGTAGGTCTACACATTTTAATAACCAAATTCTTATCAACATGAATGAGTTTGTATTTAGGTAGGGAAAATGGCACGCAACATTCACAATCCGCACGTGATCACCACATGATGTCATTGGGGATTTACTTTAGATGTTCTGCTTTAGATCTGAAACAGAGAGAAGTTTGTTGTGGTAGAGGAGTCAGAGCAGTTTGTTGTGGTAGAGGAGTCAGAGCAGTTTGTTGTGGTAGAGGAGTCAGAGCAGTTTGTTGTGGTGGAGGAGTCAGAGCAGTTTGTTGTGGTGGAGGAGTCAGAGCAGTTTTTTGTGGTAGAGGAGTCAGAGCAGTTTGTTGTGGTAGAGGAGTCAGAGCAGTTTGTTGTGCTGGAGGAGTCAGAGCAGTTTGTTGTGGTAGAGGAGTCAGAGCAGTTTTTTGTGGTAGAGGAGTCAGAGCAGTTTGTTGTGGTAGAGGAGTCAGAGCAGTTTGTTGTGGTGGAGGAGTCAGAGCAGTTTGTTGTGGTAGAGGAGTCAGAGCAGTTTGTTATGGTAGAGGAGTCAGAGCAGTTTGTTGTGGTAGAGGAGTCAGAGCAGTTTTTTGTGGTAGAGGAGTCAGAGCAGTTTGTTGTGGTAGAGGAGTCAGAGCAGTTTGCTGTGGTATAGGAGTCAGAGCAGTTTGTTGTGGTGGAGGAGTCAGAGCAGTTTGTTGTGGTGGAGGAGTCAGAGCAGTTTGTTATGGTAGAGGAGTCAGAGCAGTTTGTTGTGGTAGAGGAGTCAGAGCAGTTTGTTGTGGTGGAGGAGTCAGAGCAGTTTGTTGTGGTGTAGGAGTCAGAGGAGTACTCACAGACTAACGTCATAGTTTACCTATATTCACTATTTAAAATCAGAAAAGGTGTTGCTTTTCACAATCACATGTTGTTATACCAGCATAGCAAATGTAAGAGCATAATGTTCACTTGGATGCTACAGTTTAAAAAAAGTGTAGGCCTACTGGAGGGAATGTTGGTCATAATTGTGGTTTGAGCGTAAGATTCTATTTATACATTTACAGCTTCCATAGGCTGAGAACTGTATCCTTTAACCTCAAGTCAGAGCTAGACAGCAGGCTAAATAACAGATGCACCATGTTTGTGAAAGGGAGCACTGGGTTTGTAAAAACAGGATGGTCAACATCATGGCACATTTGGCAGCCCTTAGACCATGTGCACTCAACTCTGCAGTATCTGTATGTCCCGGAGTGCCCCATCTTGTAATCCGGTAAATATGTTGCCTTCTAGGGCATCAATAAGTCTGTGAGCACTGCAGTGCAATTTCCGCTGTGTACATGGTTGCTGCTGTCATATATGATATAATTAAATCTATAAACATTCTAACATAATTTCTAACGTAGCAACAAGATACTAACACACTTAAGGAAGTAGTATGAATGATTATTACACCTGCTGTCGCAACATCTGAATGCTTGTCTATGAAAAGCCAACCAATTTACTCCTGAGGTGCTGACCTGTTCCGCCCTCTATAACCACACTCTGATTATTATTTGACCCTCTTATTTGAACATCTTGGAGAAGGATCTGGCCTTAATGGCCTTGTGCTCTTAGAATCTCCACCCGGCACAGCCAGAAGAGAAATGGCCACCCCTCAGAGCCTGGTTCCGCTCTACGTTACTTCCCGTGGTTCCTGCCTTTCTAGGGGGTTTTTCATAGCCACCGTGCTTCTACATCTGCCTTGCTTGCTCTTTGGGGTTTTAGGCTGGGTTTCTGTATAACCACTTTATGACAACTGCTGATGTAAAAAGGGCTTTATAAATAAACTTGATTGGATGAATATGTAGCTTACTGCTCATGAACGATTCAATAATAATTGGTATAATAATAGACTTATGAATTGTTAGCACTCAATTTAAAATATATGCAAATTTAAGCCCCATTTAAACAGATGGCTTGATGACATGATTTCAGCCTGAATGTGGTGTCATATGAGCAGGTGCATGGGTGGAGAGGAATACTTCCAGTTTGGTTATATGCTAGTCAGTGGCCCACCACAAAAACATGTCAGTTCATTGTTTTATGTTGCAATGCAGTGGGAGAAGGCATCAAACAGAATTTGATCCCTCTTTCGGGGGATTTCCTGCTGGGATTTCTCACTTCAAAGGCAGGAAGGTGTGGAAGATCCATATGGTTTATCTGCTGCTCCAGGAGACCTTTCTGAAATGAATGTCAATGCCATGTTCTAATTTCCCATAACATATACAGTGGGGAGAACAAGTATTTGATACACTGCCGATTTTGCAGGTTTTCCTACTTACAAAGCATGTAGAGGTCTGTAATTTTTATCATAGGTACACTTCAACTGTGAGAGAAGGAATCTAAAAAATCCAGAATCAAAAAAATCCAGAAAATCACATTGTATGATTTTTAAATAATTAATTTGCATTTTATTGCATGACATAAGTATTTGATCACCTACCAACCAGTAAGAATTCCAGCTCTCACAGACCTGTTAGTTTTTCTTTAAGAAGCCCTCCTGTTCTCCACTCATTACCTGTATTAACTGCACCTGTTTAAAAGACACCTGTCCACACACTCAATCAAACAGACTCCAACCTCTCCACAATGGCCAAGACCAGAGAGCTGTGTAAGGACATCAGGGATAAAATTGTAGACCTGCACAAGGCTGGGATGGGCTACAGGACAATAGTCAAGCAGCTTGGTGAGAAGGCAACAACTGTTGGCGCAATTATTAGAAAATGGAAGAAGTTCAAGATGATGGTCAATCTCTCTCGGTCTGGGGCACCATGCAAGATCTCATCTCGTAGGGCATCAATGATCATGAGGAAGGTGAGGGATCAGCCCAGAACTATACGGCAGGACCTGGTCAATGACCTGAAGAGAGCTGGGACCACAGTCTCAAAGAAAACCATTAGTAACACACTACGCCGTCATGGATTAAAATCCTGCAGCGCACGCGAGGTCCCCCTGCTCAAGCCAGCGCATGTCCAGGCCCGTCTGAAGTTTTCCAATGACCATCTGGATGATCCAGAGGAGGAATGGGAGAAGGTCATGTGTGAGCTTTTTGGTCTAAACTCCACTCGCCGTGTTTGGAGGAAGAAGAAGGATGAGTACAACCCCAAGAACACCATCCCAACCGTGAAGCATGGAGGTGGAAACATCATTCTTTGGGGATGCTTTTCTGCAAAGGGGACAGGACGACTGCACCGTATTGAGGGGAGGATGGATGGGGCCATGTATCGCGAGATCTTGGCCAACAACCTCATTCCCTCAGTAAGAGCATTGAAGATGGGTTGTGGCTGGGTCTTACAGCATGACAACGACCCGAAACACACAGCCAGGGCAACTAAGGAGTGACTCCGTAAGAAGCATCTCAAGGTCCTGGAGTGGCCTAGCCAGTCTCCAGACCTGAACCCAATAGAAAATCTTTGGAGGGAGCTGAAAGTCCGTATTGCCCAGCGACAGCCCCGAAACATAAAGGATCTGGAGAAGGTCTGTATGGAGGAGTGGGCCAAAATCCCTGCTGCAGTGTGTGCAAACCTGGTCAAGAACTACAGGAAATGTAATTGCAAACAAAGGTTTCTGTACCAAATATTAAGTTCTGCTTTTCTGATGTATCAAATACTTATGTCATGCAATAAAATGCTAATTAATTACTTAAAAATCATACAATGTGATTTTCTGGATTTTTGTTTTAGATTCCGTCACTCACAGTTGAAGAGTACCTATGATAAAAATTACAGACTTCTACATGCTTTGTAAGGGGGAAAACCTGCAAAATCGGCAGTGTATCAAATACTTGTTCTCCCCACTGTATGTGTCACTCACATTCTACATTTTTACATTTACATTGTAGTCATTTAGCAGACGTTCTTACCAAGAGCGACTTACAGTTAGTGCATTCATCTTAAGATAGCTAGGTGGGACAATCACATATCACAGTCATAGTAAGTACACTTTCTTCAATAAAGAAGCTATCAGCAAAGTCAGAGCTAGTAAGCGGGGGAAAAGGAAAGGATTTAGCTAATCTGAGCTGAGCATGAATCTAAGGTCATTCACTCCCTTTGCTGATTGTTACACGGATTATCTGCATTGACCCTTTTTGCATGCTATTTTGACTCATCACATACGCTGCTGCTACTGTTTATTATCTATCCTTTCACCTAGTCACTTTATCCTTACCTATATGTACATACACCACATGGCCGAAAATATGTGGACACATGCTCGTCAAACATATCATTCCAAAATCATGGGCATTAATACGGAGTTGGTCCCCCCTTTGCTGCTATAACAGCCTCCACTCTTCTGGGAAGGCTTTCCACTAGATGTTGGAACATTGCTGCGAGGACTTGCTTCAATTGAGCCACAAGAGCATTAGTGAGGTCAGCATTGATGTTGGGTGATTAGGCCTGGTTCGCAGTCTGCGTTCCAATTCATCCCAAAAGTGTTTGATGGGGTTAAGGTCAGGGATTTATGCAGGCCAGTCAAGTTCTTCCACACCAATCTCGACAACCAGAATCGTCTAGAATGTCACTGTATGCTGTACCGTCAAGATTTCCCTTCACTGGAACTAAGGGGCCTTTGCCCGAACCATGAAAAACAGCTGCAGACCATTATTCCTCTTCCACCAAACTTTACAGTAGGTGCTATGCATTCGGGCAGGTAGTGTTCTCCTCACAATAATAGCACTTACAGCTCTAGCAGGGCGAGATTTGATGAACTGACTTGTTGGAAAGGTGGCATCCTATGACGGTGCCACGTTGAAAGTCACTGAGCTCTTTAGTACGGGCCATTCTACTGCCAATGTTTGTCTATGGAGATTGCATGGCTCTGTGCTCAATTTTATACACCTGTCAGCAACAGGTGTGGCTGAAATAGCCAAATCCACTAATTTTAAGGGGTGTCCACATACTTGTCGTCATTTTGTGTATCTACCTCAATTACCTAGTACACCTGCACATTGACTCTGTACTGGTACCCTGCATTGATGGGAAGGGCTCTTAAGTAAGCATTTCACTGTTAGTCTACACTTGTTGTTTACGAAGAATGTTGTTGTGATCATTATTTGTCTGTGGAAAAATGTGTTGTAAATGTAAGCCCATCATTGTTAATGTTGCTGCTCCTTTTCCAATAAAATGCATAATTTCATAATTAAATAATCTAAACAAATTATCAACAGAAATATAAGTGATTTATGTATGCATTAGGCTTGTGTAGATGACGGTAAATCTGAATGAAAGTGGACTTTTAATACCCACATTGAACTATGTACTGCATGAACTCACAGTTTTTCAATTTTCCTTTAGACGTTCAGCAATTTCATTACAGTAGCTACAATAGGTACATCCTCAAAAGATGCAGAGGAAAAATCCAGAGAGGATCTGAGGAGAGGTTAGATAGGGATAAAGACATGAGCTACAGATAAAATACGACAATACAAATGAGACTGCCTTGGAAACATTAACCATTAGACACCTCCAGCAGTGTCTAACAAACTAATTCACTGCAGGCAGCCATCAGAGATGGATGGAGAAAAAGCCCAGGCAAAGCTCCCTCTAAAGTCAGGAAATTAGCTTAGCTGTTTGTGTGGATGACTAGATATGGGCATCTCAATAAATATGGGTGCTTGGTAGGACAACACGGATTGTTTTATGGATTAGAGGTTAACTAGCTAGCTTTAGGCTCCCGAGTGGCGCATCGGTCTAAGGCACTGCATCTCAGTGCTAGAGGCGTCATTTCAGACCCTGGCTCGATTCCAGGCTGTATCACAATCCGGCCGTGATTGGGAGTCCCATAGGGCAGCGCACAATTGGCAAAGGGTCGTCCGAGTTTGGCCGGTGTATTCCTTTGTTGTAAATAAAAATGTGTTCTTAACTGACTTGCCTAGTTAAATAAAGGTGAAATAAAATACAAATATTATAACTTTTTCCCATACTGATAAAGTCAATGAATAATGTCACTAACAATTAAACAAGATGAAATGAGTTTGTGGAATTTCTGATTTCCTATACTGCTTGTTTTATCGTTACAACAATCCTGATGTAGTGAATGACAATATACAGTACGCAGTGTTGCATCGACTTTCGCTCAACACAAAGAGCAAATCAGGTCATTTATCATATCTCTAGCCTAGATCTTGTAAGATAGATTGCAGTTCACTTAATGAAGAGATGAGGTGATACAGTTCAAACAAGTCAGTAGTCTTCACACATCCAAAATTAAACCACAAAAAAATACTTTTATACGTTAGAGCTCAGAGATTCCGAATCCTGTCAACAACAAAAAAAAAGAAGACATTTAGAAATCAAGATAACATGAAGTCATCAGATTCACTTCAGTGCTAAAACTGCAACCTGTTGTGGTTTCACACCCAGTCCATTCTGAAAGCATTGCTATCTCCTACTGAACAGTGTTCTTATCTACTTGTACCATTCTAAAGCATGTGCCGGCTGTACAATTCTAAAGCATGTGCCGGCTCCAACTCAATCATCAAGTTTGCTGATGACTCGACAGTCGTAGGTCTGATTACTAACAACGATGAGACAGCCTACAGGGAGGAGGTTAGTACACTGGAGGAGTGGTACCAGGAAGGAAAGATGAAGGAGCTTATCATAGACAGAAGAGAGAGCACGCCTCCATCATCAACAGTGCAGCAGTGGATTTGGTCAAAAGCTTCTTCGGAGGGCACATCACTGAGAACATGAAGTGGTCTTGTCACACCAATATCGCCTGAACAACCTCAGGTGACTGAAGAAATTTGGCATGTCCCCTAAGACCCTCACAAACTTCTACAGATGCGCTATTGAGTGCATTTTGTTGGGCTGCATCACTGCCTGGTACGGCAACTGCTCCGCCCTCAACTACATGGCTCTCCAGAGGGTGGTGCGGGCAGCCAAACGTGTCACTGGGGGAACGCTGCCTGCCCTCCAGGACCATCAGACTGTTGAAAGGAAGCACAAACTAGATGTATTCACCACACTGGGCATTGCAGCTACAAAATCACCCATACAATTCACACAAGCATATATTTATACCTTTCGATAAGGCAGAGTCACCTCCTTGTATTTCTATGATAAACAATCGGTCTCTGTTGCTGGGCAAGAACTGAGTCTGTTCCTCCAATTGGTGTTATCGCGGCCCAGCCTGAGTCCAGATCTATCGAGCTCCTCCGTGCCTTTCACAAGTCTTCTTATCAGTCAGAAGAGGCCTTGAGTTATTGGGAGTACACATTCCTAGAGTCTACTGCAGTCCACTTGATAATTACACTTCTCACATACAAAGACCTTAAACCTAAAACTACTTTCAACCTCTAAGAATATACAAAACTGTAAACTCATACTAAGAGTATTTAATGATGTAAAACAATAAAGATATAAGACAGTGTTATACAACAGTAACTTACCATCTATCAACTCCAACCCCCAACCCTTATGGAATCATTCCTTCACTCAGAATCAGGCCCCTCTGCTCAACAACAATGCACATAGATCATTCCATCTAACCCATAACACAATAATGAACACTGGTAGGCTTATTATACAGCTATAAACATATTAAAATGGACTTGAGTCAGTCTTCAACAACATACACGCAACGTAGCTCATCGTAATATTTTTACTACTGTACATTGTATTTTAGTTACACCATTTACATTGTATACACACTGCATATTTATTTATACACTGGATTGTTGACAGCTTACTCTAATATACCTACTGCTGTACATATCCTTCGTAGTTGATCTTATGTAAATTCTCCCGGTGTACATACGTGTAGATTGCATTTGGTTACAGTGCTACTGGTGTTTCTTTTTTCAAAGAAACCAAATATGCTTCTCTGCATCTCTGCTAAAATATGGGTAAAATATTTAAAGGAATGTGAGTCTTATTCAGCATATTTAGTCAAAAGTTTGCTTTTCTAAAGTCCAATCTTGCAAGCAGGCATGCCAGCTAAGATACACAAAATATAAATGCAACATGCAACAATTTCAAAGATTTTACTGAGTTACAATTGCAACTGTTGGTCACAGATACCTTTAAAAAAAAGGTAGAGGCGTGGAAGTTGCTGGATGTTGGCGGGAACTGAAACACCCTATCGTACACGTCGATCCAGAGCATCCCAAACATGCTCAATGGGTGACATGTTTGGTGAGTATGCAGGCCATGGAAGAACTGGGACATTTTTAGCTTCCAGGAATTGTGTACAGATCCTTATGACATGAGGCTGTGCATTACCATGCTGAAACATGAGGTGATGGCGGCGGATGAATGGCACGACAATGGGCCTCAGGATCTTGTCACGTTATCTCTGTGAATTCAAATTGCCCTAGATAAAATGCATTGTGTTTGTTATCCGCAGCTTATGCCTGTCCTACCATAAACCAACCGCCACCATGAGGCACTCTGTACACAACATTGACATCAGCAAATCCACAAAACGCCATACACGCTGTCTACCATCTGCCCAGTTCAGTTGAAAACGGTATTCATCTGCAAAGAGCACACTTCTCCAGCGTGTCAGTGGCCATCGAAGTAGAGCATTTGCCCACTGAAGTAGGTTATGACGCCAAACTCAGTTCAAGACCCTAGTGAGGAGGTAGAGCACCCAGATGAGCTTCCTTGAGAGGGTTTCTGACAGTTTGTGCAGAAATTCCTCAATTGTACATACCCACAGTTTCATCAGCTGCCCGTATAGCTGGTCTCAGATGATGCCGCAGGTGAGGAAGCCTGATGTGGGGGTCCTGGGCTTGCGTGGTTACACGTGGTCTGAGGTTGGACTAATGTTACATTGGAGGGCCAAGTTAAACAATTTTGTGCACAAAATTGGAGAGAAATAAGCTTTTTGTGCTGATGGAAAATGTCAGGGATCTTTTATTTCAGCTCATGAAACATGGGACCAACACAAATTGTTTTTGTTCAGTATAGTTAGACAAGCTAGCTACTCTAACTCGATTGATAGTGTCAGGACTCTGGTTTGATCATCAGCCTTTCTGTTGTATTTGTCTTAATTGTCAGTTTCTCTCACTCTGCCATCACAGCTGCACCTCATTCTAATCAGTGCTCGTGGTCCCCTTACACACACCTGTCTCCCATTTTGCATTGATTTTCTCCACTACTTATGCCTCTCTCTTACTTTGCTTCTCTGTCAGTGTGTCTTGGTTTCTGTCCGTTTCACTACTGTCCTAAACCAGTCTTGATCTAGTTGTGCTTAGCTTACATTCTGTCTGTTTATTTAATCTTGTTTTTTCCCTCTGATTTGCCCAGTACCTGTACTCAATCCTGTTTCGGCTTGCTCACCCGGTTTTGATCTTCTGCTCTTGTTTTGGACTATTGACTTGGCTCTACCCCCCGGGCTGTGGATCTGCCTCTGGTTTTGACCCCTGCCTGCCCTGGGATTTCGTCTCTGTCCTGCCCTTCGCTCGGTGGCTCGGCTGCAATTTATATTTGTGTTTTGTTTCTTTTCTTTTTGGACAATAAATTGAGTTATCTGCTAATCTGCTCTTGGATCCCTTTTTATCCCAGCACCCGTAACAGATAGCCTGAAATGGCTTCTTGGTAACGTGTTATGAGGTTGGGAACCTATCTGGACGAGCTAAAACCAATTTCTATATGGCTAGTAGTATTACAGAGAAACTATTATTTGTATTTTGTATTATAATTATAATTATTTTTAACAGTAGAAATCTGAGGCGGCACGTGCCCCTTTGCCCCCATAGGCATGATGCCTCTGGCCAATAAACTTTGATTTGATTTATATATTTTTTATATCACAGGCAAATATCAATATTTAAAGGAGACGTACAGTATCTACTGTTTTTGATTTCATTATTTAACTTTTATTTTTGAGTTGAGTTGGAGATTTGAATCTAACATATAATTTGTCCTGTGTCCTCCAAAACATGACCCGCCAAACCGCGCTTCTTAACACCCGAGCCCTTAACACTGAAGCCAGCTGCACCAATGTGTCGGAGGAAACACTGTTCAACTGATGACTGAAGTCAGCTTATAGGAGCCCGTTGTGACACAGCCTGGGATCAAACCCTGCTCTGCAGTGCCTTAAACTGCTGCGCCACTATTTATTTTTTAAGTGGAGATCATTGTCATGATAACACATTGGAACAGTCTAGTCAGTGATGAATATCATAGCTACGCAGGGTTTGTTTAAAACACTGGATGGGAGACCAAAGAGTAGTTGCAGCTAGAAGTTGCAGTTGAAGATCTGACGTTGTTTTAAAGGTACAAATTCAACATATTTTATACAAGGTTTGTCTATGTTGAAATTTGGTTACCATGATGACATAATACTGTGATTGAAATTTGAAATCCAATGTACAGTATTTTCCACATAGATTCCACATCATAATACTTTGACAAATTACGTTGAAATAACATTGATTCAAACAGTTTGTTCCCAGGAGGCAGGAAACCATCAATTAGATTTTTAGGGGCTTCTGCCATGAATTTTAACTTCTGAACAGATTTACTGTCAAAACTTAAAAAGATTCAAGTTAATTTCCCCACAGATTAATCATATGCTCAATCTTGCCCATGAGCCAACTGCTGTTCTGAGAGACCTGTGATTCTCCTTGGCAGTGAAGAACTGCTTTAGAAGAGACATTTTGGCAACATTAACCTCTTGGAAGATTTACGTCTTTCATGGCTTTAGGCAAATTCATTCAGTTTGACTGTGTCCAATGCATGGATGCTGAGGGTGCAATTTTGTATGAATATCTATAAATCCAATTATATTTTTAATGTATACAGTATGTGTCAATCGGGTGGCAGAGTTCTGACTCCAGTCTCATCTAAGCATTCTAGTAGCTGTGGCTCAGGTTGTAGCCTTACACTACACAGGTGTGTCTCAGGTTATAGCCTTACACTACACAGGTGTGTCTCAGGTTATAGCCTTACACTACACAGGTGTGTCTCAGGTTATAGCCTTACACTACACAGGTGCTGACTACTATATGAACTGTTATAGGGCGACAGGTAGCCTAGTGGTTAGGGCGTTGGGCCAGTAACTGAAAGTTTGCTGGATAGAATCCCCGAGCTGACAAGGTAAAAATCTGTTTGTTCTGCTGACAGACTGGTTAAATGAACAGGTAAGTGAATATTTTGCATGGTTAAATTAGCTGTACAGGTAAATATACAGTTATATTTACAGGTAAGTGAATACTTGCATGGTTACATAAACTGTACAGGTAAATGACAGGAAGAGATACTTAAATAGCTAAATGTGTGTATGATAAAATTTGGGGTAATAATAGTAATTCCCTTAAAATACAGTCCTTAGTGCACAGGGTTTAATTACATTATATAGTCTAATAGCCGCCGGCAGGAAGGACCTCCTTAGTGCGCAGGGTTTAATTACAGATAACTGCACGTATTGCACATTCAATATACTAAAAGCAATGAAAAAAGATGCAACTGACAGGATACTAATATGCATTCCTGAGTGAATGACTACGTAAGTTAAGTCCAAGAATTACTTGCAATATTGCACGTGATATGATATAACATGATATAACTGTACATGAGTATGTATATACAGACCTGAATGAATAAATAAGTCCTGCGTGAATGAGTGATTACAGACCAGAGTTACTCACGGATGGATGCATAATTGTTAAACTAGGTTCTAGCACCCCAACAGTTCCAGGTCTGTGTTGCCGACGGCACGGCACCCCGGTTAGGCATTATATAGTCTAATAGCCGCCAGCAGGAAGGACCTCCTGTAGCGCTCTCTGGCACACCGTGGTGGGATCAGTCTGTGACTGAAGGTCACGTTGTCCATGATGGCCAGCAGTTTGGCCACGATGGCCAGCAGTTTGGCCAGGATCTGTCTCTCCGCCACCTCCTCTAGAGTGTCAAGGCTCATCCCCAGGACAGAGATAGCCTTCCTGATCAGCTTATTTACCCGAGAAGCATCACCGGCTTTTACGTTGGCTCCCCAGCACACCACTTCAAAAAAGTTGGCACTGGCCACCACAGACTGGTAGAAGGTATGCAGTAGTTTACTGCGCACGTTGAAGGACCTGAGCCTCCTCAGAAAGTAGAGTCGGCTCTGGCGCTTTTTGTACGGGGCCCCGGTGTTACCAGCCCATTCCAGCCTATTGTCCATATGGACTCCCAGGAACTTGTATGACCCAACCATTTACACATCCACCCCCTGTATAGGGACTGCAGTCAGTTGTGCCTTGGTTCTCCTGAAGTCCACCACCATCTCCTTTGTTTTGCTGATGTTGAGCTGAAGGTGGTTCTGCTCACACCACAACACAAAGTCACTGATTGTGCTCCTGTACTCCTCCTCCTGCCCACCCCTGATGCACCCTACAATTGCGGAGTCATCCGAGAACGTCTGTAGGTGGCATGTTTCAGAGTTATATTTGAAGTCTGAGGTGTAGAGGGTGAACAGGAAGGGGGACAGGACCGTTCCCTGGGGGGCCCCTGTGTTGCTCACTCTCCGTTCTGACACACAGCTCTGTAGTCGCACAAATTGTGGCCTACCGGTCAGGTAGTCCGTGACCCAGGAGACTAAGGGTGCTTCCACTTTCATCCTCTTCATCTTCTCACCCAGTAGCAGGGGCTGAATGGTATTGAAGGCACTGGAGAAGTCATAAAACATAACCCTCACAGCGCAACCTGTGTTGTCCAGGTGAGAGTAGGCCCTCTGCAGAAGGTAGATGATTGCATGGTCGCTGGTATGCAAACTGCAGGGGGTCCAGTGATGTACACACCAGGGGTCTGAGGTGAGCGAGGACTAACCTTTCCAGGGTCTTCATGATGTGGGATGTTAACGCTACAGGTCTGAAGTCATTCAGGACAGTGGGGTGTGCCTTCTTGGGCACTGGGACGAGGCAGGATGTTTTCCACAGCACAGGGCCCCTTTCTAGGCTCAGGCTAAGGTTGAAGGCACGCTGGAGTATTCCACACAATTGGTCAGCACAGACCCTAAGCACGCTTGGGCTGATGCCATCAGGGTCCGCCGCTTTCCACTGATGTAGTCTCTCCAGCTCTCTCTTCACTTGGTTGGTGGTGAAAGCCAGCACAGGTGGGGAGGTGGGGGGAAGGGGGGTGTTGAGGATCAGTCCAGAGGGAGCAGGGGTGGAGGTGGGGTCGCTGATTGTCTCAGCAGAGGTGTTGTGAACAAAGTGGGGGTGGGACAGCCGTGAGGGTGTGTGGCCTGGGGAGCTGGAAGGGAGGTGGACAGGGCCAGTATCAAAACTGTTAAAAAATTGGTTCAGCTCATTGGCTCTGTCCTGGGTCCCCTCCGTCTGCCCGCTGTTTGACTTTTTGAAGCCAGTGATATTTCTCATACCCTTCCACACCTCTCTCACCTGGCTCTACCTCAGCTTGTCCTCCATCATCTCCTTATGCCCTCTCTTCCCCTCAGCAATCCGCAACTTCAGCTCCCTCTGGATGCATTTCAATTTGTCCTTGTCCCTCTCCTTGAAGGCCCTCTTCTTCTCATTCAGCAGGGCCTTCAGGTAGCTGGTGACCCAGGGTTTATTGTTTGGAAAACAGCGTACCTTCCTGGTGGGTACAGTGTTGTCTACACAAAAATTAATATAGTCTGTTATGAAGTCAGTAAGTCCATCGATGTCCTCCCCATGAGCCTCACAGAGCACATCCCAGTCTGTTGTTTCAAAGCAGTCCTGTAGGGCCTCATTCGCCTCCGGGGACCATCTCCTAATGGTAGGGTCTCAGGCTAACAACTCAATGTCCGGGCTACAAAACTCTTCCTTAAGAGTAATATGGTTCGGATTACACCATCTGTTGTTAACTAGTAGAAATGTGCTATAAAATCCAAATAATAATGATTAATTATTATTATTTGGTCACATCTCTCTATTATGCGTGGGAATACTTTGGAACAGATTTCCAAAATTAATATCACTTGGAGCTGATTCCTCTTGTTTTTACAGCCTTTTATGTACAACAATGAACAGTTTTATTTAATTATTATTTTTACTTGGGAGCACCAAATAAAACCACCCACGGGCCGCCAGTTGGGAAACCCTGCTTTAGTCAAATGTTTTGACTCAGCTTTGAGTATTTACGTTGCTCAGACAATACTAAAGAACAATTCGTAAAGTTCCAAAGCACTCACTTTCAACACATCATAAAACATGTGTCAGGAATGTGTCAGTAGTTGTGTAATCTCAAAGTAAACTGGCCAGTAAATTGGTAGGAATATATTGTGTATGCCTATACATTGCACAGAAACATAAATACAATAATTTGGCTGATGCTTGTGGATTCCACCCTGTCGGAACAATATGGTTGACTGAGCATTCACCTTTCATGACTTCTCACTCAGAGGCCTTTGGAGGCCCACTGGATTTAATTAAAAAGAGAAAGCGCCTCCCAACACAACCCTGACCTGCCACAGACTTCCCCTCCAATTAGCTGCACTACGAGAGCCAGTCTCAGAGGTTTAAGGCAATACCATTTATGTGAGTCAGTGACGGATAACAGTGTTGAGCTACTGCATTTACTAGAGCTCTCTTGTGAGGCGGTGTAGATCAACTTTCTTTCATCTCAACTGATTCCAACCCTACAGTATTCTTTAGTTTGAAGTGAAATTAGACCTATTATGATTATGTTTTATACAGGTCGAAGGACATCTCTGCTAGTGACCTGATCCTCTGGCAACAACAGCACGGTAACAGCTGAAGGGGCAGGCCAGAGATCACATGGACCAGCTCAGGTGAGACACTGGACTGGAAGACGAGGAGATTGCGTCTGCAACGGAGTACAGGCAGCTCTGGAGGATTCACTTTTCATCCCTGTCAACCCCAGACGACCAGATGATGATAAGATGATGGGAGGGTGAGTGACAAGATTTTCAAATTAGGTAAAATAATGATCCCTCACTCCTCTCCCAGTTTGCCTACTAATAAACATGAATATTGCCTACATGGGCAATATAACCAAATGAAAACATATACAATTGAGACAGCAACTGTGCAGCTATTGTGAGGATTTTGGGGCTTTTCTTATTTTTACAATGTGTTTTAGTTTAGCTAAAAGAGTTCTAATTTCAAGAGGGGGGTCTTACAACTCATTTTGAATACTCAGTTAATTTGCCATTTCTTTTCAGAGCCTGTTTCAGTCAAACATAACATGTTACAGTTTATACCTCAGATTCATATTCCTATTGCATTGAGAGCCTGGACCATAATGCATCTGGGTGTGTTAGATTTACCTTCTCACCACCAGGAAGTCCATAGCCAAGTGTAATGAGGGGAGAGTGCAGGCATGCTGTTGTTAATCCTCTTTATGGGTCCATTTAAATGGTTTTGTTTCCAAGGGAAATTTAGAGAGAGGACCAGATCTGATCCTTCCTCTCCTATTTCTATAAGGAATTACAGCAGGGTCTGCTTTGACCTCTGTGACCTGTGCTTGTGTACATGGTATGTATGTTTTGTATGGATTGAAACATGCCACGTGTCAATGGGTCTATTTGACACCATGGCACCGGCTTATCTAGAAACATATTTACATATATTGATGTTTCAAATCACATTTCAAATACTCTGAACAGTGAAACTGAACAAGTCCTACCTCAGTGGATCTCAGAGTTAGTGAAAGATGAGTTAGTGCAAGATGAGTGCAAGATTAGTGCGAGATGAGTTGTGCTCATCAATAGAGCCATTCTGACACATGCTAGCTATTTTGTGGATGTAGAGTTTTCTTCCCTCATGTATAACACTCCCACATGCTGACAATTTTAATTGCTGATTATGTTTGGCTCATTTTAGATGTCCTCTTCTCAGCGGGTTGGCCCTTTTCAGAATATCACTGCATCATCTTAGCAGAACAAAGCTTTTTCAGCCTGCTGGTTTCATACACAGACTCATAGCAAAGGCTGAAACAGAGGTTCACGTACAGTACAAATGCTTCCCTTCAGAAGCTTTGGAAATCAAAAAAACAATGGATGTTCAGGCGTAATTTGACAGACTTTTAAATGAGTTGGTGGATGAATAGGGTTTAATTGGCGTTAAGTGAACATGGGCCTCCTGAATGGCAGGTGAAAAATTATATCACCAGCCATTCTGACATGGCATGTGGGAATTTATTTTCAGATTTTATGTTCAGAAACTCTTCAGAAGAAAGTAAATTAATATGATGTTGACTTTCAACCTGGAAGTGGTAGACCGAACCACACACATCGACTTCCCTTCAAAGTTTTTAACCTGCGCCTCCAAGTAAAGTTAGGTAGACAATGAGAAGACTTGGCAGATAATTTTCATCCTTGTCAATGCAACTCCTTTCCACAAATGTTACTTACTTTGCCTTTGGAGGCTAAACCAAAATTCTACACTGAACTAGGACTGACCTTTGACTCAAATGTGTTGCCATTTGCAGAGGTCACAGGTTCTCAGGCGGTGGTAATTTCAGAAGAGAACATGGTAAATATGTTTGTGAAATATTAATGCAAGCCAAAATCAATATTCTCAGCTATGCCTATATCTCTGCTGTGTGACATATTCTGCCCACTGTAGTTTTCAGCCACAGAGAGAGATGTGATGACATCATCTCTGTGTACCTCTCCGGCTCTCTGAAGCCACAGTGTGCCATTTACACTGATGCTGATTCCACTCTGTGCGAATGAGAAGATACTGCGGTGAGTCGACTCTCATATCTGGACACTGATAGGTTCAACACACCCCTGCCTCCAGGGACACCACACCCATCATCCCTGATAGCATACCACTCGCTGCTCTCCTTACTCACCCAGGCATCCCCCCTCTCGCCGGGGCGCGTTAAATATTTAATTTGTAAACGTGTTGCGGAAGATCACACGAGCACTCACAAAGGACCCTCAGCTGAGTATGCAACGCTCTGATAAATGTTTCAGCATTCCATTTCACCAGCCCCCTGTTAAGTCACCATGAGCCTCGAGCTGACCCTTGCAAGAATTATACCTGTTTTCCTTGAAATATTTATTATTTAAATCAAATCAAATCAAAGTTTAGATAGATAGGTACTTTATTGATCCCCGAGGGGGAAATTTCTTTGTCAAGCAGCTACAACAAAACACAGGGCAGGTGCAAAATGCCACAACGAAGGTACACAAAAACTATTGGTCACGTACACAGATTTGCAGATGTTATTGCAGGTGCAGCGAAATGCTTGTGTTTCTATCTCCAACAGTGCAGTAATACCTATTAACACAAATCGAATAAAAACAATACACATATAATCCAGAATGAGCAATGTCAGAGACTAGAATATATATACATACAGTATATATATATATATATATATAAATATATACAGTATACACACTGTATAATGGTGTGTAAAGACAGTATGGACAGTATATGAATAGAAACAAGTTTATACAGTGCCTTCAGAAAGTATTCAGACCGCTTGACTTTTTCCACATTTTGTTACATTACAGACTTATTTTAACATTACAGACTCATCCTCGCCGGCGTTCTAACCGGCGGTCGGGGGAAGATGGTAGCAACACCCACACCTGTTCCACATTGGTCATCAGGGTCACTATTTAACCATGTATGTTTTGTTCACCCCTCGCGGGTTATTGTCTTTAGTGTGTTGCTGTCTGTAATTAAAACCTTTGTCTCTTGTTAAAATCTATTTTTGTCTTTTTCGCCTCATCTCTCACTTTCACCCCTCGCAATATCACAGAGACTCGAAATTGAGCTCAGTTGCATCCTGTTTCCATTTATCATCCTTGAGATGTTTCTACATCTTGATTGGAGTCCACCTGTGGTAAATTCTATTGATTGGACATGATTTGTAAAGGCACACAGCTGTCTATATTAGGTCCCATAGTTGACAGTGCATGTCAGAGCAAAAACCAAGCCATGAAGTCAAAGGAATTGTCTGTAGAGCTCCGAGACAGGATTGTGTCGAGGCACAGATCTGGAGAAGGGTACCAAAACATTTCTGCAGCATTGAAGGTCCCCAAAAACACAGTGTCCTCCGTCATTCTTTAATGGAAGACGCCCGGCCAAACTGAGCAATCGGGGGAGAAGGGCCTTGGTCAGGGAGGTAGCAAATTGTATGGTCCCATATTGTATAGAAATATCCTTCCTTGTTCCTAAATATTGCACATATTTTCTCCAGTGCTAACACTTTAAAGATATCACAATACCACTGATTTATTGTTGGTGGCTGGTCTTTTATCCAGTTAAGGAGAATGCATTTGATGGCCAAAAATAGTACTTTTTTAAGAAGATTGCTAAGGTAAGTGATGGCATGTTCCTGGTGACACCCATTACAAATAACCATGGGTCCATTCTTATAGGACATATGAACATGCCCTCCAGCTCTGTTATTAATGGTCAAGTGTCAGGCTCTGGCCATAGAGAAGCAATAGGCATCTCTATGTAGCTATGGGCAGAGTCTGACAGTGTCGTTCTTTTCTGTTTCTTTGTGGGGTTTGGGTGGATCTCTAATTAGAGGCAGCTGCTAACCATTGTCTCTAATTAGGGATCCAATATATGTCGAGTCTGTCCCTCACGCGGGTGTGGGTTGTTATCGTTACATATCGATGTATGTCGCAGTCACGGTGAGTAAGTTTATTCGTTACGTCCGTTCATTTAGTGTGTTATTTGTGAACGTGACGTTCGGTAGTCTGTTGAGGGTTTGTGTTAATTTTAGTTCGTCATTTTGATCTTTATACATAGAAATTCTATTTAACTATACATAGTATATAGAAATCTAAATAAAGAAATGTCGAACTACTATCCCTGCGCTGCGTCTTGGTCTCTCCACATCCCGAACCGTGACAGAACAACCCACCAATACGAGACCAAGCAGCGCAAATGGGGAGAGACGGAGAGCGAGATAGCCCCGCGTCGGTTTACCAACATCGAACTCCTCGGAGGGTTCGAGTCGGACTCTTCAGAGGAGGACGAGGAGGAGGACATGCTTCGGTTCCCTCACCCGTGGGGGCTCCTGGAGGAGCCAACTCCACTCCCCATGTGGACCATGGGGAGACCCAGGTACCAATGGGGGGCTCAGAGCAAGGAGCAGGAGGAAGAGCTGGAGGAGCATTTTGGGGAGGTTCTGAGGGAATTGGTGGAGATAGAGGAGGAGGTCGAGAGGGAGATGGCGGAGTGGACCAGTCCAGGTCCGGTCAGATACTCCCCTTCCAGGCCAGAGCAATCCGCTTCACCGATGTCCAGTCTGGGTCCGGACCTCTGCCCGACTCCCCGCACCCAACCTCCAGTGCGTGCGTCTAGCCAGGTGCGTCCCGTGCCAGCTCCACGCATTCGACCTCCGGTGCGCCTTCCCAGTCCGGTACGACCCGTGCCGGCTCCCCACCCTGAGCCTCCAGCGAGGGTCAGCCACCCTGAGCCTCCAGCGAGGGTCAGCCACCCTGAGCCTCCAGCGAGGGTCAGCCACCCTGAGCCTCCAGCGAGGGTCAGCCACCCTGAGCCTCCAGCGAGGGTCAGCCACCCTGAGCCTCCAGCGAGGGTCAGCCACCCTGAGCCTCCAGCGAGGGTCAGCGCCTCTAAGCCTCCTGCGAAGGTCAGCGCCTCTAAGCCTCCTGCGAAGGTCAGCGCCTCTAAGCCTCCTGCGAAGGTCAGCGCCTCTCAACCTCCTGCGAGGGTCAGCGCCTCTCAACCTCCAGCGAGGGTCAGCGCCTCTCAACCTCCAGCGAGGGTCAGCGCCTCTCAACCTCCAGCGAGGGTCAGCGCCTCTCAACCTCCAGCGAGGGTCAGCGCCTCTCAACCTCCATGGCCGGAGCCGTTTGCCCCACCGGGGCCCAGTCCGGGCCCGGTTGTTTTCCCAGCTCCATGGCCGGAGCAGTTCGTCCCACCGGTGCCCAGTCCGGGTCCGGCGGTTTTCCCTGCTCCATGGCCGGAGCAGTTTGTCCCACCGGGGCCCAGTCCGGGTCCGGCGGTTTTCCCTGCTCCATGGCCGGAGCAGTTTGTCCCACCGGGGCCCAGTCCGGGCCCGGTTGTTTTCCCCGCTCCATGGCCGGAGCCGGTTACCCCACCGGTGCCCAGTCCGGGCCCGGTTGTTTTCCCCGCTCCATGGCCGGAGCAGTTTACCCCACTGGTGCCCAGTCCGGGCCCGGTTTATTGCCCAGCACCATGGCCGGAGCCGTTTGTCCCACCGGTGCCCAGTCCGGGCCCGGTTGTTTTCCCCGCTCCATGGCCGGAGCCGTTTGCCCCACCGGGGCCCAGTCCGGGCCCGGTTGTTTTCCCCGCTCCATGGCCGGAGCCGTTTACCCCACCGGTGCCCAGTCCGGGTCCGGTTGTGTTCCCCGCTCCATGGCAGGAGCCGTTTACCCCACCGGGGCCCAGTCCGGGCCCGGTTGTTTTCCCCGCTCCATGGCCGGAGCCGTTTGCCCCACCGGGGCCCAGTCCGGGCCCGGTTGTTTTCCCCGCTCCATGGCCGGAGCCGTTTGCCCCACCGGTGCCCAGTCCGGGCCCGGTTGTTTTCCCAGCTCCATGGCCGGAGCAGTTCGTCCCACCGGTGCCCAGTCCGGGTCCGGCGGTTTTCCCTGCTCCATGGCCGGAGCAGTTTGTCCCACCGGGGCCCAGTCCGGGCCCGGTTGTTTTCCCCGCTCCATGGCCGGAGCCGGTTACCCCACCGGTGCCCAGTCCGGGCCCGGTTGTTTTCCCCGCTCCATGGCCGGAGCCTTTTGCCCCACCGGTCCACAGCCCGGGACCGGTGATAAGGAAGGGGCACGGGACAAAACTGTCCACAGCGCCGGAGCCGCCCCCGATGGACTAGTTTTCCCGCCCATTTACCCCCCCGTGTTTTGTGTGTGGTTTTTTTTAGGCGTCCGGGAGTCCGCGCCTTGGGGGGGGGGTACTGTCAGGCTCTGGCCATAGAGAAGCAATAGGCATCTCTATGTAGCTATGGGCAGAGTCTGACAGTGTCGTTCTTTTCTGTTTCTTTGTGGGGTTTGGGTGGATCTCTAATTAGAGGCAGCTGCTAACCATTGTCTCTAATTAGGGATCCAATATATGTCGAGTCTGTCCCTCACGCGGGTGTGGGTTGTTATCGTTACATATCGATGTATGTCGCAGTCACGGTGAGTAAGTTTATTCGTTACGTCCGTTCATTTAGTGTGTTATTTGTGAACGTGACGTTCGGTAGTCTGTTGAGGGTTTGTGTTAATTTTAGTTCGTCATTTTGATCTTTATACATAGAAATGCTATTTAACTATACATAGTATATAGAAATCTAAATAAAGAAATGTCGAACTACTATCCCTGCGCTGCGTCTTGGTCTCTCCACATCCCGAACCGTGACATCAAGTCCAAAACAGACGGCGATGAGTGCCTCTGTCCTTCTTACACTTACTAACAGTTATCAGCAAATTCTGCTTTCATTTTATTCCATATAATGGGAGTCCTATGAATCCCTTTGCATAATCTTATAATGCATCTATTGCACCTTGTTTCAGGTGAACAGTTGTCTTTCTTCAAGCATAGCCTTTGTCCAATTTTGAATTTCTGGGCCGTTTCCGTTTCCCATACCCTAATCAGAGCACTTAAGTTACTTTCAGCATTGTATGGCAGCATAAAATGAAGAGATAAAGTGTTTAGCTTTCAGCATTCCACAGGAGATTGCATATTGGGTTATTTGGGGGAAACACCATCTTAGATTCAATTGAATGTCGTACTTGCAGATTGTCTCTGTGGTACAGACATTTTGGGGGGGGATTTGCTGAAACGAAAGCAATATGTCACCATCAAACATTCTGTATCTGACATTGACCTTATACCTTTCTGGTGCCAGAGGTGGAAAATGCTATCAGAGACGCCAGGAGAAAGACGTTGTTATTAACAAGGGGAGTCCAAGCAGAAAAGTAATCCTTTCTCCCAAGGTGTTTGCAAATATCTCTCCAGATCTTAAAGGTGGTGTTAAGAATCGGTTTAGGTTTCACTTCTGTGATGACTGAGTTTCTATAACCAGTCATAACACTGATTAATGAGTATGGAGATATTAATACAGGAGTCATTACTGACCCAGTTAGAGCAATGTTCATCTCTGAGCCGTTCTGCAATTATGTGAGCATGACAAGCCCAGTTATAAAATAGCAAATTAGGAGAGCAATCTGTACCTTTTCTCTTTAAAGCTGAGTCAATACTTTTTTACATTTGATAGCCAAATTAATTCCTTTCAAATTAATAGTAGGTATCTTTTTTAATGATCATGCTGTTTAATCAGCTTCTTGATATACCACACCTGTCAGGAGGATGGATTATCTTGGTGAAGGAGAAATACTCACTAACAGGGATGTAAACAAATTTGTGTAATCATTTATAGAGAAATATGCTTTTTGTGCATATGGAAAATGTCTGGGATCTTGAAACATGGGACCAACACTTTACATGTTGTGTTTATATTTTTGTACAGTATACATAAAAAGTTGGGTTAACAGTATGTAAACATTATTAATGTGACCAGTGTTCAATGACTTTACTGTAGGGCAGTGTAGAGTACTGAGTACTAGTGGTGACTGTTTAGCAGTCTGATGGCCTGGAGATAGAAGCTGTTTCTCAGCCTCTCCGTTCTAGCTTTGATCCACCTGTACTGTCTCCGCCTTCTAAATGGTAGTGGGGTGAACAGGCCGTGGCTCAGGGGGCTGAGGTCCTTGATGATCTTCTTGGCCTTCCTGTGACACCGGGTTCTGTAGATGTCCTGGAGGGCAGGCAGTGTGCCCCTGGTGATGCGTTGGGCTGACCGCACCACCCTCTGGAGAGCCCTGCAGTTGTGGACGATGCAATTGCCTTACCAGGCGGTGATACAGCCCGACAGAATGCTCTAAATGGTGCATCAGTAAAAGTTTGCGAGGGTCTTAAGGGCCAAGCCAAGTTTCTGCATTGTCGGCACTGTGTTTTCCTTGAAGCGGGCCAAGAAGGTGTTTAGATTGTCCGGGAGCAAGACGTCGGTGTCCTCGATGTGGCTGGCTTTACCTTTATAATGCGTGATTGTCTGGAGTCCCTACCACATACGTTATGTCCTTACCTAGCCTCAAAACACTTCATGATGACAGATGTGAATGCTACAGGGTGATGGTCATTTAGTTCAGTTACCTTCGCTTTCTTGGGTACAGGAACAACGGTGGACATCTTGAAGCAAGTGGCGACAACAGACTACGATATGAAGAGATTGAATATGTCCGTAAACACTCCAGCCAGCTGGTCTGCACATGCTCTGAGGATGCGGCTGGGAAAGCCGTCTTAGACGGCAGCCTTGAGAGGGTTAACACGCTTAAATGGCTTACTCACGTCAGCCTGGAGTCCCTGCCACATACGTCTTGTGTGTCTGAGCCATTGAATTGTGAATCCACTTTGTCCCTGTCGTTTTACGTCTTTGATTGCCTTCCGGAGGTCATAGCTGGTCTGTTTGTACACGTTCATGGTTAAATGCGGTGGGTCCCGCTTTCAGTTCTGCGCAAATGGTGCTATCTTTCCATGGTTTTTGGTTTGGATAAGTTCTAATCGTCACAGTTTGAACATCCTCTATGCACTTGAACCCCGTCACGAGTCAGTGTATACGTTATACTATTCTAAGAGGTGACCAAGAACATTTCCCAATCTTGAAGCATAGATTCCGATTGTTCAGCCCAACGTTGTATAGTCCTTAAGTTTCTGCCTATAGGTGGGGAGGTGCAGAATAGAGATGTGATCTGATTTGAGGGGGGGGGGCTTGGGAAGACAAATTCAGGGAAAACACATTTCTGCTGGAATTTCTGGCGAGTTACCTAATACCCAAACGTTTTTACAAGAAAGTTCTGAACAAATAATGTAAGAAATAACTGAACAAAAATATAAAACCAACATGCAACAATTTCAACGATTTTACTGAGTTACACTTTTTACGAGCGGAGATAAGGATTAACAAAGTATATTTATTAACTAAATCAAACTATATACAATTAACAATGGTGTGTGTAGTCAGTAATCAGTAGTGTAAGTGAGTGGATGCGTGCATAGATGTAATAATGAGGAGTGCTGAAAGGTGCCAAAGCAAACAAACAATAAGGCCACAAAAAGTGCCACAACCAAAAATCAAACAGTGTGTCTGCATGGAGAGAGTCTCCTCTCCTGAATGGGGGAAAGTGCATTTATCCCTGGGACACACCCGAACCCAGGTGTGTCCCATTCCTCTGACAACCCTCCCGGCTCCGCCCACCGACATCCTATTAAGGGAAACAAGAACAAAGACAGATTTTGGCAGACAGAGTGGGAGGGTCTTCACCCCCCCCATAAAACCAGGGACCACCAAGGACCCCGGAACACCACACCAACCATACACAAACACTGCCCTGGTTACCCCTATCCCACTGCCCCAGCCAACCTTGTCCTCCCCAGACCTCAGCAACCTTTGCACACAGGAAGCAACCTTTAAGAGGAAATCATTAAACAAGAACAGCAGGGAACAGAGAACAGGAGCAACAGGACAACACAAAATATACAAAATAAGCAGTTGTCAGTCCCGTGGATGACACGCATACACTCGGGGACAACGCGTATGAAGAAACGCACTTCCAGCAGTATCTGCATAACCACTATGTCAATATCGCGTTCTATTAAGTTTGTAAGAGTAGTTATATCAGAAAACAAAACTGGAAAACTCAGAATCAGACCAACCAACTCGTCTCGCCTATCAGCAGGTAGATGAGTAATGCTATCCAAAACATCCAGTGTTTCTGAATTTTTCAATCTACCCTGCAGTACGCAATTGTCGGGACCAGGGACATCCTCCTCACCATGCACGGACCTAGCATGACAAAAAGAAGAACCCAGCGATGTACTAGTACCGTTGCAGAGAAACGTGGATAATAGGTTTTAAGCAGATTTACATGGCACAGTTGGTGCGTTTTCCTCCATTCCAGAGTGGCAAATAAATACAGTAGTTTTGCTCAGTGCACTGGCGCACAACCATATATTGAAACTTGGCGTGAAAAGGAGAACCAACATTTGGCAGCAGAGCAAGAGCCTGATCACCTGGAATAAAATGATGAGGCTCAGCTCGCCGATCAAATATGCCTTTCATCCTCCCTTGTGAAGATGATAGCTTCTCTTTAGCCATCTCACCAGCAGCATACAGGCATCGCCGGAAATCACACACATAAGATAACAGGGACTGAAGTGGCCCTCCTCCCAATACTTCATCTCTGTACAATAAGCTCTCAACAAAGACTTAAGTGTTTGATGGAAACATTCCAGTGCTCCTTAGCTCTGCGCGTGATATGCACTAGCCAAATTGTGTTTAATATGGAGCTGTTGGAGAACCTGACCAAACAGATTAGAGGTGAATGACCTCCATGATGTTATGAGAAAAGTGTTTGCTATTTGATGCAAATACTTGATTTTTGAGATGTGTTTATGGTGTTTTGAATACAGTGTTTCATCTTGCAGGAGATATGAGGCATTTTGCATTTTGTGTGTGCAATTTTTGGATTTGAAAAATGAGACCTAGTTTCAGAAAACGTATGAAAGCAGTTGTAAGTTCATATAAGGAAATCAGTCAATTGAAATAAATTCATTACGCCCTAATCTATGGATTTCACATGACTTGGCAGGGGTACAGCCATGGGGAGCCAGGCCCAGTCAATCACAATTAGTTTTTCCCTACAAAAGGGCTTTAATACAGACAGAAATAATATTCAGTTTCTTCAGCTGTCTGTGGCTTGTCTCAGACGATCCTGCAGGTGAAGAAGCCGGATGTGGAGGTCCTGGGCTGGAGTGGTTACACGTGGTCTGCGGTTGTGAGGCCGGTTGGACGTACTGCCAAATTCTCTAAAATGACGTTGGAGCCAGAAAAAATGTATGGACATTAAATTCTCTGGCAACAGCTCTAGTGGATATTCCTGCAGTCATCATGCCAATTGGACGCTCCCTCATCTGTGGCATTGTGTTGTGTGACAAAACTGCACCTTTTAGAGTGGCCAGCACAAGGTGCACCTGTGTAATGATCATGTTGTTTAAACAGCTTCTTGATATGGATGGATTATCTTGGCAAAGGACTATCCTCGCCCCCACCTCTTTGCCCCCGCCCACACACACACACATCTCAGTGTAATTCTATGCATGTCACAGTCTCTTAAACAGCCTAATCCTCTCTCTCTCTAAGGTAATCCTTTCATTACCACTTAACACCTCACCAAGTATTCTCATTCAGTCCAGGAGCATTTTCCAACAATACTATAGTGCTATACACTATGAACACAGTTGTTATCTCGTTATAAGAAAGCCTAGGTAATTCGAACACATTCTCCAATAAACCCTCTCCATGTAAATTATGTACAGTAAATGATTTACCTAAAGGATGAAAAGGTAGGCATAGTGTCATCTGAACAGTTTCACTGAGGGTTTAATGTTAATCTCTGTGTCACCTGAACAGTTCCATTGAGGATTTACTGTTAATCCCTGCGCCATCTGAACAGTTTCACTGAGGGTTTAATGTTAATCCCTGTATCATCTGAACAGTTTCACTGAGGGTTTAATGTTAATCCCTGTGTCATCTGAACAGTTTCACTGAGGGTTTAATGTTAATCCCTGTGTCATCTGAACAGTTTCACTGAGGTCTTAATGTTAATCCCTGTGTCATCTGAACAGTTTCACTGAGGGTTTAATGTTAATCCCTGTGTAGTTTCTCCAAAAGACTACTTTCGGGAATAAGAACTTTTTAGGGAGCAGTGAAGTGAAAACACACATTTAACACTGAATACGCAGAAAATAGTTATTCAGAGGCAGGTTGAAAATAGAATGAGCATATCCCGCCTCTCAATAATAACAATAATTATAGGGAGAATGAAGACTACTTTCCCACTAGCTGTATGGCTCTGTCCATTATCACATCTAATTGACTTCACTGGCTAATGAATCATAAATGCCCTATCTGCAAACCAATCATGTGCAAATGGCTTTCATATGAATTATTAGCTAAAGTATCAGATACAGTATATCGTTTGACCATTTACTGCTACAACCTCTGATATTCAGCCTACCAGGCTATCTGAGCACTACTCAAAATTGTACATTTCAGTGCATGTGTTGTTACAGACTATGTGACTCCTATTATCGAAAAGTTCACATCACTAGTGAAGCAGGGAACAATAAGGCATTACGGACAATGCTCAGAACTAAAGAAATGCTAACATTCCACTTCTGCTCAAACAATGAGAGTAGAACAATAGATTCTGGTCTGTGGTGCTCTTCCTCGTATGGGGGACCTCATCAATAAAGTAATTGTTTAAGCTCCCAGCAGGTCTCAGTGCAGGCTTTAAAATGTATGAACAGCAGTACAAACAGACAGTGGATGGTTTGAAAAAGCAGCCAGCAGAGAGTCCTTAGCAATAACAACACAATCAATCACATCTCACACTAGTCACACACAACCCCAGGTTCCCTAGCAGTGCATTCCAAATGCATTCTCACATTCACATGTTCTCTGGTCCATCATCATATCTCATAGTGTTAGTAGGTTGTTCCATCATGGGGGGTGGGAGTGTGGTATATTGCCAGCTTAATCTCAGAGCCTCTCTGTGTAAAATCCTGTTAAGCCTGCAACACACTTCAGGCTTTTTAGAAATCCTATGACCACACTACCTTTCACTAAACAAGTCTTGGAGAGAGTTCTGAGAATGGAGTTGCTAGCATTCCTCTAACAGTAATGTTCTTTGGAGTGCGCAGCAACGGGGTCAATTAAGATACCAAACATGTTTGACATTTGATTGGGAGTTTCCTGACTGTGCCTATAGAACCTTTCACATGTTGTCCCTTTAATTCCACTATGATGTCCCCAACTTTTATGGAAGCCTTAATAATTTGGAATGCCTTGCCAGATATCAGTTGTGTTATCTGTTAAAGCACAGGTGTCAAACTCATTCCACGGAGGGCGAGCGTCTGCAGGTTTTCGCTCCTCCCTTGTACTTGATTGATGAATTATGATCACAAATTAGTAAGGAACTTGAAAAGAACTTAGTAAAGAACTTGAATACTGATGAGAGCAAGGCCACTAAGGCGTTCCTGTGACATGGTGGACCTCAGGTAGGATTTGATGAGCTTCAGCTTTGAAAAGCTCCTCTCTGCTTCAGCTACGGTCTCTGAGAGCTCCCTTTCGTGTATAAATATCAGCAGCTCAGGCAGGGTCATGGTCTTCGATGGCAAGTCAGGCAAGTTCTTCAGTTCCTGTGCAAGCTCTCTGCCATCCAAGTCTGAGTGTTCTTTATAGTGCAGTGTCATACTAAGGGCCTCACATTGTTCTGTCAGCTCCTTATTTGAGAGACTCTGGAAGGTTGACAGCACTCCAAACTTCTCTCCCTCATTTTCCAATGTGGAAAATCTTTCCTGAAGGGCTGAGGTTGCAGCATCAACAACGACATTGAAAAATGTCACCTCCAGCTTCTTCAGGGCATCACTCAAAGGCTCATCAAATGATTTGTATGAAAAGGGCCACTTTGTGGACATCAGCCTTTTTTGTTGTAGAACGGCCTCTACATTCATACACACGCAAATATCCTTGGCTGATGTTTGTGCCGTCATAAAGCCTGTTGCCCTGTAGTTGCTGAGACCTCTCTCTGTTTTTCTGAGAAGACTGCCTGCAACATCCACATGCATACTGGGAGACTGCATCAGCTTGTTCACATGTTGGATCTGGCTCAAGATGTCATACCGCACCACTGTACTGATGCTGAAGCAGTATGATCCCACCTCCTCTGACAAGGACTGGCCCTCAATCTTTATCACAGGGTCTTTGGTTTGATCCCTCACCTCAATCAGTGCCTCTCTCACCGCTGCTGCCTGATACCGCAGTGGCTCGGCACTCTTAATTTTACTCTCCCACCTTGTCTCAGTCCACATCTTCAAAGTGATGTCCACATGTTTTTTCAGGATGGCCCATCATTGTGTGGAGGCTGAGAACAAGGTGTACAGTTTGTGTAAGATGCCAAAGTAACCTGTGGCATCGACAGAACTGACAACTGTTCACTGTGGCTGACATCTGAGGTGCAATCTAGAATTATAGAGAATAATTTTGCCAGCTTGATGTCACTCCATTATTGGAATGACCTTGCTGCTCAGCAAATCAATGAGTTTGTTCTGTATTTGGTGGCCAAGGTAGCTGGTGGTGTGACTCAAGGTCCCTTTTTGGACACAGTTAGGTGCTCTTTCATGACTGGATCAAATTTTGCCATCAGTTCAACCTCTTTGAAGAAATTTTAATTTGATGGAGAGTACATTGTTGCTGTGTGTCCCCTTAGTGCCAGATTTCTAATTGCCAGAGACTGCAAAATAGCAGTCAGACGTGTCAACACCTCTCTCCATCGTATCCTCTCAGCCTCCATAAGTGCCATCTTATGCTTATCAATTGTTTCCCCTTTTTTTATCCTCATTGCCAGTTCTTTCCATGTTTTCAGGCAGTTTTGATGTTCTGGACTGCTGTCGTGTGAAGTCAGAAAATAACTTGCATGTTTCCAGTCTGAGTTTGCTGAATAAATGTTCTTCTTAGAAAATAGTTTGCAGCAGAAGCAGAAGAGGCTGTTGTTTTTCCACAATAAGTTGGGTGAATTCTGACCCATTCCTCCTAATTTTCTATAGGATTGAGATCAGGGCTTTGTGATAGCCACTCCAATACCTTGACTTTGTTGTCCTTAAGCCATTTTGACACAACTTTGGAAGTATGCTTGGGGTCATTGTCCATTTGGCAGACCCATTTGCGACCAAGCTTTAACTTCCTGACTGATGTCTTGAGATATTGCTTCAATATATCCAGATAATTTTCCTTCCTCATGATGCCATCTATTTTGTGAAGTGCACCAGTCCCTCCTGCAGCAAAGCATCCCCACAACATGATGCTGCCACCCCCGTGCTTCACGGTTGGGATGGTGTTCTTCGGCTTGCAAGCCTCCCCCTTTTTCCTCCAAACATAACAATGGTCATTATGGCCAAACAGTCCTATTTTTGTTTCATCGTTGGACAGAAAAACGATATATTCACAGTATTAAGAATCAATTGTGGTTTATTTGGTAGCATTTCACAGTGTGACTGATTTTACTAATTGCATTCGTACTGTACAAAGTTAGAGGTGCGCTCTTTGATAGATTCCCCCACTCCCCCTACCTCGGGCTTCCAGTGGGGAGACCCCTACCCCCCTCCCAATTTCGTACTTCTGAGTGGGAGACCTTCCCAGGCAGTAGCCTGCCTAGCTCACAAACTAGAATCAGGGCGCCAACTCCGACAAGGTTAATTGACCCACAGTCCCTCACGGTGACATGATATCATTGACGTGACATGCAAATGAGCGATAGAAAACCGATCGCGCAAATGTCACCATTCCGAATTTCTTTGTGCGGCCGCCCCGTGCCTTCCTCGGCAAGAGAGGCTGCCCATGTCACCCATACCTAAATCCGCCAATGCTCCATGGAATGAGTTTGACACCCCTGTGTTAAAGGCTTTAGAAATTACAATCTTGAAAGAAACATTTTTGACAGTGAAAAACTTGTAGTCATTGGCTGAGATTTGGATTGCAATTCCTCGATTGCATTCCTCTCCCCAATTCCAGTCCTCAAACAGCACGGGAAAAGCACACCTGATTCAACTTGTCAACTAATCATCAAGCCCTCAATGAGTTGAATCAGGTCAGTTTGCCTTGTGCGACAACACAACTGTTGGGGCTACTTGAGGACTGGAGTTGGGGAAACACTGCTCTTAACCATAGGAAAATGGTGTTCTTCCTTCAAACAAAATCAGAGAATGCCGGTCTGTGTTCCATCATGTTTGCTTACTCACATGGCCCCTCCGAGCAAGTGTGGATGTTTTTTTGGACCTCCCCATCCACAGTTTTCATGCTTGGAGAACCACATGGATAGCAGATTTGCCACTGGCATGCTCACAGCACCAGCTAGGAGTCTGCTCATTATTCTCCACACATTGTAAATAATATGGTTGGAGTGGGGCCGGGTGGCAATCCTCAGGGCCGGACAGCAATCTCAGCCTGCACTGATGGGGCCAGATAGGCCTCTTATCTATCTATGCACATGGATTTACAGTGGAAGTGGAAATAGAGAAAGCCTTGCCATTCTAAAGGGATTGCAACAAAATAAGGCTGGCACATTCAGCTCCGTTTATACAAGAGTACATTCTTCCTGCTCTTTGGAGGAGTGCAGGTTGAAATGTAAAGGCGCAAAAGTTGTATGAAACCTGACTGGGAAGCAGGGCAGAGTCTGGGTGTGGTAATCAGACTTTCTAGTAGTTAAATCTGTAAGAAGTAAACTTAGCCATAGCCAAGACCTTGCAGAAATTCACAGAATATAGACTTAAGGGTGCATTTGTGATTGATTGCACTTTACTTGAAATCTCCACCATAAAGATGCTGTGTATACATCATGAATATTCAAGAGGACACACACACACATTCACATTCCTTCACACTATCCACATACGCTGCTGCTCTCTGTTTATTATCTATGCCTAGTCACTTTACCCCATACCTACATGTACATATTACCTCAATTACCTCGACTAACCCGTACCCCTGAACTTTGACTCCGTACCGGTACCCTTTGCATATAGCCTCGTTATTGTTACTATTTTTTCTTTATTTTATCTAGCACATTTTTCTTATTTCCTTTTTTAAAAACTCTAAATCCAAATCAAATCAAATTGTATTGGTCACATACACATGTTTAGCAGATGTTATTGCGGGTCTAGAGAAATGCTGGTGCTTCTAGCTCCGACAGTGCAGTAATATCTAACAAGTAATATCTAACAATTACACAACATATACCCAAATGCACACAAATCTAAGTAAGGAATGAATTAAGACCATATATGGACGAGCAATGTCAGAGCGACATGGACTAAGATGCAGTAGAATAGTATAGAATATAGTATACACATATGAGATGAGTAACGCAAGATATGTAAACATTATTAAAGTGACTAGTGTTCTATTTCTTAAAGTGGCCAGTGATTTCTAGTATATGCCTATAGGCAGCAGCCTCTAATGTGCTGTTAAACAGTCTGATGGCCTGTTTTTCAGTCTCTCGGTCCCAGCTTTGATGCACCTGTACTGACCTCACCTTCTGGATGATAGCGGGGTGAACAGGCAGTTGCTAGGGTTGTTGATGTAATTGATTATCTTTTTGGCCTTCTTGTGACATCGGGTGATGTAGGTATCCTGGAGGGCTGGTAGTTCGTACACACCACCCGTCTTTAATAGGGAAAATAAATAGGATATCTGTCTGTGAGTACAAAGTAAAAATGTGTTGATATTTGACAATATTCTCAGCAGGGTTTACTTTTAATTATCCTTTTTACTTAATCTGGTTGTATATTCTCCAGGGTAAATGCAAGATCACACCTGTGATCCCTTTTCCTGGAGGTACATCTCCATTATTGAGAGTGAACATGACACTTTAACACCACATGTTATCATGGAAGAGTTCCTCAGGGTATAGGTTAATAGCATGTTTCACATCATCTAAAACAATTCCCACCCACACAACATTCAAGAAAAAACATTTTCAGAGCTGACTCCCTAAAGGTTGCTTTCTGATAAAAGCTTTCAGGAGATGTAACCTAAAACAGCTATTGCTTGTACTGTACCACCGTTATGCAGTATGCCTTCAGGGACCAGGACAGTGCACACTGTGGCTAATAGAAAATAATTAATTTACTATCAGGTCAAGTGTCCCAGAAGATTTATGATGCTCAAGGTACCTGTGAGTAGGGCTGTGGCAGTCATTAACTTTTGTCAGCCGGTGATTGTCAAGCAAATAATTGACCGTTAATTAACGTACAGTGCATTCGGAAAGTATTCAGACCCCTTCCCTTTTTCTAAATTTTGTTACGTTACAACCTTATTCTAAAATGTATTAAATAAAAAAAGTCCTCAACAATCTACATACAATACCCCACAATGACAAAGCAAACACAGGTTTTTAGAAATTGTTGCAAATGTATTAAAAATAAAAAACATAAATATTTATTTACATAAGTATTCAGACCCTATGCTATGAGACTCGAAATTGAGCTCAGTTGCATCCTGTTTCCATTGGTCACCCTTGAAATGTTTCTTCAACTTGATTGAAGTCCACCTGTGGAAAATTCAATTGATTGGACATGATTTGGAAAGGAACACACCTGTCTATATAAGGTCCCACAGTTGACAGTGCATGTAAGAGCAAAAACCAAGCCATGAGCTCCGAGACAGGATTGTGTCGAAGCAAAAAATGTCTGTAGCATTGAAGGTCCCCAAGAACACAGTGGCCTCCATCATTATTAAATGGAAGAAGTTGGGAACCACCAAGACTCTTCCTAGAAATGGCAGCCCGGCAAAACTGAGCAATCAGGGCCAAGAACCCGATGGTCACTCTGACAGAGCTCCAGAGTACCACTGTGGAGATGGGAGAACCTTCCATAAGGACAACCATCTATGCAGCATTCCACCAATCAGGCCTTTATGGTAGAGTGGCCAGACAGAAGCCACTCCTCAGTAAAACTCTTTTTGGCTCAAAAACTCAAAAGTTACCTCAGACTGGGTCGAAGGTTCACCTTCCAACAGTACAACTACCCTAAGCACACAGCCAAGACAATGCAAGAGTGGCTTCGGGACAAGTCTCTGAAATGTCTTTGAGTGGCCCAGCCAGACCCCGGACTTGAGCCCGATTTAACATCTCTGGGGAGAACTGAAAATAGTTGTGCAGTGACGCTCCCCATCCAGTTTTTGCTTTGTCATTATTGGGTATTGTGTGTATAACAATTTAATCAATTTTAGAATAAGGCTGTAAGGTAACAAAATGTGGAAAAAGTCAATACTTTCCGAATGCACTGTAAACACGTTTAGCATCTTCTGGCTTCCACTCAAACCACTGATGCATCTACATTTTAAAAAGTCTACAAAATCCATTTACAGTTTTTGACGATTGCTTACACACTTAGACAAAAGCATCAAAACCTTAACTTTTGTAACCATGCCTTAAACAAAGGCACCAAAAGTACAAATACATTTTCTGCTTTGCATTTTGTTTGCAATTCTGCAACACACTTGCAAAACACTACACACTGTTTCTTACATTAGACACTTAGTTCAAGAATGAAATCTCTTGCAATCATTGGGAAAACACTACTATTCAAAAGCAAAACATACCTGAAATTGGCAACACTCACACACACACATGAAAACACTTATACAGTAATTGAACACCAATTAGTCTGAGCCTTAGCAGTACAAAGAGACCTCAGGTAAGCTCACCTCTTTTGTGAGGACTTTGCAAACATGGAGGCAGTGAGAGCGAGAGGAAGAGTAAGAGGTAGAGGAAGAGAAAGAGAGAGAGGAGTAGGAGGACGACGAGGACAAGAACAAAGAAGGGGACCAGGTAATAGAAGGAGACATATTTCCGACGACTTTAGGGCCACTTTGGTGGACCATGTCATAACTCATGGCCTGACAATGAGGGAGGCTGGGCAGAGAGTCCAGCCCAACCTGAGTCGCTCCACGGTAGCATCCATAATACGGACATTTAGACAGGAGAACAGGTACGTCTTCAACTTTCTACACTAGACTGTACCTAGGTAACTGTTGCACATTGTTCTGCATCACAGTACAATATAATGTAGTCCTACAATATTAGGTCTATGCTCCTCAGTGAACATCAAAACTAGGTATAGTGCTGCGAAGTGCATGTAATATAGTTTTGATGTTACTGTGTACAGTATGAAAAAAGTAAGCTAACCAATGGCATTATATTCTTCCATTTTCTACAGAACTGCCAGATGAACTCCTGAGGGTGGAAGGCAACGTCTGTTCAGCCATGAACAGGAACTGGCCATTGTCAATCTAGTGTTGGCAAACAACACCATCCGCCTACATCAACTACGAGAGCAAATCATCGCAGATCACACAACATTCCATAATATCAACCGTGTCAGTATGTCGACACTCTGCCGCATCTTGTGTCAACACCAACTTACAATGAAGCAGCTGTACGGGGTTCCATTTGAGAGGAACAGCGTTAGAGTCAAAGACCTTCACTATGACTATGTGCATGTAATTGTCACTGTACTATACTGTAATGAAGTAATGGCAGTAGATTGTGTCCTATTGGCACTGCATAGACACATTCAGACAAAGCAGTATGTGACCTGCCTTGCCTGTAGCTTGTAGTTTTGACTGAATGTGTCTGACCCAACCCAACCCACCCCCACCCCAATCCTTGTGTGAAAATGTAGACATTGTAGTCCTGTGTTTTGAGATACACCATATTCATGGTACAGTGTTACAGAGAGTCCTGGACTTGCAGCTGCACAGCCTCATGAGTTCTTTTTCATTGATGAAGCTGGATTCAATCTTGCTAAAACCAGGCGTCAGGGCCGACATGTTATAGGATGAAGAGCCGTTGTGAATGTACCTGGGCAGCGCGGGGGAAATATCACCTTGTGTGTGGCCATTAGTCTGCAAGGAGTTCTCCATCACCATGCCACAGTAGGTCCCTACAACACTGCACACATAATCATATTTCTGGATGCACTACATAATGCAGTTGTACAGGACGGACCAGAGCAGCCCAGGTTTGTTGTCATCTGGGATAATGTTAGTTTCCACCGGGCTGCTCTGGTCAGGGACTAGCTCACCAACCACAATAACTTCACAGTTGTATAATTTTTTTCATCTTGGCGTTGGCAAGTGTATGACCGCCAACCACATGCCCGCCTGCCTCTTCTGCAAGCAATGGCGATATTTTCTCTGTTGCCTAGCCAGGGATGACATTGCTTGTGATGTGGATGAGGTGATGTGGCCAGACCCTAACAGAAGGCGGGATCCATAAACCATCCACCCCATCCCTTACAATCCCTTATACAGTTTTTCTCGATTGCTAAGACACATTTCTTGAAACCTTCACCCATTTTCTCAAAACTTGAACACAAAACAAAATCTTCAAACTACATTCACAAAACCCCTGACTCTTCTGGCAAAAGCAAACAATCGCTTCAAAACCATTTCATCTGTGCTCAAAATCAAACAATGCTTTCAGATCATACACAGCCGGTCAATATATAAACACTACAGAGCATTCATTAGACACTACATCAAAAAATGGAGAACACAGTGTCCAGCACATGTAGTTACAGAACAACAAGTTTATTGTATATAGTAAATGTATTTTGCAATTAAAACAAAAAGTATAGTAATCACAACTAAGTACAGTATTGCATGTCTGTATATTCAGCACTTGCATAAAAATACAGTTGTCAAACTGCAAAACTCTAAATGAAAAGCACATTACAGTACACTCAAAAATGTTGTGCAACTGCAAAATCAAAGTCAATGAGAGATTGATTCTGCATCTCGTCTTTGTTCTGGTTCTGGCCAGAGGACTTGGCCCACATCACAGGCAACGTTGTCCCTTGCCAGGCAACGGGGGAAAAAACCCTCTGGTGTGCCGGATCCAGCCTTGACAACATTCCACACCTATGTCACCACAGGCCAATTCCATTGCCTGTAAGAGGTTTTCCCTGGTATATGGGTTTCGGTCATAGACCTTCCACCGCCACGCAGAGAAAAACTATTTTATTGGGTTGAGGAAAGGGCTGTATGGTGGAAAGGCAAACGTTTCTGAATGGCTGGTTGATGTTGAACCACTGGGGTATCCGGACACCACAGTGAAAGCTGACATCGTCCCAAACCAGGACATAGACAGGATGTACTGCCTGCTGATGATCCTGCTGTTCACGCTCAAATAAAACATCCCGAAGACCACACAGCAGATGTTCAGTGTTATATGGCCCCAGGGTTGCATGACGGTGGAGAACCCCACCATTACTTATGGCTGCACAAAGGGTGACATTGCCACCACGCTGGCCAGGGACTTCCACAATGGCACATTGGCCAGTTATGTTTCTGCCTCTCCTTCTCCTCTTCGCCAGATTGAACCCTGCTTCATCTACAAAAATGTATTCATGGGGCCTTTCCATGGAATCCAATATAAAAATAGATAAATAAGTAGTTTATTAAGTGATACAGAAAGACAGACTTTGTGTATTTGTATGCACTCCTGATTTACATACACTACAATATAGTGCAGTTTACAGTAACAGTAGGCTAGTAGCATAGCATTGTACTGTAAGCATCAGTGTTGAAAGTGTCTGAGTGTACACTTACTTGCACATACTGAAATCGTGGATCTTTTACCCTTTCTGAGTTGCGCTCAAAGGGTACTCTGTACACTTGCTTCATGCGTACCCTGTTGCGCTGCAGGACACGGTCAATGGTAGAAAGGCTGACAATGATGATTCCTTCAAAGTTTACGTTGTGTTCAACAACTCTTTGTTGTATTTCACGCAGTCGGATTGCATTGTTTTGAAGGACCATATCAACAATGAGAGCCTCTTGCTGTTGGGAGAACATAGCAGTCCTTCCACCCTTATGTGGTAGTCTTATAATAAAATATTGTATGGTAAGAAAAGTATAATTTTTTCCCCCTAGTCTCCTTTCTATTGACAAAGTGATGTACTGAATCAAATATATACAGTAAACTTTCAATGGCCAAAATAAAAAGAAACAATGACCTGTTCTCTTCTCCGAATGTCCTGACTACGGTGGCCACAGAGGATCAGCTCAAATTGGGTTGTACTCTTTGTCCTGCTTCCCTCATTGTCATTCCATGAACAACAACATGGTCTATCACAGTTGCTCGAATTTCTTCTGAAATTACTGTTCTTTGTCTTGATCTTCCTCATCCTCGTACTCTTCCTCCTCGTCCACCACCTCTTACATGAACTCTTCCTCCTCTGCCGCTCAGATTGTTTCCATCCATTGTTGGTATCAACGTTCAACGCACCTGTGCCACCTGTGCACTCTGAACTGGCTTATATTCTGTACAATTGGTTTGATCACACCATTAGAAACAAGTGTGAACAATTTGGAGTCGTTGTGTGTAAACAATGACAACTGTGTTGTAGTTGTGTTTAACTTTTGCTGCCTATGTTTACCATTTTGTAACACAAGTGCATCACAGTGTGTTTAGAGTTTTGCCAAAAGCGTGATTGATTCTACAAATGGGTTTAGGCCACTGAGCATTTGGTTCAGGGAATGGGGTTTAGTGTTTTAGCAATTCAGAAAAACTGTAATACTATTTTTTGTTTACCATTGCACTGTAATTTGACTGTAATTATTTTTGTTTCCTTGAGTTTACAGTAACATATTGTATTGATTACTGTACTGTAATTCTACTTTTCTTTGTCTTTTTTTGTTGTTGTAAAAACCTGCAATGGCAAAAAAATAAGCTGTATATATTTTTTTCTGAAGCCTTTCTATTTTTGTGTTCATTGAAATGTGAGTAGATGTACTGTACTGGAACAATCTTTCACAGAAGCCTGTATGAGAAAATTAAAAAGGTATGCAAAGTACTAAAGACAGCAGTATTTTGTATGAAGTACAACAGTGTGTTGTTGCTGCTTTGAAAGAGTAATTCAAATGGTGCATGTTTGTATAATTTTGTTGCAAAAATGCCATTTTGAAAAAGGATTGTTAGGCTTTGATTGCATAGTTTCATTTTGATATAGAAGTGAGAAGTTTATCTCCAAGTGTTGTGTCTTATTTGGCTTGTATGTAGAGTTTTGACACAATGAGCCAAATTCCGCAAAACAAGTGTGTAAGCAATCGCAAAAAAATGTAGTATAGCCTACACCATCACAATAAATCCATTATTTATTTTAAATAGGTCTAACAAAACATCATATGAAGAAAATGTAATATATTTTCAGAAGAACAGAATGTTAGGCCATTATGGCTATGCCATATGGCTGTGGGCCACACACAGAATTCTGTGGTGAAATTTTATTTTATTTTATTTTATAGTATGAAGAATACAATTGAACGTAGCTGAATAAAATAGAAAGGATATTTTCTCCAAAAGATTTCCAAGTAAATACACACATGCGACTATTCTGTGTTGAGTGGTTAACAAAGAAACAGGTCCTCCTATGTGCTTAATTTAGAGTTATTTATGAAACTTTAGCTGTGATACAAACGTTGTGCTATATGTTTTGATTTTACAATACATTAGGCTGCATGATGCGACTCTAATGATGATTTGAAAAAAGTCTCATGAAAGGGATGAGCTCTGCTTAGTTTCTTGTGCAGACGGCACACACTTCATCAGTCTCAAATTTCCCACCGGCATCCTCCTTGTGTGGCAGTAATGCCCCCTAAAAGATCCATGCCTTTTGCGGCCAAAGTGGACGTTGTGCCCTTGGGCTGAATATTATAATTATCAGTGCTTAATTTGTACATCGGGAGGTTCCGGAACAAAAAGTTAGCTCTGAGGTACTGGAACGCATGACAAAAAAATGCAACCTTTATAATAAAGCCTTGCATGCATATCATCACATTTGCGTAGTGGTCTAGACTAGAGCAGTAAAGTAGAGGCACTTACTGAAGTTGCACTCATGGGAAAAATAAATGTGTGGCCTTTTATAAATGCATTTCATGCAATTCTACGTCATTTTACATGACTGAAGACTTTGGCATAATCTTTTTTAATGCTGCATTCAAAACAACTGGGAACTTGGTGCTGGGAACAGTCATCCAACTCTGAATTCCAAGTGGGGAACTCTGGCCTCTTTCTAAAGCTCCGACTTTCCGATCTGAAGATCACTGAGGTCATGATTCAACCTTGTTTTTTTCCTAGTGCCCAGTTGTCTTGAAAGCACTATAATACTACACAAATGATCGAAAAGACTGGCTACTTTGACAGTGACAAACTGAGAATCTGAGATCAACGAAAACGACCTTGTCTTGACTCCATGAATAGCCTAGGCCTAGGTGTGTGGAGACATATTGAATGCCACAATATGAGGAGCAAATTATAGTCCTAAAAATGCTTTCCAGTTTCACTGACTCACCTAATGATGAGCAGCTCACTTGCTGGTGAAGGCATATGCGCTCGTACCAAAAGCCTCTCTCACTCTCTCTTGTTTTACTTTGTAAAACAATATCTGGAAGTTGATCAAATATTTTGTTAGCCTACAGCTGACAGATTGGAGTCTTCTCTTTTCAGCAGGAACCATTGGATTTCCCAACCTGTGTTTCCCCTCAATTGTAGACTGTTACAATTATTATGTGATTATTAATGTAATACTTTACTATAAAGGTGCCTTTTTATGTTTTTTTTTTTTGTTTGTTTTTTTCACCTTTAGTTAACCAGGTAGGCCAGTTGAGAACAAGTTCTCATTTACAACTGCGACCTGGCCAAGACAAAGCAAAGCAGTGCGACAAAAAACAACACAGAGTTACACATGAGAATAAAACAAAAGTACAGTCAATAACACAATAGAGAATCTATATACAGAGTGTGCAAATGTAGTGCAAAATGCAGTAAGGTTAGGAAGGTAGGACAATAAATAGGCCATAGTGGCGAAATAAATTACAGATTAGAATTAACACTGGAGTGATAGATGTGCAAATAATGATGTGCAAATAGAGATACTGGAGTGCAAAATGAGCTAAAATAATAAATATGGGGATGAGGTAGTAGGGTGGGCTATTTACAGAAGAGCTATATACAGGTGCAGTGATCGATAAGCAGCTCTGATAGCTGATGCTTAAAGTTAGTGAGGGAGATAGGAACCTCTAGCTTCAAGGATTTTTGCAGTTCGTTCCAGTCATTGGCAGCAGAGAACTGGAAGGAATGGCGGCCAAAGGAGGTGTTGGCTTTGGGGGTGATCAGTGAAATATACCTACTGGAGCGCATGCTACGGGTGGGTGTTGCTATGGTGACCAGCGAGTTGAGATAAGGCGGGGACTTACCTAGTAAAGACTTATAGATGACCTGGAGCCAGTGGGTTTGGCGACGAATATGTAATGAGGGCCAGCCAACGAGAGAATACAGGTCGCAGTGGTGGGTAGAATATGGGGCTTTTGGTAACAAAACGGATGGCACTGTGATAGATTACATCCAATTTGTGTTGGAGGCTATTTTGTAAATGATATCGCCGAAGTCAAGGATTGGTAGGATAGTCAGTTTTACAAGGACATGTTTGGCAGCATGAGTGAAGGAAGCCCTGTTGCGGAATAGAAAGCCGATTCTAGATCTAATCTTGGATCGGAGATGGTCAATGTGAGTCTGGATGTTGAGTTTACAGTCTAACCAGACGCCTAGGTATTTGTAGGTGTCGACGTATTCCAAGTCAGACCCGTCGAGAGTAGTGATGATAGTGGGCGGGTACGGGCAGCGTTCGATTGAAAAGCATGCACTTAGTTTTACTAGCATTTAAGAGCAGTTGGAGGCCACTGAAGGAGTGTTGTATGGCATTGAAGCTCGCCTGAAGGTTAGCCAACACAGTGTCCAGAGAGGGGCCAGATGTATACAGAATGGTGTCGTCTGCGTAGAGATGGATCAAAGAGTCACTAGCAGCAAGAGCAACATCGTTGATGTATATAGAGAAAAGGGTTGGCCCAAGAATTGAACCCTGTGGCAGCCCCATAGAAACTGCCAGAGGACCGGACAATAGGCCCTCCGATTTGACACACTGAACTCTGTCTGAGAAGTAGTTGGAGAACTAGGCAAGGCAGTCACTTGAGAAACCAAGGCTGTTGATTCTGCCAATAAGAATGCGGTGATTGACAGAGTCAAAAGCCTTGGCCAGGTCGATGAAGACGGCTGCACAGTACTGTCTTCTGTCGATGGCAGTTATGATATCGTTTAGTACCTTGAGCATAGCTGAGGTGCACCCATGACCAGCTCGGAAACCAGATTGCATGGCGGAGAAGGTACGGTGGGATTCAAAGTGATCGGTGATCTGTTTATTAACTTGGCTTTCGAAGACTTTAGAAAGGCAGGGCAGGATTGATATAGGTCTATAACAGTTTGGGTCTAGAGTGTCTCCCCCTTTGAAGAGGGGGATGACCGCAGCAGCTTTCCAATCTCAAGGGTATCTCAGACGATACGAAAGAGAGGTTGAACAGGCTAGTAATAGGGGTTGCAACAATTTTGGTGGATCATTTTTGAAAGAAAGGGTCCAGATTGTCTAGCCCAGCAGATTTGTAGGTGTCCACATTGTGGATTTAGTGTGATGTTGAAAGCCTAAAGCCTTGATTGGTTTCTATGGCAACTGGTTTGTCTACTGTAAAAGCAGTTATAGATATGTAGCCCTAGGAAGGGGCGGACAGAAACAATAATTCAGGCCAGGAATTTGACTCCATCCCAGGCCACCAGACTGCTAATTTTGTAGGCTAACCCTATTTGTTGTTGTAAGGGATACCAAACTAGGTATAAATTTGGCCACTATGTTCATCTGGGAAGAAAGTTCCACATTACAAAATACAAACATTTGGTACTGAACAGCAACAAGTAGCCAACAAGTATCTGAACACTGAGTTTTCAAGGTATGCTATGGCTATGGGTGCACCCTCAAAACCCACTAGGAATACACCAATCATAGCACATACAAATGTACAAGGCTAGACACACAAAACAATTAGCCTACACTTTTTAAAAAGAGAATAAGATATACAGAGTTAGCTCAAATGTTCAAATGATTATCTTTGTATTCAAATATCAAGCATATCAAAAGTATCAAAAAACTTCACACACACACATTCACTGACCATAAGCTACAAAATGTAAGTAAGTATAATACAAAAGTCGAAAAAGCACTCCTCTACAATTTTTTTTAGATTACAATGTCCACTCACTGGTGTCCATAAAGCACAAAGCACAAAAATAAACACATAGCTACATAACTGCGAGTATAAGCTTTAACTCATAGTATTTTTTTTTCCACCCTTGTCAGCCCTTAAGGAAGAGTCATAGCATAGCTACTTCAGACTAACCAGTAAGTAATTACCACTAGTAAACCAGTAGGCGGCACAGTAACTCACTGATCTCTGCCATCTCGTCAATGATGTCATCTTTGTCAAGTCCCATAAGACTCTCCTTCTCTATTGCCATCAAAAGGAACGCTTTAAGGTTCTCTTGAGTGAGGGAGGTTCTTCACGATTTTCAGGGTGGAGAAGGTCCTCTCACAAGCCACCTGAGTGATGGAACTGAACCTCTCTCTCTCTCTCTCTCTCTGCACATCTGGTTGCTCTACAGAATGAGATTAACATTGTAAATAACCTAAACAGAAGAACAAGAACAAGAACAATAAAGTAGCCAGTAGCAAGAAGTCAGGAACACTTCGATTGGATTGAGCTAAGGCTTGCCAAAGACAACTGCCTCAAAGAAGAAGATTATGATAATGAAAGCAAATAGAGTCATTACTGTTTTCCTACTTGCACTTATTTTAAAATCATCCTTGTCTCTTCCTATAACTATAACAGTGATTTCGAATGAACCAGTAACACTCCCCTGCTCTGGATCATGTTATGGAGGAATACCTATGAAAGAATGCTGTTCATTGACTATAGCTCAGCATTCAACACCATAGTACCCTCCAAGCTCATCATTAAGCTCGAGGCCCTGGGTCTGAACCCCACCCTGGGCAACTGGGTCCTGGACTTCCTGACGGGTCACCCCGCAGGAGGTGAAGGTAGGAAACAACACCTCCACTTTGCTGATCCTCAACACTGGGGCCCCACAAGGGTGCGTGCTCAGCCCCCTCCTGTACTGCCTGTTCACCCATGACTGCGTGGCCAAGCACACCTCCAACTCAATCATACATTTTCCAGACGACACAATAGTAGTAAGCTTGATTACCAACAATAATGAGACAGCCTACAGGGAGGAGGTGAGGGCTCTGGGAGTGTGGTGCCAGGAAAACAATCTCTCACTCAACGCCAACAAAACTAAGGAGATGATCGTGGACTTCAGGAAACAGCAGAGGGAGCACCTCCCTATCCACATCGATGGGACGTCAGTGGAGAAGTTGGAAAGCTTCAAGTTCCTCTGCGTACACATCACTGACAAACTGAAATGGTCCACCCACACAGACAGTGTGGTGAAGAAGGTGCAACAGCGCCTCTTCAATCTCAGGAGGCTAAAGAAATTTGGCTTAACACCTAAAACCCTCACAAACTTTTACAGATGCACAATTGAGAGCATCCTGTCGGGCTTTATCACCGCCTGGTATGGCAACTGCACTGCCCACAACCGCAAACCTCTCCAGAGGGTGGTGCGGTCTGCCCAACGCATTACCGGGGGCAAACTTCCCGCCCTCCAGAACACCTACAGCACCCGATGCCATAGGAAGACCAAAAAGATCATCAAGGACATCAACCACCCGAGCGACCTCCTGTTCACCCCGCTATCATCCAGAAGGTGAGGTCAGTACATGTGCATCAAATCTGGGACTGAGAGACTGAAAAACAGCTCCAATCTCAAGTCCATCAGACTGTTAAACAGCCATCACTAGCACATCAGAGGCGGCTGCCTATGACATAGATTAGAAATCAGTGGCCACTTTAAGAAATGGAACACTAGCCACTTTAATAATGTTTCCGTGTCTTGCATTACTCATCTCATATGTATAAACTGCACTCTATACTATTCTACGGTATCTTAGTCACTTTAATTGTGTTTACATATTGCATCACCCATCTCAAATGTATATACTGTATTCTATATTACGTCACTGTATCTTTGTCCAATGCCGCTCTGACATCGCTCGTCCATATATGTACACTGGGGGCCAAAAGTTTGGAATATTACTCATTCAAGGGTTTTTCTTTATTTGCACTATTTTTTACATTGTAGAATAAAAGTGAAGACATCAAAACTATGACATAACATATATGGAATCAGGAAGTAACCAAAAAAGTATAAATAGTGAAATATGCTCATGTTGGAGATAATGTGAAGCTTACTTGCAACTCCTGACAGTGAGTTACAGGTCTATTGGAAAAAGATCAGACGAATGTTTTGTCTGTCATAGGAGATCATTTTACCTATGGAACTAGATTTTAGAACAAGGTATCTGTGTCAAATATCAAAGACGCTTACAGACAGTGAGACCTTTCCCTCACTCTCAACAACTTAAACCTTTCTGAGCAGAGCATTTACCAGAGGGGAATTCCAGATGCTGTCACCTTCACAGTCACTGTCCCTGTTCAAGAGGCTCTCTACTGAGGAGGATCCCCTGAGATTGGGAGAGAACAGAGTTTGGACGACATTCATTCTGAGGAGGATCCCCTGAGATCAGGAGAGAAAGGAAAGGTGAATGATCCGTCTGTTCACATAGAGATGGAAGAGCTGCCAGTGCCAATCTCTAAACCTGAACATGTGTCCCAGAAAGATGAAGGGAAGGGAAGAACCATAAAATAAAGGGACGGTTCTGTAAGGCTATCACTGTCTATCTAATACCAAGAAAATGTATCCCCTAATGAACAATAGAGCACCAGCATGTTGTGCAACAGTGGCATGTCTCTCTCTACTCTCTACTCTACTGCCTCCAGCATGACTGACACATACTTCATCGGTGTGTCTCTCTACCGTCACTGTGCCATAGTCTCGGCTGCTAAGGACTTTACCACCTGCACACCTGAGAGAGAGCCGGAAGATCCACTGAGTTCCCCTTCTGCAGCCCAGTCCCCTAAATATATTTTACTATGATTGCGTACTAGGCCGATGTGCTTTGCACACGTCACATTGCGCATCAACGGTTGTGTGCCAAGTCATTGACAATAATAAAGTAAACTTTTCATGCAGAATGCCCCGTCTTCTGTTTTTCAAAGAAAATGTTTTGATAGGTCATTGTAGGTAGTTGGTTTGCGTTCTCACAGCACAAAAAAACAAAAAAATGGAACTCCTAAAAATACTGTGTGAGACTAACAACTTCATATGGCTCATCACTAACAATGACAAGACAGATAGAAATTAAGTGCAATTTCTAATAGTCTGGTGCAGTGAAAACAACATTGAGCTGAACACAAAGACAACAAAGGAGATCAGTGTGCATTTTAGGAGGCACAAGGGGAATCACATTGCGGTGAGCATAGGTGGCATTGATGTGGAGCTGGTGAACTGTTTTAAGTTCCTGGGCATAAACATCTCATCCAACCTGACATGGTCAGCCAACACAAACCTACTGGGTGGAGGTACTGGACCACAAGTGAAAGTACCATAAAAATTTAAGTACCATTGTAGTACCCAGTGGTGTAAAGTACAAATAATTTAAAGTACTTCTTACGTAGTTTTTGGGGAATCTGTACATTACTTTACTATTTTATTTTTGACAATTTTTATTCTTACTCCACTACATTCCTAAAGAAAATGTATACTTTTTACTTCCAGACATTTTCCCTGACACCCAAAAGTACTCGTAACATTTTGAATGCACAGCAGGAGAACAGGAAAATGGTCCAATTCACGCACTTATCAAGAGAACAAGTGATCTTCCCTACTGCCTCTGATCTGGCGGACTCACTAAACACAGATGCTTGGTTTGTAAATTGTGTCTGAGTGTTGGAGTGTGACCTGGCTATCTGTTAATAAAAAAAAACTAAAGAAAATCATGCCATCTGGTTTGCTTAATATAAGGAATATGAAAGGATTTACAGCAATTACTTTCGATACTTAAGTATATTTAAAACCAGATACTTTTAGACTTTTACAGAAGTAGAATTTCACTTTTACTTGAGTAATTTTCTATTAAGCTACAATATATTTACTTTTACTTAAGTATGACAATTGTACTTTTTCCACCACTGGCACTACCATGGTATAAATGAAAGCACCTTGGTATACCACAATGCACCATGGTACGTACCATAGTGTACCATGGTAAAATGTTGTATGGGTCACCATCACCCTGGGCACCAGACAATCAAACCAAAGGGAATAACCAGCTCACTTCATCATATCAATGGGGATGTGGTTTGTTACAACATCAGGTTCAGACACAGGCCGGGTTCTCCTCCAAAGCATAGGTCAATATCCTTCATCTATCTATACAGTGGGGAGAACAAGTATTTGATACACTGCCGATTTTGCAGGTTTTCCCACTTACAAAGCATGTAGAAGACAGAAAATCACATTTTATGATTTTTAAGTAATTAATTTGCATTTTATTGCATGACATAAGTATTTGATACATCAGAAAAGCAAAACTTAATATTTGGTACAGAAACCTTTGTTTGCAATTACAGAGATCATACGTTTCCTGTAGTTCTTGACCAGGTTTGCACACACTGCAGCAGGGATTTTGGCCCACTCCTCCATACAGACCTTCTCCAGATCCTTCAGGTTTCGGGGCTGTCGCTGGGCAATACGGACTTTCAGCTCCCTCCAAAGATTTTCTATTGGGTTCAGGTCTGGAGACTGGCTAGGCCACTCCAGGACCTTGAGATGCTTCTTACGGAGCCACTCCTTAGTTGCCCTGGCTGTGTGTTTCGGGTCGTTGTCATGCTGGAAGACCCAGCCACGACCCATCTTCAATGCTCTTACTGAGGGAAGGAGGTTGTTGGCCAAGATCTCGCAATACATGGCCCCATCCATCCTCCCCTCAATACGGTGCAGTCGTCCTGTCCGCTTTGCAGAAAAGCATCCCCAAAGAATGATGTTTCCACCTCCATGCTTCACGGTTGGGATGGTGTTCTTGGGGTTGTACTCATCCTTCTTCTTCCTCCAAACTGGAGTTTAGACCAAAAAGCTCTATTTTTGTCTCATCAGACCACATGACCTTCTCCCATTCCTCCTCTGGATCATCCAGATGGTCATTGGCAAACTTCAGACGGGCCTGGACATGCACTGGCTTGAGCAGGGGGACCTTGCGTGCGCTGCAGGATTTTAATCCATGACGGCGTAGTGTGTTACTAATGGTTTTCTTTGAGACTGTGGTCCCAGCTCTCTTCAGGTCATTGACCAGGTCCTGCCATGTAGTTCTGGGCTGATCCCTCACCTTCCTCATGATCATTGATGCCCCACTAGGTGAGATCTTGCATGGTGCCCCAGACCGAGGGAGATTGACCGTCATCTTGAACTTCTTCCATTTTCTAATAATTGCGCCAACAGTTGTTGCCTTCTCACCAAGCTGCTTGCCTATTGTCCTGTAGCCCATCCCAGCCTTGTGCAGGTCTACAATTTTATCCCTGATGTCCTTACACAGCTCTCTGGTCTTGGCCATTGTGGAGAGGTTGGAGTCTGTTTGATTGAGTGTGTGGACAGGTGTCTTTTATAAAGGTAACGAGTTCAAACTGGTGCAGTTAATACAGGTAATGAGTGGAGAACAGGAGGGCTTCTTAAAGAAAAACTAACAGGTCTGTGAGAGCCGGAATTCTTACTGGTTGGTAGGTGATCAAATACTTATGTCATGCAATAAAATGCAAATTAATTATTTAAAAATCATACAATGTGATTTTCTGGATTCCGTCTCTCACAGTTGAAGTGTACCTATGATAAAAATTACTGACCTCTACATGCTTTGTAAGTAGGAAAACCTGCAAAATCGGCAGTGTATCAAATACTTGTTCTCCCCACTGTATGTGATTTATCATTAAAAAAATTGTAGGTCATTCAGTGACACTGTTCGTCATATGGTCGTCTTTCCTTCTCAGGGCGGCCGTTTGGAAGATTTTGGCAAAATATACCTACTTCTCCAGGCACCACTACACCACTGGGTGTAAGAGAATAGTTCATAGTCCTAAGTTACCATGTAATGAGAAGGATTTGTTGAAGTTATAGTTCCTTTCACCATTACCAATGTGTATTCTGCAAGTAGTCAGCAAAACCCACATCTAAATTATAAAAACAAACACAATTTGCACTCAAACCCCTTTGTTCCTCTGTGCTTTTAAAAGCATAGACTGGGACTGTAACCCAAAGCGCTCATCAAAAATGTATAACCCATGGGAATCAACAACACATTCAACTGTGAAAAAAGCAGAAAAGTACTGCACATTTTCTGGATATTTATAAATAGACAATATACTAAATGAACAACAGAAAAAAAGCCTCATTATTCCTTATCATACAACTTAATCCCCACTCTCATACGGTGTGTTGACAACTCTATCGATGTATTATACGCATTTTCATTTTATTCGAGGAAAACGCTGTAACATTCATTCACTGCTTTACCCAGGTCCACGCAGTCAACATAAATAATGAGAAATGGGAATTGAAGCCCTCTGTTGCAATTTGTTATTTCATTTCCAAATCTAATTTGGTTTAGTTCAAACGGTGTATCTGGGATTCTATAGACATGTCTCTAAAGGTCAAATCTGTTTCTCTCCCTTAACAATAATATGGGTTATTTTTCGCAGAGCCACGCCCCCACAGATCTGTCTCCAAGGCCAGCTATTTCTCTCTGATATTCACATAATCAAGTATGTGAACACACAATAAATGTCCATACTGTAGGGTGCTTGTGAATATATTGCATCCACATTTTGAGAGGAGCCCACATACAGCAGTGTAGTCTTGTGAGTCAAATAGACAAATGAACATTGCGAAAGGGACCAGGGAGATGACAAGCAATGCTCTGGAATGATAAATGTTCTGGAATGACAAATGCTCTAAAATGATAAATGCTCAGGAATGATAAATATTACAGGATGACAAATGTCTACCAGCTGCAAAGGAAATCAAATACCAGCCAGATTAGCGATTCGAAGAGTGGATACAAGTTTTTATTTCTTCTACTATATGTCTTGATAACAATGATCAAATCTCAACAAGATTGTTGATTTGTTACTGTAGTGTTGAAGTTTCCTGGGGGTGTTTCCAGGTGTTGAAGAGTATAGATATAACAGGAAGTGGCTGTGTGATGTTTCCTCTGTAATAGAGAGCGATGGGCAAATATACAAACTCATGTCCTGTGTGGTCCTATGTGGAGGCAAGGTTTTGTTGCTTCTCTCACAATATGCTACTTAAAGAACAATTTCAAAAACATGACTCAACAGACCCTTCAAAATTTGAGAATTTTCTGCTTTTATGGTCCCATCAGAACACAATTTGGGGAGGGATTACATTCGTTGACTGGCTTGAATGACTGCCGAGAGACACATTTGTGATTGGGACCACAGGCCATAAGGATTACTGTACGCTCAACAATGTAGGGGAGCCAAACAGGCCAACTCCAACTGCTACTACCAATCCTTGAAAGGAAATAAAGCCTTTCGACATCTTAAGAGGAGTTGAATGGAGTCCCGTGTTAAGAGTGAGGCTTGGATTTCACAAAGCTATGAATTACACTAAAGATAGGAAACAATTTAAGAGAACCACTCAGATGTCAGTAGCTTGTAGGCTCAATAATCTTATGTGTGACTGTTTGGAATTTGTATGAATGATGCCAGATTTGTGATCAAACCTCTATGTCTCTATGGCTTTACGTAAAAATATTGCATGTATATTTTCAATTAATGCAAGGCTGAAACACATTTTAATCAATCGGAATGCATGTGCAGAACTAACCCTTTTATGACATGTATTTTAGAACACATATCATGTTGCATTTTTGGAACCTATAACTTGGACTTGGTTTTACAGTGCCTCATGTTGTGACTGTAGAGTGTACAGTATGGCTAATGTTTATTTGATCTATTTACCTACCAAGTACTGACACCACACACTTTTTGGCATCATTGCTGAGGGCTCTGGTGAGATCTTGCATTTCCTCCTTGGCTTGTTGGTTCCACTTGATGTTATCAGCTATAAAGTCTCAAGGTAATGCTTACCTCAGCAAGTGTCTGAACACCTGCCGTACAAAAATAACAACAGTCTGCATGCACTATGAGGGGCCAGGAGCTCTCAAGTTTATCACAAGGTTGCAATTAGGAGAATGGATTTGAAACAATACTAGTATGATCAAAACATTTACTCTGAACCAAAATGTTATATCACAATTAAATTATATAATCTCATATTCACTTGACACTTGCTGAAAATTGTTCTGTTTAAAATGTATGCAGATCTTTAAAGACTAAGCAAAGCTACCAAGTTCCAAGCCCATTGATGATGCTGGCTGTGGTTGGGATTTATTTAATAAAAAAATATCCTAAATAATAGAGCTTTGTGTTTTGAGGCAGGCAAACAAAGACATCTGAACAGAAAGAAAAAGTGATTTGAGACAGAAACATTTTTGAGCGGGAGAAAAGAACAGAGAATGAATAACCAAAGAAATAAATAGTATGACAGAGACAGCTTGTGACAAAGAGACCAGGAAATGGAAATATTAGAGACAGTGTGGTACAATCATTACTCATTGTGAGCGCCTCAAGGGAATAGAGAGTAACAAAGATGGAAACCTGTCTCTAATCACATTTCCCTGATGGACTCACAATGGGACCTTGTTTGGGCTGTAAGATGTGGGAGCATAACCAATTGATTATTGCAAATCAATGGCAACAGTCCAAGGCTTGCCATGTTGCTCAAAAACAATATATTTAACAGCAGGTATGAGAATACACATAGTAATTACTAGGCTCAGTGATTTGTGATGACTGTAACAAGACTTGTAAGCTCAAATAGACAGACCCAGCACTATCCTGGTGTTTATACCCCTGAGATGTAAAATGACTTAGTTCATGCATAGAGTACATAAAGTCAAATTGAGCTTGGTGAAGAGTTGAATATAACACTGAATCAAACTCCAGTACAGTAGATGCCATGACAAATTTGACACCAGCATTTGAAGTTAAACATTCCTGTTCTTTATATCACATGAGATTTACAAACTCCCCCTCTGTAGGCTGTGTGTTAATTGAGGTATGAGATTGATTAACAGTTAAAGGATCATTGATTTACTGCTTCAAGCTGCTGAGTTAGCTCCATTCAACATGGTAAGATAGAACCCAATATATGTGCTGGCTCTGATATCTCTTAGCCTCACAGCACAATCACATTGAAAGATACTTCCCCTCTCCTCTGGTTGTGAATAGCTCTATTAGTCTGGCGGGCATGTTGAGAAATGTCTTGGGAGGGAATTTGAAATGCTGCAGGGTTTTTTGCCTAAACAAATTGTTTAAAATGGATTGCCTGAATAGCACATCACTGTCAATTTCATAATAGCCTTTGGTAATTACTGAATTACCCAGATCCTATTAATCACAGATGGTTTATTGATTCTGCCATAGGATGTATATTATCATACTGTCATTAAAGTATGTATACCCACGATCCATACATGTGATCAATTAAAGTATATGGTGCAGGATGCCAGGTTAAGCATGATACAGTATTATTTTCTCTGAAGAGGTGGAGAAGGTTCTATTAATCTGTCAAATCAATCAAACCTGCACTGCAATATTATCTACATTGGGAAATATCACATCCTTCCTGTGTCAGAAAATGCATATATCTTAATTTAACAATAATCTAATGTTGACATTTAAAGGAATAATGCATGTTTCCCTCACAGGAGCAATATTACATTTCCACAGTCCATGATTCTCCCAATGCATGTTTCCCTCACAGGAACAATATTACATTTCCACAGTCCATGATTCTCCCAATGCATGTTTCCCTCACAGGAGCAATATTACATTTCCACAGTCCATGATTCTCCCAATGCATGTTTCCCTCACAGGAGCAATATTACATTTCCACAGTCCATGATTCTCCAAATGCATGTTTCCCTCACAGGAGCAATATTACATTTCCACAGTCCATGATTCTCCCAATGCATGTTTCCCTCACAGGAGCAATATTACATTTCCACAGTCCATGATTCTCCAAATGCATGTTTCCCTCACAGGAGCAATATTACATTTCCACAGTCCATGATCCTCCCAATGCATGTTTCCCTCACAGGAGCAATATTACATTTCCACAGTCCATGATTCTCCCCGTGTAGGCCTAGTTTTTATTAAATACCAGCTTGGGTCTTACTGTATAGAACACTTCCAACAGAGGCCTTGAGCAACCCTGAGCTTTTTCACCAAACATTTCAACAATCTTTGGAAGGTTTTTTACTTGTTTTATGAGAGCAAAAGGATATAGTGTAAAATGATAGATCTCAATGTTATACAGACATGGTTTCAAAGCCACTATGATTTATATTCCATTCATTTCAAGCAACAGTAGATATCTGAAAAGAGCATCAACAAACATTGATTCAGCTCATCAAAGCTTCAGTCCTCTTAGGAAAAGCTGACTACTTATCTTTTCCTTTGTCTGCACTGCAGCTCAAACATTACACACTAAAACAGACCTTGTTCTTGTATAAGATAGCTAAGAGCGCACATGAGCCATGGCAGCATTCACTCAGAGCACTTCAGCAGCTGTGTTTAACCACTTGTACAACATTGGTCATTTTCCAAAATGCCGCATTGACCACAGCAGGTAGCTGAGTCGAATGGAGGAAATGTGTTTTTTCGAAGAGAAACTGAAAAAAAGTGGGATTTGTGGAACTTATCAATTACTGGTATAAGATGTTCATATTCAACTACTTCATATTGACTGTTAATTATACAGTTGCCTAATGTATATCCCAAAACAGATCAAACATTTATTTTGATTAATGATCTTTTCCCCCCTTTTACTTTCTCTCAAGCAGCCATCATCAATTAGGCTGAATCAGGCCAAAAAGTACCACCCTTATCTTGAATCTGACCCAAATGATAACCTGGTCAGACAAGAGGCTCCCACCGAGATAGGAGACAAACCTCTGTCCAAAGTCGGCACGGTGTATACCTGATGCAAGGGGAAGCAACAGTTTGGACATCGCTTGCTAATTGGCAAGCCATCTTGCAGATTAATTTAGAATTCCTACATTCTAAGTTCTACAGTTCTGCCAGGAATCAACATTCTATTCTGATGTCTCAGTAACATCTTCCCAATGTGTGAACGCTCTCCATACTACATATTCTCAAAGCATTTTGAGAAAATGAAGGATTGCAATCAGATAAATATGTGCTGTTTTAATGGAAAAACAGAGGTGCTGTGATGTCCAAGGCTGTGCCTGGTTAGGAACAAGCAGTACATCCACATACTCAATCTGGATGAGTCATCCCACCTTAATAATCAAGCCTGTTCCCATATAATCTAGCTCTCTTTGAAACACAAAGCACCACAAACACAAACAAAGTGTTCTAACAATAACTTGAATGGCAAGCCTGAGAAGAATAGACCAATTCACTGATTGATTACCTGCTGCAATGCACAACGGTTTCAGTAATGACATTCAAGTTTTGCTCCTGTTGTTGACAGAAACTTTGGAATTAGATATTTGCATAACATACCTTACTGAAGGAAGGAGCAGCCTGCACTATGCACTCCAAAGTCTGTCTTGACTGCAGTGATGTTTCTGCCTGTAAGTCTTTGAATCAGATATGATCTAATTGTGTCGGGATGCATTGTTGTTCTCTACCTCTAATTGTATTGGATGCAGAGAGAGAGAGAGGTTCAACAATGGAGACCTCATCCTCTGGTTGACACGCATGTGAATTATGATACATTATGCAGTGGTTACCTGGTTTCTACAGCTGTTAAACATCAACCTGGACAGAGAGATTGCCACCAAATTAATACGAAATCTGACTTCCATTATGAATGAGGGCCAGGTGTACCTCATTAAAAGTGGACCCACTGTCAGGAGAACCTCCCATGCACACACACTCTCCCTCTCTCTCTCTCTCTCTCTCTCTCTCTCACACAAACACAAACACACACACACACACACACACACACACACACACACACACACACACACACACACACACACACACACACACACACACACAATATCTGACAGGCTAGGTGTGGAATATGTGTGTTGTGCCCTTGAACTGCTAGTGACAGAAACTGGCAGCGAGAGAGCTCACTGGAATTCATAATATAAAGTGCCACTGTTCTCATACTCTTTGGAAGTGAAGCAGCATGTTCTGTCGACAACATTAATTATTGCTGTTACACTTGATGTTGCAATTTTTTAGCCTGGTAGATCTCATAATGAAATGTATGTTGACCTTTATTATATGTGTATCATTATCAAAACAATCCTATTGTTCCTGGTCATAATGCTTCTTTTCAGGATAGAGATGGAATGCCACAATCACAGTGTATTACCTTACAGTGAACATAATGCAGGATAAAAAAAAAACAAGAAACAAGTAAGGCAAAAACAACTTCCAGTCTCCAAAAGCCTCTCCAGCCAGACTATTTACAGGCCCCTAAACATTTTGCTGTCTCATTTTATGCCTGTCATAAATCTGTTGCATGGGTTGCAGCAGGACATATTGTACATTGTCTGTCCCTCCGTCTGGAAGACCAAGTTTTGATTTCACTTCCGAGACCCGTCGAGACGGGGAGCCAGATGAGAGTGATTCGAAGCCCAACCGGCTGACTCCACTGGTGTGATTAACTGAGCCCAGGGAGGGTGGCTCTAGATCTGCAGTTCTCCATCTGCTGTCGTGGAGGACCTACTTCACAGGGCTGGCGGGTGCCCAGTGTGCCTAGTCCCAGCCCAGCTGATTCTCTCACCCTGGGCCCGTCAGAGGTGCACACCTGACCTCTCTCTGGAGCCGTGCCAGTGGGCTCTGCTGGGATCCAGGCTGAAAATAACCCACCAATTCATCATGGGGAAAACCAGCAGTGCTGCAGACTGTGCTGCCTAGGCACTTCTCTCAACTTCAGTAACTATTTCAGATTGACCGAGGGGACCATTCACAACTTCAATGCAATATTCAAAGGCCTCTGCTGTGTATTTTGTTGTGTACCCCCATCAGATCAGCCCCCGTCTGATCTGTCATATCAGCCTCTCCATCTCATCCCCATAAATCTATGAGGGTTTCACCAAAACAAGCTAAAGTTGCTCAGCTGAAATAATTATTCTGGGGTGCAGGCAAGCTGTTATGATTCAGAGTTATGGTAAGATGGTAGAATACCAAACAGCTGTCAGATACATCATGTTTCATCTCTAACAGAAAACATGGGAAATAGATGAATAGGAAAATAGCCCCTTCCTAAACCTTTTGAAAAGCAAGATATATTGGATCTATATCAGAACTCGGATTAGACCTACTGTATCTACAAAGCAAGAAGCACAATACAATACTTTATTAATCCCTTCGAGAGCAAGTTTAGAGCACAAGAGCTAAGTAACGTGCATCTTCCACTATCACACATCATCCAACACACCGTCTAGCCTAGACACAGTTAGATTGCACATATCACCCACAGTCTGTCTACAACTGCACAGAAATTCAAAAAGCAAGACATTGACTAAACAGGCATAAATCAAATCCATGATGGAAAATATTCTGTGACCAATCAATCTAGGTCTCAATACAAAATACCCAAGGGGTATTTATATAATCTCATCAGTATTTAAAATTATATTTGAGACCAATGAGATCCAGGAGACCAATGTGGTTATCACTTTTTTGACCTTGAAAATAACAAGTTATTCCAAGTAGCTGAACCTACAGTTTATAAAATAATGAGTGAGATCTACTTTGATCTTATTTCTGAGGTAGTGAACCACAGGTATGCCTTGTTTGTTCCATTCCAGGTCTAAATGGACAGGAAGTATGATTATACCCCAAACTGAGTTATGTTCAAGGATAAAATCATAGAGGTATGAGTTTTACCTTAAGGAACTGGATTGATTTGCGGTAAAAGGATTTCTGGTTTGATGTCAAATTTGGCTTCATCACTCAATCCATATCATATTTTCAAAATGACATTGCAACAGTACTTTCTATTCTTTAGTGTTTCATATATTCCATATTCCATTTTTCTTTATTGTATTATTTTAACATCTTATTGATTTCCTGATATTTAAAGCTTGTGAGTGGGCCAGCCAACCCCATGTGCCAAGAAAGATCTCAATCAGTGATATTGAAGATTGGTGTCAGTTTGTCTCTTCCCTCTCTGTCCTGTATTTTACTAAATATGGTATCATGGCAACCATCTGCCTCACTATGTGTATACACCTCATGCATACAGAGATTGATATACAATCATGTAATGTGGTTATCAAGTCAACATACAAGATGTGATGGGTGATAAACCATAATTCTACCTCCCATATACAATATAGTGCCATGATTTCTGAATGACTTTTATTTATTTAACCTTTATTTAGCTAGGCAAGTCAGTTGAGAACAAATTCTTATTTACAATGACGGCCTACAACGGCTTCCCCTAACCCGGACGACGCTGGGTCAGTTGTGCGACGCCCTTTGCGACTCCCGATCACGGCCGGTTGTGATACAGCCTGTGATGACCTTCTCCATCTCTCTAGCCCACCTTTGTGGAAATACAATACAATAAACTGTATTTCAGAAATAATACTGCATTGACATGTGATAAAGAAAATGGTGCAAAGGTTCGTAGAAAGCAAGATGGTGTCTTTATGCCCAGTATTTTATAACCATATCTGTGGAATATATTGTCACAATAAATCACAACCTACTGGCCCATAAGTCACCTTTATTCTCACTAGAATCACTGGGATTTCAATCTGCAACTTATCCTCATTGGGCTTTGCAGCTGTGGTCATGCCATACAATACACTGCTTTTGAAAGACAAGTGAACAGAAAGCGGGATGTCAGCTTAATTGACGTGTTTTCCGCCCACATGGCTCGCTGCTAGTATGCTGCAAATGAGTTCCAGGGAGCACAGCTCAAGGACAAAGGGCTTGACACTTTGGTATGTTTACGCAACCAAGATCACTTACTGTACAGACATACAGGCAGTCCGCTGAAATCTGTTCTGAAAGACCAGTTGTTCACTTTCTACTGTGACAAGCAATAAACACACAGTGTGAAGGTATTTGTATTTGCATGGTGCACTCGAACCTTAGGCAAACAAGAGCATTGTTGTGAGTCTATTTGATAGCAACAATGGAACTTATTGCAGAACGAGAATGAGTGTGTTGGTATAGGCCTAGGAAATCCATGTTCTTACAACATATTTATTTTTCAGATAGACCTCTATCACTCTTTCTACTGCAGTACAGTACAGTGCAGTCCTGTAGGTTCACATTTACCCTCAACACCTTGACTTTGACAACTGGAGCTGGAAAGGCTTCAAATGCTTCAAACATCAATGGCATCTCCAGGAGTATCCTCTTGTCTATTCTGTTTGTGTTTCCAGGGCTGATGAAATGGGAGGAGGGAGCTGGGAACTCCTGGATTAGGAAGGGCTGTGAAATCTAGAATAATCTTCCATCTAGGACGAGCAGACGAACACGTGGTACAGTAAGTGTACCACAAACACGTGGTAAAGTAAGTGTACCACAAACACGTGGTACAGTAAGTGTACCACAAACACGTGGTACAGTAAGTGCCTCTTGAGCCTCTTCCAAGAAAAACATGCATTAGCAGCCGTGCTTGAAAGAACACATCCCATTTTCAGCCAGTCACAACGAGAAAAGAGCCATCATTATCAACATTAGCATGTCCTACTAATATAGTCAAGAACCACAAGTATGAGAGCACCCTTGAAGTCTTTGCTTTGATCGTTGTCAAAGAACATAGAGGTATTTTCTGTAGAGAATATATTGCTGGTGTATCAGGTATTTTTTTTCTTTTGGACAGTGGAGGCCAGGTATTGGCATAACACAGAACTATATTAGAGTGAATATATGTGCACATTATTGGAACATAAACAAACATACACATTTCTGGGGATAAATTATAATGTAAATGTATAGCATTGATTCAAAATGAGTCCTCCTGAGATTATAAAATGGGGACTCGGATGTGAATTTGTTGTGATGTGCGGGCAGAGGACAGAGAAGGGCAGAGAAGAGCTGTTTGCAGTAGCCCAACCACAACCACTCTCCACACTATTGGCTCTGATAATTGCCTCTTGCATTACAATCACATTGCACCTGGATTCATTGGTGAGAGACATTGCACTTTTTCAGGGTGTTTCTCTGGACAAAGGAAAGCTGTAAATGGTCTAATGTTTCTCACCAGGGAACCAGTGAAGCATTGTTGTATTCACACTCGCAATCTGGGGGCCTCACAACACCATTGCTCAGGGGAAAAAATGAACTCCTGTCCAGGACTCTCTTCGTTTTTACAGTACTTTTTATCTGGCGACAGGCTATTCAGTGGTGATGTGTGTTTTGTCATACGGAGGTGTATTAATTTGTTTTGTAGCACCGAACACTAAGGTTGTGGGGGGTACTGTTGGACAGTGCATGTTTGTAGAGAGGTTTGCTCACTGTTGGTCCATTTTATTAAAGCCTCCAATGAACAACAAGCACACAAGAGCTGCTCCCACTTACCCCATTTGCTCCTGGCCATCAGACAGATATGTTATTGCTCTCTCATAATACCTAAGCTCAGGGGTGTCACCAGTGCAGCCCTCAGTGCTAGCTGTTGTTATCTGTTCTGTTCAGACTGTGTTCACAATCAGTGGAACCAGGCTCCTAGCCTCTTTTAGAATCAGAGAGTGAAATACTACACTCTCATCTTTAACATGTAGGCTCAGCATTCCGGAACAGTCCCATTACAAGTCAAACTTAATTTCAACTTACTTTACCTGTTGCCGCCGAATGTGTCCCTATGTAGGAGGAAATCTGATACAAAATATCCACAGGGAAGCATTATCAACCCCATCTTCAGTATGCTGGTCTGTATATCGGTTTGTATTTCCGGTTTTTATTTTCATTACTGATGCAATTCGCATGTGACAAACACTTGCATAATACGCCGCACCTACCAGACTAAATGGCAAACACTTCCATGTGATTGCAGGAAACGTGCTTCGGTGGACTATGGTTACATTGGGCTATTGTTTATGCATCACGTGCAATGCGTCAAGAGATTGAAAATACAAGCGACAGATCCTACCTGCGCCACAAAAAGACAGTGTATCCCCAGGAAAGTGTTGTTTACCCATCTCCGCCTCCTACCGCCAAAAGGACGGCATGCACAACCGGTAAAGTAAGTGTAAATATAATTTTATTCACATTTCTGGCTTGTATTGCTTCTTTTTTAGGGCGACTTCGGTCAGACTGAAAATCCATAGAGTAACCATGGTAACAGTCTGATGTTTAGGCAACCGGTCTCCGTGCATGGTCTACTCTGCCTTTTCACACCACTAACACCATCATTCTCAACGTAGGCCACATAATGTAAGCGCTCAGCTGATCATCCTTGTGGTGAGTAGCCAGAGGCATTTTGTCTTCATGACGTTGTCATCACAAGCTTCTGTACATAACAATGTGTCACGTTTTGACAGGTGAAGAGGAGACATACTGTAAAAGCACAGGAAGAGGTTTGAAATATGTTTATACTAGTTAAAGAGTTTCAACAAACTAGTGCTCCATCTAAAATAACAAGCCACAAAATAAGGGACTGAAAATAACAAAAAAACATACATACAAAGTTGGTGTAGACATTTACTATAGGAGGCTCTACTGAGGTTGTGGAGATAATTAATGTCAAAACAGTGCACTGGTACAAACAGGCTCTGGGCCTCCTAGGCTGACATGGTCACAATGCACCAGCAGGCTTCACAGCCCTTCAAATGCTTCAGTGGAGACACATTCCATCAGAATGCACAGCAGAGCCTTTGACTGTCCCTCTAATGAGGTGGGGGACTGTCAGCAGCCTGCCATCCCCAGCCAGGCCCTCCCTCACTCCCCCTCACTCCCTACCCGCAGCCCCTGCTCCCTCCGGGCCTGTCAGCCTCCCCAGCCTCCCTCCTGCCTCACACTGACTGACTGACCAGATTAATCAAATAAGCCCTTTTGCTTTTGCCTTTTTAAAGACTGGAGCCTCTGCAAGTCGTCCTGAAGGTCTCTATAATTGGAAATCCTGTTTGGCCCTGTTTGCTGGGCTAAAGTGGGTGGGCCACAGCACACTCTTATGTTGCCTTGAAAGATGTGTTTGAGGGCATCTGGGAGACTGGCCATGTTTTGTCAACCCATCAAGGTCCTGTTGAATGTTGTATGTTGTGAATTGATGTCTTCGATAAAGCTGAAACTATTTATTTATCCTTTACTTAAGTAGGCAAGTCAATTAAGAACCAATTCTTATTTACAATGACAGCCTATCCCGGCCAAACCTGGACGACACTGGGCGCCGCCCTATGGGACTCCCAATCACGGCCGGATGTGATACAGCCTGGATTCGAACCAGGTATTGTAGCAACGCCTCTTGCACTGAGATGCAGCTCAAGCATCTTGGTATGAAGGAAAGCTACATATTGAACTGAATCTCCTTGAATAACATGGATATAAGAACCGTCAACCTATTTCAAACACACCCTTGTTGGTTAAATAAGGGTGTGTCCTTTTGTATAAAAGCCTTCCTGTTTGTGTCAGTCAGGGTATCCTCTTTACCATGTTAAGGTTGACATGCCTTGGGAGGACGGGGGCAGTGATTGTGGTGGTTTATCAAAAGTAGGTATAGAACTGTAGCAATTTTAAATATAGTGTTTTAGGCTCAGTTCCCTTGGCACGCCCTCCATGAGTGTTGTAACACATAAGTATTGTCTGTTTTCAAAGGTGAATGAAACATAAAAAACTCTTGATGTTAGTAAGACTATTATCTGTAGAAGTCTGTCTTGTAGGACACTTGTACGGAGCTCCTGTAGCTGAAGATGTACGTAAATGAAATAGGCCTATGGAGATTTGTGATGCCTTGTGATGCTGAAAATGGAAATAAACTGTTACAACCTGTCTGTTGTCTGAGTCCCATGCTCCATTCCTTGATGCAAAGAACCTGTTATGTTTAGCTTAGTTCCGAGGACCTCGCCTCGTGGATAAAGAGGTGGTGTAGTATGGCTGCAGGAATAGATATTTATGTTAAATCCCCCATGTTACATTTGGCATAGTCAGCAGGATCAGGGACAGGAGCATGGGAATATCTGAAGTATATTTACTTGGTAAGGGATGTTTTAGTATATGTACTGGTGCATTTAGTTTTAGTATGCGGCCCTGGTTGGTCTTTGTGGGGCCCCTGAAGCCTGGTGTGTGCGGTTTATATTTTTGGGTGAGTGAGACGGAGGTGGGACGGCGGTTTGCTGAGGGGCACTCGCCCGGCAATGTTGTGGCCACAATCGCTGTGCCCTCCGCTGCCGTCCCAGTGTGTGGTGTGTGTGGCCTGGCGGCTGGGTGAGTATGTGTGAGGTTTGCGGTGTCACTTCCAAGAGGGAAGTTGGGAGGGGGATGTGCTGGCACCAAACGTATGGATGCCTGGGTGACTTTGCGTCGTGACTGGTACAGGGGCTGGGTTCCAACGTTTGGTTGGGTTGAAAGGGGATGGGGTGCAACGCGCCCTGGCCTGTGCCATGTGTTCCCATGTGAATTGCCAAATCTAATTTTATTGGTTGCGTATACATTTTTCAGCTGTTATCGCGGGTGTAGCGAAATGCTTATGTTCCTAGCTCCAACAATGCAACCTTGTGTGTGCGCATGTGTGGCTGACGAGAAGCTCCAGGTAAGTGGTTAATTTGTCAACTGATTTAAGTACACCATTCATATATAGATTTCTTTTGACATTATTGTATAGAGAAATATGTAAGCTACAGTTTTTTTTTAACACTAATGAACTGTAGATGTGATGAATAACTGAGCTATTTGTGCAGTGCATCTGTCCAAGTTCATATGTTGCAAAATGGCGCACTATGGTGACGGTCCTCTCGTAAAACCTGATGATGTGAGACTCCTCGGAAGCAGTAAAGTTCCTGGACGCTATCCCCCCCCCAGTGCCTCTGCATGTTTTGGTCGTCTTGTCCTTTTATACAGTATACAGTAAGTATAAGGTTTGCAGTATTCATTTTGCTAGTCTTCATTTATTTTGCCGCCTTTTATTGTGCTTTTCCATAGTTTGTTACCTTTATAAGTCATTTTGTGTGGAGTGGTATACTTTATTTTGTGTCGAATATGAGGACACACAAAAAAAGTATGGGGAAAGATGCCACGGGGTAGAACCGTCAACCTGTCTGTGCCAGGTGTATGTGATTGTTAAATAAGGGGATGTCCTTTTGTATAAAAGCCTTCCTGTTTGTGTCAGTCAGGGATCCCCTTTACCATGTTAAGGTTGGCATGCCTTGAGGGGACGGTGACGGTGTATCAAAAGTAAGTATAGAACTGTAGCAAATTTAAACATAGTGTTTTGGGCTCAGTTCCTTTGGCTCACCCTGACCTGCTCT